>JAEQBH010000319.1:0-600000 GCA_016808115.1 Tetrastigma voinierianum
CTCTTAGGCGGACCCCTTTGCCTTGGCGAATACCTCATTTTCTTAGGCGAAGACTCCTTCTTCCTAGAGACCCCGTGTCCTTGCCTAGGCGAAGCTCAGTTTGCCTAGGCAAAGGATGCCCGATAGGAACTCAAACATCCAACCATTTCCAGCCTAAAAATGGAAAGTAAACCAAGGTAGGAAGGATCCCTACCTATTGGAGCGTAGAAGAAACTCTAGGAAGCCTCGTGGACACTTTTTAAACCTGAAACCTTCGATTTCCTAAACTCCTCGTTTGGATCCTTGGCGAAATCCCGAATTTTCTTTGTCTTTGGGTATGTATTTCACTATATTTTCTTTTAAGCATTTTCATTATATGGTTTATCCTATGGCCTATACTCCATGGTTCTTGATTTCCCATTTTATCATCTTGTTGGACTCCTTTTAATTCTTTCCATGAAGCTTCTATTTCTCTTCCTAAAGTTCTTAGTAATTTTCTAAATAGTTTTTCTCATTCTTTGTTAAATCATTTCTTGAAATAACACAAAATGATAATATGTCCCCTTATAATTCTTTTATATATTTCCAATCTTTTATTTACATTTGTTCTAAATGTAATAATGCTTCTTGTTGTAAAGTAATATGTCCCGAGTCAGGATCTTCTCATGTAATTAGACTACTAATCTGATTTACAAAATTATATGGATTAGCTCCCAAACTAAGTATACTATTGTAGTTTTCTCTAAAATTTGTTTATATGATTTCGAAAGTGCTCTTGTACTTTCTCCTAAAAAGGTTTCTAAATATTTATACATAGTTTCTGGGTCTGTTTCTTAAGGTATGTTTTTCCATACTTCTACTACCACTAGGTATTTCCATACATCTATTACACTATTCCATAATTGTGGATCATGAGTTGCTATATTTAATATTTGTCATGAGGCTTGTCCTTGGAATTTGTATGGTTTTTCTATTGGGTAGGGTCTTCCTTTAGGTATGAAATCTATAGATTCATCATATGTTTGGCTTGGTCCAGGTCTATTTATATGGGTTACTTGTGGTTCAAACCACCTCCTCGTAGGTATTTGCTCCCATAGGTTGGCTTCTAGTAAAAGGTGTAGGAGAGGCTATAGTACTTATATCATCTTCCATCTTCTCTAATTTTTCCTTTTGTTGGTCTATTATTTCATTTGCTTCTTCTATTAATTCTATAATGACTGTATTTCCTAATGTATCACAAGCTAACCTTTCATCTTCTTCAATTTTCCCTTGTTGTAATGCTAATGCTTCTATTTCTAGTAATTCATCATTATTTGTTATTAAACCATCTGCTTGGTAAAATTTTATTTTTATTGGATAAGTCTTTCCTTCTAAAATTATATAATTTATTATTGTTTCCATTAATTCTTCTTGGTATTCTTCACTTTCTTGGTGATTGTTATCGTTTTTATATTCTATAAATCTTATGCTAGTTTCTCCTAAAATATTTTGATTTACTAATGAAGATTTTGGTATAATTGTTTATGTTCTTTTACTAAAGTCTCCTAAATTCCATTCTAAACTTGCTAAATTTTCTACACTTATTGCTTGTGGTTTAACCATTCCTACTCCTTTGGTAGTTAATAAATTTACTATATCTTCTACTTTTATTTTTACTTTGTTATCTGCATAATTTGTACGTCTTCCAATAAATCCTATATTGATTACTAAATTACTTCCTTTCACTTCTTGTTCATATCCTTTTGTTTTGATTCTATTTTAATATCTTGTTGTAAGTGCTTTGAGACTCATGCCAGATCAAGCATACAAGCAACTATTCACTATATTATCATTCATATCTATTTTACGTACTTGCGATCATCACTTTTCCCATATATGTCCAACTATCATCATACCATATGCACTCCAAGAAAGCGTTCTAAAACTTACTTTCCTTCTGATCTTTAATAGATATAGTTATTAATCTACGTGACAAAAATGATAGTTTTTCTTTAATTTATCTATCACACCTTTTACTAATAATTCTAGTACAATTATATTATTTCCTAAACATTGGATCTCTTCTTCTCTAATACATTTTTCGTTTTTCTAATATATTCTTTTTGTATATTACTTTTGGTTCTAGAATTTTTAAACCATTGATTTTAAAATTTTCATATTCTATTTCTGGATGTATAATTTCATTTATTTTTGTTCCATACTTATCAGCTTGTCTAAGCAATCTATCATTATTATTACTTGTTTCTCCCGTTTCTAATATTGTTCTAGAAATTACTAAGAAAGATCTCTTTCTATCCATTGATTTTTTGTTTATCTTTGTCTGTTCCAAATGTATAAGTCTTAGGCATTGCTATCGATTTCTTTGATTTTCCTGTTAAATTCTTTATGCGTTTGATGAGATCTTCCCTCGTATCTTGTGGTTTTTTGAACTACTAGGCTTATCTTGGGTTTGTCAGTTTATGATTTATGTTAATTAATAATAATATTATTATATTATTTTGTTTTATTATAGTTAAATTTGATTTGCTTACAGGGACTTTTGAGCTTAGGCCTTCTGGTGAACTATGAAATTTTTTAGCTTCTTCTATTAGTTGAAGTTATGTTTTATCGTCTGATATATTATTCATATGCTAATCTATTTTGTTCTTTTAATAATTTTGTTTGCTCTTTATTTGTTTCTATAAGTTTTTCTAATTGAATAATAATCTTAGTATTTGATTCTTCTAAGTGTTTAATCTTATGTGTGCTAGTGTTCTATTTTCTTTTATAAGATCTAATGAATGGATATAATTAAGGTTTTTTCCTATTATTTCTACTTTATTTTCTAAATGTTTTATCTTATTAATGTCTGGATTGAAATTCTTAAATTTTTTTGAGAAATTTATTATTAAATATACTATTTTATTAATAGTTTTATACGAGTTTTCTAGGTTTTGAGTGTATGTTATGTTTATAGAATTCTTTCTTATAGTTACACATGAGTTTAAAGGAATATGGGGAACTAATATGTTTTTCTAAATTTTCTATTATGAGATCTAAGTGATCTAGATTTCTAATTGAATGACTAATCTTTAGGGATTGTTATATCTTCTATATGTTCATGGATGATATAACATAGACTTTTATTTGGTTAATTAATTTTTCTATAAAATGTTTTCTAGTATAATATTATGTGCTTAATTGTTTTCTTATAGGGAGAGGGACTATTTCTATTTTTTTTCTAGGTAATTGTTATGTTCAGCTATTAGTAAATTCCTAAGGCTTTCTACAGTTATGGTTTTATCGCCTATTTCATGAAAATTAATGACTTATTTTATGTGTAAAATTTTCAAACCTAGACATATACTAAGTTTTTAAATAAATAAGATAAATATAGTTGTTTTATTTTTGAATTTGTTAATCTTAAATGTTTATTTTCTAAATTATTTCTAAGTATATCAAATACTAGACTTTCTTTGTCTAATTATTGAGTGGAGGCTCTTATTTGGAGTACTACACAATTTGTTTTAATATAATTTCCTATAATATCAAATATTTCTTTCCTAAAGGCTCTGCATGGAATAAAATTTCCCTAGTAATTCTTCCTATTGGATCTATGCAGTCTCATAAAATAAGGGGATTTAAAGCCTCTTCTAAGTTTTTATAAATTTATTAATTATTATATTATTTATTTTGAATCTAAGATTAAATTTTAGAGATATTTTGGGAGCATCGCTAGAGATCTTTTTCTTAAGACTTGGGAGAGAAATAGAAAGAGAGGCCAAGTTTTCCATTGCTCGATTAAATGAAGGTTCAGTTTTAGTCCGATGTCTGTAAACAACTAATGGTCCTCTCCACTCCATTAACCATAATACTCAATTTTTACATCTTCATTCATCATATGGAGATCACCTTCGATGCCATGAGGATAAGGCTAGCTACATTCCAACTAGAGGGTGAATCCGATATGGTAGGATTGGTGAAGCCTCGAACGGAGGCAATGTGCCGGGAGCGCGATGAAGCTGGGTAGTGACTCTTTACTTTCTTTTTTGGTTTACATTTGGTGGTTGAGTCACCCCATAAGCGTATCAAAATATACGTATACAAATACAAAATACAACTACCATCGGGTGGTGTCGTGAAATCTATACCAGTATCTTGAGTCAGTTTCTTGCATGCAAACCTTATGCATATGCATGTACATGCAAACATCGGAGATCATTAGAGCAATGTTGGTGAGCTTTTATCTACGAGATATTTATATCACGGTAGTAAAGATATCTTGTCACTCTTGCCTCCTCTTCATTACCTAAAAGGAATGAAGACACTTTCCGTGCCTGGCTTTTAAGCAGTGGGAAGATATAAACGCGGGACGACCAATGTGATAATCGTCGTCCACAATATTTTATTTACTTTTCTATCATATAAACTGAAACCTATTCGGTATGTGACTTCTTACTCATATCATAGCCCACATGTAGGTTTATCCTTTTCAGTTCATATCATTATCATGTTATTATTCCATGTGTCATGTCTTTTACGAGTTGCAATTCATATGCTGTACATGTATAATGGTGGAGATCATGTCGAAGTAAACTTATCGTACGATGGCAAGTCGGAACATGTAGAGTCATATCAAATACATGAGTCGGATCAAACTTATCTGATTTTATGTCAGTCCTACGGACATTAGTCATACTTGATTACAAATCACATCAAATACATATATGTCGGGTTCATATAGATTCGAACATATCGAAAACAAGCGGTTATAGGTTTATATCATAATCATAAGCCAGGACTTATACATATTATGTCCGAGGCATCCGGTCGTCTCTTTTACATGTTTCATGACTTTCTCGGGTTTCAGGTCATGTTCTTGTTCATGTCATTTACATAATTCTGTCTACTTGTACCTTATGACTTTTAACAGAATTCTTACATCTCTCGTAGGAGTATAGAGCCTATACAGAGGTACCCGTAGGTACAGTCAGAGAGGAACTAAATTCCTTTCTCTCTTATTGTTCATTATTCAAATTTACATGGTTTATGTTCCATGACTTTATCAGGTTTTGTATACTTTACTTGTTACTGTCATATGGTCTTGAAGCAGTATGCTAAGGCATGATTACAAGTATACTAGATGTGTCCTATCGGTATCAGACCTTCTATCATTTATGTATTTCACATCTATCGAATGATATAGATATATACATATATAATCTATACATCTCCCAGTAGGAATACATATTGAACAAATCGGAACATGGGTGCAATTTACCTGCTTGTCTTGTCTACGAAGTATGCTAAACATCTTGGGTCTTGTCGTGTACTTTTTATATAAGTGTATTCGTAAGCGTCTACACACTTTACATATCACATAGTCGTCTACTAGGCCAGGAGCTGGCAATATTGAATGAGAGGGACACTGATTACACCCGAGGAGCCGAGAAGGGTATGGTATAGTACTAGGCGATACATACGCTTGCGTAACGAAGTGTGGCTTGCTTGCTTTGGGAGATCTTAGTGGCACTAGCGGGAGTCTTGGAAACATGGTGGTAGTGCCTGCGCGTGCAGAAGTCTTTATTAGCACTAGCAGGGTGTCGAAGCAGCGGTCGAACGTGCCTGCCCGCATGTAAGTCTTAAGCGCAGCGGGAGTCTTAGAAGTCTTGCCAGTCGAGAATGTGCTTGCCACATAACGAGTATCGTATACAATCGAGCGTGCTACCGGCGTGTCAGTGCTATGCTTAACTAGCGAGTCTTGGAAGCAACGTCGAAGGCGTGCTGCCCACGTGAAGTGCCATGCCGCTGGCAAGAATCTTGAAGCACTTATCGGATATCCTTATTCATTCTTCGGTCTGGTAGTCATACTATCATATGTCTTTAAAAGGCTTCATACTTTATCTTAATCACATTCTGCCTTCATATCATTTATGTAGATCTATCAGGTCTTTATCTATTCAATGTTTCTATCAGGTCTTTATCTATTCATAGCCTTCTTAATTGGCTATCACTTGTTCATTCATGTATTTCATATCATTTGTTATCTTTTCTGGTTATATGTGATAATAATCATATATAATCTATTTTTATTCTTATAGAATAATTAGGGCACTCTTAACCACATTATGTGTTCATGACATATTTCCTTTCATGTTCATGTTCATGTTTCAGTTCGTTTTGATGTTTCATATCATATTCATGTTTCATGAACACATCTTTACATATTGCATTTCTTATATTTTTCCTGTTTCATGCCTGTTACATATGGCATTTCATATACTTGTATAGTATGAAAGCTATGTATTCACACATCATTCATGTATTCTTGTTCCTCTATGAATTTACTTTACTTAGAAATTGGAATCATTCCAATTGAACCATCCAAACTCAAGTTATGGCATTTTTCATGTCATTAGTCGGTTTGCTTATATTACGAGACTGATATGATACTCATCTTGGTCTGCTCCTTGCCTACGACAATAGTTATTTGTACTCATTTGAAGCTAAGTGCTAAGGGTTCTTCTCCAACTGGAGTCACCCAAATCAGAGCATTGAAACTCAAGATATGTCATAAACAACCGGGATTACTCAATGTTCCAAAACAGAAGCGGAAATTGGCTTGAACATAACCCCACTTTGAGTGACTTTCTGGGCCAAATGGGTTCAGAATTTGTAGATACCTATTTCAGGGAGATTTGTTCTCCTTGAAGTCTAGTTTACCTGGTAACTTGAATCACTAGATTCGAATAAGAAATGACCATGTTATGGACCAAAACCTTGCTTGGTCCAAAAACGAGCGTTTAGATGCAGGTACCGGAGTTGACCATAACACATGTGAATCTTTGGTACCACACTATTTAATGCCGTTACCAAACCTCGAATGCCCGAGAAATGGTGGTTTCTCTTATTTTTCCATATATTTCCACCCAAACCAACTCAATACTCAGCACACATCAAAACCACTCTTGTATTCATCTTGTAACCTACATTCTACCAATCATCTTTATTGATACTTATCTTCTGCCCGAAAACCTAGGAGTTTTTCTCAACTAATTCCTCGAAAACTAGGTAGTAACACACAATAAACAAATCTGGGTTATAATATTTCTCATATCTCGAACATGTTCAGCTTTGGAAATACAGTATCACACCATTGCCATCATCTTGTATCATTTGGTTTTACCCGACCCATTCTCATCAAATCTAGGGTTAGGAAGAAATTCTTAACAAAACCACTGAGAAAGATCAAATGCCCATGAAATCCTTACATCAGGTAGTTCATACAACCGAAGCATGTATCCATACCTTAAACTTGGCTTCTTCTTCCTTCTTCACTTCTTCTCCCTTCCACTTATTCTTCTTATAACCTTTTCTTCTTCTTTCTCTTAGGTTGCTCAACGTGAAGCCCTAAATTTTGGGAGATAAAGTTAGTCTTCCCCCTTTTTATAGCTAAATTTCCTCTTAATTTTACCTTTTAGTCCTCCTCTTACCATTTACAAATCAAGTTATGTTATTTCTATTTTAACCCATAGTTTCTTATCTGCCGACATATCCCATATTGACCAATTCCATATTACCCTTATGTCTTGTAAAATTTACGGGTTTCTCGATTTCCATGTTTCGCATTTAGAATTACGAAAATTCAAATTGTCTACAAAATACCTAAACACGTTTAAGCGACTAGGGTATATTTCGAGTGTTAGGAAATGACATGGGTAGAGTTCCATGAAGCTCTTCATGGGCGATATTGCAGCATCTACAAGACATGCAAGGCTGAGAGTTCCTAGAAGCTAAAAGCAGAACGATGATAATGTAAATACGTGGCTAAGTTCACTTAGAGATTAGCATGTTTGCGATGATTATGTGTACGGACATGGCCAAGTGAAAGATTTAGAATGTGCAGAATTGTCCATCCGGGGTAAAATTGTGGGACTTCTCCTACAAGATATGGACTTGATGGTCAAGACAACTATGGCCATTGAGAGGGAGGTGGACGACGCACGGAGCATCCGGGATGCGGACTTTAAAGATAAGAGGAAGAAGGGCTAACCTTCTTCTTCTAAGCAGGAAAGAAGTAGGGACCTGCTCGTGAGGTTCCCGGGACAGCCAGGCTATCAAGGCTGAGGCAAGGTCAATCGCCCCAAGATGGGAGGCATTTCAAGGCTACTGGCCAGCTAGGGCAGAGGACATGTTTCAATTACCACTAGCCTGGACAGTAGAAATGGGATTGTCCTCAGAGGTAGGGATCCTAGAGTTATGGGACACCCCGGTCTTAGTCATAAGTGGGATGTTTGTAGACTCGGTTTATTCCTCCTTACCCCATCATGGGCCATGGGAACCCGATGTCGATCTCGGTGTTGCATGTCCACTACTATTTCTGTCAGGTAGGATGAGCGAGGTATGGAGTGAGTCGAGCCCCAGGAGCTCGTAAGTTTGGGCTTTGAGGCCACGAACTTATCTGTGTCCCTTTCTCAGACTAGACTTGTAGATCAATCAATCATTTAGGGTACATTTCTACTCTTTCTCTTATGGGCAAGAGTGTTGTTTGATTATGGTGCATCTCATTCATTCATTGTTGCATCATGTGTGAAAGATTTGGGCTTAGAGGTTGAAACCTTGGAAGAGTCACTGTATGTGAGTTCTCCCGTAGGAACTAGGGTGAGGGTTGATAAGATATATCGGGGTTGTGAGTTAGAGATCTCAGAGATTCTGCTAACTATGGACCTTAGGGTCATGGACATGTCGGAGTTTGATGTCATCCTTAGGATGGATTGGTTGACGACACTTCGAGTCGTCATTGATTATGATCGTATGAGGGTTATTGCTTACACACGGATGATGTTTGTGTTATGTTGAGGATAAACAAGATTTACTTTACCCCAGCGTATTATGATTCTGGGTGCATGGGCCGGTTGATGGGTTGGTTAGCGAGCCTTACCGCACGGAGAGACGAAGCGAGCGGAGTTGGGTCTACCTCTGGTGGTTTGCGAGCATGAGGATATTTTTCAAGATGAACTACCGGGATTACCTCCGTAGAGGGTTGTAGACTCCACTATTGAGTTGCACCGTAGTACATCTCCTATTTCTATGACTCCGCATAAGGTGTCACCCTCTTGAGTTATAGGAACTCAGGTCGACTCTGAGATTGTTGGACAATTTATTAGACCGAGCACTTCACCTTGGGGAGCTTCGGTGTTGTTTTCCAAGAAGAGGACAAGACCATTCGACTATGTATTGACTATAGGAAGTTGAATAGGGTTACGATAAAGAATAAGTACCCTTTGCCGAGGATTGATGATTTGTTTGATCAGTTGAGAGGGGCCCAGGTTTATTCCAAGATGGATCTCTGTATCGGTTACCATCAATTAGGGTTGGGAGCGAGATATCTACAGGCGGCATTGAGACTCGGTATGAGGGTGCAGGTTCGAGTAATGCCTTTCGGATTGACGAATGCTCCAACGACATTCATAGATCTCATTCATAGGGTATTCCAACCCTATCTAGATCAGTTCGTCGTGGTCTTCGTTGACGACATCTTGATCTACTCAAGTATGAGGAGGAGCATGAGAGATCGATTTGAGGACCGACGGAGTTTATGCCCAAATTCGATGCGTGTAAATTAAACATTGAGGTGAAATTCTTGGGGCATGTGGTATCGACTTCAGGTGTATCCGTGGACTCGGAGAAGGTTGAGGCAGTTATGAGCAGGGAGAGATCAAAGTTAGTCTTTGGGATAAGCAGTTTCTTAGGATTTGCAGGGTATTATAAGAGGTTCATTGAGGACTTCTGTCGATTAGCTACACCTATGACGAGATTGACCCGAAAGGAGGTCAAGTTTGAGTGGAATGACTTGTGTGAGAGGGCATTCTTGGAATTAAAGAGGAGTCTTACTTTAGCTCCTATTCTGATAGTTCCAGAGAGGGGACAGAGGTATACAGTGTATTGTGATGCCTCGAAGGATGGACTTGGATGTGTTTTGATGCAGTCCTAGAGGGTAGTGGCTTATGGTTCTCGACAGTTAAAGAACCACGAGCAGAGTTACCTACACATGACATGGAGTTGGCGGCCATTATCTTTGCCTTAAAGGCTTGGCACCACTATCTATATAGTGAGCAGTTCGAGGTGTTTTCGGACTACAAGAGTTTGAAGTACATTTTTACCTGGCGGAGGCCTGTGAGACCGCGGTGGATGGGTATCGGAGGATTATGACTTCACTTCACTTTGCATTACCATCCTAGTAAGGAAAATGTGGTGGTTGATGCACTCAACCGGAAGTCATGGGGAGTGTTGGCTAGTGTGGCTTCCTAGGAGTGGTAGATGCTCAGGTTGGGACGATTCGAAGTGCATTGTAAGGTCAGGGCTCAGTACTTTGGGAGTTTAATTAGTAGCTGTATTCCCTACGAAGAGTGATCGAGTTCGATTAGTGCTTGAGAGTCTTTATTTTGAGCCCTTTAGTCGAGATGGGTTTGAGTACTTTTTGCGCACTAATCATATCAATTAAGCGATTGGGGTGTTCGGGTCCACTTAGTATCACTTATGCCAGCGAGAGGTTATTTTGGTTATTTTGTAGGTTTTTGCATGCCTTGGCCACTAAGTTGAGTTCGATATAGAGATATGTGCTGAACCATGAAGGTGAAACTATTTTTGACCATCAAAAATATCAAGATTGAGAAGAAATGAAGGCAAAGTGATGAAAAGGAATGCGATAGAAGTATGGTGCGATTGAAGCAAAATGCGGCCCGGAAATTTCGCTATGATTGCGAAAATTTCTTTGGGATTAACGAAAGACCACTTAACCATAGTGAAAATTTCGCAATCCCTGGCGAGAGTGGAAAATTTCGGCTATCTAGCGAAATTCCTTTGTGCCTAGCGAGGGAATTAACCAGTTTGGCTATCTCTCGTATTTTTAGCTGAAATTTGTGAAATTCGTAGCTAGCGAAGTCAACGTGAATCGCAAATTTTCTGGTGTATCTGTAACAATTTCGCTGAGCTAACGAATTTTAAGCTATCCTGTGAAATTCTCATAGAATTCACCTTTTGTTAATTTTGTGTATTTGTTCCTAAGCGACTGTTTTGGTATACCACCTTGTCCCTTGTATCGACCGATGTTTTGAAGCATTCTTGTATTTTCACACTTTGGGTGGCCTATATAAGCCCCATGATTTTGTAACCCTAAGCAACACCGATTTCAAAGAAGAATTCACTTGACTTTCATTTTAGGGTTTGCTTTTCTCTCTTCTCTCTCCTCTTTCTTTCATTTTCTAAGTTTTTTAAGACACCCCCTTTAGGATAGCCAAACTGAGGATGCTTGGCTAATATCTCTTATGAAAGAGAGAGGTAACTAGCCAGTTTGGGAGTAGATTTGCGGGTGGTCCTCATGTTTTAAATGCCTACGTCGCGTGTTATGGCTCGACTTTTCAAACTAGGGTTTAATGCCATTTAATGTCATTACTTTGTGATACTTGCCATGCTTTAAGGTCTGAGTGCATACTTATTGTTAGATACTGCGATATTCTTTAGATGGCCTTCACGAGCCGAAATGAGGTTAGTGTTAGGGTTTTAAGTGAAAGAAGTGCGTGAATGCATGTTACACGTATTGACTCAGGCAGGAGTGGTTCACAGGGTTAGGTTTATAGTTAAGCAAATCAGGTTCTGGCTTTGACTATATGTCACTTGCCATAGCACGAGGATATAACAGGAACCTTTGCATAACCCCCGTGTTATCAGTAGTGACTAAACCTTGAGAGATTACCATTTTACACACTTCACTTTAACCATTCGGTCGGTCGGTGAACATACAACCTCCCTGTTTTAACAAAAATCAAAAATCAAACTAAAAACCTCCCACCCGATTTTCAAACACTAAATACGAATAATTCCTAGGATGAAAACCCGTCCCCGTGTTCGGCCACACAGGCAAGCTATGCTACAGGTAGCAGTGCAATGATAGGAGGAACATAGAAACAAATTTTGTTGATTCAGCTCACCTGCCGTGAAACACGAATCAAATGTGGCAGATTCTTGAAGGGGATGAGTACTTGAACTATGTATGATTAGTTGAGGTGTACTTGTAATCCTCATTACCATTGTAGGTGACCTTTTAGATCCTTTTTGAGATACATTTTTAATAGCGCATGTTTTTCACCACTAGCGGGTTCTTGCCTTTGTTTTTGTTTATTATAGTCAATTTTGATTTGTAACAACCTTTTAGAAGTTGTTGGTGTTCTTTGTTTGTTTTTAATTTTTGTGTAACGAGGTGTTTATGCGCCCTTTGGGACGGGGAGGGACATCGGAGTAGGCTATAGGTAGGTGCACGATTGAAGCAGGCAGAGTGGAATCGGTCTCTTGAAGTGACCAAATGGATCCTCTTTGAGGAGCGGCCCGAGTCAGCCCGAGGTACCCGAGTGGATCAATGACATACGGTCGATGGGGACCACGTACCCTCTCGAGTTAGTGCCCCCTCTGCGTCATACCTCCTTCGAGGATGTAGCGGTGAGATACTACCTAGTGCCCTGCTTCCCACTTTTCATGGTATGGAGAATGAAAATCCATATTCACACATAAGGGATTTTGAGGAGGTATGCACTACGTTCAAGGAAGGTATCACTGACATGGATTTGCTCAAGCTGAAAGCATTCCCCCTGACACTGAAAGATAAGGCCAAAATATGGCTCAACCATTCAGCTGGCACACCAGGGACTGGGCCGAGCTTTTCAAATGCAGCCTTCTTAAGAAATTTTCAAAACAAGAATCAAGACCAACAAATAAGAGGCAGATCTACACTTTCGCCTTATGACAATGAGAAATTTACCAATGCCGAGAGATTCATGGAGACCATCACAGCTTGTTCATCATGGTTTCACACCGGATGTTAGTGGAATCATTTCTATAATGGTATATCCTCGCCATGAAACAATTTGCTAGAAACCATGAGGTGATTTTCCCGAGCAAAACCCGATGAGGCCATGGATTTCAGTTACGTGGCTGAAACTTCCAAGTGGTTGATGAGCCAACCCAGAGAGGTGGAAACCAGTCCTCAACCAACCCTAGGGGGTAGCTTATTCACTCGCAGGATATGGAAATGAAAGCCAGAATTTCAACCTTAGCTAAAGGAGGAGCCAGAAGGCAACGGCTCCATGAGGCGCAGCAAAGGATTGAAAATCCCGCACAGCCAATCCATGCACCACCTTAACCACGCCCACTAAGAAGAACAAGATCCCATGTGCCCCTTCAGCCGGCTGATTTGATGTCGAATATGCAAAATGCCGTAGGTCAACAAGCCACCACAACCTAATTGCTCCATATGGAATACCTACAATTCCAATTGAGGAATCCCTCTCAATTCTAATCCTCTCCCGAAACCTAATCCCCGCTCTATGTGCCATCAGTGTGCTGCCAAACCACGCTTGTTCTCATCTCAACCATAAACAATTACTTCATCCACTTTTCCAAATAACTAATGACATCGACTCAAAGCAAGGCGGTGGGCAACTTTGTGAAAGAACAAAGGATCAATGCACAATTGGCACAAAGGATTGATAATCATAGAGCACACCGAACAAGAGAATAGATGGGCTTGAGAGCAATCTTAATCAAAAAATGTGACAACCCGCAGATTCAATCACAAAGATCAACAATATTCCTGAGAATAGATATATAAGGTTCCCTTCCCAAACATTGCCAATTCAAAAGGAGGCATGAGGTAGGTTCATCTAGCACCAGAATGGACGAGGTCAAGGCAATAATCACCCGAGGAGGGAAAGAGGTTGATCACCAATGCCCAAGCCGCCGAGGAAACCAAAAAGAGAGAAGAACTGGAGCCGAACATGTTTTCCCAAAGAGGACTCAATGGAAGATTGTGCCACCCATTTCCCCGTGCACTCAGAGAGGTAGAAGAAGATCCCAGCCAGGGCACGCATCCTAGAAGTCCTGGGCGTAAAGGTGAACATACCTCTACATCATCAAACAAGTCCCCGCTATGCAGTTTCAAGGATCTTTGTACAATCAAGAAGGGGCTGGGCAGCCAGAGAAAGGCATTTTAATCGAGCAAGCCGCCTATAATCCAAAGCAAGAACCTACAAATACAAAGATCTGTGATCCCCACAATTTCAAAGCATTATCATGGACTAGCATAGACAAAGCACCGCTTGATTTAGAGTTAACAGGAACCTACCGCCATACTCAAGGTATAAGGCCAGTTCTGGGAGAGCTTAAAACTCACTAACAACATCACTCTATCACTGGGCCGATCGATCTATGAAGATTCCTATGAGAATAGTTGAAGATGTGTTTCAGAAGGTAGACAAATTCTACTATCTAAGACTTTGTAGTGTTTCGACAATCGAGCCAATAAAGAAATGGGCCCAATCACGCAAGCCACCATCCTGGGAAGACCATT
The DNA here is from genome assembly GCA_016808115.1 of Tetrastigma voinierianum. Classification (NCBI taxonomy): domain Eukaryota; kingdom Viridiplantae; phylum Streptophyta; class Magnoliopsida; order Vitales; family Vitaceae; genus Tetrastigma; species Tetrastigma voinierianum. Next base: position 14,360 of record JAEQBH010000319.1, read on the forward strand.
TCTGGCCACTGCCAATGCGATTATCAATTGCCGGAATGGAGTCATGCAACTTACATTTGGAAACATGACATTGGAACTGAACATATTTCACTTGAACAACAAGCACAAGCTGGTGGAAGATGAAAATCAAGTGACTGATGAAGTTTTGTTTGGGTAATGAATTCAAGGAAGCCAGATGTCCAAGAATCAAGTAGGAAATAAATCAACCAAGGTGAAGCAGTGTTTTCGTATTACCATCGTGAGCCACCTCAGTATAAATTGTTCAGCCTGAATTCACCAAATGAGAAGCAAATCAACAAATGGAAATCAAACATCAAGGTCAGCCGCACAAACCATCGCCGCTGAGGAGATCCTCCCCGACCTCCATGAGTACTCAGACATCAATGGTTTAGTGTTCTAAAAAACCAACCGCAAATTAATAATTTTTGCTTTTTATTTTAATTTGGTCAATTTCAATAATTTTGCTATTTTTAGTAAGTTTCTAATTTAAGAGTCATTCTTAAGCAAATTTGTAATTATTTTATAGTATCTTATATTAAATTTTGAAGTATGTTTAATATAATACTTTATTTTTAATATAATATTATTCTTAAAGTCGAAATTTTAATTCGTGTGAAGCCGGTTTTGGCTCAAATTACAAATAATAACAATGGTGACTCTTCTGGCCACCGAAAGACCTTTTATAAAAGGAGGAGGGGGGAAGCCTTTTGAAATCGGGATTATTCTCCCTCCCACCCTCCTGCTTCTCCGTCGCGCCAAGACCTTAGCCACTTCCGCCCAGCTCATTGCCTCGAGCCCCGCACCACCCACTCTGACTCTCCGAGCCCTTCCCTCAGGCCGTCGTTTCTCCCCAGGCCGAGCCCCGACCGAGCCATCGCACACAAAAGAGTCGACCATCAAGAAGGCCTGCCTCTCATCATACAAGGTCCAAAGGCTCGTCCGGAAGACTATCTCAGTCGCATTGTTCCTACCTACCGTGCCCACCGCTTCCACTACCTCGCGGCCCGACCTCCAAGGTCGCTGCATACCTGCTCTCATTGGTCACCAAGATCGGCCACTGAGCCCCGCCCGCCCCTGTCCTTTTCACCGCCCATGGAAGGCACTCGCGAGGGCGGTCCCACCAGCCCTGGTCGTTCAAGAACGCCCGAGCGGAGCAAAGAGTCTTGGGCCCAGCCTCCGATCCGTACCCTGGGCATTCGCCTCCAACCGAGGCGCCCTCGAGGAGCCTCAGATTCAGAGATATCGACCTGACGGGACCCGGCCCCTTCGCTGCCATGCAGATCCAGAGGTCTCGCCTCCAAGCGCCCGCATTTCAGACCGGGAGTCTCATCCTTTTCAGCCACAAATTGCTTACCTTCTACGTCAAGAATGAGGCGACTCATCGCCGCTATCACCGCTCGAGGATCGGGAGGCCCTTTATTCACGGCATCCTATCCCTGGGAATGTCACCACACGAGAGGGATTTTCATTGAGTCAGACACGACACTCGCGCCGACAAATGACCCGCATTCGTGGATTTTATGAGGCCGATCGAGCATTATTCGCCGCCATTTACGACGCCTCTGGTGGGTCGACACTCGGGTGGTTCTACGCTTCTACCATTCTATGACCTCCTGAGCGCCGAGTCCGCTTCGAGTTCGATTCAAAGATCGGCGGATCGTCCGGGAGTTCTCGTAGCGGCAGACATATGTCGTTACATCAGCCCGTTGCATTGCCAGGTGTGCCAATCCCTGAGCACTGGATCAAGCTCTCACCCGACACATGTGGAGATGGTCCGTACCAAGCCGAGACACTATACTGATTCAGACTATTTCGGAGGCGCCTCCCGCCTCAGATGCTTTATTGATCATCCGTCGGGGATCAGCCTTTTCCGCTTCAAAGACTAATGCCCGGCTGCAGGGAGCCATTCTCGAGGCTCTTCAGACGGATCCGCAGGGATTCCTCGTTCGGGCCCTCCGAAGTCATCGCGTGATGACCTCCCCGCTACATTTCAAGACAAGGTCCATCGAAAAGGGCTCGCTCGAAAGGTAGAGTCTACCTTATTGATGTCAGACTACTAAGCTGTGTCCTGTGAGCACTGGGCTTTCCGACGAGCCCCTGATCGTTTTCGAGGATCGATGCCCTCAGTCCCGTCTCGAGAGAGCTATGGTGATGCCTATTTTTCTCCTCCTCCAAAGAATGGGACCAGGAGGGAGGTACTGACGAGGAGGCAGAAAGCACTCACAAGAGGAGAGATATTCATGCCCCGAGCCCGAGATGGAGAGGAGCCCAAAGGCCGATATCTCCTCCATCTCATCCTCCATCAAGCCACGACGCCAAATTTCACTGATACTCCTACCATCATATACAAAGACAACACTCTCCAGAGTACAGCCCATGTCAAGACGTGAGCCAAGAGTGTTATGGATGTCGTCGTTTCGTCAGCATCCACACAAAGCGTAGATGGATCAGAGATCGACTCGAGCCGATATTCACTTGGGCAAAGCACATGCCATGCTCCAGCGCATCATGAGTCACCTTTGCCTCCCGCATGTTCCCGGACACGATTTATGTCAAAGAAGCAGCACTCACAGTTAGCAGTTCTCTAGACATACCGGGCTACAAAGAAGCAGCATGGCTGATCCACACCACCACGAGATTTGAAGTGTCAGATTTCCTGCCTCTAACTTTCCTATCCCTACATGTTCATGCTTTTACCGATGTAAAAGCTAGAGGCTGGAGTGTCTTCGTTATGTTTTTGTATAGCTTTCACTTTAATAACCCATTTCAATAATTTTTGTATAGATTCATGTATTAGCTTCAATAATAGGGCAAAGGATACTTTGTATGTTCGGGCCATATTGCTAATGCATTTCAGCCATTTCGTTATATCAAAACGCTGATAAAGGTTATTTACGCCTACTACACTGCAAATCACCAGGCCTCCATTTCGTGTATCTATTTCTTTCAATCGTACAATTGAATTGCTTTTAATTGAACAATTGAATTGCCTTTTAATTGAGAATTGAAACCTCTGTTACTTTAATGTTAGAACAATTCCATGTTTGATTCAGTTCTTGGTCAATTGAAGTTTCAGCATATTCAACCTTGAACATTCCCCCTTTAGCTAATTCACACACTGCACACCGGATTGTTCCAATAGGCTGTGAAATTATGTACCTCCTTTCACTCGGCAGTGCCGGCCTGTGCATGTCGACCTAATCTACAATAGGTTAGTGTTACCCATATTTGAAGACCAATGTAGTCTTCAAAAGGAAAGAAAAGCAAAGAAAAAGAAAGAAGAAAAGAAAAAGAAAAATAAAAGTCGTGGACGCTTTGCTCAAACCCGAGCACCTGGCCCGCGAGGGGTATATGGCTTAAAGCCTTTGAAGCCCGATGCCCTAAACCTTATGGTCAGAGTCATCGACTTAGTGTTCGCTACATGGGTGGATAGGTGGAGTTTAGCGTGTTGTAGGTGCTTGATTCTCGAAGTCATTCGAAGTCCGGGGTGAAGCCTGTAGAGTTTGTGGTCAAGTGATCCTTTTGGCTTGATGCCCTAAACCTTAATTGGTTGGGAGTCATCGGTGGACCCACCTGACACTTTGATGAAGTCGGTTTTAAGCATTACACCCCAATGAAGTCAAATAAAGCAGAAGAGTGTAGCTTTTCCTATCTAGGGTTGTTCACGCTTAAGGCCATGCGTAGCTAGGTCAGGGAGGGAATAATTTTGCAATTTATTGCCCGACCAAGTTGCATTAGGAACCATTAGACTTTCGTGGAAATTTAGGTTGAGAACCATGGATCCCGCAAGTTGACCTAAAACTGATCTTATATGGTTTCGCTTCTCTTGCCTGCTTTCTAACAAGGCATCAATTATTCATTTTGCAAAGGTAATAATTTATTTATATATACCTTTTAACTATAAACTTTTTTGAAAGTTAATCGCATGCACGCCCTTATTGTTCAGACGCATGACTGAAGAACGCGGTTTGTCAGTAGGATTAGTAGCCCAAAAGTTATTTGAGCCCTATTCGAGATAGGTTTTGAGCACTCTTTAAGACTCAATCATATCAATTGCCAATTGAGGTGTTCAGTCCACTTAGTATCACTATGCCATTGCGTAGGTTATTTTTCGTTATTTAGGTTTTCGCATGCCTCGCCACTAAGTTCGAGTTCGACACGAGATATGTACGAACCAGAAGATTGGAAACTATTTTCACCATCAAAAATATCAAGATTCAAGGAAGAAATGAAGGCAAAGTGATGAAAAAGGATGCAAGAGGAAGAAGTATGGTGCGCAAAAACAAAGTAACCCAGAAATTCTCACATGACGTTAAAATTCTCATTGGATTGCAAATTTCATGAACCATAGCTTAAAATTAAGTAATCCCAATGGTTGGAAAATTCCTTATTCAGCGAAATTCATCAGGCTCAGCTAAATTTAACCAATTTCTCTATCTTCTCATATTTTACAGTTAGCGAATTATACAATGGAATTATCGTAGATAAGCTAAATTTCAATTTTACTATCTCGTAATTTCTCATAGTTAGTTTAAATTTCATTAGGCTAATAAATTCTATTATCCTAGCGAAATTCTCCCGTACAGCTAAATTCTTAATCTCCGTTAATTTTGTGTATTTGTTCAAACGACTACGTTTGGTGTATTACCACTCCTCATTCTCAGATTTACCAATGTTTTAGCATTCTTAGATTACACTGGGTGGCCTATAAGCCCCCACATTTTTGTAACCTTAAGCAACTTTTTGATTTTCAAGAAGAATTCTCGCAGCCTTTCATTTCGTGGTTTGCTTTTCTTTCTCTCTCTCCTCTTTCTTTCATTTTCTAGGTTGCCAAACACCCTCGAGACGATAACTGCGGATGCTTCACGGTTTTATAAATTCAGCTATTTAAGGCTGTATATTATTCTCTTTGTGGGGCTAAATGGCAGTGGTCCTCATGTTTTAAATGCTACAAAGATCAGATTTATGGCTCCCAACTTTTAAACTAGGGTTTAATGCCATTTAATGTCATTACTGGCCAATACTACATAAGCTTAGGTACAAGGTGCATACTTACGTTAGATGCACTGATATTCTTTAGATGGCCTTTACGAGCCACCTGAGAATGAGTGTTGTGGTTTTAAAACCGGGAAGGGTCAGAATTTACAGCACTGTGTTGACTAAATACAAGAGTGGTTCTTAAAAGTTAGGTTTTATAGTTAAACAAAGATCCTGCTATGGCTTCACTATATGTCACTTGCCATAAAGACGAGGATATAACCCGAGGACACCGTATAACCCCATGTTATCAAGCTAGTGACCTAAACCTTCAAGGTTACCATTTACACTCACTTTAACCATTTCACATCAAGCAACATACAACCTCCTCGCTTTAACAAAACTAAAATCCAAACTAAAGCCTCACCAATTTTCAAACACTAACGCGAATCATTCCTGTGATGAAAACCCATCCCCGTGTTCGAATCTTCTAGATCGCTATGTCATAGTGAGCTTGACTACTTCGCAGAAGATAGGAGGAATATAGGAAACAAATTTTGCTGGATTCCGCCACCCTACCGTGGCACGACCGTTCCAAGGACAAGACACGTAGATATTATCCATCGTGGATCGGGCATGGTCAAGTAATCGATGACGGCAATATGCCACGCATTACTGCATGGTAGTCTTCGTGATAAAGTGGACCTGCCAGGTTCCCAGTCGCCAGATTTGAGAGAGGAGATCCTTAGGGAGTTCCATTGTTCCTATTTTGTAGTGCATTCAGGTGGCACGAAAATGTACCATGATCTTCGTCACTAGTATTACTGTTGGGACGTAAGAAACGTTGGAGATTTGCTCGCCGATGTCTCACGTGTTAGTTAGTAAAGCCAGCACCGAGGCCACAGGCTTACTCCTACTTGTGAGGTAGCTGAGTGGAAGTGGGAGTACATCACGATGGATTTTTTGACTCACTTGCCACGGACATTGCGAGGGCATGACGCGGTGTGGGTAATAGTGGATCGGCTTACTAAGTCGGCACATTTTTTGGCTGTGTGGATGGCCTTCACTTTGGAGGAATTTTACAGGTCGTAAATATGGGAGATTATTGATTAGACCTTTTTCTATACTAAAAAAACTCTTGACAAAGCTACCAGAGACTATTGTCTAATCCTTGGCAACGGCGCCAAAAACTTGATTTATAGACCAAAAGATATAAAGGCTATGTATAATAAAATTGTTTTCTGCTGTGTATGTAATAATTTTAACTAAAATTGGTTTTGGTCTAATATCTTTGCAAGTGCACAGGTCATACAAGTAATAAAGTAGATTTTAAAGTCCAGAAATAATTCCTATAGGGATTGATTAGAAAATCTAAAGATCAACTACCCCTACTACTCAAGATCTTCACTATTTGAACCTCTATTTTCCAGGATAGATTTAACTTTTTTAAAATAAAATGAATGACATAAATAAAGAAATTCTAAACTACAAGGATTAGAGAGTTCACTGGACTAAATAACACTGGGAAAGAAATCAGTGTTTTTATTATCAATTTGCAAAGTTTCTCAAGAAATTACAGTCATGGACATGAACTCTAGGATTTTCCAAGAGCGAGGTAGTGTAGTCTTGGAATGCCTCCATAACAATACACCTTTCACTCTTTAGATGACCATATTCCTAAACCAGGTCAATGGGTTTAAAAAGCTACTTGTAGGATTTGATCCTCTTTAAGATCCGTCAAGCCTTCAAAGACTTCAATATCTCTAGACTAGAAATTGCTTACTCCCATAGATAGGATACTGCAAACCCTCTCCAACATAATTGCTACCTCAGCCATCAATTCGACTAAAATGCTCTCTCTCCTTGATTAGAATCTTAGCTAACACGGGATTGAAATTATTCTACCCAATTGAAGTAAAACTTCTAAAGATTAAGCCGAGATTAGTGCTAAATTATTCCGAGAAACACACTCTATCAACACCTGTGGAGGGAACCTTGAAGTCGGAGGTTAGATATTCACTAGTGATGTATCAAAGTGATCTTTAAAGTTCAATAGTTCAATAAAAATCATAAATATATATTAAAGATACAAAATCTAGAGTATAAGATAAAAATAGCTAAAATAGAAGCAACTGATAAAGATAGGGAAGATTATAAAATACATATAAATGATTTATTAAAACTAGGAGTAATAAGAATATCATAGTCACCCCATAGATTAGCAGCTTTTCTAGTTAATAAACATAGTGAACAAAAAAGAGGAAAAAGTAGAATGGTTATAAATTATAAAAGACTTAATGATAATACAGAAAATGATGGATATGATATACCTACTAAAGAATGTTTACTAGGAAAAATTAAGAATTGTAATATATTTAGAAAATTTGACTATAAATTAGGATTTTGGCAAGTTAAGATGCACCAAGATAGTATACCTTAGACAACTTTTTCATGTCCAGAAGGACATTTTGAATGGTTGGTTATGCCATTTGGTCTACAAAATGCACCTTCTATATTTTTGTTGACCAATATTTCGACACGGCTACCAAAGACTAACTAAAGTCCCCGACAACGACGCCAAAAACTTGTAAGGATGAAATGATGTATATATGAAAATATGGCCAAGGGAGTGAATGTGGTAAATACTCAAAAACTGATTTAAAATAAGCAAGCGCACTAAAAACTCGAAATGAAAAGTATTAATAACACTCAACCCCTTTTCAAAAGTGAACGGTCATATAATAAAGTGGACTCTGTGGTGGTCCATATCGCATCGACGCAGGATTGAGGTTCCTCTAATTGGAATTTGACAACCCCGATCACAAGGGCTCTTTACTATTTAGGCGACCAAATAGGATGTGGAATAAAATCAATTTCACTGAAATAAAAACCGATTTAAAACTAATCCTAAAATCTACCAAACAAACAACTACTTAAGTCTAAAATGTATGAAGAGAAGCACTATGGATGGTGATAATAATTTAACAATCAATTTAAATTTCCTTGCACAACATTTATGAGTTTAATGTTGAATTTGTCCAAGAGCAATGTAGTATAGCTTGGATTCCTCCACACACTATACATTTCACTAATTAGAGAATCACATTCCTTCCAAATCATACGGGTCTAACTGGCCATCAGGATATAATCCTTTTAAGAGTTGGGTATTTTTCCTTTCCTATGACTTCACACCCAATTCTTAGGACTAAGAATTTTTACCCTATGTATTGATTATGCAAGCCTTCTCTAATCTAATTGGTATCTCGTCCTTCAAATATGATAAAATTTTCTATCTCCTTGATTAGATCTTTGCTAACATGGGATTGAGATCCTTTCATCAGACTGAGGAGAAACCTCTTGATTTGTAGCCCGTAGGGTATTAATCAACAAAATTTATAACCTAATACCTCATACTAGCGTAGCATAGCTACTATAGTATACTGGTTCAAGGATTGTCCTGCAGATGGGTTTTCAGGGAATGATCGATGTGCTGAGGCTTAAATCGTGATTTCATTTTAGATATTCGGGTTGTGATAAAAAGAGTGGATTTTAGAGAAAATAAAAATAAAAATAAAGAAAAAAGTAAATCGTGGATAAATTAAAAAGAAGAAATTCTCAGAGTTCCGTGTTCCTTAGGGCAACGAGGGTTTTCTGCTCTTTTTCCTTGCATCGGGGGAGGATAACATATAGTTATCTCCGACCTGCCTCGTTTACCTATAATAATCGACCTAAATAAATATTCTGAAAATGGTTTTTTTCCCATTAATGGTTCGACAAGAAGAACATCTCCGACCACTTTCCAATGGTCCATAAATGATAACCGACTTTAACATCAATGATCTAGCAATAAGTATCCAATGAGCCCTGAGAGCTTACCAAATACTAACCATCTGCTGACTGGCGATTGAACCTAGGATTTGAAGGAAATAAAAACATCACCATGAATCGCCTTCCAATGACCCATAAATGATAACTAACAAATGTTAATGGATCTAATAATAAGCATGCACTGAACCCTAAAAGCTTATCAAGTACGGATCATTCAAGGTAACCCGAAGGGATTAAAACCAATATTTGAAAACCATTAATTTGCGGAAAATAATCTCCTAAAACATGGAAACCCCACTTTTTCATCTTTTACCTTCACCTAGTTTCTTGCTCCAAAGAGAAGAGGTTTAACTTGGCACCTTCTATACTCTTCCCAGAGAACATTTGGCTCACGAAAGGGAAGAGAAAGTGAAGAAGAAAACGGAGCTTCAAGTCTATTACTAAATGTCCAAAAATCTCCTTGTCTGGGGTCTTTCAACCCATATATAGTTAATACAAATTACCAAAAAGTGCATAAGTTAACATTATTACACGAGAAGAGACTAGGAAAAAATCAAAAATTAAAAAGTCAAAGATTGCAGGAAAGTTCATAGGAAATTTTGTAGGGCTTGCGAAAATTCACAGGCAACCCCTGCGAAATTGGCAAGGTTGCTATTGCATCTTTCTTCTAGTACTCTTTGCCTTCTTACGCTGCGAAGCTGAGTGTATTGATTTCTTCATGCTTTGAGCTCAATTCCCACCTTTGAGATATATAGCCTCCAAAAACAACAAAACTTGCCACAAACACTGATTAACAACCTTGTTAGGTACTTAATGTGCCAATTGGGCCAATTAGGCCAATTACTACACAAAAAGTGCTCAAAACATAGAGTGTTAAAGGTATAAAGCAACACTTTTTGGGTAGTAATCACTCCCCCCAACTGACACATTGCTATTCCCTTGGCAATGAAGGAAGAATGAAATAATCTCAAGCAAGATGATCTATATATATCCACAAAACAAAAAAAATTTCAAAAGTAATGAGGGGATAAAACCAAACCTTCAACAAGAGTCATCAAAATCCTGCCTAATGACTATCTCAAAGAGTATGTACTATGCAAATTCAAGTATCAAAAGAATTTCCACTCCGAAAAAACCAACCTGTGGCGCTACTGATAACACATGTTAACATTATTGGAATTTCAAATATAGTCTGCCAAACTATCCTCTCCTACCAACCTAGCTCTTTTTCTACACCTAGCAGACTAACTAACGTTAATAGATCAGGACCCACTTTTATTTCACAACTTTTTTCATTGAGAGTGCGATCTTGAGGAATTGTCGAATTCACAATTGTCCATGTAACGGGGGTCCACCGATGACTCCCAACCAATCAAGGTTTAGGGCATCAAGTCATAAGGATCTTTCAACCACTAACTCTTCAGATTTCACCTCGGACTTTTAATAAGTTCGATACTCCAACACCTACAAATTGCTAAACTCCACTTATTCACCCATGTAACGAGCAACAAAGTCGGTGACTCCCAACCAGTTGGGCTTTAAAGATTTTCGCTATATGCCCCTTGGACCGTGCTCGGGTTTCAAGGTAAGTGTCACAAATTTCTTTTTCTCTTTTTTTTGAGACTCATTTGTCTTTTTAGGGATCCTAACCTATTAAAGGTGATCAATAGTACTAGGCCATATTTTGCAAGGTTTAGGAGGAAAAAGTTTTTCATCTTATATTCAAAACCTAATGTGCACAGTGAGCGATTAGCTCAAAGTGGAAGAGGTAAGGTTGAAGACAAGAGTAGTTTCCACACTTCATCAACTTTTATAAGCATAAAAAAACTCCAAAATCAAGAGCATTGAAGCACAATTTCAATTTCTCCCATTGCAGGCTGAGAATTATAAAAAAAATTGTGGGAAAACTAAGCAAACATGTATCAAACTATTCAAAAACTATTTGAACCAAAAGAAATTTTCTAAATGAGCAAATAAGCACTTCCTTCCTTAACTATTTTTTAACATGCAGAGCTTCCCTCTCCCAAAAATGCACAAATTTCCCAATCTTGTCTCCTTACTGGCTCTGCTGCTCTTTAGGTAGATGTTCCATTATTTCCAAATTCAAGCTCACTTCAAGATTTGATTCTAGTGGAATGTTAACTTTTAATAATCAGCCTTCAGAATCTCAAATCCACTGGAACATATACTCTTACAAGAATACAGGACAAACACCAAACAAAATAGAAACAATTCTACAAAAAGGATTAAGGTTAGTTGAAAGAAATAAAATAAAAAAGGATATTAAGCAAACTAAAAGTAAAATGCTAAAAAAAATGATAGGAGAAAAATCACCAGCTTGTGATGAGGATCACAAGTATCCACCAAAGATAGTCATTAGCACTAAGGCACCATCCTCGACAACAACGCCATTTGATTCGTCGCCCGTATGGTATTAATCAACAAAATTTATAACCTAATACCTCATACTAGCTTAGCATAGCTACTATAGTATAGTGGTTCTAGGATCATCCACAGAGATGGGTTTTCTTCATGGAAATGACTGACAGTGAGGCTTAAACTGGTGATTTCATTTTGGATATTTGGGTTGTGATAAAAAGAGTGGATTATAGAGAGAAAATAAAAATAAAAATAAAGTAGAAAGTAAAATCAGGATAAAATGTAAAAAGAAGAAATTCCTTGGAGTTCCAAGTCACTAGGTTTCAGGTTCCTTAGGCAAATGAGGGGTTTTCCTAGGTCTTTTCCTTGCATTGGGAAGGATAACATATAGTTATCTCCCGAATCAGTTCTTGGTTTAGCTATAATAACTGACCCTAAATAAATATCCTTGAAAAATGGTATTTACTTCCCATTAATGGTCTTGGACAGTGAAGAACATCTCCTTGACTCGCCTTCCCATGGTCCATAAATGATAACTGACGAACATCACTGGATCTAGCAATAAGTATCTAATGAGCCCTGAGAACTTACCAAATACTAACCATTCAAGGTGACTCGAAGAAATTGAACCTAGGATTTGAAGGAAATAAAAACATCACCATGAATCGCCTCCCCATGACCTATAAATGATAACTAACGAATGTCAATGGATCTAGCAATAAGCATTCATTGAACCCCAAAAGCTTATCAAGTACAAATCATCTGCTGTAACCCGAAGGATTGAACCACATTTGAAAACCATTAATGGTGGAAAATACCTCCGTTAAAACATGGAAAACCCCTACCTTTTCATCCGGTACCTTCACCTAGTTTCCTTTACTCCAAGGAAACAAAGGGTTTAGCAGCTCCTCATCTTCTCAGATGCTGTTTCCCTCGCGAGAAAGGGAAGAGAGAAAATGAGAGAAAAATGGAAGCATCCTGCGTAAGCTTCCCAAAATCTATTACTGAATGTCCAAAAATCTCCTTGTTTGGGGTCTTTCAACCCATATTTAGTTAATACAAATTACCAAAAAGTGCATAAGTTAACATTATTACACGAGGAGAGACTGGGAAAATCAAAAAATAAAAGTCAAAGATTGCAAAGAGTTTCATGAGAATTTTGGCCGCTTAAAATTCTGAAGCAACCCCTGCAAAATTGGCAAGGTTGCTATTGCATTTGGCAACCCTGCAAAATTGGCAAGGTTGCTACTACATCTTTCTTCTAGTTCTGCTTTTGCCTTCTTCTGCTCTGAAGCTCTGAATTGCTACTGGTTTCTTCATGCTTTGAGCTCAATTCCCACCTTTGAGATATATAGCCTCCAAAAACAACAAAACTTGCCACAAACACTGATTAGCAACCTTGCTAGGTACTTAATGTGCCAATTAGGCCAATTACTACACAAAAAGTGCTCAAAACATAGAGTGTTAAAGGTATAAAACATCACTTTTTGGGTAGTAATCACCCCTGATAAACTAAATTGATACATCATCAAACTAATCTCATACTATGAGTAAATTAGTGATCTATCGAAGTAATCTTTTAGTGTTCATTAGTTCCATAATATTAGTCTAACATACCCTCAAGTAACTGCTTCATACTCTCAGGAATCTCCATCTCTATGTCACTCAGAGGGCCTCCTGGAAATCAGAGCAAGATAATACCCTTTTTTGGGTACAAGCTACTAATATTAAGAACGGTTCATTATATAATAGTACCAATTATATAAAACCGGTCTTCAGACCCACAAAATAAACTAAAATCTGCAAATCTGAATGTTCAGCAATTAACCGCCACCCTTAGAGGGTGTTTAATGTTCCATTATTGGATTCTAATCATCACCAATCAAACAACATGTAAGAAAATGAAGAAAGAAATCAAGAGACAAGGAGTGAGAGAAAAATCCAGATTTGAGTTTCAATCTTTGTCTGAACAGTAATGAAATCTGAATCCTTGATATACAACACCGAAATCTCTTCAATACAAATAAAAATCTACTCCAAATCTACTCTTCAATACAAATAAGAATTACCCTTACCAAGAATATGGAGAATATGATCAAGATAATCTAATCTCATAATAGACAAATTTAGACCATGGTTCTCATTTGTGTTTGTGTGTGATCTTCCCCTATCTAATCAATTTGCAATCTAGATGAGTTTATGAAAATTGGGATAAATACGCGGATCCCCAAAGATAATATTTAGGTTCCATAGGCTTGTTGTTCTTATCACTCTCCACTAATGTAGGCATACACAACTCTCAAGATCAAGTAGGTTTTTATAGGCTTGTAATGTAAGGCCTGGGTAAGGGGTAGTTGAGTAGTCTTTTTAGGCTAAAACTTACCCAAACATACATATTTTCTGCATTGACAGCTCCTACTCCATCCTGATTCTTACCATCAACACAGTGACACTCTCAAGCACCCCAAAATATGTTTAGGTGCATCATTCCATATCCCTCATATCACCTTTTTGCACAAAATCTACATTCTTTCAACAAACACCAAGAAGCCTTTTTCTTCAAGACAAGGTTTTTAGAGTGGTGTAATGTCAAAACCCCCTTAAGCTTTCTACCAACCCTTATCAGCTTAAACGTAACTTCCGCACTAGTTGGCCTTAGGTACTAGAAGCCGTAGACACCCCTTAGGATTTACTTACTCTAGGGAAGGAAGGCTACGAGGCTAGACTCACTCCTTGACTTTTTATTCTATTTTTGCTTCTTTTACACTTGATACTTTTCTATTTTTCTTTTTCTTTTTCTCCTTCATTTTTTCCCACATCTTTTGATTTTCAACTTAACTCATTCCAACCAATTTGGAGTTATTTTTCCTATGGAAAAATAAATCCCCCAAACTTGCTCCTCACCACATTTCTCAATTATGTTCAAATCCTTAGGTTATGGGTGAGTTTGGTTCTTTACTGAGGGGTAGGGATGTATAGGAAGGTTATTGGCTTCAAACTTGGTTCTTATAAATAGAATTTTGGCTCTTTAAGGCTCAACATTCTGGTACTAGAGGAACATGCATATGCATGTTAATAGGGTTAACTTGAAAGGCACAATATTTCAAAGGATGGCCTATATCATTTCTCAATTGTTGTGTTGCCTAGGATTTCGCCTCAAGCGATAATAGAACAAGTTTTATAACCTATGGAGATCAAAGATAGATGGATTGTCATAAACATTGTCTAACCAAAGTAAAAACTGCTTTTCAAGGGTACTTAGTGACCAAGTGCATGGATTATGAGAAACTAGTGACTAAATAGCCTATTAGAGAGATAACTCATTAAGAATTAAGTCCTATTATCTTGAATACTGTCCATATCTCAAGGGTTCATTTATGATCTTCATTGACATCACAACTACTCCAAGAAAAACTCAATTAACTCAAAAACTCTAACTAACAAAATAAACCAAAACTAAGATGTAAGTTGGAAAGCATAAAACAAAGTCATCATCCATAAAACCACTAGAAAATTTCATCCTCCAAGTTATCATGTGCAACATATGGGGTGTGATATGATAAACCGACCAAAATAAACACCCCCAAACTTTGGGATGAACATTGTCCTAAATGTCTAGCAATGAGCAAAAGGAAGCAATGAAGTAAAAAGGCAATAAAAAGAGTTGGGAAAATTGAACTCCTTTCTAGTCTTGGTATAGAAATTTTGAAGATTTTCAGACCTTGACCTTAGTATATTGCCCCTTGATACAGTCTTTTGCTCTTGCAAACTAGGCATGCCAACATGTTGAGCTTCAAACTTACTTTATTCTAAAAAGTCTAACAAATAAAGTTAAAACACTGCTGGAAATTTCATCCCAACAGTAAAAAACAAAAACAAATAAAGTACTAAAAATAGAAAAAGAAAAAGAGAAATGTGGATAGAATCCTTATTACTTAGTCAGTTGCCTCTCAAGAAGTCGGTCGTTTAGAGTCCAAATAGATCTACTTGAAAGTACTAGTGCTTCCATTTGACCAATCATCCCTCTTGGATAACACTTTCTTTTCATAACCATTCAGCTCAAGGATGATTCCTTCCTTAGTTTGAAAGGGGGAAAGAAACTCATAATCCCTTTAATCGCTGGCCGGTGGTTCAAATGAATACGCCTTCAAAATGTACTTTATATGATGCAGATGCAAACACATTTATGCTTAAGGGAGACTATTCAAACATGTGCCCTTTTGATGGAAGCAAGCTGCAAAATTTTCTTCACATGGCTCTTTCTTGCTCCGTCAAAGGTAATGGTTGGTGAATATTGAACTTTGCTTTCTCC
Organism: Tetrastigma voinierianum; assembly: GCA_016808115.1. Classification (NCBI taxonomy): domain Eukaryota; kingdom Viridiplantae; phylum Streptophyta; class Magnoliopsida; order Vitales; family Vitaceae; genus Tetrastigma; species Tetrastigma voinierianum. Next base: position 29,856 of record JAEQBH010000319.1, read on the forward strand.
TCTCCCACTAGCAAGGTGAGCTCTCCCTTGTTGACGTCTATCCATGCTTGGCTTGAGGAAGGAAGTGGTCTTCTTAATATTTGAGAATTTGGTAGATCCCCTTCAATGCCCCAAGTCACGCAATCCATGGGGAAGGTAAATGTGTCAATCTTCACCAAGATGTTTTCAATAGCCATCACTTGACTTTCTTCTTCAAATTTCAGTTTATCCACTAATGACTTTTCATTCTCTAAGTTGTTTAGGAGTGTATTTTTCTCAATTTCAACTCATTTTCCTTCTTTACAAAATTATTTAGGATAGGAAATTCTTACCTTCTTACTAAAAGGGTATCATTCATTCGGATTTGGCAAAGTCATTACTGGAGAGATCTTGAAATTGCCTTGAGTGTGGACGTGACCCACTTGAGCTTCTATATTTTTCAATCTAGCACTAGTGTTGACCTGGAAGGCATCTGAATTTGAAAATCCTGTTCATGAAGACTTATCATCTTCTTGTTCTTAGCCTTATAGGTCAAAATCTGCTCTTTAACAAGGGACAACTCTTCTTTCTCCTGAAATGTGGAGTTTGAACTCCCTTGATAAGGCAATACCCCTTGCTCCATGAGTGAGTCATTGTGAATTCTTTGGTCCAATTGATGAAGAAGTAAGTTAAGCTTGGCTTCTATGGAGGTAAATCTATCTTCTATTGAATGTTCCTCCATAAGTACCAACAAATAAGAAGAAAAACTGAAGAAAACAAAGTACAAAATACTAATAGTAAAAAATCAGCTAAGAAACAAATCATAACCAAAAATAAAAATAAAAATTGCCTTCAAAATGTCAACTTCCAATGAGAGAAAGTGAACCGCGCCAATCCTTGGCAACAATGCTAAAAACTTGTTGACTAATTTTCCGACATTGCTACCAAAGACTAACTAAAGTCCTTGACAACGGCGCCAAAAACTTATTGACCAATTTTCCTACATGGCTACCAAAGACTAACTAAAGTCCTAGGAAACAACGCCAAAAAATTACAAGGACCAAATGATGTATATATGAAAATATGGCCAAGGGAGTGAATGTGGTAAATACTCAAAAACTGATTTGAAACAAAAGTAAGCATACTAACAAATTGAAATGAAAAGTATTACCAACACTCAACCCCTTTCCGCAAGTGAACATGTCATACAAGTAATAAAGTGGACTCTAAAAGTCCGGATATCGTACCCACGAGGATTGGAGGTTCTCTCTAATTGGAATTTAAGAACCCCGATTACAAGGGCTCTTCACTATTTAGGCGACCAAATAAGATGTGGAATAAAATCAATTTAACTTAAATAAAAACTTATTTAAAACTAATCCTAAAATCTACCAAACAAACAACTACTTAATTCTAAAATGTATGAAGAGAAGCACTAGGGATGGTGATAATCATTTAACAATCAATTTGCATTTCCTTGAAAGCGCAACATTTGTGAGTGGAATGCTGAATTTGTCCAAGAGCAATGTAGTATAGCTTGGATTCCTCCACACACTATACATTTAACTAATTAGAGAATCACGTTCCTTCTAGATACATGGGTCTAATAAGTTATTGTAGGATATAATCCTCTTTCTAATATCTGGGTATTTTTCCTTTCCAATACTTCACATGCAATTCTTAAGATTGAAGAATTCTTACCCCTATAGACAGGATTATGCAAGCCTTTTCTAATCTAATTGGTATCTCGTCCTTCAAATTTGACAAAATTTTCTATCTCCTTGATTAGATCTCTGCTAACATGGGATCAAGATCCTTTCATCGGAGCGAGAGGAGACCTCGATCAACTAAATTGATACATCATCAACTATTCTCACACTATGTTAAATTAGTGATCTACTCGAAATAATATTTCGAGTTCATTAGTTACGATTGGGTTTAAAATAATAGACACGCGGGCTGGGAACCTGGCTTGAATGCTAGGCTTAAAGAGATTAGGAAGCGAGGCCCCGAAAAATTGCTCGGCCCGGTAGTATCCCCCCCGAGACACGGGCCTAAAATGAGGCCAGCTCTTTGCTACATTGAAAAGGGCAGTATTAAAAGTACCCAATTTCCCTATTAAATCTCTACGATTAAAGAATAGAGATATTTCTAATAATTAGTCATCAATTATCCCTTATTAATTGGTAAGCGATAAGGAAAATCCCTCGCAATGAAATGTAGTATCATCATCGACTAGGAAAGTTATCATGGTGCTACATTATAAATACCGAATGCCCCCATCGATTGAAAGGTACGCACAACATTCATTCCACACCAGAAGTTGATTTTTATTTTTTTCCAGGAAAAATGACAGGCATCGAGGGAGCAATAGGTGAACCCCGCCAATCCTTTTTGCTTCTTATTTTTCGTAGAGATGGGACATCTAGAGTCGGAAGACCGGCCCGGCAATTCGAAGCCAAGCTCGGCCCGATTTGGTTAAAAAGCATCATCGGTTGTGCGTCGTAGAGCAGCCAGTTCCTTTACAAATAAAGCTGATCTCTCAGTGACTGATGGTATCAACTCGGAACACAAGCAGGAGCCACGCCAATCCCCTAAGGATGCATGACCAGTAAGGCAACGTAGATAACCGACCTCTCGGAGGCACACTAGAAACTCTACACGCGAATATCGACAAGATGGAGGCACTCCGTCTCACAAACCAACATTTGCTAAGAGAGTTGGAGCAACTCGCTAAGAAAGTACAATGCCCCTAAGAGGCGAGACAGGCCCGAGAAGGCTAAAACACCATTACTCAAGAAGAACAGCAATGCCTCGACCCTCCTCGAGAAGCAGATGGAGAAGGAGAAAATAGCCAAGCTAGGGAGCATGACCCTTACAAACCCCTTGGAAAGAATCGCAATGAGGAGAGGCATGGTAGGAACAACAAAGGTGATGGACCCATCCTTTATTAGCAGGAGACAAGGGAGCCATTATGGGAGCAGAGGTTCAGGGACATCCAACAAGAGCTTAGCCATATGAAGGGGAAATTGGTAAAGGCGAGACTCCCAGTCTATGGGCATACGGTGCAGCAAACTAAATCTAGTTCACGGTCGGGGTCTTTGCGCTTCCCTCTTTAGCAAAGTTAGAATGCCGTGATAAGCATTCAAGCGGAACAAAGACCCTATAGATCACCTCAATACATGGGAACCGGATGGAGCTGGATATGGGACCCCTTTGTACGATCTGGAGCCTTAAGCTATAACTCAAGGACCCGTCATTGGCTTGGTTTAGAGACTTGCCATCTTCAATCTCATAATTCACAGAGCTCTCCATCGCATTCGTCTCCCACTTTGTCGGAGCTGGGGCGTACGAAGTAAGTTATCACCTTTTGACCATAAGCCGAGAACTCGTGGGAGGCAGATCATATGTTCAAAAGATTCACGAAGTCGTAAAGGTAGATATTATAGACGAGTTTTCGTAGCTGCTTTCGTCCACGGGGCTAGGGGTGCGATTAGAGGGCTGATGTTCTCTATCTCAAAGAACCCTCAAGCAAGCATGGTCGAGGTGCTTGCCAAAATAGAGAAGTATATTAACGGTGAAGAAGCCGCGCATCGGCGAATGAGCCCATACGCCGAAAGGAGAAGAGTAGAAATTGTGAAAGCGAACGAAGCCCGAGAGGCGAGCGAGGCCGCGGAGGGACGAGCGAGCGATCCCAGGCGAGGAATGTCGAGACCTCTAGGACCACCTCGCCGGCTGCGGCCAGCGAGTATTTCACCTCGTGATTCACCCCCACGTGACCTCGTCTGAATTATCTAACGTCTGACATGAAAATTTATGAGATGGCCATCTCAAATGAGAGTCGAACCAGTAAAGACAATACCATCTTGTGATTCACGAGGATCATGGACCTGGTAGATGATTGCATCCCGGTGGGAAGGGGGTGTGAGTGCGATCCAGGCGTGGGCATCTTACGCCGTGCGTGGCTTTAGAAGGTCAGGACCAGGTGCATCCACCACTACCTCGTCAGCTAACCCCATCGGCGCAACTGCTTGCTTAGGAGAGATCCGTATGATCTCGGAGGGTTTCTGCTGAAAGGCGAAGAATCAAATAAACCTAGACCCGTCTGACGCTCAGAGATCGGAAACATAGAAATACAAACCGTATCTAAACTCCCTCGGCAAGATACTACCATAACCTTTTCGGACTCCAACATGGAAGGCTGCCAGCATCCCTATGACAATCCACTAGTGATAAGGGCTTTCGTAGCCAATAAAACAATCTGGGGGTCCTTGCTTCGACAATAGAGCTCGGCCGAACATCATCTTAGCGTACGGCTTTACGAAAAAATGGGCATTGGAAGGGAGAAGCTAGAACCAGTTAACGCCTACCTACGTGGATTCTCTGGAGAAAGAGTGCTACCTCTAAGGTCGATACAACTAGTGCTCACTTTGGGAGACCTAGGGATGTAACCGAGCCGAGCTACTCGTGAGCTTCTCGGCGTTTGGCTCGTTAGAAGCTCCCTCGAACTCGTTTATTAAGTTAAATGAGCCGAGCCCGAACATCATTTTGAGGCTCGTAAGTTAAATGAGCCGAGCTCGAGCACCCTTAAACTCAGCTCGTCAGCTCGTAAACAGGCTCGTGAATAGGCTCGTGAGCAAGCTCGTTAACCAGGCTCGTGAACCACGCTCATGAACAGGCTCGTGAACATGGAGAAAACTTGATGCACAACAATTTTTTCTTACAAATGAATATGATGAATATTTTAACTCTTGAACTTCAATCAAGTTAATTAGACTTTTATTGTCTTATCTTTTTAATTGGTTCTTATGTTGTGTACTAGGTAGAACATTTTCTTTAATTCCCTAACATACATTTGAGGCTCATAAGTTAAGCGAGCCGAGCCCGGCCCCTCAGGCTACGGCAGCCGGCTCACTTAAATGGGCTCGTGAATAGGCTCGTGAGCAAGCCTGGGTGCCAGGGCTTGTGGGGCAAGCTCGTTAACCAGGCTCGTGAATAGGCTCGTGAACAGGCTCGTGAACCAAGCTCGTGAACAGGCTCGTAAGTTAAACGAGCCGAGCCCGAGCACCCTGAGCTTGGCTCGTGGCTCCGTAACGAGGCTCGTGAATAAGCTCGAGGCCTACTCCTTCAATCGGCCGCGAGCTTGTCTAATACTGGCTCGATCGACTCAGTTACACCACAGAGACCCCCATGCCAAGCTACAGCAACAACAAGATTTCTCACTAGTAGATGCCGTAGCTTCTGACATATTCTTTGGGTGAGCCTCTCTCCAATACCATAAAACTATCCCCTCACTTTATCACATGGTTATCAAATTCCCGACTGCAAATGGAGTAGGAATGATTCGAAACCAACACGTAGCGGGGAGTGTTACTCATCAATGAGCAAAAATAATTCGACAACATCTACATGGACAAGCTCTGACATGCGAGATGGGGTAAGCACCACGACCTAGCGCCCATAGAAGAACTAGAGCACATGAGAAGCAGCGGCTAGCAAGAACACCTCGTCACATATGATCTAAGGCGCTAAACATCAGAAGCGCCCTCATCCCACTTTTAAAGCGGAACATGGAGGTGTTCGCACAGGTAGGAAGACATGGCGAGATCGACTGGCCGAGTAATCACCCGCAGGTTGAACGTCAGCCCGAGATCCTTCAAGTCGGTCAAGAAAAAAAGAAGGAGCTTCACCCTAAAAAGGCAAAAGGCGATTAATGAAGAGGTCGGCAAGCTCCTCCAAGTAGATGCAATCAAGGAGGTAGAATATCTTGAGTCGTTGGCCAATGTTGTTCTTGTCAAAAAAGCAAACGGCAAATGGCGACTTTACATTGATTTCACAGATATCAACAAGGCCTGCCAAAAAGATAGCTTCCCTCTACCTCGAATTGACCTCATAGTTGATTCACACGTAAACGTGTAGCTAGGTAGCTTTCGAACCAACAAAATTTATAAACCTAAACCTTCTACTGCTATAGCCTAGCTATTACGGTATAGCGGCTTTAGGGTCGAACTCAGGGATGGGTTTTCTTTGCACAAATGATTTATAGTGAGCTCAAAACGGTGAATTTGCTTTGGATTTTAAGGTTTTGTAAAAACAGTGGGATTGATTGTTGGAAAACTAAAAATAGAGTGAAATAAAATGTAAAAGAATTCCTTGAAGTCTCAGGCCACTGGGTTGGAGGTTCTAGGGAAACTACGAGGTCCTCGGGTCCTATTCCTCGCGTTGGGGAGGATGACCTATAGTCATTTCCTGAACCGGATCTTGGTTTGGCTATAAAAACTAAACCCTAATAGTTTTTCTCTTAAGATACAACATTTATTGGTCATTAACGTTTAATGCGGTAAGCGATCCTTTAACCTACCACTCTGTTGATAATAGTAAAGCGACTACTTGGCCTCGGTGGATCTAGCAATAAATATCCATTGAACCCTAAAAGATTGCCAAGTACTGGTCAATTAGGATATATCAAAAGGATTTAAACCTGTAGTGAAAGATAGAAACAAAAATGACAATAAATGCTTGCGTTGAGAACAAGAAGACCAGTATTTTACCTTAAAACTTTAACTATTAGCTCTGTCTTTAAGGATGGGGGTTGTAACCATCCCTTGAGTTGTCACCCTCAGTGTTTAGCCGGAGGAAAGTGAGAAGGGGAAGGGTAGAAAAATGAGAAAGAAGAAAAGCGGGAAAGTAAAAGCTTTCCACTTAAATTTATGCATCCAGTTGTCTGTGGTCTTGGCGAGGCTTATATCTGACTTAAGAGCAGGAAATTACAAAAATGTATGAAGTACCACAAATACATAGAGGGTAGTTTAGGAAAAAGTCACAAAAAGCTGGTCAAGGTGGGTGAATATTGGACACGAGGGCGGAGTTGCGGTCGCAACTGCGAGGTGCGAGTTGTAAATTTTGTGACCACTCTGAATTGCAGCCGTGTTCCCAGATTCTATGTGCATCATTTCCTTGGGCTTTTGACATGTAGTTCCGTGTTCAGCTTGGATTCTTCGCTTTTGAGTTGCCTTGAAGATTTTGGCCTAATTTAGCTCGCAAGTCAACAAAAATAGCCACAAAATGCGATTAGTAGTAGAGCCGGGACCTTAATGTACCAATTAGGCTATTTAAGTTGATTAAGTGGTCAAAACCTATTATAATCAGGGCTCAAAATAGCACTATTTGAGCACTAATCAATAGCGGACGCCACAACCGGTCATGAACTCCTTTGCTTCATGGACGCCTTCTCTAGCTATAACAAGATCAGTATGGATCCCAACGACCATGGTAAGACCTCATTTGTTACTGAGCAAGGAACCTATTGCTATCGAGTAATGCCCTATGGACTAAAGAATGCAGGAGTTACCTACCAAAGGTTGGTAAATAGGATGTTCTAGACGCAAATTGGAGCGTCTATGGAGGTATATATAGACGACATGTTGTTAAAATCATTTAAGGCCGAGCTCCACATAACCCACCTAAGCTAGGGGCGTTCAGTCTGAAGAGCATAATGAGTTAAACCCGACGAGTGCGCCGGAGTCTGTTGAAAGTTCTTGGAGTTTGCATAGTTAGCAATGGGGCCAAGCAGACTGAACAAGATAAAGGATGTGCTCGACATGCATACCTTCAAACATTAAGGAAATTCAACGGTGGAAGAATGGATTCTTATTTGTGTTATTAATCCAGGCTGACGACAAATGTCGACCTTTCTTTGGGTTCGAGAAAAAAGGCCCAGCACCAATGGGAATGCACCTTTGTAGAAGGAGGCATTCATGGCCCTCAAAACCTACAGGCTCTCCCCTAGTTCTAGTAAGCCTTGAGGAAGAACTCCTCACTCTCTACTGGCTAGTTTCGAGGAACTACTCAAGTAGTCTTGCCACAGTCGAGGGAGTGGGATAAGGTGCGACTGACCAGATATCTTATTGCGTACAGGAGCCTCCCGGCGGGGAGCGGAGGAAGATATCAAAGATGGAGAAGCTGATCTAGCGTTGACCAACTGCATCCAGAAATCTCAGGCCTTACTTCTGACTCGTACCATTGAAGTCGATTAAATATCGATAAACCGTGCGCATCAACGAAACCTCACAAAAGCGATAAAGTGTTTATAGAGTACGAGTGAGTTCGACATCGAGATACAAACCAAGGACCTTGATAAAGAGCCGATCTTGGCGAGATTTCATCATGAAATTCACCCGATGGGAGCTGCTTGAAGCTACTCAGCGATGCTCGACCTCCCGTCGGAGGTTGCGTGAATGGCCGGCCCAATGCACATAGAGACGGTGCGGGTATGATCGACCTCTCGAACGGGATAGATGTGGAATAAGCCCTCAGTTGGCTTCCAAGCCTCCCGATAACGAGAGGCGAATATGAGATTTGTCATAAATTTGGGCTTAACCTCGCCCACTGTAGGCGATCAACTGGAAGTGAGTAGTGACTCCCAATTGGTAGTAAAATAGATAGAAGACTTCTACAAAGCTAGAGGTGAGAAGATGATCTTGTACCTTAAGAAGGTGTGGGAGTTGCTTAAAAAGTTCATAGAGTTCAGGTCAAACATGTACCAAGAGTAGAGAATTCTCGAGCTGATGCCTTGGCAAAACTGGCAATAGCCTCATAGGAAGACACAGGCGGCGATACATTGAGCACCTCCAGAACCCTTAGTAAGCATCGGTGACGGAGAAGTCTCCTGTGATGTCACAGAATCGAAATTTGGATGGTTATGCGGGATTACTTAGTAGAAGGAACATTGCCAAGCAACCCAAAGGAGGCATCCAAAATCAGAACAAGGTCGACAAGATTCACCATTCATCGGGGGACCCGCATAAACAGGCTTCTATGCCCGTTTCTTAGTGCGTAGGGAAGAAAGAGCGCCAAATTAAAGCTACGGGGAGGTACACAGAGAGTCTATGGCAGCCATCGGGCTCGGACCTTAGCAGGAAAAACCTTGAGGCAGGGGTATTACTGGCCCACAATGCTCAAAGACGCAACAGAACTGGTCGGAAAATGCAAAGCTTGTCAGGAGCATGCCAAGATCTCTCATCTCCCATCCCGGAGTCAGCGTCAGTCCACAAGCCCTTAACGCTTCGTGATGGGGCTAGACATATTGGAACCCCTACCCATTGGGAGGGGCCAATGTAAGTTTATCATTGTGGCAGTGGACTACTTTATCAAGTGGGCGGAGGCCGAACCCTTAGCAACAATCACAGAACATAAGGTATGTAACTTCGTCTGGCGTTCTATAATATGCAGGTTCGGGATCAGGGTCCCTCGTGTGCGATGTGAGAAGCGGTTGACAATCCACAAGTTCGGGGATTTACGTCTTAGAACTGATCAGAACTACTACTCATCCCCAGCTCATCCACAGTCCAATGGGCAAGCAAAAGTCACTATAAGGACTCTTAAGGCAGTGCTGAAGACTAAATTAGAAGATTTAAAGGGAAAATGGGTAGAATACCTCCCCGATGTGTTATGGGAACATAGAACTACTTGCAAGTCAGCAACTCAAGAGACCCCATTCGCTCTGGACTTTGGCACCGAAGCAGTAGCTCCTGTCGAGGTCGGATTAAAGTTGCTAAGGATTGAATTCGTAAGCGCCGAACACAACAAAGAGGTTCTTTGCCTAAACCTGGATCTCTTAGAAGAAAAGCGTGGCTTGAGTCTGACGTATTGGGGACTATCACGGAAAGATGGCAAATACTATGACCAAAGGGTCGAACCAGGTTACAAACTGCGACACAGTTATAAATAAATACGCTATGAAAGACCCCACATGGGAAGGCTGGGGACCCGATTAGAGGCCACATATCGTATCCCATAGTCAGAGCCTGGCAACTACGAGACTCGAATAGAAGAAGGAAAAATACGCTTACACTCATGGAATCTCTGAACACCTCAAACGGTTCTACCAGTAAGACCCCGGAATGTAGTATTTAATAAAGTATCCAACTTTTTGATTTTAAATACTTGATCTCTTTGTTCATTTTAAATTTGCTTAATATGGTGGAGTTAAAAATAAGCTATAATGATAAGCAAGGAGCTCGGGCTCGGAAAGGTGCAGGTGCAAAAATCGCATGGTTCAAAGATTGTTCTTTGTGCAAAGGAGTTATAGTTTATCTGGAAATTACAATCAACGAGTGGTTCCACCTTACTCGAGACAAGCGGCCTGAAACGGTTCTCTGCTCGCCATAAAAGAAAAACACATGAGGAAAGAAGAAAGAGAAAGCAAAAGCTCGGTTGGTAGAAGCTCTGAAAGTCACATAACACAAATACAAATTTCATTTAAGGGAGATTCTGAGCACACCTCGGAGGATTACAAATCTTTCTTTACATCTCGGGAAATTACAATCAGCAAAGTCGTTCTCCACGTCACAAAAAATTACAATCGTAGCAGTTTCTTCACATCGACGACACCTAGTCAAGAAAAAACCACAAGAAAGGGAAAGAGAAAGAGAAAGAGAAAGGGAAAGAGAAAGAGAAGGAGAAAGGAAAAGAGAAAGAGAAGGAGAACGAGAAAGAGAAAGAGAAAAGGAAGGAGAAGGAGAAAGAGAAAATGGGGGATAGGGAGAAAAGAGAGGAGGACATGAATAATGAAGAAAGCGGGACTTAAAAGTTTTCCCTCTGAAGCATATCGCCCCCTTCGAATACGTTCCCCAGTCCAGTTCCATCAATGGGAAGGACTAGGGAAGCCTAACTACAGGGAAACTGGGAAAAACAAAACTCCACCCAGCGTAGCGAAACCCAGTGTAGGCAGTCGCTAAGCGACGTTATGATGCGATCAAACCTTGAAGCCCCATAAACTACGAGACAGGCACTATCGAAGGTAGGAAGAAAAATGAGAGTAGAGTATAACACACCCCGTCAAAGGAAGGCCGTTATTCATAAGAAGCTGGGCTTGGAAATTCCGCCTTGTCTGCATCGATTCCCCTGAGCACACGCCAGTGCGCACGCTTTCCCAAGGGAAGGGATATTAAAGAGCCATGTGGCACAATCTCAAAGGAGCCATTTTTAGCTCAGTTCAAAGAAGGTAGAATAGCCCAGGAGCCCCAGTAGCTCAATTATGCAGAGCTTAACTACTCAAGGAAGGCCTTGTAGCCTAAGAGCCATTTAGCTTAGCTCGGAGAGGCGAGTGTTAGGAGCCCAGTAAACTCCAATTATCTGCGAGCTTAATTGCTCAAAGGAGAGGCCTTGTAGCCTAGGAGCCATTTTAGCTCGAGTTAAAAGAGCGAATGGCCAGGAGCCTAGTAGCTCGGTTGTAGGCTTAGCGCTTTCGGCACAATGGCCAAGGCCCCATGGCTCGGTTTTGAAGCTGTGGCTCGGGAGGCCTTGTAGCCCGGAGCCATTTGCTTCCTCGAGTTCAAGAAGAGCGAGAATAAGCCCGGGGTGAGTAGCTGGAGTTTCTTGGGAGCTTAAGCGCACCAGGCACAATAGCCTAAGGCCTAGTAGCTGGTTCTGCGAAGCAATTACTCGAAAAGGCACCATAGCCCAAAAGGCCGAAGTAGCCCATTTTGAAGAGCTCAACAACTCAGGAAGCGGCCGGGGACAACCGGAGGCCAAAAACCGGTTTGACTCGATTATCTCAAAAGGCACAATGGCGAGCCCGGTAGCTTAATTTGTGAGCTTAAGCGCGAAGGCACCATAGCTGAAAGTGAGTAGCCCATTTTGAAGGCTCAGTGATAGGAAGGCAAAACAGCCCGGGGGCCAAAAGCAGTTTGAAGCTTAGCGGCTCAAGGCATATTAAATGCCCGAGGGGGCCGTGGCTCGGTTTGCGAGGCTTAGCGCGGGCGGGAACAGCCCGGAAGGTCGAGTAGCCCATTTGAAAGCTGACGGCTTAGGCGAGGAACAGCCCGGAGGCGAAGCTCGGTTTTGGAGCTCGGCAACTCAGGCATAATAGATCAAGAGCCTGGCTGGGTTTGGAGCTTAGCGCTCGAGACCATAGCCCAGGCCTCGTGGCCCATTTTGAGAGGCTTAACAGCTGGGAGGCGAGGAATGGCTCGGGACCCCGAAAGCTCGGTTTTGAAGCTGTTGCTCGAGGCACAAATTGCTAAGAGCCCAGTGGCTTAGTCTAAGGCAGCTATCAGAACGGGAACAACCCGGGGAGAGGCCAGTAGCCCGGTTTTGAGAGCTCAATGGCTCAAAGGTAGAACAACCCGAGGCCCAGCTCGGTTTTAGAAGCAGTAGCTCGGAGGAATATGTGAGAGCCTAGTGGCTCGGTTTGCAAAGCAATTGCTTTCGAAAGGCACCATAGCCCGGAAGGCGAGTAGCGTTTTGAAGCTTAACGGCTTGGCGAGAAAAGCCCGGAGGCTAAAAGCTGGGTTGAAAGCTCGATGGCTGGAGAAGGCCTGATACGAGAGCTGTAGTAACCGAGTTTATGAACAATTGAAAACGGAATAACTTGAGGCCGAGTAGCCCATTTGAAGGCTCAGCATTTCGGAAGGTAGAATGACACAAGGGCCAAAAGCTTAGTTTTGAAGCTTAGCGACTCGGAAGGCCTGATAGCCCGGGAGCTGGTAAGCAGTTTGGAGGCTCGCGCTGAGCGAATAGCCCGGGGAGCGAATGGCTCGGTTGAGACTAAACTAACTCGGAGCCGGACTAGGAGCCAAGCGCGACTCAATTTGGCAAACCCATAGTGTAAGTGCGGGGGTCGTAGCTCGAGAAGTTGGTCACACCACCGCTCGACTAAGCAGGCAGATAAGCTCGAGGCCCACGGTATGAGCCCAGAATAAAAGCGATAAAATTAATCAATAAATCTACACATATCAGCGAAAATCGATATCGAGGAAGCATTATTACAAAAGTCCCAGGCTTAGTGCCCAGAAATAGCGAGGTTAAATAAAAGTCTAGGCGCCTGAGGTTGGGCCTCGATGACAGGAGGAATTGAAGGCGAGCCCTAGGCAAGACGGAAGAGCTAGCCTCAGTTCCGATCATCGAGACAGGGAGCCACGATCGGGGCCCCAGAAGCACCTCGGCGCCGCGTCGTATAACCTGGAGTGATTGTACACATATATTCAAAGATTTGGATGTTGAACTCTAAGTGGGAAAGCTCCCCAAAGCCTTGTGAAGAGCGGAAGCCACTCGGAGGCCCATTAGTGCAAGCCTCATTCTGACCTCTGTATCCCACTTAGCCCCTCTGGCTAGCCAAAGCCTCCCTGCCTCTCAGGTCCTTTGAAGCTTGCCAGGGCTTTCCTCGAGTCGAGCTCTCACGAACTCCATCATCTAAAATATCTTGGCGGGCAGGTCCAATGTCGTCACTTTGGCGAGTAGGTCCACCGCCAATGACTTACCGCTCCTCTCTTGCTAATGCGACTCATCCTCGACCCTCGAGTCTTCGGGCCTTCTTTTCTTTATCCTCTGCCCGCGCCCTCGTCGTCGAAGCATGCTGGGTAAGACCACAATAGCCGCCAGTTTCTTCGGTCCCAGTCCTCTTATCTAGCTCGAAGTAGGCCTTCTCGGAGGTTAGGGAAGCGACACGCCAGCTAAGACCGCCGCCACCAGGCGGAGGCCTTATTAGAAAGTGGCCCTCCTTGCGGAGCCTTCAAAACTAAATATAGCCACCTACGAAAAGAACAAGAAGAGTCAGTGCGATCTAAAACAATAAGAGATGGATGTAATGAAGATGCTTAGTAGTATGAAGCGGTTCCACGAGTGTAAGAGCGAGCCTCCTCAGCGAATGACGTCCACCTTCTTAAGGTCGGAATTGCGAAGGTGGAGAAGCTTGACCCTGGCGAGCTCATGAGAAAGAAAGAGAGTCCTCATACGCGATGCTGAAACTGACCCCTTCCCACATCATTTGGAATTGGAGGAGTGGGCTCAACACCCTGTGACGTAGGACTCAGGACAGTGGAAGAACCTCCCAGGGGCTCAGTGCCTCCTCGAAGAATCTCCGGCTCAGAGCCATTGGAGCAAAGGAGAATAGAGACCCCACATTTAGGTCTTACCTCAAGTAGGGGGGCAACCCTCAAGGGAAGCTTGAGTTTTTCGCTTTACGCTCCTTCTCTTCTTTGCCAGCACCTCTAGGCGGGCTCGAAGCTCTCCCCGAGTGGGCTTCGCGATAAGAGGCTCTAAAGCAGAAGATGAAGAAGACTTTGAGACAGGGGGTAGAGAAGGCTTCATGACGGAAGGAGGAGAAGGCCTCAGAACAGGAAGTCGTGCAGGCTCCACTAGATGGCCCGAGAATGTCTGACCTAATGATCTAGGAGTACGCCCGTGGGTGGCACTTAACCAACCTCCGCTTCACCTCTTCGCCTCGAGGTGGGCCCCGTAGCCAAACTGAAAACCCGCCTTGGCAGGGTTAGAGACACCCAAGGACTTTCGAAAATTAAGACCCGATTGGAGCAAGGGAGAACTCACGTAGGTTCTCAAGAGTGGTCCAAGAGGTCGGAATGCTAAACGTGTCTTCCCGATCAGCGAGATTATATTCCCAATTGCGGCCACTAACAAAAAAATAGCGTTCCTTCCAGAATTTATGGGAAGATGGCATGTCAGAAATAATCAGCCTAGAGCTGGATCGCCTAGAAATGTATAAGAAACCTTATGTGAACTCTTTTACACTGAAAAGGTCTAGTACTAGAGCTAGGTTGGGAGCCCCCAAGCCTTTATCCACCAGCGACAAGGAGCCAACCCAGCTTGGAAGTTGGGGGAAAGCAAGGATTAGACATGCGTTGAAATCTTCGAAAAACACTTGAAAAGGTGTAAAGGAAGCGGAGGAGACCATTTTAAAGGCCACCTCAAAAAAAAGCAAACCATCTTAGACATGACGTAAAGAGGTGAAAGTCGGGACGCTAAACAAGGATACTGTAGGAGGTCTATAGCCAGTGGCAAAAATTTCCGCATAGGAAGGCTCGACTCACCGACTCATTGGGGCCCAACTGCGTCAGGAGCACCTGCGATAACCTAAGATGTTGGTCAGGTGGGGTACTTGATCCTAGCTAATCCTCTCTGCCCTTGCCGGTGGGGATGACCCTGTGGAGCATACTTGAGCTGTGAGGCCCACGGACCACCACTACTGTTCAGATTCGGACCTCTCAGCAGGCCTGCCTCCTATATGCAGGCTAGTAGAGCGGCTCGACCCAGAAGAAGCATGCATGATTGGATAAAGATAAAGAAAGGCGAACGAATGACTAAAGAGGCTCCAAACACATCCAAATAGACCGAAGGCCAAGACGGGGAAAGCTAAAAAGAAGAAGAAGGAAGACTTACCAAGCTACGGAAGAAAACCAAACGATCCTCAGGAGGGCAAGACGATAAAAGCGATTTTGAGCAACAGAAAAAGATGTTTCGAAATGGGGAAAATCCAAACCCGTAGAGGAAAAGAACTCAAGAACAGAGGAATCTGGAAATGCTTAGCGGAAAGATGTCTAAAGGCAGTAAAGGTGATATAAGTAGAGATTGGGTCTGTCGAAGAGTCGTCATTATCCTTAAGACTTTTGTAGGCGACATAGCCCCGATCAAACCATCCACAGGAGTAGCCACGTGGAAGTCACACGATCCATGGCTTGATCAGCCCTTGCCTCGCCCGCTTTAGCGAGGGCTAGAGCTGGCGATTGGGTTTTAAAATAATAGGTCACCTTGAGGCCCTAGAACATAAGCCAAATGCTAGGCTAAAGAGATTGGAAGCAGGCCCCGAAACAATTGCTCGGCCCAATGATATCCCCCAGACACAGGCCCAAAGGCGAGAGCCCGACCACCCCGCCGGCCAAAAACCCGTATTAAAGAAAGTACCCAATTTCCCTAATTAAATCTACCACGATTAAGGAAGTAGGATATTTCTAATAATTGGTCATCGATTATCCCTTAATCAGTCAGCGATGGAAAATCCCTCACGAATGAAATATGATATCATCATCAAACTAGGAAAGTTATCATGATCACCCATTATAAATACCAGGCCACCCCATCGATGAAAGGTACGCACGAAAATTCATTCCCTAAGAAGTTGATTTTCTCTTCCACTGGAAAGAATAGACTTAAGCATCAGAGAGACAACAGGCGAACCCCGTCGATCCTTTTTGCTTCTTATTTTCGTAGGGGAGCCGGACATCTAGAGTCAGCGGACCGGCCCAACAATTCTAGCAAGCTCTAGCCTAGTTTCGGTTGAAAAAGCATCATCAAGTTCCATAATATTATTCTAACATACCCCCAAGTAATTGCTCCATACTTTCAGGAATCTCCATCTCCATGTCACTCAGAGGGCCTCCAGGAAATCAGAGCAAGATGCAACCCTTTTTTGGGTATAAGCTACTATTAAGAATAGTTCATTATATGAACAGTACCAATTATATAAAATCAGTCTTCTGACCCACAAAATAAATTGAAAATCTGCAAATCTGAATATTCAACAATTAATAGAAGAAACAAAAGAGTTACATTAATTTTTAGGTTTATTAAATTATACACGACCATTTATAAAAGACCTAAGTAAAATTGCAGGACCTTTATTTAGTAAAATAGGAACAAAATGGACAAAAATACATTAACCAAGAAGATATTAATCTAATTAAAAAGATTAAAAATACAGTAACAAAATTACCACCTTTAGCTTTACCCCTAATAAATGATTATTTAAGAATAGAGCGATGGATGTAGTTTATGAAGTAGAGGGCTGCCTCTTAGAAAGCCTACAAATATTCAAAAAAGAAAACAGAAAAATTTTGTAGATAAACTAGTGGAAAGTATAAAGAAAAAAGAAATATAAGTAGCATAGATGCAGAAGTTTTAACAATAATATATGCTTTAGATAACTTTAGAATCTTCATAATTTCAAAATAAGAAATTACAATAAGAACAGACTGTGAAGCAATAGAAAGTTCTATAATCTAAAAAATGAAAAAAGGTCTTCTCAAAGAAGATGGTTAAATTTTACAGAAAGAATAATTAATACAGGCGTCAAAATAGAAATAGAACATATTAGAGGTAAAGATAATAGTTTAGTAGATTCATTAAGTAGATTAATAAATTAATTTTTAAGTTACAGATGGACAAGCAGATAATTGGGATTATTCCTACCTATTCTTCTAATATAAGCCAAGAAAAGTTATTTACTTTCAGAAAGAACTCTCTTAAAGCATACCCTAAAAGTAATATAACTTTTAATCTATGACCACATCTAGAATTAGATGAAGAACATAAATGCATTATAGACAATCTTTGGATCAGTTTTAATCATATTTTTAGTAATCAGATTTATAAAAATATAGATAGAAAGTATTTTATCTACTTATTAAATAAACATTTATACTTTCATAAAAGAAATAATGGTAGTACAAATTTCAACTTTTATGTTATATACCAAGGCCATAGAACAGGAATTTTTAAAACATGGGAAGAAGTCCTTCCTAATATTTCAAATCACCAGACCATTTTTCAAAGGTTTTTATGATTTAAACAGAGGACATAGATCAATGTAAATCAAATATAAGAACTAATATTTTATTAGCCCATTATTAAAACAAATTTTAAATCATCATGGAAAATCTTATTTGAATCTTACAGAACCCAGCCAAACAAACAAAACATTTCAATTAGTACATGATTATCCCTCACTTTTTCCTCCACTTCCTTCTCAAGATCACTTACTTAGAAAAGAATTGGAAATATTAAGAAATAAATATGGTAAATCAAAACAAGGTTATCAAATTATGAAAAGACTATATGAAACCAAAGTGGATAATGAAATAGAACTTAGGTCTAAGAATGCGACTTTAGAAAGAAGGAAATTTAAACTAGAACATTAACAGGACACAAAGCTTAACTTGACAAGCCAACATGTTAAGACAGAGCCTAGTTCATTGGGTTAGTTTAATGAACCTAGTCCAGCTCAAACGGTAGCAGGTAAAGACACATCAAATCTGTTGATGGGTGAGCTTTTCCCAAAAAACCTATTAATCTAACTAACACAACAAGTTGCTGAGATCCTTAAAAAAGAATTCAACAAAGAAGCAAAATCAAAAAGCCTGAGATCGAAAGACAACCCAAGACTAGAGGATAAAGACAACTGAACAAAGAAAATAGGACTTTTGGTAGGAGTAGAGGACAACTGTATCAAAGAAGATTAGAAGCGGGCGGCTTGATTTATGTAAGCAAATGGCGGTATATTTTTCTTTTCTAGATCATCTTTGATAAGATTCCTTAGTAAAGGATAAATCACATTTGTCAATGTGTCGTAATCTTATCAAAACTCACCATATCAAATCTCCTTTTATTTTTCAACCACTACTTTGCATAAGTCGTTTTCTTTGATTTGCTTGATGGGGCCCAGTAGGCACACGTCGATTTTTTCGATCTTATCATATCTTATCCTTATTTTTTCAATCAAATTCTTGGATATGATTCCTTATCTCTTCTTTCTTTCCCCTATAAATAGAAGAGGTGATGGAAGCAGGGCTAAAGAAGGGAGTGTGGACCGGCAAGTCCCAGATCCCATGACGCGAGCAGGCTAAGAAGAGATTCAAAGAAGCCCCCGTGTTTTTTAATCAAGAGATGCTTACGTGGAAGAAGCTCGCGTGTTTAACTCCAAAAGGAAACAAGATGGTCCACGTCATCAAATTAATCCGGACTGGACCGAGAACAAGGAACTTTTGACTTGTTGATTCTTTATATTTGTTGAATTTGGATTCTGATTTGTTCTGATTTGCTCCTTTGGAGCTTATTTGATCTTGGTTGTTTACGATTTGCTCTTGGTTGGTCTTGATTCTTTGTTGATTTATTCTAGATTGCGGTTGATTTGATTCCCAAGCCTTATCTTAGAATTATCTAGTTTTTTTTTTAGTATGTTACTTTAGGAAAAAGTATGTTAGTTTCCTTTCTTGTTTTTGGCCAAATATTTAATTTCCTTGTGGCCGAATATATAGTTTCTATTCTTCATATTTTTTTTGGCCTATTTAAAAGGAAGCATTTAACCCTACATTCTTTAAGTTTTAAGCATTAATAAAATTGAGAGTTTAAAATTTTTTCTTTGGGTTCTTAAAGAACTCTTTAGACTTATCGGTTATTAGTAAGACATGAGACTGCCTCAATGGGATCTCCATCAGGTGTATCCTCACATACGAGTTCTTGCTTCCATATAAACAGCGAATTAAGTCATCCATCAAGCAAACACTAGGCGGTTCTTAGGAGCTAATTCGATCATGGGTCTCCTCATAAGTTGACGGGGTTCGTATCATTTTTGGTATCAGAGCAACATGTTCTATTTTTTTTTGGTTTGCCTATCTTTTACATTTTTACTTTTCTTTTTTGTCCGAACCCAATTTAGTTGCCACTTTCATCAGTTATTTCGTTAAGAAGGATGTTGGGTTTAAGTGGGGTGAAGAGCAAGAAAAAGCATTCCAAGTTATCAAAGAAAAACTAACTCATGCTCCTTTGTATTTACCTAACTTTGCAAAACTTTTGAGGTTGAATGTGATGCTTGAGGTCTAGGTATTAGCACAGTTCTTATGCAGAAGGCGACCATTGCATATTTGCGGCTAAAATTAAATTAGCCACAAATACCCTACTTATGACAAGGATTGTATGTGTTAGTTCGGGCCTTGACTTAGAGCATTATCATTGGCTTAAGGAATTTGTGATTCACACTGACCACGAGTCATTGAAGCATTTGAAGGGCCAACACAAGTTGAATAAGAGACATGCATGATGGATGGAGTTCGTAGAAACCTTTCCATATGTCATCCGCTACAAACAAGGTAAGGAAAAAATTGTTGGCGATGCACTTTCTCGAGAGTATGTGTCTAATCTCTACTCACGGATTATAAATTGTTTGGTTTGAACACATTAAAGAATTGTATCCTTTGGACGAGATTTTAATGTGAATATGCTTGTTGTGAAAACGGCCCACTTGACAAATTCTTTGACATAGGGGTTCTTGTTTCGGAAAATAGTTTGTGCATTCCTAATTGTTAAATTCAGGTTATTAGTGAGGAGTCTCGTAGTGGAGGATGATGGGACATTTTGGGAGTAGCGAGACTTTGCAGGGTTTGGAAAACTTTTATTGTCCGCATGAAGTGAGATGTTGAGAGGATTTGTGGGAGGTGTATCACATGTAGGCAAGCTAAATCTCGAGTGCAACCCATATGGCTTGTACCACGGCTACTTCTATTCTGGTGAACCTTGGGTTGATCTTTCAATGGACTTTCTATTAGGTCTACCTAGGACTAGACATGGTAGGGATTCTATTTTTGTGGTTGTGGATAGGTTTTCAAAGATGGCACATTTTATCCCATGTCACAAAACGGATGATGCGTCTCATGTCGCCAATTTGTTCTTTAGGGAGGTTGTGAGATTGCATGGTATGCCTAGGACAATTGTTTCGGATAGAGATGCAAAATTCTTGAGTTACTTTTGGAAGACCTTGTGGTGTAAGTTGGAACCCTAGTTATTGTTTTCTACTACTTGTCATCCACAAGCTGGAGTGAGATCGGGCCAGGGTGAGTGAACGAGGAGCCTTGTCTACTTTGTTGAGGGGCTATCATTAAAGAACATTAAAACACAGATAATTGTTTTGCCACATGTTGAGTTTCTTATAATCGTCTTATACATTATGCCATAAATTTCGCCTTTGAGATTGTATATGGTTTAATCCATTAACCCCTTTAGATTTAACTCCTTTACCTATGTCAAAGCATGTTAATCTAAGAAATGGCAAGAAGCGAGAATTTGTTGCGCGATTCATGAAGGCAAGAGACTGACATTGAGCGAAGGACTAAACAATATGCCAAACAAGCTAACAAAGGGCGCCGCCACGTAGTCTTTGAACCCAGAGATTGGGTTTGGGTGTGATGAGTGCCTAAAACACTCATACCATACCCACGCTTGTCTTATTGTCTTAGCTTTATTTTACAGTTAATTAAGTATTTCTATAGCCCGACATCTTATTTTTGTATTGTGTGTGGCGGAAGAAGAGGAGCGGGGTTTGAAGCATTTTGGAGCGGAGGGGCGAGAAGTGCATAAGGCCCGGATGGAGCGTCCACGGCGTCCCAAGCGTCGGCAGCGTCAGCGACGTTGGGTCAACAGAATAAAGTCGACCGGCGACTAGCGTCGCGACGATCCACGGCGAAGCGATGTTGCGGCGTCGACGTCGTACGGGGTTTTTGTCTCTCCATCATTAAAGCAAGGGGACGAGTCGAGGATAGGAGATCGTCTGAGCGAGGGCCTGGAATCGGAGCGGCGACCTAGATCTTGAAGAAGAAACCTACTTTTGTATTTGCTTCTTTTAGGATAAGAGTACTGATGTTTTATAGATTAAATATTTGTGTACTCACATTCAGTATGTTCTAGATCCATATTTAGGGTGTTGTTGAACCCTGTCACGATTGCATGGATTAAATATTCATATTTTATATTATTCAGTTGTTTATGACTTGTTAGTATCTGCTCTATATCACCGCCAGTTGTCTACATGGTATGGCTGACATTGGCATGATTGTCTTTGAATATTCGAATTCGAAGATGAGATGTCGGGGATGAATAGGCGGCCCTCGGTCAATTCGGTAAATAGAGATATTCCGATTCCGAGGGTGGCGAGTTAAGGTCAGAACATTTAAAGCGTTTGAGGAGTATCGAGTTGGGGTAGAGATATACTCAACCCTGCTAGTGAGATAGGCGGATACACCTCGAGAGAGGGTATCTAAGTAAGCCACGATCACCATGTCATCAATAAGTTATGAATAGAGCGAGATAGTAATTTCTCTAGGAAGTAATCCATGAAAGTGGCAGGGAGACCTCTAGCCTAGTCTCCATATCTGATGAATTCATTAAGATCGATTAGTTTCAGTTTAAATTGGACATTAGTACTCACATCACTTTCAAGCATCAGGATAATATTCAAAAGCCAATCTCTATATTCAATACACTTATCCCCATGGATCGATATCCGTACCCTAGGTACACTATATTACTTGAGGTGACGCGTGCACTTGCACACATAGGCGTACATATATACACATCACGCTTTGACTGTCGAGTGCACATGCGCGGAAAATTTCAGCAAAGGCGATCAAGTTCACTCCCTAGGGCGATGACCCTTTTCAAGAGTCCTCGGGCGCATCAATAACAATGCATACAAATAGATTTGCCGGTGCAGATATACGTAAGTGCTACTAACATCAGTGACTTGAGTCTTTTCAGTCACGGGTGATGATTTGAGGTGGAAATCCTTTCGGGGAGGAATGATAGAAGCAGGGCTAAGGAAGGGAGTGTGGACCCGCTTGAAGTCCCATTGGGCTTTATGACACGAGCCAGGGCTAAGAGATTCAAAGAAGCCCTTCATGTTTTAATCCGAGATGCCCACGTGGAAGAAGCTCGCGAGTTTAAATCCAAAAAGGAAACAAAGATGGTCCACGTCATCCAAATTCATCACGGACTTGGACCAAGAAACCAGGAGCTTTTGACTTATTGTTGATTCTTGCTATTTTGGAGGCGATTGCTGCTAATTTGTTCTTTGTTTTGGAGTTGATTTGGTTACGATTTGTTCCCCGATTTGCTAATATTTTGGAGCTTATTTGAGTACTTGATTTGTTCTGATTTGCCCTGCGATTTAGTCTTGATTTCTTTATTGATTTATTCTAGATACGGCTGATTTGATTCTAAGCCTTATCTTAGAATTATCTAGTTTCCTTTTTTTTTTATTGTATTTGCTTTGGGAAAAAGTATGTTAGTTTCCTTTCTTGTTTTTAGCCCGAATATTTGTTTCCTTGTGGCTAGAGATATTTAGTTTCTATTCTTCATATTTTTTGGCCTATTTAAAGGAAGCATTATCCCTATTCTTTAAGTTTTAAGCATTAATAAAATTGAGAGTTTAAATTTCTCTTTGGTTCTTGAAAGAACTCTTTGAATTTATTGGTTATTTAGTGGCGTTCATCAAGACTTATCAATCGGATCTCCATCACCGGTGTGGTGTCCTCCACATACCAAAGGTTCTTGCTTCCATATAACCAGCGGTCGAGTCATCCATCAAGCCGACACTAGGCCCGGTTCTTAGAGTGAATTCGATCACGAGTCTCCTCACAAGTTGACGGGGTTTGTATCAAGAGGCCTTCTTCATGCTCAGGCATCGGAGATCCCTTGAAAGTTTTTTCTCTCCCCCTCTCTCTTATATCCACTCTTCACCTCACATCTTCTCTCATTTGTTAGATATTTTTAGAAGCTTTCAGCTCAAGCTTTTCAGAACCTTCCAGTAAAAGCTTTCCTCTTCCTTTATTGTACAAGGTGTGTTTTTATTAATGAAGTTTGTTTAATGTTTGTACTTTTGTATTACAATGTCTATATTTAGTTTTTAGTGCTTTTTAAACTTTAGGGGAACATCTCGAAAGGGCTTTCTCCTGAAACTTTATGGCCCAAAAAACATTGTTAATTTATATTTTATGGTACATAGGCTAGATAATCTAGTTTCTTTTGGATGATAAACTTTCCTTACATGTATGATCATGGTCGCTCGTATATTTGACATTTTGCTATATTGTCCGTTTGTCGAAATTGACTATATAGGACGTTATTCTAGCATTAAGAGAATGCATGATTATACACATAAGATGTTTATTTAGTTAAAAGAAATTGTAAATATATAGTTAGTTTGTTTAAAAAAAGAAAAAGAGATCCATAAACAAGTAAGAAAAACCCTGAGTGGGATTTATAAAACAGCTTTTAACATATATCTTTCAATCTCATATAACTGAAATCTCGACCTTTAAAAAATCTAAATCTCAACTTTTAAATAATCCTAGACAAAAGATCTGCCACCTCTCTCTGGCGGTGCTTCCAAAAGATCTCTATGTCCTAGACTTGATTTTAGGTTTTCATGTCAGTCCTCCATGCCCCTCCACCCGAAATATGTTTCAAGCTTTGATTATAGATATTGAAGATTTCCATCAACCTCTAAATCCGGATTGGGATTTATTTGATTAGGTAAGTCTGGCTCATGTCTCATGGATCTTATATTATTTCCATATTCGTGCTTATCTTCTTTTAGCACAAACTCCGATGAGTCCCTCGACCACCTCTCGTCTTCATGTTTCGCGTTTCTACTTGGTTGGGCTCTTTGATATGGAATCCAATCTCTCATAATCTCTCCTTCCTTATGAGTGAAAAGTTTCTCACAGAACTTCTCAAAGTGTCTTAGCAGCCCACAGAGGTAGCTAGTTGTTGGTACTTAGCCTTTTGCATGAAATGGACTGATAAGGCCCTTTAAGGTTTTTGATTGGGAGAACTATCTCATGGTATACTAATTTCATTTTATTTGATAAATAGTAAACAGAGATGTCAAACAAAAGGTAAGAAGTTGATTTAAAACTAATGCGATAAGAATGCATGGGTATGTCGGGTGTGAGGAGAATTGCTTCCCAAAATTTTGATTGAGAATAAATAAAAAAATAGAAATCAAACCCAAAATTAGAACCTAAAATCCCCGAACTATCCTCCAAGTCCTAAAAACCCTAGTTTTTTTTCCAACATTTCCCTTCCTACGATTTCTACTCCCACTTTTTCTACTGGTGGTCCCATTTTTCTGATGGTGGTCCCCTTCCCTTGCCTCTCTCTTACTGCTCATGATCCCATTTTTGCTGTTGGTGGTCCCCTTCACTTGACGGTCCCTTGCCACCCCCTTGCCAGTCCTTCGCCAGTCCTTAGCCAATTTTTTCCGGTCCTTTGTCGGTCATTTGGTGCTATCTTGTTGGTTTGGGGTGAAATATTTATAGACTTCGAAGGTTCGAGAACCTGTATTCGTTCCTAACATCCGTGATTGTAGGTGATAGGGTTTGAAAAATAAGGCTCACAGGCCCACTCGCCCGGGCCCGAAGAGAGACGGCCCGGCGAAACACCCTAGGTCCCTAGCGCTAACCCCGAAATGAGCCCGGTGCATATCCCAAGGATGATAACGAGGGTAGTTAGGAAAGCCCAGAGCCCACAAACCAAACAGAATTCTTTAAATATGGAAAATAGAATAATCCCGATAACGTCTTATCCTTGAATCAAGCCCAAAATCTCACCGGTAAGGAAAGAAAGATAATTTGCGATATAACGGCTCATCATGCGGATCCATATTTGGATCCCCCAATAAGGGAAGGAAGATTATCCCAAATAAGCCAGCTCTTTTCTATATCCTTTACGAATCCAATACCGATAAAGGCAAGTAATACCCATCAAATGGGAGAAGGGAGCCTATTCACCATCCAAGCGGGAAAACATATACTATAAATACAAGGCCACCATCGGTGAAAGTGCGTAAACATCACTTAGCATTAAGCTCTAGCGTCTATCTTTCTCTCGAGAAAAGCGGCCCCAGGCATCGGGCGACTACGGGCGAAGCCCCTGCCGACCTTTCTTTTTCTTGTCTTTGCAGTGGAGTGCCGTCCGAGGCACGCGGACCGGCCTTTGCGACAATCCTACTTGGCCAGGCAATCCGGGGCTTGCGGACCCGGCCCTCCAACGGTTTAGGTCGGCCCAGCGACCTCGACGCTCCAGCCCGGTCGGTTAAAAAATCATCATCGGTTAGGCGTCGATGCATGGGGCAGCGGTTCCTTTTCAAATAAGGCGATCTTTCGATTCTTACGATGGTATCAGCTTCGAGAACACAGGGGAACAGCGTAATCCATCAGGATGCGGGACCCGCCGAGGGGCGATGTGCTGGTGAGCCTCCGGCGTGTTAGAAACAATGAAGGCCAACACGGACAAGGTGGAGGCACTCCGCCTCACCAATCAACGTCTAATAGAAGAGTTAGAACAACTCACCAGACAGATGCGACAACCACGGGAGGCGCGACAGACTCAGAAGGCCATGACATTCCCCCTCATGAAGGAACTGACACAAATCTCGGCCACTCCACAGGAGGCTAGGAAATAGAGAGCGAGAATCTAGCCGGGCGTGGACCACATCCCAGGCCACGGAGGAGACGACAAACAACACCCGGGGCATGTAGTCGGGACGAAGAACTCGTCACCCTCTTGCAAGAGCCAGGAGAGCAAATCATGGGAGGCGAGAGGTTCAGAGCCTCTAGCAAGAGCTCGACCGTGTGAAGGAGTTGTAAGAGGGACGCGCCCACAGCCTTATGGACACCTTGAGTGCAGCCAGGCCAGATCATCTTTCATAAGTAGGGTGCTCTACTTCCCTCTTCCAGCAAAATTCAGAATGCCGCAGGTGGAAGCATTCGATGGTGTCAAAGATCCCATCGACCACCTCAATACTTACAAAAACCAAATGGAGCTGCATGGGCATCAGGACCCTGTGCGATGCAGAGCTTTCGCTACCACACTAAAGGGCCCAACCTTGGCCTGGTTTAACAGGCTTCCACCTTCATCAATCCCCTCATTTAGAGAACTATCCATTGCGTTCGTCTCCCACTTCATCGGAGCCAGAACATACAGAAAGCCGAGTTACCACCTATTGACTGTCAAGCAGGGCTCCCAGGAAAGTTTGAAGTCCTACGTGCAGAGGTCCAACGCCGAGTCTCTAAAGATAGACATACCCGATGAAAAATTCGTGATCACTGTATTCATTCTTTGGATTAAGGGTCAGAATTAGAAGATCGATGTTTCCATCTGAAGAGCCTGACGAAGCATGGGCGAGGTGCTCGCTAAAGCGAGAGAAGTATATCAATGGCGAAAGCCCTCATATCCAAAAGGAAAGCTCCTCGACCCCTAAGAAAGGCGGGGCGACAAGCGTGAGACGGAGCCTAAAAAAACAAACAGCAAGAAAGGTCTCGAGAAGGATGGAGAACGGTCCCGGCGTGGGAACCTCAAGATCATCTGGGCCCACCGCAGCGAAGGCAGCGGCGTTATTCCTCGGTGGTTCACCCCGCTGCCGCCTCGATATCTCGGGTCTACTTGCTTGAAATGCAAGCGAGCAGTTCACGAGGTAGCGGCTGAATGAAGTCGGACCAGCACGGAGATAACACGGTGTGCGAGTTCCATAGGGATTATGGGCACCGCACAAATGATTGCATATAGCTCAGGAAAGAAATAGAATACTTAATACGGCTTGGGTATCTCCCTGCGGCTTCGCCAGCACTGAAAATCCAGCCTCGGAATCAAGCCGGAGACCGAGGCCCGGGCTCGGCCCAGCCACCGCCACCGCCACCGCCTCGGTAGACAACAACTCAGCACCAGCAGCCTCTAGGAGAAATCCATGTGATCTCAGGAGGATTTGCGGAGAGGGAGTCCGGCTCGACCCGGGAGGCCCGCCACGGCATCGGGTCAAGAGAGATAGTGGGTCTGACGGTGTCCCAAGGCTGCCTCGGCTCGGCCGAGTCGGTACATTCTCGACTCATATCTGGAGGGATGCCAGCACCCCCATGACGACCCCTTGGTAATTCGAGCAGTGGTGGCCAACAAAACAATCCATTGGGTCCTAATTGACAACGGGAGTTCAGCCGACATCATTTTCGCCTTGGCCTTTGATAAGATGGGCATCGGAAGGGGCGGAACTTTGTCAACACTAGCAGCGAGGTTTCTACGGAGAAAGGTGCTACCCGTGGAGCTCGATACAATTAGTGCTCACCTTGGGAGACCCTCCATGCCCGACAACGGCAGCCGATGGTCCTCATTGTGGGCGTGACGCACATAATATCTTTGTTAGGCGGACCCTACTCTCTGATAATAAGGGCCATTCCTACGCACCACACGATGATCAAATTTCCTACCATAAGCGAATTAGAATGGTTCAAAGGAAAGATCTCTTGGTGTAGGGGAATCTTGTCGACATCCATGAAGTAAAAGGCGGTCGATAACATATGCCTAGACGAGCTTGAAATGTGCGACGAAGTACTCACCAAACCTGAGCCCTCGGAAGAGCTGGAACCTGTGCAGTTGGATGACGACCCTGAACACCTCGCTTACATCGGCTCCTAGCTAATGGAAGAACTCAAAGGCCCTCTCACCCAATTTCTGAGACAGAATAAAGACGTCTTCGCGTGGAAGCAGGTAGACATGGGAGGAATTGATCCTACAGTAATTACACATAGGCTGAACGTCAGCCCCGTCCTTTCGCCCGGTCAAGCAAAGAGGGAGGAGCTTCGAGCCGGAAAGGCAAAAGCCATCAACGAGGAGGTGGGAAAACTCCTCCCGGGTAGGAACAATCGGAGGTAGAGTACCACACAGGTGGCTAGCCAATGTAGTACTAGTTAAAAAAGCGAACGGCAAGTGGCGACTCTGCATCGACTTCACCGACATCAACAGAGCATGCCCAAAAGATAGTTTCCCTTTGCCACGGATTGACCTAATCGTAGATGCCACAGTCGGCCACGAACTCCTCAGTTTTATAGACGCCTTCTCCGGTTACAATCAGATCAGCATGGACCCAGATGACCAAGAAAAGACCTCATTCGTCATAAGGCAGGGAACCTATTGTTATCGTGTGATGCCCTTCGGACTCAAGAACGTAGGAGCTACCTACCAAAGGCTGGTGAACAAGATGTTCCAGAAGCAGATAGGAACGACCATGGAGGTGTACATAGATGATGACATCTTGGTAAAATCCACACCACTGCGGAAGCTCCCACATAGCTCGTCGAGTCAGAAGCGTTCCAGATCGAGGAAATACAACATGAAGCTGAATCCAGCCAAATGTGCCTTCGGAGTATCAGCCGGAAAATTCCTAGGTTTCATAGTCAACAACCGAGGAATAGAGGCAAACCCAGACAAGATAAAGGCGGTACTCGACATGCCATCGCCATCAAGCATAAAGGAAGTCCAACGTCTGACAGGAAGGATTGCTGCCTTAAGCTTTGTCGTGTCGGGGCTAGTGATAAATGTCGACCTTTTTCCAAGTTTTTAAAGAAGGGCCCCTTTCAATGGGACACAAAATGCGGGGAGGCATTCTTAGCATTGAAGAGCAGAGCTCACCTAGTTCTAGTAAGTCCCAGCGAAGGGAGCTCCTCAGCTCTATACTTAGCGGTATCGGACTTCTCGACCCGGTATTTGTCCTCGTCGGGGGACAAACCCAGTCTGACACCAGGTTTATTATTCTTGGTAGGGCTTTGAGAGGAGCGGAGGAGAGGTATCCTAGGATGGAGAAATTAATCCTGGCCCTAGTAACCGCAGCTCGGAAGCTCCGCCCTTATTTCCAGGCTCATACCATTGAAGTTCCAACAGAATATCCGATGAAGCAGATACTACACAAGCCAGAGACCTCAGGAAGGCTTATGAAGTGGGCTATAGAGCTAAGCGAGTTCGACATCAGATATAAGCCCGGCGCAATAAAAGTAAGTCTAGCAAACTTCGTCATGGAATTCACCTCAGCAATGCACATTGAGAACTGCTGAGCAATGAGCTAACCTCCCATCTGGAAACTCTACGTAGATGGGCCTCAAGCCGTACAAGAGGCGGGGACGAGGTCTAATCCTGACCTCCCCAAAAGGAATAGACATTGAATACGCACTCGGATTCGGATTCCAAGCCTCCAACAACATGGCTGAGTATGAGGCCGTCATAGCGAGCCTAACTCGCCTATTAACGGACGTTGACCAGCGCTAAGAGTGCTTCGCGACTCTAGATTTGAGTAGTAAGACAAATAGAAGACACCCTACGAGGGCCAAAAGTGGAGAATGATCCTATACCTCAAAGGTGGGACTTATTGAAGAAGTTAGCGATGGTCGGGTTTAAAAACATATTCTAGGCGAGAGGAATTCAGGCGATGCCTTGGTAAAACTAGCAGCTTGACCTCACGGGAAGACCTTAGCGGTTCAGCACACATCGAGATACCTTGCGAGCCTTCTATAGATCTTTGTGACGTGGAAGTTGCCCAAATTGGGTCCGGCCTAGGAGTTGGATGGAGCCCATCTGGGATTACATAATAGATGGACGTCTACCCGACGACCCGAAAGAAGCAGCCAAAATTAGGACGAGGTCAGCCAGGTTCACCAATCATAAGGGAAGCTTGTACAAGCGAGGTTTCTTCACACCCATCCTTAAATGCATCGCGGGAAAAGACACTGAATACGTGCTAAGGGAAGTACATGAAGGTATATGCGGAAATCACATCGGAGCTCGGGCATTGTAATTAAGACAGGGATACTCTGATACAATACTTAAAGGCATAGCGAGCTGGTTGGGTAAGATGCGCCGGGGAGCATGCCAAGATCTCCGCCTCCCTATCAGGCCATGACATCAATTCTGAGCCTTGGCCTTTCAACCAGTGGGGTTTGGACATCACGGGACCTTACCCCCTGGGGAAGGGGGCCCGATGTAAATTCATCATCGTCCACGGTGGATTACTTCACCAAGTGGGCGATGCGAGACAGCTGGCCACAATCATAGAACAGAAAATACGTAATTTTGTGTGGCGAGCCATCATATGCAGGTTTGGCATCCTAAGAGCCCTGGTATCAGACAATGGAAAGCAATTTGACAACGCCAAGTTCAGGGATTTTTGTGCCGAGCTCGGAATTAAGAATTATTACTCGTCAGCACATGCGGTCGCAATGGTCGATGAGTTACCATTAGGACCCATAAGGCGCACGAAGATCAAATTGGAAGATCTTAAAGGCAAATGGGTAGAATACCTCGGAGGTGCTATGAAACTACGGGACTACGGGGTCGGCAACCGGGAAACCCCGGTCGCCTTAGCCTTTGGCACGAGCGATGGCCTGTCGAGGTCGGATTAAAATCCCCCAGGATCGAGTTAAAGCGACGGTGGAACCTGATAGCGAAGGCTCAGTTTAAATTTGGACCTCCTAGATGAAAAGCGTGAGCAGGGTTCACAAAGGCTTTGCGGAGGATTACCGGAGGAAGACGACGAGTACTTCTGGCAAAATTCAAACCCAGAGGCTACATGTGGGGTGATCTGGTCTTAAGAAGCTCACGCCGCGTGGGAAGAATCCGGCCACATGGAAAACTAGGCCCCAACCGGGAAGGCCCCTACATCGTATCTCGAGTCATCAGACCAGGCAACTACGAGCTCCAGACAGAGGAGGGAAAAATTCTACATCATGCATGGAATGCGGAGCATCTTAAACGTTTTTATCAGTAAACCTCGGTTTGTAATCTCAAATAAAGCATTATCCGTCGCCGGTGGCAATTGAGGTCTATTGGTGGTTTTAGAGTTAAACATTGCAAGAAAGCGACCTGACCATAGAATGCGCAGGAAAATTAAATACACCAGAATGTGAAAATTCATGATCCAAAAAGGAAAAGTCTCTCTTTATTCCAATCAAAATTACATTCAATTACAATCAGTAGTGTCATCGATTACATCTTGGAAGTATATTACAAGCGAGTTCCTGAAAAAGAAAAGCAGGAAGAAAAGAGGAGAAGAAGAAAAAAGGGATGGAAAGAGTTTGTGCGAAAGAGGGAGAATGAGATGTGGAAGAAAAGAAGAAAGGAAGGAAGGGAGAATGAAGGAGAAGGAGAAAGAGACGAAAGGAGAGGACGAGAAAGAAGAAGCGAAAATAGAGCGGCACGTAACACCACTCTCCCCGGACACATTCCACTAGCGACTAGGGGGAATAACATGACTCATAAAAGGGAGACTAGGGGAAAAACACAACTCCACAAGCGAGGAAGTCCGACAAAGGCCCGAACCCGAGAGTCTTTGGGTGGATCCACTGGCCCGAAGGCGATCAAGCTTCGGCCGCTTCATCTCGTGATTTGTTACGCCCCCCCGAGAGGCGGGAATATCAAAGTATAAACTCCATAGCAATGAAACCGCCACCATTTATAAGAAGGCCAAAGCACTTTCGAAATTCGTGCAATCATTTGATTCTCATAAATCGGCATTAAAGGCCTTTCGCACCTTTCGAAAACCCGGAAGTCGAGATGGTAGAGCCAGGTAGCACACTTTGAAGAGTTAGTCTACTCTGCATGGATCACGCAACACAGGGTCGAGATCATTTCAGAATTTGGATCGCCACCAAGGCCTCGAGGCCGGGCCTAGTAGCTCACTTTGAAGAGTTCATCCCTACTGCACGGGTCCGCAACACAGGTCGGATCATTTCAGTGGATTGCCACCAAGGCCTCAGCGCCTGGAGCCCAATAGCTCACTTTAACGAGTTCATCTACTCGCATAGGTCCGCAGCACAGGGTGGATCATTTCCGAGAGGTGGATCGCCCACCCAAGGCCTCGGCGCTGGAGCTGGTAGCTCGCTTTGAAGGGTTCATCTACTTTGCACGGTCACGTAACACGGGAGTCGGATGTTCAGTGCGGATCGCCACCAAGACCTCGGCGCCGGGCCCGGTGGCTCGCTTTGAAGGAGTCCGTCTACTCGGCCGCGGTCTGCAGCACAGGGTGCGGTCATTTCGGTGGATCGCCACGAGGCCTCGGCGCCGGGCCCGGTATCTCACTTTGAAGAGTTCATATACTCTGCTTACAGGTCATCTGACACAGGGAGTCGACATTTCGGTTGGATCGCCAGGCCTCAGCGCGGGAGCCTAGTAGCTCACTTTGAAGAGTTCATCTACTGCGCACCCGGAGTCACGCAGCACAGGAGTCGAGATCAGCTCGAGTATATCGCCCGCGGGCCTCGGCACGGAGCCCGGCGGCTCCAATGCGAGGCTCGGCTACTCGCACGGGCCATGCGGCCTAAGAGGCAATTCGACACCGAGACGGTCGGCTCACCCAGGCTCACCGGCTCAATTAGAAGGCTCGTAGCTCGGTAAGAGGCGGTTTAGCTCAGGCAATTTAGCTCACGAGCCCACCAGCTCAGTTAGAAGAGCTCAGCCACCTTTCGGGGCGTGTTACTGCAGGAGTGAATTGACTCGGGCGTTCGGCTCACCGGCCTCGGCTCGGGCCAATGGCGGAGATAGCCAGGCTCGACTACTGCGCACGGGCCATGCGGCCTAAGAGCGATTCGGCTCGAGCGATTCAGCTCCACGAGGCCCACGACTCGGTTAGAAGAGCTCAGCCGCCTTTCGGGCGTGTTACCGGGAGTCAATTGTTTCAGACGTTCGGCCCTTTCGGCCTCGGCTCCGGAGCTAGGAAACCCAGAATGAGTAGGCTCGACTACTCTGCATAGGCCATGCGGCCCTAGAAGCCCCGATTCGGCTCGAGGCGATTCAGCTCCACGAGGCCACATTTCCGATTAGAAGAGCTCCGGCCACCTTTCGGGCGTGTTGCCGAGAGTCGGTCGGCTCAACGTTCGACCATTGGCCTCGGCGCCGGGCCTAGCGGCTTAGAATGGCCAGGAGCTGACGCTACTCTACAAAGGCCATACGGCCTAAGAGGAAGTTCGGCTCGGGCAATTCGGTTCACGAACCCACCATTTCGATTAGAAGAGCTCGGCCGCTAACTTCGGGACGGTGTTGCACCGAAGAAGTGGTTCGGCTTGAGCAGAGTTCCACCCACTTTAGGCTTGATCTAAGAGCCTAGAAGCTCAGTTCAAGTACACAACTGCTAAACGCAAGCCCAAGAGTTGCCCAACTCAGACGTTCAACTCAGGCTATGCAAACCAAGAAATTAATTCGATTCATGCAGAACAACGCGAAATGCACCAGTAGAGACACAAGTGGTAAAAAATGAATATTTATTAAGGGGAAGGCTACATATGTCTTGGGTCCCAGGCCCAACAAAAAATATATATAAAAAGAAAAGTATAAAAGTCGACATCGAGACAAGCGACGTGCACGAGAAGATCGGGCATCGAAGGGAGGAGCGAGGAGGGTGAAGAAGAGGGAGTGGACCTCGACATGGGTGCCAGATTCTCTAGAATAATGGGTGGGGAGGGACCCTCATCCTCCTGTCATTGGGAAGGTCAAGGTCGGAAATCCGGGCAGATAGGCATTAACAACCTTCTTACGAAGGCAAAACCGCCCGAAACCCGTGGATAAACCTCATTTTCGGTCTTCCTATAACCTCATCCCGCTAACTTAACCCGGAGTTACTTGTTGATGGAGGTCCCCCGCACGCCCCAGGCACTCCTCAATCGGGCGTTCGCGGAAGCTTGCGGCCTCGGAGGCCTCGCGGCAGGCCGTCGATCGCGTCGTCTTATTATGCGAGATCGTCTTTGATCGCACGCGGTTCTTCCTTAGACTCCAGCATTTCGCCTTGTGATGTGAAGCTCATCCTAACCATCCCGAGTTCATATTGGGTAGGCTAGCGGTCGAGTCCACTAGTGATTCGTGCCCCTGATGGGTGATCGGAATTAACAAAATTTGTATCCTAAACTTCCTCCTCTTGCCCAGGTAATTGACTCTTTGCCGGTATAGCGGTCTAGGGTCGAACACGGGGATGGGTTTTCATCCCACAAATGATTCGTATCATGATTCAAAATGGTGAGCCTTTTGTTTGGATTTTCGGATTTGCATTAAAAAGTGTTGGAGTTGGTGTCATTGAGCTAACTGAAATAGCTTAAAATGAATTGTGAAAGGGAGACCTTGAAGGCTTGGGTCACTAGCTTGATAAAATGGGGTTATAAAGTTGTCCTCGGGTATTTCCTCGCATCAGGGCAAATGACATATAGTCATAGCCAAAACCGGATCTTTGTTTAGCTTTAAAAACTAACCCTTAAAACACTCCTATTTAGTCAAAGCAATACCGAGCATTTAATGCTCCAACAGTTTGAAAACATAGCACTCCCAGCCTCATTTCAACAAGCACAAATGACATCTAAGAATGTGGAGTGCATCTGCCATTAAGAATGCCTTTGAACCCTAAAGCATGACAAGTATTGACGAGGAAAGACATTAAATAGCATTAAACCCTAGTTTGGAAAGTTTGGAACCATAAATCGTTTGTTCCATTTAAAACATGGGAACTTTGCCAAACCACCAATAACCAAGCTATGACCCTCTGTACCAAGGCTTTGAGGAAGCAGCGAAGCATCCCTGAGTTGTCATCCTCAAAGGTGGTGTTTGGCAGCCAAGAAAATGAGAGAAAGAAGAGAGAGAAGAGAGAAAACTGTAAACCTAAAAACAAAAGCTGCGTGAAAATAAGTGCTTGAATGAAGTTAGGGTTACAAAAGCTATAAGGTGGCTTATATAGCCAACCAAAATGTGTGAAATACCAAAAATACCTAAAATACATGATTACAATAGGGACAAAATAGAAATTATACAAAGCGGGAGTTTGTTTGGAACCAAAACGGAGGAGGATTTTAAGCTATGCGAATTTCGCTATCATAAGCGAAAATACAAAGAGCATAGCGAAAATTCAAATTTTCTGCATGCACGGTAACTTTACCGCTATGATAGCGAATTTTCGTATGATAGCGAAATTTCTTAACAGCGAAAAAGCGTGCATAAGCGAAATTTTTACATGAGAGATTACAAAATTTTAGCTATGGTTGCCGAGGAATTTTGCAATCCTTGCGAAATTTTATGTGCATAGCAAAATCCAACAACTGCCTTGCCCATACGCATTGCCTCTGCATCCGTTTCGGCCTTCATTTCATCAATTCCACTTGACATTTCTTCATTTGACTTGATGATATCAGGAATTCTCAACATTCGGCGCAATACGACACCAAACTTGGGGGAGTATAACGAGAGGCTCGTAAAACCTGCAAAACTATCAAAAACAACCTTGAAACGAAATCAGTAGTACTAAATGGACCTGCACATGTCAATTGGCTCAATTCATATGATTAGTGCGCAAAAAGCACTCAAAACCTATCTTAAATAGGACTCAAAATAAGCTTTTGGGTACTAATCACATAACCGACACGTTGCTAGTCATAGCAATGCTAAAAACAATTAAGGTATGCCGCCGTATTTTTACAAAAAGTGTATATTGTTCAAAAGGTGCGTATATCGTAGGTCTCGCCTTCAAGCAGTTTAACAATTTCACTGCGACAAACCATCATATGAGAGAACACCATATAAGAACAAGTTTTAGCAACATCTGCCCAAGGAAGTCAACCTAAATTTCCACCTGGGTCTAAGTGTTCTTAAGGCACTACTGAGCCAATAAGTTGCAAAGCTATTCTCCCCCAACCAAGCTACGCTGTGTGGCCTTAAACTGTCGACCACCTTAAAATAGGACCAGCTACACTTTATTTCTCTTGATTGTATTGCAGATGCAATGCTAAAAACTCAACTTCACCAAAGTCCGTAATCTCAAATCCACCGATGACTCCCAACCGCTTAAGGTTTAGGGAATCAAGCCAAAAGGATCGGATCGACCACAAACCTACTGTGCTTCACCGACTTCGAATGACTTCTCGAATTCAAGCACCCATAACTCACTAAACTCCACCCATCCACCCGTAGCGAACACTAAGTCGATGGACTCCCAACCAATTAAAGTTTAGTGGCATCATTTTTAAAGCTACTATATACACCCCCTGGACCGTGTTCTGGTTTCAAGGCAAAGCGTCATGGTTTTTATTTTCTTTTTCTTTCTTCTTTTTTTTTTTCTTTTTCTTTTTCTTTCTTTCATTCGAAGACTACATTGGTCTTCATTCATTGGTAACACAAACCTATTATAGGTCGTCAACGGACCTAAGGCCAGCTTTGCAAAGTGAAAAGAGGTATATAACTTCTCAACCTATCTGATGTGTAATGCGTACGATTAGCTAAAGGCGGAAGCAAAAGGTTGAATATGTTGGAACTTGATTCGTGCCACAGTAGGCTGAGCTAAAATCAACAAAATTTATATACACCTGTTTTACTACACGCTGTAGAGTCAAGCCATCGCAAAGATGGTTCAGTGGCCGAACACCTGGGACGGGTTTTCATCCAAAATGGCTCAGATCGCATGAAGGTGGTGTTTCATTTGGACTTTTGGATTTATGTCAAAACAAAGGAATGGTTTAGAAACTCGAAATTGTAAAACTTCAAAGAAGGTGAAAGTTAACTTTGAAGAATTAGGTTACTAACTCGCAAGTTGGGTGGCAAACAAGTGTCCCTGTTTTATCCTCGCTACATGACAAGCAACCTATAGTCCCCTGCATAACCGGATCTATGTTTAACTAGCAACCTCACCTATGAAACAACTCCTATCAGTCAATACAGAGCATACGCTATGGCCCCTTTACCGTTTAAAACCCTAACATTTAATATCATCTTTTAGGCTCAGAAGACCATCTAAAGAGCAACACCCTAAAGCATGGAGAGTATCGTCAAATCAATAATACTTGAATTCCTATGCAACCCTAATTTGAGAAATATAAATATCATTTTATGGCTCAGAGTTATCATCTAAAGAATCACACATCTCTCTCACTCCATGCACCGGATTCTAAAGCATGAGAGTATCGCCAAATTAATGACATTCAATGTTACAGAACCATGTTTTGAGAATATAAGGGCCATAAATACACTACCTATAACTTTTAGTACAAGAGGACAACACATGCCCCACCACCAAGCTTTCTAGCTTCCTCCTCTTCAAAGAAAGGAGGCTTAGCCAAGCATCTCGAGTCATCCTCGCAGGGTGGGCCTGCAACCGAGAAAGGGAGAGAAAGAGGAGAGAGAAGAGAGAAAAGAAATAAAAGCAAAACCTAAAATAAAAGACTTTATTTACAAAAATAAAACTTACAAAAATATCTTCCATGCGATAGTTGCTCCAATCGTTACTTAGGTTACAAAACAAGAGGGCTTATATAGCCCTCAAGGTACATGAAAATACCAAAAACCTATGAAATTGGCTAAGTTATGTGACAATTACACACACCAAGCCTGGGAGGCGGTTTGGCATTAATTACAAAGGCATGACGAGGCATCAAATTTCGCTTAGGGTTTCAGGAATTTCGCTAACTAGCTTAAATCACTGTGCCTAGCTAAAAACAAGAAATTTCGCTAAGGGTGAGCAATTTCACATAGCGAAATTTCGCTGCTTACAATCTTTGTGAGAAGTTTAAATCAATTATTTTCGCTGGCAGTTAGTGGCAGCTTGAATTTGGAGTGGTCTATGTAAATTTGGTGTTTTCATGGAGTTTGCAATTTTCGCTAAGGTTGCGAAATTTTCGTAATCTTAGAGAAAATTTTCGCAATCCTAGCGAAAATTCCTGCATTGGTGATCTTCACTCCTGCCTTCAACTGCATCACATTTTCTTCATTTTGCCTTGGTTTTCTCATTGATTCTTGGTCGGTTGATGGTCGAGACTTGAATTCCAACTTCATGATCTCATCATTTGACTCGAGATCGACTCCAAAGTGCGAGAAAAGCCTCGCAAACAAACCAAAATAATTCTCTAAATGGCATAAGTGCTACTAAGAAGATTAGAACATTACAATTGGTATAATGATATGATTAATGCGCAAAGCACTAAACTATCTAATATAGGGTCTGTAATTGCACTTTTGGGCATTAATCACACTCCCCAACCTAAACGTCATACCTTTGAAGAATGAAAAATAAAGAAAAAAGATGCATGTGGTGATTTTGCAAAGGTTATGATTCAAAAAGGGTTTATATACATATAAACATTAATTTAAACTGAGAAATTGAAATCAAAGCAGTAAACTGATATGAAAGAATCAAAACCATACAAGAACAATTTAGTCATCGATCCATAATTTTCAACTCGAATTTCCACCTAAGTCTAACGGGTCTTTTTATGTAACCGCATTAAGCTAATAAACTGCAAAATTGCCACCTCCCCCCAACCTAGCACTGACATGGCCTTAAGTCATTAACAACCTGTATAGGGCTAGTTGCACTTTTCTTCTTTCTTTAAATTATAATGTAGATGCAATGCTTAAAATTCGACTTCACCAAAGTCCGTAATCTGGTCCACCGATGACTCCCAACCAATTAAGGTTTGTGGCATCA
Organism: Tetrastigma voinierianum; assembly: GCA_016808115.1. Classification (NCBI taxonomy): domain Eukaryota; kingdom Viridiplantae; phylum Streptophyta; class Magnoliopsida; order Vitales; family Vitaceae; genus Tetrastigma; species Tetrastigma voinierianum. Next base: position 68,419 of record JAEQBH010000319.1, read on the forward strand.
AGCCAAAAGGATCACTTCTGACCACTAACTCTAAAGGTTTACCCCTGACTAATGACTTCTCAAAATTAAGCACCCACAAGTCATTGGGAACTTCACCTATCCACCCATGTAATCTAACACTCAAATCAACGATGACTCAACCAATTAAGGCTTAGTGGCATCGTTTCAGTGTTCGCTATACACCCCGCTTAGACCGTGGTTTCTAGTTTCAAGGCAAAACTTCACGACTTTATTTTTCTTTTTCGTTTTTCTCTTTTTTTTTTTTTTTTTTCTTTTTGCTTTTCTTTCTTTTCCTTGGAAGACATCATTGGTCTTCAACTGTGGCAATACAACCTATCCTAGGTTGCCAACATACTTAAGGCCTCTGGGCTATGCAAAGTGAAAGGAGGCGAACAAATCTCATTGTAAAATCTATTGGAACAATCTGGAAGTAAAGGTGTGAATTAGCACAGGGGAAATTTCAAGTTGAGCATGTAGGAACTTCTTGAACCCACCAAAAATTTAATTCAAGCATGGAAGTTGCCCTAGCATATGTGTGATAAAAAGTGATTCACCCTCAACATGAAGCAATTCAATTGTCCAATTGTAGCACCAATTGTTCAATTGAAAAGAAAAACAACATTTAAACATAAGGAAGCACAAACATGATATGTACAAAAAGTCAGATATATATAACCGAATAGCTTCGATATAGCCAAAGTGGCTAATACATGAGTGTTAAACAAAAAATATCACTACCTACCATGGCTAATACATAAATCCTAATCAAGATCGCAGTGTTGATAAAGCTGATAACCAAACAAAATCAAAAGAAAACCTAACCACCTTACTACTCGTGGGCGGTGGTGGTGGCCTGAACCGCACACAGTGTACTGTAACATCCACTGAAGCTGACTGGGTGGTGGGCCCTCTCTCCTCAAAAGGACCATGAGGAAGCACCTGGGATGGTCATGACCAGTCAGCATGAATGGCAATCACAACTCGATCCCGGGTACTCGTAGTCAAGTGAGCAGATGGCATCCATCACACGCCACTATCTCTCTCGAAACTAGCATGGATGTACTCCGTGAATGATGTGCTGAATAGAAGGCCCGGAGTAATATCCGCGGTACCGCTGGATAGTGTGGGAGGAGATGGGCGGTGAACGATCCGAATGGAGTCCTCCTGCACTCCTAGCTCAAAAGGTGTATATCATCTACGTGGTGGTCAATGCCTCCCGACCCAAGACTCCCCGATCCCGTATCAGATATGGAATGAGAGACTCCGCATAGTCACAACCCGCCCATCACACTACATGTAGGCATCTAGCTCTCATCTCTAGCCCGGGCCTGGGAATCCCATCCGGCCGAGAACATAAACAGAGTCGCTATGATAAGTAATGGAATGCTCTCCCGCGACCAGCCAAACTCGATGACCTTCTCCTCAAATCGCAACAGTGAAGGCTTGCAATTTACCACCAGAGGGGCTGAACCAAAATCCTGCAGATCCTGCAAAGTGCCTCCAGATGGCTCTCCTCCGCATTACACGATGCGTACGAACGTCGGGTACGCAGCGCGGTCAAATCGGGCATCCGAGGGCTAAGTCGCTTCCAGAATAATCGACCAGCAAAGCATGAAATCTTCGCCGCTCAATTCATCATCTCCCCGTGAGGCGGCGGGCCCAAGCTTAGAACCTCCGACCAAGGCGGCTGTATGCGCAATCCCACGTCGGCCGAAATACTCCGCCGGGTCTCGAGTACACCAAAGGCCATCTATACCGAATCGAATCTCACTGGCCTGTCTCCCCTCGGATGTCATAGAGTGGTAGAACTGCCACTCACTCTTGCAATAAAACCGCCGCGGAGTCAGTGAAGGGTGGAGTGGATCACTCGATCAATCTCAAAGACTCCTGATTCCCTGGGTCACCAACGCCGGGATGTCATAAATGACTGGCGAAACTCTCTGCTGGAGTCGCACATTCCCCCGAATGGGTTCCCACGCACAGTGCCTCGATCCTCGATGTCATGATGCCCGAGGTGGGATGAAGTCGCTCCGTGAGCCGGAGTAATCGGGGAGCCTGGGAGGCCGAGAAGATGACGACTCGCCTGCCCGATGCGGCCCGCCAGGGCCTGCCTCCCCAACCCTCCTCCGTGGTACAAAGCATGGGGCCCGGTCCCATCCGAAACTGGAGCAACGTCTAAATCCCCGGCTCCTCGATACCGCTCTGGACTGTGATGGTACAGAGCCGGGATCCCGAGCTTGGGCCACTCTCAGCGTGCTAAATCTCACTCGAGGTCGAAGACTGACTCCACCCCGAGTACGAATCCATATCCTCGATAGCGAAATAAAATACTTAAAAGGGCTCAACTCACCGAAAAATATAATCGCTTGCACTATATATCCGAATCCTAAGATCTCTAAAGCTACCGGCGCCAAGCAACCGAACTAGGCTCACCGACTATGTCAAATGTGGCCTCGAATCAGTAAATCAGTGGCTCTGAAATGATCGGATGCTGAGGCGGTGGCACCACCGGCTGAACCGGCGGTACGGTAGTGATGTACCGCTATGGAAGCTCACTCCGGGCGTTCTACAGTGGCTCGTGGGCCGAGACTCGGGGTAAAGAATCGGCAAATGTGGTCAGGCGCAAGGCAGAGACCGGCCGCAGCAAAAAGCTGGGGCTCGGGTCACTGTGAGTGAGGAAGGCTGGAAGGCTCAAGGGACGGCGGCGGCGGAAGATAGCTGAAATGGCCCTGAATTGGCAAATCAGGCTCCTGGAAATGACTGAGTCGGTGCGTGGCAAATTCAACCGGGGTCGATCCGGTTGCACCCAGCCGACAAAATCGGTCGTGGAAGCTCACCAAGGCTCTGGGCAGGCTCAGGCAGGCCGAGACCGTAGCAACCCGGGCCGTGGCTCGTATGCAGACTCCGCAGCAAAAGCTAGCCTCCGGGGTCACTAAGAGGGAGGAAGGCTAATGAAGGCCTGGGCCGGGACGACACGGGCGAAGATAGCCCGTGGCCTCGCGGTAGGGGGAAAGAAGAATGTGAAGTGGTATTTTTGATACCCCTCCGATGGCAGAACATCCAACGCAAATCAAGAGTCTTCCTCCAAATTTCCGCCATTTCAGCGGTTCACTTCAAACTGACATACTCACCCGTATTTCAAAAATTTTAACTTAATTAATTAATATATAAAATTATTATTATAAAATTTAATATATACCGTAATTAAAATTTAAAACACAACACAATGCTATACTGAATAATTACTAGAAAATGAAAAAATACTTAAGTTAAAATTTTTTTGAAAAATAACCTAAACTAACACAATTAACTAACTTAAGATGTAAATAAAATCGGTGGAACCCGCAATTCGTTTTTGAAAACACCGAACCAAGCCAATTTCAGATTTATTTCAAGGGGGTCAAGGAGAATGATCTCCTCAACCCCCGCAGCTTGCCCTGGCTAATTCCCATGGTTTCGGTGCCCAATTGTTGATCCGTTCTTTAAATGGCGCTAAATCATAAATCGTTTCATAGCTGCGTCAGCTTTGCAAGACCAAATCTTCTTCATCTCCGCATCGGCACTCCCGCAATTCCTTGGCACTTTGTTTTCCGGGTACACCTATCAATTGAAACAACTTCATCAAATTTGATTTTCTCAATTTCTAGCAACTCATGTTTGTTGTTCAAATGAAAAATGTTCAACCTCCATGGTCATGTTACTAAAAAGTTAATTGTATTTTACCCATTCCTAAGTAATTTATTATCAGATTGGCAAAGTGGGCGAAATGGTCTTCCTAAGATGATTGGTACATGATCGGGTTCATCTAGCAATTGGTCTTGTCAAGTACCACAAAATCTACTCGGGTAGTAGAATTTGTCTATCTCACTAAGACATCCTCAACTATCCCCTCTTAGTGGATTTTCACTGATCTATCGGCCAATGAGAGTGTGATGTTGGTAGGCTTAAGTTCACCTAGACCTAACTCCGCTTGTATACCTAATACCTAGCATTAGGTTCACACCGCCCTAAATCAAGCAAGGATTCTTCATGCAATTCCCACCAATATCGGGATCGAAATTGTGGAGATCCGTGGATTCTTTTGTATTTGATGTATTTGTTGATTATGGCACTGACATGCCTATGAGAAACGCCTTCTTCTCAATGCCTTAATCCCTTTGATTGTGCAAAGATCCTAAAGGGCTCTCGCATAAGCAGGACTTGTTTGATTAGGTCCAAGAAAGGTAGCATTAACCTTCACTTGCCTTGAAACTCTCAAGAATGCCTGTCATTGAATCATTTCTTCTTCCCCTCTCTCTCTCTAAGTGCTCAGGGAAATGGAGGTGGTACGCTATTTCATCGAATCCTCCTCTAGGAGAATATGCTCAGTTGCAATTCTTCCTCCCCGCCTAGATTCTTCAACAAAGTTTCGTACAGCCGATCAACCTCTTTCCACTTCAGGTTATTACGTAGCCTAACCTCATCCATTCCCGAATCTGTCGGATGATCCTACCTTTACACCTTTGGTTTGGGACCTTGCTCTGTGATGGAAACCTTTCTCAGACTCTAGCAACTTGTTGATCTTAGGTGACAACATCGAGGGTCAATTTTCCTGGCGAGATCAAGCCTCAAGCCCATCTATTCTCCTTATTCAAAGGTACTTTCTACAAGATTTCAACTTTTCTGTGCCAGTTAAGATTAATTTCTTTTTGTTCCTCAATTAAAGTCATTTCACCACCTTACTCAAATTCAATATAAATTTTTGTTCTAATGGAGAAGAGGATGGTGGGTTGTACTGTGAGGGAAACCCAAACCGAGGCTTGGCACCCGGGGCAAGACAAAGGTGGGGCTGGGTCTCCATGCAAGATTAGGTGATTCCTCCAATTGGAATTCAGGTATTACCAAGGAGCATTACTTGAGTTAGCTTGTATTGTCCTACAAAGGTTTGCACATTCGACATCAAACTTCATTGTAAATGCATAAAGACACTATTTCACAAAAGGCAATGGATTGAAATTGCGCTGCTGGGATTTGACTGAGCAGATTTTCAAATACAAGATGCAACCTCTTGAGCTGTTTGCCTTCAAGCTCCCTCTACTTTCCTAGCTAGGGCTGAAAACTCAGCCTCCATCTCTATTTCCTTCAAAGTACACATCCCACCCCTCGGCTTCACCTAGTGGTCTCATCCTATCCGCTTCTGTGGCTAAGCTCATCCCAACCCTTGTGTTTCAGCCTATCGTACTTAAAAGAAATCCATGGCTTCACTGGGATGTTTGCTTAAAAAGTCTCCACACATGGTTTCCAAAAGCTGCCCCATGGTGAGACATACCACCATAGGAAATGGTTCAACAACATCCAAGCATCAAAACCCTTACGACAGGCATGCATTGATGGTTTCCACAAATCTTTCCCAACATCAAAATCTCACCATCCTGAGCTGCAAAAGTATAGATTTGTCTTTTCAAATTATTAGTCTTATGAGACCGAAAACTTCTTCAGAATTCACTTTGGCAAACAAATTTAATTTCATTTATTCTAGCTCCCAATGAGTTTGAACATTCGCCTGTCCCTTTAGAGTCAATGGAAATGCCTTTAGCTCAGCAAATCCATGTCCACTAGCACCTTTTAAAGGTAGTGCAAACTCCTCAAAATCCCTAATATGAGGTGTATGGATTTTCATTTTCCATACCATGACAGGAGCAGGGTGCTCACAGCCCACCCTGCCACATCTTCAGGAGGAATGATACAAGACTAGGCACCAACTCTTGTGAGGGTGGATGTGGGATCCCTCATGGTTCTAGGCATTTGATTCACACTTCCGGGGAACTGGTTGGCTCTGTTGTTCCTCGCATGGGATCCATGGTATCGCTGGTACACTAACTTCACTAGCTGGGGTCAGCCGTGTACTTATCCTATGTGAATCTACCCGATGTGTCTTCATCCCATCGTTGCGATAAACACCGTTACAAAATTTAGAGACAACAAAGAGCAACAAACAATTTGCAAAAAGATTAAATTAATCAACAACAATAAACTGGATCGAAGAAAAACTCGAAATCGAATCAAAATCAATAAGCGGTGAAGTATCGCTAATTGCTAATAATCGGCGCTCCAGAATCGAGTCAAAAAGAGGTAATGTTACCTTCAATTTCATGGATGTGGACTCACAAGTACTCTTCAACTTACCATTTGTAGTTTAAGGCAATCATCCTCATGAGACCCGCGCCATTTTGATTCGTGGCATTTAGGGTCAGCTAAATCAAATTGTAATCTTTATATATTAATTTGTTCTTACTTACCGTCGTAGTCAAGCTACCGCAAGATAAAGGGTCTGTGGCTCTGAACACTGCATGGGTTTTCATCCTAAAATGGTTTGCATCAGTGCATGAAGGTAAGGCTTTTATTTGACTTTTGGATTTATGTTTCAAAAAACAAGGAATGGTTTAGGAAAACTAAAATCAAAACTGGAAAAGTTAAAGGTGAAAAGTTAACTTTGAAGAATTAGGTTACTAACCTGCAAGTTAGTGGCAAACAAGGTCTCGGGTTTTATCCTCAAGCATGACAGCAACCCATAGTCCCCGGCATAACCCATCTATGTTTAACTAAAGAAACCTCACCCATGAAACAACTCCTATTCGAGTCAATACAGTAGCATGCGCTATGGCCCCTGCATCGTTTAAACCCTAACATTTAATATCATCTTAGAATCAGAAGACCACCTAAAGAAGTCAAACACCCAAATATGGAGTATCGCCAAATCATAACATTAAATGCTATGCAACCTAATTTGAGAAATATAAATATCATTTCTTAGAGGCTCAGAAGACTCATCTAAAGAATCACAAAGATCCCTCTCACCGAATATGCACTGACCAAAAAGTAATGAGAGTATCACAAATTAATGACATTCAATGTTATGCAACCATGTTTCAGAATATAAGGGCCATAAATACACTACTCCATAACTTTTAAGACAAGAGGATACTACTATATGCCACCACCAGCTAGCTTCCTTCCTCTTTCAAAGAAAGGAGGCTTAGGTAAGCCAAGCATCTCGATATCACATCCGGCAGGGTTCGGCAAATGAGAAAGGAGAGAAAGAGTGAGAGAAGAGAGAAAAGAACCAAAACAAAAACTCTGAAACAAAGACTTTCATTTACAAAAATAAAAACTTACAAAATATTCTCTCCACAAAGATAGTTGCTCAATCGTTACTTAGGTTACAAACAAGAGGCGATATGCCTCCTCAAGGTATGAAAATACCAAAAAAACCATGAAATTGGCTAAGTTATAGGACAATTAAGTAATACACCAAGTCTGAGGCTGGGTTCGCATTAATTACAAAGTACGACGAGGCATCAACCATAGTCGAGGAATTTCTCGCTAACTAAATAAAATCAATGTGCCCAACAAAACAAGAAATTTCACAGAGATAATCACATAATATAAATCGCCATAAGCTATAAATTTTGTGAGAAGGCAACTCAATTTTATTTCGCTAAGGAACAAGCATAGCGAAATTTGGAGTGTAGGTCTAGCTGGCCTTGTGTTTTCATATATTATAAATTTCGCTTAAGGTTGCGAATCTTTCTCAATCTAGCGAAAATTTTCGCAATCCTATAAAATTCCCAGACGGCGATTCTACCCCCGTCTTTCAACTCGCATCACATCCTTTCATTTTGCCTTGGTTTTCATTGATTCGGGTCGGGTTTGATGGTCGAGACTTGAATTCCAACTTCATGATTCACTACCACTCGATCGACTCAAAGTGCTATGAAAAGCTTCCGCAGAAACAACCAAAATACCCTCTAAACGCATAAGTGCTACCAAGAAGATTAGAAGACAGCAATCGTATAAATGACATAGATTAATGCGCAAAGCACTACAAAACCTATCTACTATGTGGTTCAAAATTGCACTTTCGGGGCACACCTAACTTCAATCGACTAAAACTAAATCATGCATGGAATTATTCGGAACATTAAGGTAGCGCATGGTTCAATTCCTCCAAACAAGGCAAGAGTAGAAACACAAAAGATAGGCACAAAACTGATTTGCAAAAGTGTAGAAAATGTAAATAATGCTATAAGCTTTGATATAACCAAAGGGCTAATACATGCTTAAAATAGCTAAACATAACAAAAGTATCAATCACCACAATTACTAAGACATGAACTCATACAATCCTACAAATGAGTAGGCAGCCTATAAAGCTAAAAACGATACAAATATGATAAATAATTCCCAACTTTAACCACCCCTCCCCCAACCGTAGTATAAATAAGTCTCCACCGGGTGGGCCTGAAAGCTAAAGAAGAGATTGCAACCACCTCACTCGTGGCAGGATGTGCCTGATCTTGTCAAGAATGCAGAATATCCAAGGAGGTCGCCGTGACCGGTCTCGAGTAGTCTGTGTAGGCTCGGAGACCGAGGTGACTCATGATCCGAAGAAGCATGGCGTGACTATTTGCTAGAGTAGCCTCGGCCGGCCATCCCCAGTCCAACAACGTCACTCGTAGTAAACAAATACGCTGAAACAAGATCCATAACAATAAAGAAGCTTCCCAGGAATCCACCCGAATATGCTCTGAGATCACGTGACCGTGTGAAGGGCCTAGCACTGTGGGCCAAAGCGTAAGAAGCGTGGAGGGCGAGATGAACTGAACCCGGCCTCTCCACCTCTACCTCCATCTTAGAATGATCCTCCCCTGCGGTCCTCCGGGTACATCATCCGCTACCTCCTCCCGATCCCGTCATTGAGAATAATGGAGATCGGGTGTAAAGAGACCTCCATGGATGTGACTCCAGTGCAACTGATCTCCACTGGCGGTTCCTCAAAACCCTGTATGCTCCAGATCTGCTCAGCTAGCCGCGATATCAATAATCCAGAACTCGCCCGAGCCAGCCCTCGCGGTGGACCTTCTCCTCAAAGTGCGCAAGGAAGTCATGACAAGCCCGCAGGGACTAAACCAAAATCCCCGTGAGATCCAAGATGCAGCCTCAGTATGGCTCCTCGAGCTGTAACATAATGTCAGCAGCTGGAATGTCGGGTTCTGAAAGTGTGTATCCGCCGCGAGCATCCGCGCTGTCGCCTCGCTGAAGAGCACCGGTCCCAACAGAGTATCTCGAGCGAGACAAATGGACCATCTCTCTCTCGTGGATGGTCAACAATCTCTATATCCTCCAAAATTTTCTGTACGATCAAGCAGTCGCAAATTGTAATGTCCACTTCGCCTGAAAGTACTCCCGCGGCATTCAATCGAACTGAGTCTGCAATGACTCCAAGACTCCCTGTGAAGTCATAGCATGGTAAAACTCGAAAGCACAACCCGGATAATAGAACTCGCGCTGCTGACATGAATGGAAGCAAAGAATACGCTTTGATCACCCAGAGTCTCCCAACGCGGCCCACACGTCGGGTACACGAAATGGCTCCTCATGGAAGCCCCCCGGCACGCAGATCCACGCTACCCGAACCGGGGCTCGCCGGTGAACATGGGGCGCCCGATCCCCGAGGCCTGGTGATAGTCGGGGGTGATGAGTCTCCTCATCAGTCAGATAACGGCCAGGCCGAGATCCTGGCGACTCTGTGGCCTCGATGTCCGGCCCGCTTTGAGGGCCTGCCCCCGTCGCTCGAGGCACCGAAGAAGGCCCGAGGTCCCATCCTAGTCCGATATCGCCAAACCCCCGAGGCTCTCCGGTGGTTGTCGGGGCCAATGCGTGCTATGTAACTCCGCAGTAGTGTCCGGAATGGGCACCGGGCAGCCCCTAAGTGCCTCGGATCCTCCATCTCCGTGTCGAACCTAACCCCGGGTCTATAAAGAAGAACCACCACGAGTACGGACCATGTTTGTGGTCTAGGTACCGCAGGGCAGAACAGGCTCAAGCAGTGTGGGCACTACTTAGAGGGGCGCGGTCAGGCGCGCACGTGGTGGACCAGGCCCTGGCAGCCGACTATGGGTCAAGCGCTGGTCGACGCCAGCTAACTGGGGCTACAAGACCACTGGTCAGCTCGGTACACGGACGAGCCGGTGTGGCTCAGCCGCCAAGATCGAGAAGTGAGAGCTGTGGCACTGAACTGGCGGCCGTGGCATCAAGTAAAAGGAAATGGCTCACTAGGAGGCCAGGGGGCGCCGAATGCTAGGCACCCGGAGGGCTCAGTGAGTATGCCCTAATGTATGGAGATGTATGGCCTCCTCCCCTCTTATAAACGGCTCAGCAAATCAAGGGTCTTGGAAGCCTAAGAGCCACTGAGTGTTTAATTTCGCTATTGTAGCGAAATTCTTGCATGAACCAAATTCCATCTGCAGATTAAAAATAAAAAAATTTGATTTAGGTAGATTAAAATAAAAAAAACAAAATAATTTAGACAAAATTAACCTAAATAAAAATAAATAAAAATTAAAATAAGATTACTAAAAATCTCAATTTTTATATTTAGACAAAATTAAGGTAAAGAAAAATTAGCCAAAATAAAACAACCGAAAATTGAACAAATAACTAGGAACCAAAATATTTCGAGCCGGCAATAGCCTCGTGAAGACCCTCAAACCAGCCCACTTCACCGATTATTCTACTGGGGTCAAGAGAGGAGCTCCTGACCCTCGCAGCAATCAGGTCACCCTTCATGCTCGGGTTCCTCTCATAAACTTTCCTCACCGTGATGTCAATGATCATCGACTTATAAGAAGTGACTAAATGCACCAATTCTCAATCAACTCGCTTTCACCTTGGCTTACTAATTCTGCAATTTATGGACATTTGGTTTCCTCTCGTGATTTGGGCTCAATTGAGAAACTCTACTCGGCCCCGATTGCCATCTCTTCCACTACCTTGTGCTTGTTACTCAATTGAAAATATCAGCCCACGTCATGTCGCTCAAACGTGAGTTGCATGACTCCATTTCGGCAATTGATTATCGCATTGGAAGTGGCCAAAAATGGTCTTCCCAGGATAATTGGCACATGATTGGGCCCACTTGCTATTGGTTCGGTATCAAGCACTACAAAGTCCACTGGGTAGTAGAATTTGTCCACCTTTACCAACACATCCTCTACTATTCCCTTAGGAATTTTCACCGATCAATCAGCCAATGACAGAGTGATGTTGGTGGGCTTAAGCTCTCATAAACCCAACTGCTTATACACTGAATATGGAAGTAGGTTTACACTAGCCCCCAAGTCCAACAGTGCTTTGTCTATGCAAGTCCCTCCAATGTCGATCGAAATTGGGATCCCTGGATCCGTATTTCACTCGGGTCTTCATTCGAATGATGGCACCGACTTGCTCGGTTGAATGCTTTCAATGCCTAACCCCTTTCGACTGTGCATAAGTCCTTTAAGAACTTTGCATAAGTCGGGACTCGCTTTAATCATGTCAAGCAAATGGAATATTTAATTTTATCATTTTTAAGACTCCCAAATCCCAAATTTGGTTTAGATTTTTCGCTTCTAAGTGCTTGGGGAAATAGAGGGGGTATGTTTTTCTTCACTGAGTCTTCACTGATTATTACCCTCTTGCTCACCTCCTCCTTTCTTTCTCTCTTAGTTTCTCGAGCAAATATGGACACTCTCGGCTGGTTGCTCAATTTCTTTTCCACTCCTCAAAGTGATGATAGCTTTAACTTCATCCATACCTGAAGCCGGATGAACCTATCTCTACGGACTCCTTTCGATTTGGGCAAGGTTTGGGAAGGGAATCTCCTCTCTCCTGTACCTCCAGCAGATTGTTAATCTTGGTGATTGAATACTATAGATTATCAATCTCTCCTGGACATACATTCCTGCTTCCATCTATTCTGCCTGTACTTTCTACAAAAGATTAATTATTCGAGCCAATCGTAGCATTGATCCTCGCTTCTTCCAATAAAATCAAGCCTACCACCTTGCTCAAGTTTACATTTGGTTTGTTCAACTGGAGAAGACATGGTGATACTGGGTCAGGATGAGGAACCAACCATTGCTTCGTACCGTGAGGCACATGTGGGGATTCAGGTTTCCGGTGAAAGGTCAGTGGATTCTTCCAATTGGAATTATATGTATTATCAGACAAGTATTAGGTCATATTATATCGCTCACGGCATTGGGCATACTCACATCAAATCCTTCATCGAGAGCAATTGACGTTATTCTCCGGATGGACAAAGGAGTTGGCAATTGATGCATGGTCAGTTCTGCAGGATTTTCACCATCGCACTTCATGGAGCCTTTTCCTTCCAAACTTCCACTTTCCTAGCCAAGGTTGATATTTTTGCTTTCATCTCCATAAGTCTTCTGTAGAAAGTGAAAATTCTCCCCTTGGTGGGCTGAAGGCCTCATTTCTCTCCACCTCCTTGGGTTTGGCTCTGCCTTAACCCTTGGAAGTTTCCAGCCACATAATTCAAAATCCATGGCTTCATCTCGATGCTTGTCAGAAGTCCCTCCACACATTGTTTCCAAAGTTGCTTCATGGTCAGATACGCCACCATAGAAGTGTTTACAAGACCAAGTGTCGAAACCATGATGTGGGATGTAGCACCGATGGTCTCCATGAACCTTTCCCAAAGATCGATAACTCCTCTCGTCTGCAAAACAAAACAGATTTATTCTTCAAATGTTATCTGTGATGACCCACAATTTTTAGAATTTTACTTCGCATTTTCGTTTCAAATTTCTCCGATGGTTCTTTGGTCTCAAATAATTAAGCCATATTTTGGCTGGTTTTTATGGTCAATGGAAAAATGCCTTTCAACTCGCAACAAATCCATGTCACTTCTACCTCCTAAAGGTTATGCACACTCCTCAAAATCCCTTATATGGGTGTATGGATTTTCATTCTCCATACCATGAAAAACAGCTAGGCACTAGTAGTGGTCTCAATTTCAAGTACATCCTCAACAGAGGTATGATGCAAGAAGGAGCACTAACTTGAGGGTGTATGTGATCCCCATTGATCTCAACAGAGGCCGCCGATTCAATCGAGTACCTTACCGACTTTGGTCGCTCTCGTAGGGGATCCATTTGGTCATCAGGCACACCGATTTCACAAATTGCTCAACTGGTGCACTCACTCTTGCAATCTACCTGATATCCTCTATCCCAAAGGCCGTATAAACACCTGTGAATACACAAAATGAGACAAAGCAAAGAACACAAACGAGGCTTCCGAAGTAAAAAGGGTCAAGGTTAGTTAAAACAAAACCGATCGTAAAATAAAACAAAGGCAAAGAATCAAGTAATGAAACTTGTAATTCTTACAAACGAATTAAAAGGATTAAAAGGTCGCAACACTTTTGCAATGCGGGATTACAAGTTCATATCAACTCATCGATCCGAGTTTGGCACCATCCCTGAACGCATCAATTGATTCGCGCCAAATAGGGTGATCTTAATCAACAAATTTGTATCCTAAACTTCCTCCTAATACCGTAGTCGTTTACCGCAAGATAGTGGTCTGGTGGTCAACACGTGGATGGGTTTCTTTAATCCCACAAATGATTCGGGGATTGGGCGGATTCAAAATGGTGAGCCTTTGTTTGGATTTCTTTCGGATTTGCATTAAAAAAGTGTTGAGTCGTGCTCACTGGCTTAACTCGAAAATAGCTTAAAATGAATTGTGAAGGGAGACCTTGAAGGCTTGGGTCAATAGCTTGACAAAATGCAATATAAAGGTGTCCTCTGGGTATTTCTTCGCGATTAGGGCAAATGATTGACATAGTCATAGCTAAACCGGATCTTTGTTTAGCTTTAAAACTAACCCTTTAAACACTCCCATTTTGAGTCAAAATAAATACCGAGCATTTAATGCTCCAACAGCTTGAAACATAGCATTTAACCCTCATTTCAATGGCTCGTAAATGACATCTGAAGAATGTCGCATCTACCATTAAGAATGCACTCAACCCTAAAGCATGACAAGTATTTTACCAAAGGAAAGACATTAAATAGCATTAAACCCTAGTTTAAAAGTTTGGAACCATAAATGCAAGACTGCTCCATTTAAAACATGAGGACACCGCTAAACCACCAATAACCAAGCTAGCAACCCTCCTTCATAGCTTGTGGTGGCTTAGCCAAGCATCCCCTTGATTATCATCCTCAAAGGTAGGTCTGTGTTTCAAGAAAACAGAGAGAAAGAAGAGAGAAGGAGAGAAAATCAGAAACCTAAAAACAAAAGCCGCTTGAAAATAAGTGCTTGAATGAAGTTAGGGTTACAAAGCTATAAGGTGGCTTATAGCCAACCAAAATGTGAAATACCAAAATACCTAAATACATGATTACAATAGGATAAATAAATATGGCAAACGAGGTCGTTGGAACCAAAACAAAGGGGAGGATTTTCGCTATGCAAAGGAATTTCAGCTTATCATAGCGAAATTCTGCTTATGATAGCGAAATTTCGCTTATCATAGCAAAATAATAAGGTATATTAAATTCAAATTTTCGCTATGCGCACAATAACTTTCTATGATAGCCAAATTCATAATGAATAAAAACCTGTGCATACGAAATTACTTCGTACAGATCATAAATTCTTATGGTTACAATCTTTCAAGAATCCTTGCGAATTTTCGCGAATGCATAGCGAAAATCCGCAACCCGCTCTCTCAATTTCGCATTGCCTCCTACATCCATTTCAGCCTTCATTTCATCAATTCCACTTGACATTTCTTCATTTCGACTTGATGATATCACCGAGAATTCTCAACATTCAGCACCAATAATACGACAATCGAACTTCCTAAAATTATGACAAAGGCCTCGCAAAATCAAGAAACTATCAAAAACAACCTTGAAACGAAATCGCAGTATTAATGGACCCCGCCATGCCTAATTGGCTTCAATCCATACAAGGATTAGTGCTAAAAGCACTCAAAACCTATCTTAAATAGGACTCAAAATAACGCTTTTTGGGTACTAATCACCTAGCCTCTAGCAAATCATTTTGTGCAGCCCACAACTCATCCCGAACCTCCCGAAGCTCACCTTCTACTGCCTCAAGCTGTTTTCATTCTATCTTCCCTACCCCTACCAGCATGTGCCGACGTGGTATGCTTCAAATCGATTCAGCTTCACCGCCTCCTCACATGCTGAACCCGACCCCGCAACTCAAATTTCGCTCAGATGTGAGGGAAGCCACCCTCGCCTTGTAAGCCCGGGTTGCTTTGGCATGACTTTCGTTTAATTTGGCCTTTTTAGCCAAACCCTTCAAATGAGTAGCCACCTGCACACCCAACATAGAATCAACATCCAACATAAGTTCAACACTCAACTCAAAATGGAATCAGACACAACAAAGTATGGGAACTTACGGAGGCGACCCCTGAGATAGGGCCAAAGCTCCTCATCAACCTAGCGCTCGACCTCTCGAGATCAAAACCCAAGAATGACGAGGACTGCGCCCCACGCGAAGTTCGACATTGAGTAAGCAAAGAGTCCCATCTCCCGCCACCCTCGCATTCCTGATCTTTCCTCCTCAATTCTTCCGCCTTAAGAAGGCAGGACCTAACACCTTCAAGCAGGAATCCGCAGAGTAATGGGCATGATCCGCCAACCGCTCACGCTCCACCCAGCGATCTTTGCTCCAGCACCCAGAGACGGTCGGAACTCAAGATCTAGGAGCTCTAACCCTGAGGCTTACAACGCCCGCCCGGCTTCTGACATGAGTATGGAGAAGACAATGACGCCCCAATTTCAGAACCTTGACCAAAGCCGACCGATCTTTCTAACCTGAGTCCGTGGTTTTCGCTTCACGCTCCGGCTTCCGAGATAGCGTCTTCCAATCGAGCCGCAGTTCTCCCCAGCCGGGCTTAGCCGCGGGCGGCCCAAATGGGAAACTTTCACGGTGTGGAAGAGGCTGATCTTCAAAGCAAGAGAACGGCCGACCTCGAGCCTCGGCGGGCCGAATGTTCCGACGGATCGCCCCGCATAGAGCGGGCGGCACCCACCGCCTCCTTCACTATGGCGCTATCTTCGTGGTCGAGGTCAAGTCGAAAGCACATGAGAGTGCGCAATGGACGATAAAGAATGCCAGAAATATCAATAACCTCACAAAAACCATATCGAAAAACAAAGCGACACTCACGATTCTCCGGTGGTCCAAGCCTCCTAACGCCTAGAGTGTCGCCCTTTACGAGTGGGTCATATTCCCACCATGCACCACTCGACAAAAAAGTAACGTTCCTTCCGTAACTCAGGGAAGAGGGGAGATCTGAATCACTGCAGGAGCGTCCTAACACTGGAAAAATAGAGGAAGCCCTGAGGTTTCCTTCCATACAAAAGATAAAGGAATACTACTGATATCAGGACACCGAGCCCCTATCCCTGTAAAGAAAACCAATAGACCAACCAAAATGCCCCAGCCATTGAGCGAAAGTTGAGAAGGACAAACATTGAAGTGCTGCAAAACCCCTTTTATGAAGGGATGCAGAGGGAAGCGGAGACCATTTTCGAAGGCTAAATTTCAAAGAAACACACCATCTTAGGAACGGAAACTACATAGGAGGTCAAACGTCAGAGACCAAACTCGAATAACGCCAAAAGGAGGCTCTAGAATCACCGCAAAAGTGGCCTCCCATACGGCTGGACCAATCTTGCTAGGGCCCCACAACTAAAGCATGCCTCAACGCTGCATTTTAGGTATTTCACTCCCCAGATACTTAATCGTGTCTACTCCCCTTACCCTGTCCAAGGGAAAAGGCATTCCAGGGGGTTTTTTTAAATAATAATATTATATTTTAAAATATTATTTAAATAAGGTAGAAAAATAATATTTAGGTCTATGGTACTTATGCCAAATGAGGCGCCTACATAGATATTTCATAAAACTCAAGCCGTGTCTTCAAAACACGATTTAGTAAAAATCCTTGAAGTCGCAGTTTTGAAAACACGATTCGGGTTGTAAATTCGGGTCGTGTTTTAAAACACATTTCAAAGGTACTGAAGTCGTGATCTACACACTATTTCGGGGCAAAATTTGTGCGTGTCTTCAAAACATGATTAGCACAACCTTAGGTCGCACTACCAAACCTTCTTCACTAACAGCTTCATAAATAAAATCAAAAGTGTCTCCCAACATCACAGGCAAACTGATAATGCAACTTAATAAACTACCCGATGATAATGTCCAAAATGATAATATTCAAAGTATGTGTTAGTAGAAAGTGTCTAAAAAAGATTCTAAGTACAAAGGTCATTAAGTTTAACTTATACATAAAACCACTAATGCGCTTACACATGAACCTTCTTCTTCTTTTCAGGGTTGTTCATCATATAATTTGCATCATTGATATATATTAAGGACCCCACGCTGATACTCGATATCTTCTACCTCGTTTCTCGTCTTAATCACTGCCCCCGTCTAATTTGTCCTTGAAACTAATGGTTGTGGTGATGGCATAATTAAGGTGTTAGTAATGAGTGATGGCTCTTAACTCCTCAATTTTCTACTTACTAACACATACTTTGAATATTATCATTTTCGACATTATTATGTATTTCTGGATATTATCATCTGTAGTTTATTGTTGCATTTATGGTTTTATATATTGATGTTGAAAGGACACTTGATTTTTTATTTATGAACCGTTGAATCAGGGAAGAAGGTTGTTGGTGCATTTTTAAGGTTATTTATGAAATCGTGAGCCAAGGGACGACTTAGAATTTTACACTCGAAATCGTGTTTTGAAGATTACCGACTTTAGAATTTACACTTAAATCGTATTTTGGAAGACATCGATCAGAATTATAACTGGAAATCGTGGTTTTCAAAACACGACTTCAAAATTTTACATCAAATCGGTTTTCAAGACACGACTTTGTAATTTACATTGAAATCGCATTCGGTGACACGTACTTGTAATTTTATGAAGATTCACGTATGCCACACTAAGTACCATAGATTCCTAAATATTTATTTTTTCACTATTTTAAATAATATTTTTTAAAATAATATTATTTAAAAAGCCTTGGGGGCATCTCAAGTTCAACCCCACTGAATCCAATGAGACGCTCACGACCGTTTAACCTAAGTAATCAATGAGTCACTCTCCTTAATTACGCAGAGAAGAAGAGCGAACCGGACCCATGGTGGAAGCAAGTGATAAAAACAAAACTTGGCCAACCTAACCCTAGTGCCTCGTCGTATCGCTCAAAAAGAGATCAAGGAGATAAAGACGCAGCGGGCCCAGGAATACCATAGAAAAAGCTATCCCAAGAAAGACGCTAGAAAAAGACTCTGCGCAAAAAGGGTCCGACAGAAGACTAAGGGAGAGGGAAGTCCGAACTCAAGTAGCTGCAAAGAAAAGGTCCTGTGGATCAGACACACAATACAGGATGTCTGCGAAAGAAACAGAAGGAAACTGAAAGGAGTGGGAGAAATGAGCGCGAAAATCGAAGAGTCATCATTATCACAAGACATATGACGACGACCAAGCCCTAACTAACCCAGCCCCGAGCAAACACGTGGAGATTGCACCCGATGCGAGAAACATTACAGCCCTTGCCCACGTACACCATACACAAGGGCTGGGGGGCAACTGATAGGGTTTGAAAAATAAGGCTCACAGGTCCACTCGCTAGGCCCAAGAAAGAGACTAGCCCAACGAAACATCCAGGTCCCTAGCGCTAACCCAAAATGAGAGCCTAGTCCGCTTATCCCAAAGGATGATAACAGAGGCAGTGAAAGCCCACTACCACAAACCAAACTGAATCCTTCAATATGGAAAATAGAATAATCCCCAATAACGTCTTATCCTTTAAATCAAACTAAAATCTCACCAGCAAGGAAAGAAAGATAATTCACGATATAACAGCTCATCATGCAGATCACGCTGGATCCCCCCAATAAGGAAGGAAGATTATCCCAAATAAACTGCTCTTTCTATATCCTTTACCGAATCCAATACCGATAAAGGCAAGTAATACCCATCCAATGGGAGAGAATCCTATTCACCATCCAACTGGGAAAACATATACTATAAATACAAGGCCACCCCATCGGTGAAAAGGTTATGCAAACATACGCAACACATTCCCGCCCCTGGGGCGCCATCTTCTCTCTTAAATAAACCGACTTAGGCATCTGAGTCGCTATGGTGAAGCCCCGCCGCCTCTTCTTTTGTCTTCGCAGAGGAGTGCCACGTCCCGAGCCTCACCAAGACCGGCAAAGAATCCTACTCAGCCCCGACAATCCCAGTGAGCCCGTGTACTCACCTCGCTGCCAGCCCAGTCCAAATTCTAACGACCCCGACACGTTCACCAAATTCCGCTTAAAAAAGCATCATTAGTAGGTATCGTCATTTTTATGTCTATATTTTAGACTATATAGATCCCATGGAACAATATCTATGATTGTTTTTAGATTTTTCAGGAAATAATGAGGCTGGTTTAAAGGTTATTTAGAATGATAAAAGAGATTGAAGGTTGAGAAGAAAATGAAAGTTAAGAAGACCACTGGTCGGATCTTCAAGTTGGGGCTGAAGGCATAATCATCGATGTTCATAAGTGAATTGTTACTGTGTACTATGTTAAGAATAAATAGATACTAATATATTAGAAAGTCAAGTACTAGATGTTAAAATCGAGTCGACTACATTAGTAACCTATAGGTACTACATGTGTCAATAATGGTGCTATGTACATAAACACTGCATACCACTTTAGTATTATGATAGGCGTATTCATGATGTGTATTAAGAATATGCAATAAAATATGTAATAAAGTGGTCTATCTTCATGCAGCATACGCCTCAAGTAATAAAGTAAAATTTGGCACGGAGACATCGATCCACAGTGGAAACGAGGATGCTGGCGTGCCAACTGGAATGTCTCTTTGCATCCAAAAGTCAATAGTGAGTTCAAATGGAATTTAAAGTAAACTAATGAAATCTAAATCTAACCAATGGAGTGTACAACTAGGGGATACCTTGATAAAAGAAGTCTAGAGTATTTGGTGCAATTGGATAATTCTATTACATCTGGGCCAATATTCCATCCTATTGTCTCATGAGAATGCTTTCCAAGGCGATTCTTATCTAACTCAATTATAATCCTTTCTCGAGGTCAAATAATCCACCAACTAACATTAGGTTTCTTGCTTCTCACCAAATCCCAAAACATTGTGAGATGCATTAAGATCAAAGAACCACAAAACCTCCTAATTATTGCTAACATATCTATTATCCAATCAATTAGGTTGATTCATCTATGTCTAACTCTTCACTCATTTCTCCGATCTCATGAGAATCCCCTGTCCATAGTGAGATTAGCTAGAAATCAATATGTAAATAGCAACCAAGCATGAATAAATAGATAGACAATCACAAAAAGGTAGAAATAAGAAAATCTGTGACGCCCCAAATTCTCGGGGGTCCGTTGACAACCCGTCAACCCGCGGAATACTCGTGGATTTCAGGTGACCCGACACCACTCACGAAAATCGGGTACAGTGTAAGACCCGAGAAAATTCCAATTTTCTGAAAAAGGGTAAAACAGTAATTTTGGTAAAAATCCAAAATTTTTCTAAATCTTGGATGACGAAACGGATTTCACCGTTTGAATCGCCCCCGTGAAATCTTAGCTACTCATGTTGAATTCATCGACCCCGAGATGTCACTTCCTCACGCTTTCGATGACTCGGTGCTCCGGTGTCAGAACTGCCTGAGAGACATGTGATGTGAAAAAGTCACCTATTACATGTACTCTATGACACATGTTTCAAGATTTTAGAGAGATGATGGAAACGAATCCACTCAGATAGTGCCAAGTGTCAAAATCTAGGAAGAAGGGACATGACTGGAATTTTTGAACTACACAGATAAGACAAACGTGAATGGTTGTCTTCTTCATTTAGAGGCAAAATGGAAGAAACCAACAAGGGCTGGACTTGAGGTGCAAGAGGTGGCCTGATTTCATTTTTAGAGAGAGAGAGCTCCTTCTCTCTAGATTTTCTACTATCTGCATCACGCTGACGAGCAAGAAGCAAAGTCGATCTACGTGGCGAGGGCTACGTGTGGACATCCGATTCATGAGTCCGACAACCCAAGAGGTAGGATCTTTTCCTACTTATAAGTAATCTTGCCAGAGCCATGTAAATGGTTAGAAGGTTCTAAGGTTTGTTTTAGTTTAAACCCTGGCCTCAAAAGCTTGAACCGAGCGGAGAAAATTTTATTATGGTGGTCGTGAACAAGAACTGAGGGTTTCACTGCTCACGTGAATAGTGACACGAAATTTTTGGTGTGAAATGTGTTTGGTCAGAAAGTGATTCAAAATGAATTGATCGTGTTTGTTAATTAGCTCATGTCAGCTAATTTTGGTGTAATTGATTGTGAATGTGCATAACATGTTTTATATGATTTAATTATGTTAATATAAATGCATGTGAATATATTAGCATGAATGTTTTGGGATTGGCATCATGCATTTCATATCTGTGGCACCTGTAATATTGGGGAGCCACGCACGACATGAAAAGAAACACAAAATGTGAAAATGTTTGTGAAAGGAATTCTCATGGAAGATTTTCCAAGAATCACTGAAGAGTTTTCAACGTATCACTTTGATGAGGACCATGACTCTTTCTGAGCGTTATCCAACAATTCGCCCTAGGTAGTCCAAATGTATTTATCGAATTTGGTAGCGTAGTTTTCGAGAACAAAAAGGTTTTGTTTTGAAAACTCGTGGATTTGACTTTATTTGACTTAGGCATATGTGAGGGAGTTGGTGAGGACTCGAGACATGGGATTGGTCATGTAGACATTCGAATAGGTTCATGAAATTGCTTGAATGTGATTGTTTGCCATGCATGTGCACTTAGGTGGGGAGTAACCCATGTAGGAAATTATCACTACTGGTGTAACGACCCGTACCAAATAATACAAGTTTTTAACATGTTTGACCAAGTTTGACTAAGTTTGACCAACAATTAGTATGTGGGTCCAAGTTGACTTTTTCAAGGATGAATAATTTTGGGTTGACTAAGACACCACCTTGTATGCCTCGTCGATATGAGTTCATAGACTGGTCAATCGCCAAACCGACTTTACTTGATAAAAGGTTATGGCCCCTAGTTCAAATAATGTAAAAGATTTTATCGCATCCAAGTCATTCGGGTTTCACCGAAAGCGACTCGGGCTCTATATAAACCTAGTTTTCCGTCTAAATAGAACTCCTAGTTCTAACACCCATTTTCCCAAACCCAGAAAACCCCTAAAACCCGAGGGACTCGAATCGTCACACCGCTTTGCCAACTAGTTTCGGGGCCGGGAGATGTTTCCTACACCCTTGATGCAAGTGCCACTCGTGCAGACCTCCACCACCATCGACCTTGCCGGCCAAATTTCACTAATTAACGCAATGACGCATGCCTGGTGGTCGCCGATTTTCTTCATTTTTCGAAAATTCCAGGCCGACCCATACCTCCTCCCCATTTTCGACCCTCCGAAATCATTCCCGTGGTCCTTTTCGCAGATTCTCACCGCTTGAAAAGATACGGCTAAAACAAATTTACGATGGTTGGATCCGTTTTTTCGCCACTACAACAACTTTTGGACCAAGGTAAGGGTACTTCGTGGTTCTCGGCCTCTCGGGCTCCGCTGATATAAAGTTTGTAAATTTTGACGTCGTTTCAAGTTAGTTTTCCATTTTTGGGTAATTTAGTGGTAATACCGAAAGGTTTGGACTGAAATTGGACACCAATTGGTCAAATTAGAAAATTGAAGTTGATTAGCTTAAATTGACACTTTTATGATTTATCGAAGGTTCAATTTCAAAAAATTTTCTTCCGTAAAAAAGCCTCAATTTCGCAATCGGGTCTTATAAGTACACTCGTATAATCGACTTGCCTGAGTCCAATTCTTAGATAGTTTCACAAATAAAGATTATTCTATGACATTTTGGGGCATCCTACGTCTTTGGTTTAGTTATCGAGCCTAAATATATTTTATTATCATGCGCACTCACGCTCGAGTCAGAGACGATCCCCGCAGGCAGGATCCGAGCATCCGTAGTCCGTGAGTGGCTCTTATATGTTTTAAAATGCTTTGGGGTATTTTATTATGATATAAAGGGTGGTTAATATATATATATATATATATATATATATATATATATATATATATATATATATATATATATATATATATATATATATATATATGGATTGAAACGGTTGGTTAGCGCATAAATATAATTATCTGCTTTATATAAACAAGTTATCATTTCATGTGGATTTGTCAAAATTTTAAATATTTTGAAATTTTACTGAGTTTATGGACAAATTTGTGGTATTTAAACATTTTGGTACATGGATTGAGGTTTTAAACCACTTTGAAAATTTATTGATTTAAGAAATGGATTTTTAAGATTTTATGGTTTTAAGCATGTTAAATATTGTTAAAGTTTTATGTGCTTAAAATTGGTTATGGTGAATATTTTCATTGTGGTATTTCTTGATTTCGGCATGAATTGATGAATTGAAATTCATCAATATATTTGATTGAGTTGTTGAAATTAAATTTATAAATTCTTAATTTATAATACAGATTTGAAAAGTATATGTGAGTAAGGATAATCAGACAAGGTTATAAATTGATGTACCATATAGTACCAGAGGTTCGATTCAATATTTATATTACAGTGCACTGGGTTGCCACGTTGTCGGAGGTTGGTTTCATCCAACGGTTATATATTACTTCCACGGCCGTGAGGTCGGGTTTACCCGACTAGTTATTATCATTATTATTACCACGACACTTCGAGGCTCAGGGTCGTGAGGCGGCATTCCAGCGTTTATGATGGGTATATGGTATGGTACATTGTTGGTTCTAGCATGCTATAACCATTTCAATATTTATGGTTATTGTATCAAGATTATTTTAATACATGATGTTACATATTTTATGTCTAATTTTATGCTTTCGTGAATAAATTTGTGTTATAATTTTTCTTTAATGGATAATTCTCAAGCTTAAAATTGCTTTACATGAATTTCATATTGTTGACTTGGGTATAGGTTTGAGTTTTGTGAAATGATTTTAAACGGGGAACCTTGCAAAAGAGTGATGTGAGGTCCTAGAGAGAAGGAATGTTCAAAAATAAAAACATTATTTTCCTTATAAATTATGTCACTCACTGAGATTTATTATCTCACGTTTTATTGTTTTAAATTTCCACGGTTTATGATGGGTATATGGTATGGTACATTGTTGGGTTCTTAGTAAGCTATAACCATTTCAATATTTATGGTTATTGTATTTTCAAGATTATTTTTACGACATGATGTTATATATTTTATGCTCAATTTTTATGTTGTAAATAAATTCAAGTTATAATTTTCTTAATGATAATTTCGGTTAAATTGTTGAGCATGAATTTCATATTGTTGACTTGGGTATAGGTTTGGGTTTTGTGAAATGATTTTAAATGGGGAACCTTGCGTGAACGTGAGGTTTGGAGAGAAGGAATGTTCAAAAATAAAAACATTATTTTCCTTATAAATTATGCCACTCACTAAGATTTATTATCTCACGTTTTATTGTTTTAAATCCGTTTCCTAGGTCCAAGCAAATTTCTCAGAGACCTACCTCGCCAAATTTCTATATCACTTCTTCGCGACAAACAAGTAAAGATTCTATCTTATCTATCTGCCTTTATCGGACTTATTTATTTTTTTATTTATCTCCTAAATTCGCCAAACACCTTTAGAATGCTCGATCTTAGTATCAACTCATATGAGTCCTGTATTATGTGTGTTTCAGGGTTACGACCTACGTAAGATTAAATGGTTGTGATTTGAGTCGCTGGTGATCTTTTTATATATATTTGAGGTATTATATTAATGCATGTGTTTACTTTCTTCTTAAAGTGGGGTTCCACTCTGATATTCCCTGTGGATTATACAAAGGGGGACTTCACAGGCTGACCACCCCTGGAAATCTCGGAGGATATCCAGTCGGGTCCCGTCAACCGGGCTTTGCCCACCCCTGGCTGAGGATCAATGTATTTGAAAAGGTGGATGCAGAATGGTGATCACGCCGCTGTAGAGGCCACTGCTTTTTGTAAGAAAGCCGATCGTGGCTTTGGCAGCTTTGATTTTGTATAACTTTGTATTAGAATTGTAATTTAATATATGTTGAATTAAGATAATAAAACTCTCAACCATGTAATACATTTTATCGATATATATTTGTGAGTATTGATGCAAGTGGGCCTAAGCGGTCATTATTTTAGCTGCATGTGACCTCGTGGTCATCAGAACTTGTCAGACAGGTTTGTACCTCAGAGCTCCCGTACAAAGGAGACTCGCCCGATTCGTGAGGGTGGCTCTGGTCACCCGACATCCACTAGTATTCCGCAGGTTGACGGGTTGTCAACTGACCCTGCTGGGCGCTACACCAAAGATCGTAGCCAAGGTACATGACACCGTATGTCGGCACGCCCAGACATGCACCAGCAAAGGCTCTGCCAGACACGCCCGGTATTGGGATACTCCACACTCTGCTACGCCTTGGTATCGAGCGCTAGGCATACGACCTAGGGCCTGGGCCAGCAATAGTCTTTAAGAGGCAAGAACGCCACAACTGGTATCGTGCCCCACTGCCAGGCTCATTGCGGGGCTCAGAGGAATTACTACCGTCGCATCAGACAGTCAAGCAAAGAGTGTCAGGAGGAGTGGATTGGCATACGAGGCATCCAAGATATAAATGGTACTAAGAGGAAGATTCATCTTCTTCCAACCAGGGAAAGAAATAAAAGACTTATGTTTTGCACGAACCTTAACGACAAAATAAGTTATCAGACTAAGCTCCGGTGATAGTAAAGATTTAATAAAGAAAGTAAGTGATGATGCTATTTCGCCGACACCTCTGTACACTTTGACGGATCTGCACGGAGGCAAGTAAAACCTAAGGGAAATGGGACACCCAGTCCTAACCACGCGAGACTGAAAGAGGTCACAATGATTTAAGGTGTGATGGTGTGCCACCACTGCCAGCAGCTCGATAAGGAGAGGTGGGATCGCCTGAGACAAGATCCTGTTCGACAGTCCCCAAATGGGCCAGAGGGACAAGAGAGAGGACACAGCTGTCTCTCTCCACCCCTAAGATGTGGGTCAGTGAAACCGCATCACCCAGCAGCCAAGCACCTCAACACCTTAGTACTTCTCGCAGACGGTCACATAGGCCAAAAATGAGCTGTAGGTCAAGGCCAAGGCCAGGATTTGTGCCGAGAGTTCGGCCGTCAAGTGCATGACATGTTACCATCACGCACTGGGGGCATAAGGAGGCAGATCACTGGAGGCAAGGCCTCATGGTACGTAGGCTAAGCATCAATGCTAGACAACGACGTAAGGCACGTTTCTTTATACCCGTATTTGTTTTCTAATGCATCATGTTCATTAATGATTCAGGTGATAGGTCTGGCTTAGAGGTCGAGGTCCTGAGAATGTGCTTGGATGTTCTCCCTAGGATGAGGTGAGAGTTGATGATAGGGTCGGGATCAGGAGCGGATCTCCGATTCGGGCCATGGTGGACCCATGGATCGGGGTGTTACAAAGATGGCATCACCCGGCTCATGTGCACGTGAACATCAGCCGAGCCTGTGTGGGTGCATGGTATACATTCACCACTCTTGTGAGTGTGGGTTAAGTTTGTTTTTGAATCACGCCCAATGAAGGCTCATGAAGGTTGAACTGAAATGGAAGAGTAATTACTGAAGTCAGAAGCAAAGAAGTTAACAAATTCCCTAAGGTGAGAAGCCCTGAAAGTTGTGGTGAAGGAGGACCCGTAGTATCCGAAAAGGTCTCAGGGTGTAAGAGACCCGGGGAGCTATCCTAAATTTCTGTGTGAGTGTAAAAGACCCGGGGAGAGATCCCAAATTTCTCGTGGGTGCAGAGACCCGGAGCTATCCCTGAATTTCGTGGTGGGTGTAAGAGACCGTGGAGAAATCTAAATTTCATGTGGGTGTAAGAGACCCAGATCTCACTTCTGTAGGGTGTAAGAGACCAGAGTTATCCGAAATTTCGTGGTGGGTGTAAGAGACCAGTGGAGATATCCGAATTTCGTGTGGATATAAGAGTTTCCAAAGGTAGGTCGAAAAGTTCTCGCGGTTCGAAATGAAAAACACATGGTCATGTTATCACGAAGACTTAGGAGTCTCAAGTGATAGGATTCTGGAGGAGTCGAGATGAAACAGACATACTTCAAGCTAATACGTAGACTTAGAGTCGAGTGATGAGCCTGGAGTGACTCGAGATGAAAACACACCTGGCCAAGTTACTTCCATAGACTTAGAGCTGATGACAGTGGAGCCTGGAGTGACCAGATGAAAACACACTACATGGTTATCACGTAGACTAAGAGTTGAGAATGTGAGCTCTGATGACTCGAGATTTGATACCCCTTTGAAATTGCATTAGGTGTTGTCAATATAAGGTTTCTGTGATATGGATGTCATTCATGACATGGATTAGGTCAGACTTATTCATTGATTGTCATGATTACGACTAAGGGAAGGTCACTTACACACCAAGCAAGGATTGTGTGTGGTTACATATGCACGGGTTGATGAGGTATGGTGATAAAGGGACCGACTCACGAAGTCAGTAATACTTTTCTGGCCCA
The DNA here is from genome assembly GCA_016808115.1 of Tetrastigma voinierianum. Lineage (NCBI taxonomy): Eukaryota > Viridiplantae > Streptophyta > Magnoliopsida > Vitales > Vitaceae > Tetrastigma > Tetrastigma voinierianum. Next base: position 95,993 of record JAEQBH010000319.1, read on the forward strand.
TGCAGATGACCTTCATATCGAGAGAGATTCCCACTTAAGTATACATCGTAGAGATTGTACTGGCCACATGGAGTGTAAATTAATATCCATAGTGTCTGATAGAGACCCGAGGTTTACTTTACAAGACTGAAGAGTTTCCAAAGCATATGTGGGCACATGGCTGACCATGAGTACAACTTTCCACCCAATAGACTCGGGATGGTTAGCCTTAGAGGACTATACAGTAAGTTGGGGAGGACATGTTATGGCATGCGTCCCGGATCATAAGTGGTAGATGGGAAGAAAGCACTTGCCCTTAGTGGAATTCGCCTATAACAACAGCTTATCGCGAGTATGCGATGGTGCCCATATGAGGTAATTGTATGGGGAGGCCATGCAGGTCACCGTTATGTTGGATCGAGATGGGAGAGCTTCTCCATCACCGGTCCCGATTCGATTAGAGACAACTCCGGAAGGTGAGTTTGATACAACAATGTTTTCTCACCACAGAGCCAAGAGGGCAGAGCGGCAAGTGCCATGTATGACGCTCTAATCTCTTAGAGTTTGAGGCTGGAGAGATCAGTCGCTCTCTTTAAGGTGATGCCTAAGAGAGATAAGGTTTAGGCTCTGATGTTTAGGAAGTTATCGCCGAGGTTTATTGGGCCCTTTAAGATACTATGAGGATAGTAATTTAGTTTACCAATGAAGTTTTACCCTCCCAAAGATGTCGTGTGTCCATGAGGTATCATACGTCTCCATGCTCCGAGAAGATTCCATCCAACTCATGTAGTGGATTGGGAGAGAGAGGTTGACATGCTGTACGGGACCTTCGAGAGGGGACTACAGCATTTTGGATAAATGGATCAAGTTTTGTGATGCAAGACCGCTGAGATAGCGAGAGGGTGCTATGGCGGCACTGTGGAGTGGAGGAGTCAAAGCGGGAGCGCGAGGGACACAGACAAGTGAGCCACCATTCCTCTTCCTTTGTTTTTAGGGATTAAGGTAATGCGGGTTTTAGCTCTTTAATTATTTTAAACGATCAGCTTCATATGCATGGTCTAGTGCATCATGTATATGTACGTGAGTTGTTATGATCGGTCTGCACTCCTGGATGAAATTCCTTTAAGGAGGGAGAATGTAAGACCCGAGAAAATTTCAATTTTCTGAAAAGGGTAAAACGGTAATTTCAAGAAAATCCAAAATTTTCTATATCTTGATGATGAAACGACCACCGGGTTGGAATTGTCTCGCAAAATCTAAATGAACACGCTTAATTTCACCCTCAAACAATAATTTACGTTTTCGAGGCACCTGGTGCTCGTGCCAGAAACTGCTCGAGACATGTATGAAAAAGCCATTATTACATACTCTATGACACATGCCAGCGATTAAAGATGGAACGGACGGCCTAGATAATGCCAAGTGTCAAAAATCTAGAAGAAGGGACATAATTGGAATTTTTAAATTGTTAATGAGATAAGACAAAAACGTGAACAATGTTGTCTTCTTCATTTAGAGGCAAAAATTGGCGTAAACGGGCGTTGGCTAGACTCGAAAAGAGGCTGGATTTTAATTTTTTTAGAGAGAGAGAAAGCTCGCTCTCTCTAGATTTCCCACATTCTACCGCTCTGCTCGACGAGTAAGAAGCAAAGTCGCCTGACGCGGTGCGGCTACCCGTGATTATCGATTTGCCAGTGGAGTCCACAACTCCAATAGGTAGGATCTTTCCTACTTGCGCAATCTTTGAAGCAGAGCCATGTAAATGGTTAGAACGTTCTCGAGGCTTGTTTTAAGCCATAAACTCTGGCCTCAAAAGCTTTGAACTCCAGTGGAGAAAATTCTATTTGTGTGGTCGTGAACAAGAATTCGAGGGTTTCACTGCTCACGTGAATAAAGTGAAAACGAAAAAATTTTGGTATGAAAATGTGTTGTTGAGAGTGATTCAAAATGAATTGCTCGTGTTTGTTAATTAGTGTCATGTCGCCTAATTTTTGTAATTGATTGTGAATGTGTATAACATGTTTAATGTGATTTAATTATGTTAATATATATGCATGAATATATTAGTATGAATGTTAGATCGCATCGCATTCTTCATATAGACTGGCACTTAGAATAGAGTGAGTGCACGACATGAAAGAAACACAAAATGAATGTTTGTGAAAGAGTTTCAAGGAAGATTTTCCGAAGAATCGCCGAGAGCTGTCCAATGTATCACTTCCGTGATGAGGACCATGACTGCTTTGAAAGTATCTCGCCACTCATTTCCGAGGGTAGTTCAATGTATTTATCGAAATTTGTGGCGAGTTTCAGAACAAAAGGTTTTGTTTTCAAATTTATCGCATTTTCAATAGGTATATGTAGGAGTCTGCAGACTAGACAGGCATTGTCATGTAGACATCTAGTATATGAAATCGTTGAATGAAGATTGTTTGATGTATAATTTAGCTGGTGCAAACCCATGCAGGAAATTATCACTAATGGCTTGCTCACCATGTCGAGGATCACTATTTCAGCATGTGGAGTGCGGTATTTATGATCACGCCGCTGTGAGGTCGCGCTTTTGTAAGAAAGTCGACTGTGGCTTTGGTATTAATTTTGTATAACATGTATTAGAATTGTACTTTAACTATTTTGGAATTAAGAGAATAGAATCCTCAACCATGTAATACATTGGTCGATATATTTTGAGAGCATGATGCAGGGGCTCAAGTTGCCATTATTTTACTTGCATGCACTGTGGTCATCAGAAACTGGTTTGGGACAGTTTGTAATTCTTGGGTAGAGCCCTCAGATATGAGACTCTCGCCCGATTTTCGTGAGTGGTAGTCGAGTCACCTAACATCCACTAGATCTGGGCAGTTGATTCGTTGTCAACTGATCCCCTTATTGGGTGTTACATAGAGTCTCCTGGTACAGGAGCTCTTACCTTAAATACAACCCGTCCCAACATTTTACAAACGACTACAACGGGTCCACGTGGCGAGTAAAATGGCCATCAGCCCATTCATCAATATCTCACAAAATATATCCCAAATCCAACTATATTACATGGTTCAAGAGTTAATAAGTCACTTAATTCAAACATATATTAAAAATTTACTTATTTCAATACATGTTATACAAATGAATACTAAAAGCCACACCCGGCTTTCTTCTAAAACGCGCCTAAAGGAGCGCCGTCCTTCCGTACACTCCCGTACTCTGAAATAATGATCCTCGACACGCAGCAATGCCTAGTAGTGATAATTTGCCACGGGTTACTCCCCACCATGCACATGTCATGGCAAACAATCACACTCAAGCAAATACATGATCCTACTGAATGCCCACATGCCTAATCATGTCTCGAGTCCCCACCTAATTCCCTCACACATGCCTAAGCCAAATGCGAGGTAGCGCTTTCAAAACAAAGCTTTTTGTCTCTCGAAAACTTCACTACCGATTTTCATAAATGTATCGACTACCCTCCGAGGCGACCATTGATCAGCCTTTCTGGTCAAGCCAGCTGTCCGCCCGTGATGAATCATTGACCACTCTCTGCAATTCTTCAGAAAATCTTCCTGAAATTCCTTTCGTCCGTTTTCTATTTTTCTTTTATTTTCCTTCATGTCATGCACTAATTTCCACTAATTCAGGGTGCCCCGTGCATATGGAATGCATTAAGCTATTTCCAAAATTTTTCATGGTACTATATTTCTGCGTGTATATTACAAAGATTAATTACGCCAATTCATGTTATTCAATTCACAATCAACATCAAAATTAGCTCACATGGGCCAATAAAAATCCAAGAGATTCATTTTGAATCACCTAACAACACAAAAATCACATTAACTATCACGTGAACAAAGGAAACCTCGTCAAGTAATCAAGCCATGGATTGACACAAGTAGGGATTTCTTCACTCGGTTCAAAGATTTTGAGATCGATAACACGGCCTTCCAGGCCTCAACAAATCCCCATCCATAAAATGGCTCTTAGCCAAAGAATAAACCAAGTAGGAAAAGATCCCTACCTTGGAGTTGGGTTTAATCATAAAACCCGTGGTCCACGCAGCCCCCTTTGCAACAGTAGACGACTTTGCTTCTTGTCAAGAGAACTGACGACTGTGGGAAATCTAGAGAGAAGTAGCTCTTTCTCTAAACTCCAACAAATCCACACCTCTACTACACGATTTCCTTCCAATTTGGAGAAGATGTGAAGACTATTTCTTTTGTCTTATTCCATTACTTAAACTTTTAATAATTCCATTTGTGTAGTCCTTAAGTTTTGATTTTTGACATGGCTAATTCCAAGCCATTCATCTCCACCATCCACTAATCATGCAACATGTGTCACATGGGTATTATCGTAGTAGGTGACTCTTTTGGTCACATCACATGTTTTCACAAGACGCTTTACAAAGACTCGACACCAAAGCCGAAAAACGTGGAATTTCGACTGCTCCTAATTCGACGAATTCGACGTGGTAGCTAGATTTCCTCATGACACCTAACTGGAGTTCGCTTTCTGGCATCCGAGATCTAGAAAAATTTCAGATTTTGACTGAAATTACCATTTTACCATTTTTCAGAAAATTAGAATTTTTTCGGGTTTTACAAAATCAACAATTAAATATAAGATTCATGTCCAAAATACAACCAAAACCCTAGACTACGAAATTAAAGCATAATAAAGGTCCGATACATCACAATCTTAGGATAAAACATGAGAAAAGAGAAAGAAGAAACTCTAATGATCAAAATGATGGCGAGTCTCCGATCTTCTTCCATAAATCACAAGTTTTCTTCCCAAACCTTCAATAAACAGCTCTAAACCTCATATTTGGTCCCAAAGTGCAGATGATGTCCGACCTCCTTGAACCCTAGCCACGTCTTCCTCCCTAAATTTTCCAACCTAAAAATGTTTGCAAAACGCCCTTAAATAGGTCTTGAAAAAGGGGTAAAAACGAGCCTAAAATGGAAAGGAATTTTTAGGCAAGAGTTGCACAGTCGTGATCATGAGTGTTTACTGTCGCGACCTCACTAAGGCTTGATTTCCCAGTCTGTAGTAGGGTCTTCTACAATCGCGACCTCGCTGAGGGCTTGATTCCATACAGGGTTGTGGTCGCGACTATAGTGACTTATGGTTGCAACCTTACCGAGATATTAGTTCCACGGGTTGGCCTCTCTACTACACGGTTGCGACTATGACTATTTACGATCACGACCTTGATCATACAGGGTTGTGGTCGCGACTATAGTGACTTATGGTTGCAACCTTATCGAGATATTTGTTCCACGGGTTGGCCTCTCTGCTACATGGTTGCGACTATGACTATTTGCGATCGTGACCTTGATCATTTGCAGTCGCTACCGTGGTTATTCCAAGTCGCGCCCGTAGGTCTCTTTTCAGCATTTCTTCTTTATTTCTCGCTTGAATTGTTTGCTTTTCGTCTCGTTTTCTTCCTTTCTTAAAAATACACAGCTATAGGGGGCTAGACATGAAAATAACTAAAAGGAGTGCTTAGTTAGCATAGAAATCATTATTTATGCTATATTTTGCACTAAATAATGCTAACTAAAGCACACCTAACATACTGCCATGAGTTACTAACATTTAAAAGCTTGGGAAATAGATATTTAAACCCTAGGAACTACATTATTAGACAATATGAACTACCTATGTCAACAGTGGGTACTATGTGGATAAACGTTGCATACTACTTTTGTGCTACCATGAGTTACTAACATTTAAAATATTGAGAAATAGATGTGTAAACCCTAGGTACTACATTAGTAAACAACAGGGATAGTTGGGTGATTCCTTATTAAACTTTGTGTACAAATTTGTAAATCAGGTATCATTGTTTGCAATGCAAGTACTACCTGGTGAACCCCTTTGAAACTACTAAGAATTTTCACAATTTACATTTGTTACAACCTGAATGAAATGCTTGTATTATGATGAACAATGGATAGCTTGGTAACCATTAAGTACTATCTAAGTTCACACCGAGTACTACGTTAATGAAACCTAGGTACTTCCTTATAAACAATTAGATACGGTATGATCAATAAACTTTGAAAATTACTTTAACATTAAATAGTTACTATCTTAATAAAATTTATGTAATTAGCTTAGTGCATCATACGATACGAACCCCACTAACTCAGGTGAGGAGACCTGTATCTAATTAGCCTGGAAGAACCGCTCTAGTATTCGGGCTCTATGGATGACTCCCAACTCATCGCTTATAAGGAAGCAAGAACCTTGGTATATGAAGACGCCACAGTCGGTGATGAAGATCCGATTGATAAGTCTTGATGAACGCCATGAATTAATCGATAAGTTCAAAGAGTTCTTTCAAGAACCAAAGAGAAATTTAAACTCTCAATTGTATTAATTCGTAAACTACAGAAAGGAGGAATAACACACCTATAAATAGACCCAAAAATATGAAGAATAAAACTAAATATTCGGCCACAAGGAAAGTAAATATTCTGCCAAAATTAGAAAGGAAACTAATAAATTTTTCCTAAACCACGCACACTAAAAAACGTCCGCAAGGAATGGAACTAGATAATTTAGGACAAGACTTAGTAATCAAATCAGCTACAAATCAGCAACAAATCAGGAACAAAGTAGCACAAAATCAACAACAAATCAATAGCAAATCAGGAACAAATCAGCTCTAAAATAGCACCAAATCATGAACAAATCATCACAAAATCAACTCCAAATCAATAGCAAATCAGCTCCAAAATAGTAGCAAATCAGTAAGTCAAAAATGCCTTGGGTCTTGGTCTAAATCCGTATTTACTTTGATGACATGGACCATCTTTGTTTCCTCTTTGGAGTTGAACACGTGGGCACCTTCCACTTGGACATCTTGAATGAAACATTAAGGGCTTCTTGTGAGTCTCTTCTTAGCCCTAGCTCAGATATTGGGCCAAGTATGCATTCTTCTTGGGGCGGGTTCGCACTCCATTCCTTAGTCATGCCTCCATCATCTCTCCTCTCTCGAAAAGATCTGGTCTCTCAAATTGTCACCTACATTAAAAAGACTCAATTCAGTGACATTAAAAGTAGCACTTACATTACACTCACCGAACAAATCTAGCTTATAGGCATTGTCATTGATGCGCTCGAGGACTTGAAAAGGACCATCGCTCTTAAGGAGCAACTTGGATCGCCTTTGTGTTAGAAATCTTTCCTTGAACATGCGCACCCAAACCCAATCTCCGGGTTCAAAGACAACTTGGCGACGCCCCTTGTTGACTTGTTTGGCATATTGTTCCGTCCTTCGCTCAATGTTGAGTCTTGCCCTCTCATGAATCTTCTTGGATTTCTTTTTGCCATTTAGAATAACATGCTCAGACATAGGTAAAGGAGATAAATCCAAAGGGGTTAATGGATTAAAACCATATACAATCTCAAAAGGTGAAAATTTAGTGGCAGGATGTATAGTACGATTATAAGCAAACTCAACATGTGGCAAACAATCTTCCCATGTTTTAATGTTCTTTTAATGATAAGACTTCAACAAAGTAGACAGTTTTATTCACTACCTCGGGTTCGACTCACCGTCTGTGGATGACAAGTAGTAGAAAACAATAACTTAGTTCCTAACTCAGACCACAAGGTCTTCCCAAAAGTAATCAAGAATTTTGCATCTCTATCCAAACACCAACCAAGTATACTACAATCTCACAACCCTCCTTGAAGAACAAGCCATACATGAGAAGCATCATCCTTTTTGTGGCATGGGATAAAATGAGCCATCTTTGAAAACCTATCCACAACCACACAAATAGAATCCCTACCACGTCTAGTCCTAGGCAGACCTAACACAAAGTCCATTGAAATATCAACCCAAGGTTCACTAGGAATAGGGAGTGGTGTGTAAAATGCATGGGGTTGCACTTGAGATTTAGCATGCCTACATGTGATACACCTCCCACAACTTCTCTCAACATCCCGCTTCATGTGAGGCCAATACAAGTGTTCTTGCAAAACCCTAAAGTTCACACTCCCAAAATGTCCTGTATGAATCCTCCACCATGAGACTCCCTCTACCACAAAACCTGGATGGAACAATTAGAATGCACAACTTATTTTCGAAACAAGACTCCTCATGTCTAAAGAACTTGTCATGGGCTGTTTTTTCACAACAAGCATATTCTTCACTAAAATTCGTCCAAAGGATACAATTATTTAATGTCTAAAACCAAGAAATTTAGCATCTGTAGTAGAGATTAGACATACCTCCATGAAAGTGCATCTCCATTAAATAGCTTGTTCTTCTCCTTTACCTTGTTTATAGTTGATGACATGGAAAGGTTTCTACGAACCTGTACCATCATGCATGTCTCTCTTATTCAACTCTGGTGGTCGCCCTCAAGCAAGCCTCTAAATTAACCCATGGCCTGGGTGTGAATCACAACTCTGTGCCAAAGATAATGTTGCCAAGTTTCCAAGACCCAAACCAATGCATACAACTCTTAGTCATAAATAGGGTATTTTAGGGCTGTCCCACTTAGTTTTTCACTAAAATATGCAATGGGTCGTCCTTCTTGCATAAGAACTGCACCAATACCTAACCCTGAAGCATCACATTCATCCTCAAAAGTTTTTGTAAAGTTAGGTAAAGCAAGTAAAGGAGCATGATTTAGTTTTTCCTTGATCAATTAGAATGCTTTTTCTTGCTCTTCACCCCACTTAAACTCAACATCCTTTTTTATGACTTCGGTTATTAGCGCGACTATGCTACTAAAGTCCCTTCACAAAACCACGATAAAACTAGCAAGTCCACAAAACTTCAAACTTTACTTAGCTTTCTGCCACGCCTTCTTGAATCGCCAACCTTCTTCATCAACCCGTATTCCTTGTGTACTAACAACAAAACCAAGAAACACAAGCCTATCGATGCAAAATGTGCACTTCTTAAGGTTAGGAAACAATCTTGCTTTTCGAAGCACATCCAAAATAGTTTTTAAATTAGTCAAATGATCATCTAAGTTCTTGTAAAACATGGTTCATTAGTCTCATGAAAGTTCTTGGTGCATTAATTAACCCGAAAGGCATAACTAACCACTCATATAAACCACGTTTTGTTTTGAAAGCAATTTTCCATTCATCACCTTCTTTCATTCTAATTTGATGGTATCCACTTTTCAAATCAATTTTGGAAAAGATATAAGAATCATACAACTCATCAAACATATCATGTCACACCCCGATTCCTATTCGACCACTGGTGGATCTCGAACTCGGTTCATGGTTAATCGAATCGACTCTTTACCCGCTTTTTTTTTTCTCTCGTGAAATAACTTTATAACATAATCAAAATATACAATAACAACTTTACATTTCACTACATATTCGCAGCCTAACTCTACTGTGGATGAACCCTTTACTAGTGTGTTGGCCTAACCGTGGCGCGGATGTTTTTAGACGTTTTCTCATGTACCCACATGGATTAAAACCCATGCCAGTTTCACGCTTAGTGGGAAACATATGACTATAGCGTAAACACACGCATTTATACCGAATCATACAACATAGTAACGAAACGTATATCAAAATCTTCATGAATTCATATAACACACTTACGCATAATTATCCTTGTAACAAACTTATGCTTATTCGTGACCTCAGATAATGCTATATCGAACTTATACTTATAGCAAACTTATATTTACTCATATCTTACACTCAGGGCGGTAATTTATTCTTATTTCGATATCCTCAGAGATTACATATTTATACTTATCTCCCGTAGACACATACTTATTCGATTCCTCGTATGTGGTAATCGAGCTTATACATATACTTATAATTTGTCTCCCGTAGACACATACTTCTATGCTTCTATCGACGTATACTCTATTCAGATCTCCCAAAGGACATATAGCATCGAACTATAATCGACATACTCTTACTTCTGACTTATAATTATTTAGATCTCCCAAAGGACATATACTTGAACTCTCTGGTCGACCGATACTTATCCGCATCTCTCGTAGAGTTACAAAGCTTTGACTCCATCAAGTAATTGAGGTACCGGCAGAACTTTATACTTGTACTTCGTATCTTATACTTGTACTACTAGCATATCCTATCTTACTGGATCTTATACTTGTATTACTTGAGCTTATTCTGTAATTCTTGATTCATTCTTGTATTTCTCGGATCTTATACTTGTATTGAATGATCTTATACTTGTCTTACTTGATCTTATACATGTGTTAAGGTGAGCTTTTATTCCTTGTATTTCTGGGATCTTTATAATTCCAGCTTATTCACAAAAGTACCCGTAGGTACTACTGGACTTATACTTATATTACAGAACTTATACTTGTGTTACGGAGATTATTCTTGTATTTCAAATCTTATACTGAGCTTATTCTGGTACAAAAGTACTCGTAGGTACTACTGGACTTATACTTATATTACAGAACTTATACTTATTTTACTGATATGGAAGTACCCGTAGGTACTACAGAGATTTTACTTGTACAAAAGTACCCGTAGGTACTACAGAACAGATACAGAGGTACCATAGGTACATTCAGATCTTTACCCCAAACCAATCATAAGAAAATGTATGTGACGCAACACAAAATAAGTATCCAAGGTGCACACATCAACCGATACGCGCCTCGCCCAATCGGCGCCGTGAAGATCAGCAGGAGTGCCGGGCTAATCGATCAAAACGCGCCTGCCTACTAGCCAGAAGCGTTGTAGCACCAGCAGAGTGCCGGCTAACTGACAAGACGTGCCCGGCCAACGCAAATGTATGTCGTGAGCACCGCCAGGAGTGCCAAAGCACGAATGTAACGGCCCACTCATTCATTCTTCTGGCCCTAGGTAAATATACTATCATAGCTTTCAGAACTCATAACCCATCTTTATCACATTCTGTTCACATTATACATTTTCATGTTCATGTCTATATTTGTCGCTTTTTATTTCTATCATATTCATGTTTCATGAACATATCTATACATTTCTATACTCAGACGCTTTTCGACTTTATCGACTATTCATTCTCAGAGGGAGTACATAATGTAGACTCTTCTTTGAGACCTGTAGGTACTTTTCTTATCTATTCTCCTTTACATATCAAATCTACATATATTGCTATTTCTTGTTCATATCTACATCCTTTCTTACCATGTATTCCAATCAACTTTAACTAAAGTCGATTAAGACACTTTGTACAACACCAATTTGGGACAAGATGCAAAATTAAATGTCATTAAATGGCAGTGGTTAGATTCTAGACCCAATGAGTTTCTCTCCAGAGCCAAGAATACCTATAATGAGTCCCGACGGCTGAGTTGCGTAAGTTGCAAGTCGTGGAAGAAAATCAAGAATCCAGTGTACCATATTGAAGAATGCAACCACTGTCTTTTATCATTTTCGGGGGTCTTAACTTCATATTTTGACACTAGGTCTTGGTACTCATTTGAAGCTAAGGTTCTAAGGGTTCTTCTCCAATTGGAATCACCCAAATCGGAGCACCGAAACTCAAGTTATGTCCTAAACAACCGGGACTACTCTATGTTCAAAACAGAACCAAAAATTAGCTTGAACATAGCCCCCACTTTGAGTGAATTTTTGGGCCACATAGAGTCCGAATTGGAAGGTATCTATTTCAGGGTGTTTGGTTCTCCTTGAAGTCTAGTTTAACTAGAGACTTGAATCACTCAAATCGGATAACAAATGACCAATTTATGGTCAACATATGAACACTGGTCCAAAATAGAATGACAGAACACTTATGGTACCTATTCACTGCTTGGTACTCGGTACCACCCCTAAAATTGCCTGCAATTTGTGTTTTTCTTCCCTTTTTCCATATAGTTCCACCTAAACCAACCCCAATACTCTATATATACATCAAAAACTAATTTCATTCATCTTGTAATGGTTGTTAGAACTCTCACATTACCCAAACCCTAGGTAAAAGTCCAAGAACCCATACCAAAGTTCATCATTCTATACAAAAACATAGAATTAAGGGGATTCCATGCTATATTAACCAAGCTAGAGTTTTTCAACTCAATTTCATTCAAATATAGGGTCAAGATCAATTCCTAACTAAACCCTAGAATTGGAACTCATAAAAATCCCTAGAAATCCATACAAAACCATAAGATCCTTGCTTTCCATTTGTAACCATACCAAAATCATAGAAATCCATACCCATTCTGGGCTTCCTCTTCTTCTCTTCTTCTTTCTTTCCAACCCGTAGGAGCTCTTCGGTTGGAGACAAAAATGAGTTATTTTTGTCTCCTCCCCTTTATAATTTAACTTTTATTTTTATTTACCTTTTCTCCTCCTTCATTCCATTATTTGCACTAATATGTTATTTCCTCTTTGTCTCTAACTCATCAACCTGCAAATGTCTTTATTTAAAACAAGTGCAGCAAACTCATTCTTATCCTGTACAAATTTGGGTTTCTGCTTATTTCCTCGAAATTCATATTTAACTTTTATTAAACCCCAACATGTCTCAAGACTCGCTAGGGTATATTTCTGGGAAAAGCTACACCTCTCCCCTTAATATAAATTTCGTCCCTAAATTTTTCCCCGAAATGAAGAGATGGAGGCTATGCCCCCAAAAATTAAAATCCCATTTCTTATATATATAATTAGTCTTGTTCCACACGACTAACTTAACTATCTCTTGTAACTCTCGACATCATCTTTCTGAGCATTTACTATCATTTACTTCCAACTGTATATCCTCACTGAGCCATCAAGGCTCCATCGTAACTAAATCTCCCCATTCCAATCTTTCAAAGCTAGATTGGTACTTATTCACTTAGTCAATATACGTGTGACAAGGACATCCGCATTAGGCCAACACACACATATGGTATACACCTTTAATCGAAGACTCCTGAAACGCTCAAATTTAGGCTCTATACCAACTCTCCCAGGTTATATCATATAGGTACAGGAGAAGACGTCTGAAAATATCCGCATACAGCTGGGCCAACACACTAGTAAGGGTTCATCATAGTAGGTTCTGCGCTCTGAATATGTAATTGAAATGTAAAGTTGTTATTGTATATGTATAAGTAAATGGGACTCAGGATTGTATGTATTGGTATCGTAAACACTTTCACTACAAAGGTAGTTTTATTTTGTATATGATATTTCGATTCTATTATAAGTTCAGCTCTCGTAGAGAAAAAAACAGTAAAGAGTCCCGCTCGGTTCACAATCGAACCCCTCGTCAATCATTTATCTGGTCGAACCTGAATCTGGTGTACAAGTTGGTATCGTAGCATAGCATACGATAACCTAAGGCTGAGGGATATGGGATACCTCAACACAGTTTCCAGATCGTGCCTGTGTTTAGCGCTTCTCAAGAGTCTTTGATTAAGGGTGTACCTACATAGTAATGTGTTGGCCTAATGCGGATGTCTTTTTCCTGTATATTGACTAGAATGGATAAGTACCAATCCAGCTTTGAAATATTAGGATAGGAGATTTAGTTCTGATGGAGCCTTGATGGCTCAAGTGAGAGTTATACCATATTTGAAGTAAGTGATAGTAAATGCTCAGAAAGATGATGTCAAGTTACAAGAGAGATAGTTCGGGGCTTATCGCTAATGGAGACAAGACTGGTGCCATATATGAAAATGGAAGTTTTGCACAGGCATAGTACCCTCATCTCTTCGGGCCTGTAAAAATTTGGGAGGACGAATTTATATTAAGTGTGGGGGAGAATTTGTAACACCTCAAATATACCTTAGCAATTTCATACATGTTTAGGGTTTAATAAAAATTAATGAATTTCGAAATAAAACGAGAAACGGAATTTGTACAGATAAAACAAGGTACATATGTAATTTGTCGTGCAAGTATAAAAGTTATGAGTTGATAAGATTAGAGGCCAGTGGAAATAACATAAATATTAATGCAAATAATGGAATGAAAGAGGAGAAAAAAAAATAAAGTTAAATTATAAAGGGAGAGACAAAATAACTCATTTTTGTCTCCAACCAAGAGAGCTCCTACGGGTTGGAAGGAAAAGAGAAGAAGAGAAAGAAGGAGAAGCCAAGAAGTAAGGTATGGATTTATATGATTTTTGGTATGGATTTTAAATGGAAAGCAAGGATCTTATGGTTTTGTATGATTTCTGTGTGGATTTTATGAGTTCCAATTCCCAGGTTTAGTTAGGAATTGATCTCACCCTAGATTTGAATGAAATGGAGTTGAAAACTCTAGCTTGGTTAATATAAGCATGGAATCCCCTAATTTATGTTTTCAGAGCAGCATTTACTGACTTCAGACGCTTCTGACACTTTTACCTAGTGGTCTGGGCATGTGAAGTTCTAAACAACTAATACAAGATGAATAAGGAGTGGTTTGATGTATGTATAGAGTATTGGTTGGTTTGGGTGGAACTATATGGAAAAAGGGAAGAAAACACAAATTATGGGCACTTTTGAGTGGTACACAGACTAAACAGTTGGTACCCTGCACTTCATAAGGTCTTGTCATTCTATTTCGACCAAGACCATATGTCAATCTCATAAATTGGTCATTTCTTATCCGATTCTGAGTGATTGTACTTCTGGTTAAACTAGACTTCAAGGAGAACCAACACCCCGAATAGATACCTCAAATTCTGACTTCTATGTGGCCCAAAATTCACTCAAAGTGGGGCCATGTTCAAGCTTAATTCGGTTCCTCGTTTGAACATAGAGTAGTCCCGGTTGTTTAGACATAACTTGAGTTTCGTGTCTGATTTGGGTGATTTCAGTTGGAGAAGAACCCTTAGAACCTTAGCTTCAAATGTGTACTAAGACCTAGTGTCAAAATATGAAGTTAAGACCCCTGAAAATGATAAAGATAAAGTATTGTAGCCGTCGAGGTGCCGGCAAGCTGCTGATTTTTGTCACGGCTTGCAACTTGCATAACTCCTTCTCGTTAGACTCACTATGGGTATTCTTGGACTCTATGGAAAGCTCATTGAGTCTAGAATCTAACCATATACCATTTAATGACATTTGGTGCCCACATCCTGTCTGAAAATTGAATTGTTGTACCAAGTGTACTAATCTCTTGGTTAAAGTTGATTGGAATACATGGTAAGAAAGAATGTAGATATGAACAAGAAATAACAATATATGTAGATTTGATATGTAAAGGAGAATAGATAAGAAAAGTACCTATGGGTCTCAAAGGAAGAGTCTCTGTTATGTACTCCTACGGGAGATAAGATAGTCTGATAAAGTACAAGAAAAACGTACAAGTATAGAAATGTATAGATATGTTCATGAAACATGAATATGATATGAAATATGAAACGACTTGAATTTATGAACATGAACATGAAAAGCAATATGTCATGAACACATAATGTGATAAAGATAAGTTATCGGGCCTGAAAGACATATGATAGTATGACTACCAGAGACCAAGAATGAAATGAGTGGATCGCCTGACCAGTGCTTCCAAGACTTCACTGGTGCTACCAGACTGGCAGTAAGGCACGCCCCGACGGCAGGTTTCACATCTCCGCCGGTGCTAATACATTCCCACATGGCCACACGCTGATCGGTGCTTCCCAAGACTCCCACCGGGTGCTACGACACTCTATCATGGCAGCACGTTCGATCGCTGCTTCAAGACTCGCCTGCGCTACGACACTCTGTCATGGAAGGCAACGTGACGCCCTCTCGCGATTGTATTGTACCTTCGTACTTACATTAAAGCCGTCTACTCATTTCTTATGATCGTCCGGTATTCAAACAATTTATATGATAAGACTCAATAAATAATAAGAGTAAAGAAATGATTATGGTAAAGATCAATGTACCCACGGTACCTCAGACCGGCATGAAGCACCTACTGCAATTTTGTATAAGTAAAATCTTGTAGTACCTAATGGTACTTCCGCACGTTAAAATCAAGTATAAGTTCCAATATATATAAGTCCAAGAGTACCTACTAGGTTTTTGTACCTGCACAAGCCCAAGATAAGATCCTCAAATACAAGAATGGGCTCCAACACAAGTATAAGTTCCTGTGAATATAAGTATAAGTCCAGTAGTACCTAAGGGTACTTTTGTACCGTAATAAGTCAAGATAAGATTTTAAATAACACAAGAATAGACAAGTATAAGATCGAAGTAAGACAAGTATAAGATCAAATGGCTAAGTATAAGATCCAGAAATACAAGAATAAGATCTGAAGTACAGAATAAGCTCAAGTAATACAAGTATAAGATTAAGTAAGACAAAGAATAATGCCGTAGTTCAAGTATAGATACGAGTACAAGTATAAGTTACGCGAGTACCTACAGTACTTGATAAGGAAGTCTAAGCTTTGTAACTCCTCGAGATGCGGATGAAGTATCGGTTTGACGGAAGTTCAAGTATATGTCCTTTGGAGATGCGAATAATTATAAGTCGAAGTAGAGTAATAAATTATAAATTGATATATATGTCCTTTGGGAGATCTGAATAAGTATCGTCACGATAGAAGCATAAGTATGTATCTGGGAGACAAGTATAAGTATATGTATAAACTTAGTCTTATACGAGGAATGCGGAATAAGTATGTGTCCTACGGAAGATAAGTATAAATATGGTATTCCTCTGGGAGAATAGGAATAAGAAATAAAGTACATACGTAAGTGTAGATAAAGCAAATATAAATTTGTTATAAGTATAGGATTCGATAGCATTATCTGAGAGATCCCAGATAAACATAAGTTTGTTACAAGGATAATTGTACGTAAATTGTATTTATATGAATTCATAGAGATTTTGATATTGTTTATATTATATGTTTTATTATGATTCGAGTATAAATGTATGTGTTTACGTATAAGTCATATGTTTCCCACTAAGCGTAAACAGCACGGGTTTTCTAATCGGAGTGGAGTCACGAGGAGAGGACATTAAACATCCGCATACAACTGGGCCAACACACTAGTAAGGGTTCATCACAATAGGTTTTGTGCTCTGAATATGTAATTGAAATGTAAAGTTGTTATTGTATATGTATAAGTAAATGAGACTCAGGATTGTATGTATTGGTACTGTAAACACCACTACGGTGGTAGTTTTATTTTGTATATGATATTTTGATTCTGTTATAAGTTCAGCTCTGAGAAAAAAAAAAAACGGTAAAGAGTCCCAATTCGGTCTCGCGCCCTGAACCCGGTTCAGATCTGCCATTCGGGTCGGACCGGGAATCGGGGTGTGACATATCATCTAACCAAGGAATGGGATGACGATACTTTACTATTATGTTATTGATGGCTCGAAAATCAACACACATCCTCCATGTCCCATCCTTTCTAGGAACCAAAATCACCGAAACGGCTCATAGACTCATGCTTTTCCTCACATATGCCTTTTCCATCAATTCACCAACTTGCTTTTGGAGTTCCTTAGTCTCCTCGGGATTACTCCTATAAGTGGGTCTGTTCGGAATGGTAGCACCAGGCACAGAATCAATTTAATGTTCGATCCCTTAGTTAGGAGGTAACCCTATTGGAATTTCCTCAGGAAAGACATCTTCAAATTCCTGCAAAAGAGAGACAATTGAACTAGGCAAAGAAGTGTCAAGTTGGTTAGTGTTAAAAAGTGCCTCTTTGCCTGAAGTCTGATCACGAGGCTTGTTTAAGAACAATGCTCTTTTAACCTCACTTGTCTTTGCATAGAAATTGGTTTTTTCTCATTTTCTCTTAAATTTTTTGTCACTTTCTTTTTGTCACTCTCTTTCTTTTGCTCACTCTCTTTTTCACACTTTTTCTTTTGTTCACTCTCTTGTTCACTCTCGTTTTCACTCTTTTTCATTTGTTTACTCTTTTTTTCACTCTTTTTCTTTTGTTCACTCTCTTTTTCACTTTTTTTTTCCTTTTGTTCACTCTCTTTTTGCATCCTCACTTGATCTTCATAAACTTGACTTGGTGTCAAAGGAACAAGAGTGACAGTCCATTGATTCCTTACCTGACAGTACTTATTGGTGGCATTTGTCAAGCTTAACTTTCCTATCAAATTGCCATGGTCTTCCCACAATAACAAGTCAGCTTGCATCGGAACTACATCACACAAAACTTCATCTTCATACTTTCTAATGCTAAAAGATATTAACACTTGTTTATTCACCCTTACCTCCCCACTATCATTCAACCATTGCAATTTATAAGGACGAGGATGCTTACTTGTTGGCATCTTTAATTTCTCCACCAGGGTTGTGCTAGCGACATTAGTGCAACTACCCCCATCAATGATCACACTACATACCTTGTTTTGGACATGGCACCTAGTGTGAAAAATGTTCTCCTGTTACACCTCATCATCTCCCTTAGCTTGCACACTTAAGGCCCTCCTTGCACATGTCGGTTCTCCTTGGATAATAATGTACTCCTCGTCATCAGTCATAAGATTAGCGTAGAATCCCATGTCGACTCGTTTAATGCATTTCAATCTCACCATTGTCCCGCATCACCATAACTCTTATGTTCAAACATAGGCGTTCTATATGACCCCTGCCTTGACATTTAAAACACTCAATATCACGATTCCGAGTAGTGAAAGAATTGGGTTTACCTTGATTTCCTTGGCTAGTCACCTCTTGTTTTTGTTCTATTTTGGGCTTAGCGGTGGGAGGCTTCTCTTCCTTCCTCCATTGATTCGACTTCCAAGTGGATGAACTTGGACTAGGTGCATAACGTGTGTTGCTATTGCCCCTCCTCTTGACTTGATTCTCAATCTTGATAGTCATATGCACCATATCCTCCAACTCCACATAATGTTGCAATTCCACCACATTATGAATCTCCCGGTTTAAACTCGTAAGAAACCTCGCCATTGTAGCCTCTCAATCTTCTTCAATATTTTCTCTAGCCATTGCAACATCCATTTCCTTATAATACTCCTCCACACTACGGTTTCCTTGCCTCAAATTTTGTAACTTTTTGTACAACTCCCAGTAGTAGTAAGTTGGGACAAATCTCTTCCGTATCACCCTCTTCATCTCTTCCTATGTTTCCACGACTAGCTCACAGTGAGTCCCCAGAAACTTCCATATATTTTAAGCCTATTTTTCATGCATATTTAAGGCTTAAAAGTTCAATTTAATAAAAAAATTATGGAGTCTTCACTCAGATTTATGTTTTGCATGAATTTAAAGAAAAGAAGCAAAAATCAGTAGAAAAACGACAAAAAAAACGGCGATGCGTAGCGGCGATGTTGCGACGGTGACTAACGATGTCGCGAAATCATGTGGAAAGTGTTCTGGCATTATTTTAATGTTGTGACATCGGGTTATCAATGTCGCAACATAGGCTGAAATAAGCAGAACAGAAAAGAGCAATGTTGCGACATCAACATTCAATGTCATGACATCATATTAGAATGTAGAACCCAAAATTACAATATCGCGACATCAGCCACGAGGCAGCAACACTAAAGACATCAATTCCAGTGTCGCGATATTAGTTGAATAATGTCGTGACATCAAATCAATGTCACGACATCAATATCAGGACTTACAACCAATGTCGCGACATTAGAGAAATGCTAGAAGAGCAGAGGAACCAAAAGCAATGTCGGGACATCAGTGACGACACCAGAGCAATGTTGTGACATTGACATTTATAGTTGTGACATTTCACAAAGAGGAAACAACTCAGAATTGATATACCAAGAGCAATGTCGTGACATTACAGCAGCAATGTCGTGACATTAGCCACGACATTGCATTGACATACAAAATTCAGAGTTGTGATATCAGATGCCAATGTCGCGACATCACAGTAGTGATGTCATGACATTAGCCACGACATCAGCCACGATATCAGCCACGACATCAGCAACTATGGAAGATTTTTGGGCTTTACGAAGTCCATGATTTTCGCCTCATTTTCAGGGACCAATGATTGAGGCCTATAAATAGAAGCTCATAGGGGGGAGTGCGCCATTTTTTGGCCGTTCTTAGCAAATTTTGAGTTTTTAAGAGGAGTTGAAATCTCATTTGTATATATTTTTCTTTTTCTTCTTTATTTTATTTTTCTCATAAATTTTCTTTTCTAGATTTTTGGATTAGAGTAGTGGATGCGAGACAAGTTTGGTAATTTATTATCTATCAAGTTTCGTTTTCTATAAAGATTCAGTGAGATATGGATATTTTTGGATTTTTAGTTTATTTAGTTTGGTTTCAAATTTCAATGAATTTGTCTGATCAACTATTCATTATCATTTACAATCCGATTATGAAGAAATTTGACTCCCTACGGGAAGAATTTCTTCATTTTGATTTTCATTTGTAGTTTTAAAATGTTGTTGTGGGAAGGAAAACTGGATTGATTTAATTGGTCTTGCTCTTGTAATGAGATGTTCTAAATATCAGTGTTCTGTACCCAGAAAGAGATGTATATTTGCTCTAATTTCCAAGATCCCTTTGAGTGACACAAAGATGGATGACCTAAGAGCAAAGAGCAGCCACTTGGGGGTAAATTGCATTGATATCCACTGAACTAATGTACTCTAAAAATCACTATGATACATTACAGGTGAAGTTCTAACCTCTGACTTCAAGATTCCCTTCAGTGTGACAGCGGAAGTGTGTTCCCGAGGCATAAGAACCATTTGTTGATTTTCAGTTTAATGTTTAGAGGTCTCATCTCAATTTGGCAGAATAATCTTGATCTCTTGTTAGCATAGATTCTAATTAAGGAGAGAGGGCATTATAATGAATTGCAGACCAAGGTATCAATTGATTTGAAGAAGGCTTGTGTTATCCTGTCTATGGGAGAAAGCAGTTTCCAGTCCTAAGAGATGGTTATGAAGTACTGGTTTAAGAAAGACAGACAGATCTTAAAGAGGATCAGATCCTAAAAGTAGCTTTTTAGACCCATTGGCTAATTAGTGAAATGTGTAGTGTCAGGAGGTTTTCCAAGGCTACACTACCTTGCTTTTAGACAAATCCAGAATTCTTTTCCTTAATAGTACTTGTTGTTGAACTTGCTGCAACTTGAAAATCATAACACTGGTTTTATTCCAGTGTTATTTCTACTGGAGAAATTTTTTGTTCAACTAGATTAGATTTATTTTTCTTTTAAGAAGCATTAGATAAAAATTCTTTCATTCAATTTATAGTTAAGAACTTCCAATTAGAAGTTCAAATAGTGATTTTCTTGAGTAATAGGGGTAGTTAATCTTTAGAATTTCTCATCAATCTCTGTGGGTACGATATCCGGACTTATATAGTCCACTTTATTACTTGTATGACCTATGCGCTTGCAGTGATTTAGACCAAAACCAATTTTAATTGCATCATTTGAAATAATAGTGGAAAATAGTCAATACATAAATGGTATACACAAGTTTTTGGTGTCGTTGTCAGGGATTAGACAATAGTCTTCTGGCAGCTTTGTCAAGAGTTTGTTTAGTATATAGAAAATGGTCTACACAGCACCCTATTCCTTCTCTTATTCAACATTAGTTGGTCCCACCATACTATGGCATAATCTGAGAACTATATGACAGCAAGCTTCACCTTCTTATTTTCAGAATAATTGTAACAATAAAAAATCATCTCCACATTTCTCCCCCACTCAAGGTATACTTCAGTGTGACGGCTTGCGCCGCCGTACTTGACCCGACTCGACCCGGAGGTCGAACCCGATTTGAGACGCGGTCCTCATTTCGAATCCAATTCCTTTTTCTTTTGTCAGTAAAACACATTTCTAATGCTCATTTTGTAAATGATATTTATCTTTATGAAAATATATTTGTACATACTAATTCAACTTAAAGGGGCCCCATCATTTTGTTTTCAATACACATTTTCCATTAAATATGGCATTACATGCCCATTTGGTCCAATTACCACCTTTATACATTACGACATTATAAGTTGTTTTCAATACCAAAATATTTACAAAACAAAATTAGAGTTTATACAAAAAGTGTCAAATATATTTCATGAATGCATGGTCGGAGCTTTACTTCAACTCCGTGATGCCTTGACGTTGACTTTGAATCCCTCCGATCTTTTCCTTCGTACCTATTCACTCAATACTTGCATGATGATAAAACAACGCACTAAGCATTTTCATGCTTAGTGAGTTTATCTGATCCTCTTCATTTCAGTTTAAGTAAATCATGCATTTTTCTAAATCAATGCGTTTGTATAATTTTTCATTGACCAATGCGGTACAATACATATATGTATATTTTCATTTTGTATACATTCAAATTACAATTCATTGGTCTTTTCAATCATGCAGTTTCATGTGCAATAAATCATTCTAACATAAATCATGCATTTCACAATTTTCTTTTCATTTTCCCTTAAGCGAATTTAACCTATGCTTTCGGTGCATAGGATAACGAATCACCGGCACGGTCCCGCTGGGATACAGGCTGTTATAAAAAACATTTTATAACATAGTACGGTCCAGCTGGGTTGCTTCCTAGTTATTAAAATTCATTTCGTGAACACTGTGATCTTGTCTACATTGATTTAAATCGAGTATTGATGATACATCATTACGTTCGGTGCAATACTACTCATTTGACCCTTATTGGTATACCAATCTATCCATAACTTGAATTTAACGGTTAACATTCTATTAAGGGCACTCAAATCATTCATAGCAATTTACAATAGTCTATATACATTTATATCCAAATACTTGGTTTCCAATACTCATGCAATTTTTCATGTGCAATTCATTTCACAATCAGTTGTATCAAATCAATTTAAAACAAATCAATATGCAATTTATCTCAATTCATTTCAATAAATCCACTTATTTCATAATCCTTCAAACATTTTAGAAATAGAGAAAGTGGAGAATAAACCAATTTATTTATATGAAAACAAGCGGAGCACACGTACATATTCATATAAACCTTTAGATTTATTTTGTCAAGCAAAACACAAGCCCCGAAACAAGGAAGGAAGTGTGAAGAACAAACCCAAAGGTTGTGCGCCGATTCCTATCTCAGAATCCCATTATTAGATTAAAAGCTTCCTCGTCACCAACCCCTAATCTAATCCATCACAAATATGTCACAATCAAATAACAACCCAAGAAAAAAAATCAGTTGTGCATTCTAGGATTTTTGGTTAGGGTTGATGTCTACCCAATACACCTTCACTTGAAAACTTTTCTGGGGACACATGAACCATATTTTTCTCATGCTTCCTTCAAGAAAATGATAGCTCTATGAGTCTATCTTCTTTATGAATTGGAATCATCTCATTTTGATCACTCAAACTCAAGTTACAACATTTTAATGCCAAGGCCCGAGGTCGGTATGCCCGGCTCGCTCAGATTACCTCACGGTATTCCTCGATTTTAGGGTCTTAAATCCAGCCAATTTGGTAATTATTCGCCCCACACTCGTTTCGGATATGGTTGGGTTTCTTTTCAATTAGAATCATCCGATTTGGATCAACAGCTGATTATTGGATTTTACATCCAGACTACTCTAATTTTCAAAACATAATCAGATTGTTCTTGCACATAGCTCCACTTTGAGGGATTTATGGGAACTTTGGGGTTATAAATTATATACACTTCCTTCAATTAAATTATTCCCCTAGAATTATTGTTTACCCATAATTTTGAATCACTCAATTTGGATGAGTGAAACTCAACTTCGGCGAACATCATGACTGCCCAACGAGCATACCCATCAGAAGCTGCAGAAACTCACATTTAAGCCCATATTTGGGAGCCTTAGTGCTACAATGTTCTCCTGGTACCTTCTATAAATTTTTAGCTCTAGCTCTTATGTTTCTTTACCAATTGAAATCACTCAATTTGGATGATTATAACTTAACTTATAGCCAAAACAAAAACAGGAGTTTAAAATTTTTTTTGACAGCAACCATTTGAAACTTCATCATTTCTTTTATACAAAAATTCCTCAAAACCAATCCTAACCCAACAAATCTTTGAAAATTAACCCAAAACAACTCCAAAATTGATCTACAACCAATCAAAATCACCTTTACATAAGGTTGAGGTTTTCCCCAAATCCAAAATCATCAAAGGGAGTTAGGGTTGGTTTTCTTACCTTAACTCTCTTGAGTATTCTCTTCCTTCTTTCTTGAACAAAGATAGACCAGAATGGAGAAACACACCAAAAATACCTTCTTCTCCCAAGCCTAGCTCATACTCCCTTACTCCTCTCAAAAACGTGAATGCCCAAATGAGCATTACATAGACCACTTTGGTCTTTATTCTCATGTCATGTGTAATGTCATGTTTGTCTAGCACATTAATAGGCTTTTTCTCATTTTTCTCATTTTAAAGCCTCATTTCACTTTCATTCCCACTTCATTTCATTTCATTTATACTTTGGCACTTACATTACTCATTTACGACCCTTAGGTCCTCATTTGACATTTTTACCAAATTTATTTGGCTCTTGTAAAATTTTCGAGTTTTTATCATTATTATTATTATTATTTTTTAATCAATTTAAACGCCGGAAAAATACAATTTAATTTATTTTATACCCTAAACATGTTATCAAACTGTTAGGGTATTTTCAGGACGTTACACTCAGGGTCATTCTTTTCTTGGAATGATGGAATCTTCATCTTAATACTACCTAAATTATTATCTTCCCGATTCCTAGCTCCTCTAAGTCTCCCCCCATACCTTATGTCACTAACAACCGAATCATGATCAATCTCATCCTTAAAACCATCCCCTTTATACCCTTCTTCTTCTACCTGTACCCCTCTTCTTGGCAGCCTCTCCCTTCTATGCCTTATTGGAGGGTTTCATGGATGCTCAAAGCTTTGTTCGACCCTCTCATGGAATTGTTCCAATTCAGCCCTAAACATCCTTTTTACTTCACTAGTTAAGGCCTCCATAATAAACTTCATGTCAATGCCTCCCGTCACACCTTCGGATGCATCGTTGTTTGACATATTGCTGCAAAAAACGGGTTAGAAAAAAATAGGACCTCACAAATGACTCCCTCATGTGTTTTCACTCAAAGAATGATTCACTTGGTTCACTCATGTTTTCACACAGTTTATTTGGCTTTTTCTCACTCTAATATTCTTAACACTCTTGCATTTTTCCACTCATAACCTCTCTTTCGGTTCTTTTGGAACTAATCAAACAAATCATATTTTTTTTCCTCAAAATTCAATAAAAAACCAATCAAATGACATATTGGTGGCGTTAACCAATATTCAAGCCTTACTTAAAGCAACAAAGGTTTGGGTCACTAACAAAAAAGGACACAAAAAATTTCTCAGTTTATTGCCAACTTTTTTTTTATACTATGGTGGGGACTTGATTTCTAGCAACTAGAATGATGATAAACTTATAGGAAAAAAAAAATTTCTCGGCTTCTAGACTTTTTTTTTTATTTTTGGAAACTTGGGATGGACGGTTCAATAAAAGGAAGATAAACAAAAAATTATATCCAATCAAGAATGAAGAAAATTGGACTTAGGATGTGAATGAAATTGGGGGTTGAACGGAATTTAGAAGAAACGGATGAAAGTGGTGACTAAGTTGGGTTCGGAACAAAAAAAAAGGGAAAAAAACATAAAAGATAGGCAAACCAAAAAATAGAACCTATTGCTCTAATACCAAATGATACGAACCCTGCCAACTTGTGAGGAGACCCGTGATCGAATTAGCTCGGAAGAACCTTGGTATATGAAGACACCACAATCAGAAATGAAGATCCGATTGATAAGTCTTGATGAATGCCACAGAATTAACCGATAAGTTCAAAGAGTTCTTTCAAGAACCAAAGAGAAATTTAAACTCTCAATAGTATTAAGTTACAGAAAGTAGGAATAACACACCTATAAATAGGGCCAAAAATATGAAGAATAAAACTAAATATTTAGCCACAAGGAAAGTAAATATTCGGGGAAAACTAGAAAGGAAACTAGTATATTTTTCCTAAACTATGCACACTAAAAAACGTCCACAAGGAAAGGAACTAGATAATTTAGGACAAGACTTGGTAATCAAATCAGCCGCAAATCAGGAACAAATCAACTCCAAAATAGTAGCAAATCAAGAACAAATTATAACCAAATCAACAGCAAATCAACACCAAATCTATAACAAATCATATTCAAAATAGCAGCAAATCAGCAAGTCAAAAATGCCTTGGGTCATGGTCCAAATCCGGATTTACTTTGATGACATGGACCATCTTTGTTTCCTCTTTGGAGTTGAACACGTGGGCACCTTCCACTTGGACATCTTAAATGAAAACATTAAGTCTCTTAACCCTGGCTCATGTTATCAGGCCAAGTGGGATTTCTAGTGGGTCCGCATTCCATTTCTTTGCCATGCCTCCATCACTTGCTATTAGAGATAATGAGTTGTTGGTATTACCATAATTAATCAAGAAACAATGTTTAGTCTACATCCTATTTTCCTTAACGAACAAAGGGTACTACCCAATATACAAAATGGGTACTACTTTATTACTCATTAGGTACTATTTGTGTATACATGTGATACTACTATAGTGGACAGTGGGTATGTTTAGTAATAAATGAGGTACGATTTGATAAAATTGTCATGTGATATAAATAAACACGATGTACTATATTACTAAGCTCCAAGTACTTCATTAGATACTTATGGGTACTATATTAATGAAAATTGAATTCACCTTTAAATATGATCCATCTTTGCCCATTTTGTTATGCGATGATGCATCATATGTGAGCATGTTAAAACGAAATGAGGTGTGCTTTCAGGTATTCGTTTCTTTAATTGACATTTTGATTGTGGCTTCCCCAAACATGTATAGTAATTACCTAGTAACACAAAAACCCTTTAATTAAACCCTGAGCTCATGTTGCCCATCTACTCACTGAATGACCGATTTGGTGTTCTAGTATTCCAACCCCAGTTGTTGATTCTAATACACCATATGTTGTTTCTATGGCGATTGACGTAAACACGATGAGTGTATGCTACAACTTGGGGACATGCCGAGAATCAAGTCACTAGGATTCTCCCATAGATGTTTAGAGTGACAGCTATTGAGCTACATTCAAAGCGGTTTTCACATGCTATTATTGGTAGTGGACAAACATTTTGGAATGCCGTTGAGTTTCGTGATGTTGTTTATTTGATGTCACTAGCTGAGAGATTTCAATATAGATTCAAGAGATAGTAGAATCACATGATTGTTGTTTGCACAATTGAAAGATGTCCTTGGAAAATCACATGTCGTGCCCTCGCTGCAACAACAAGTGCATACATTTGAGAATTCCCATAACCATAGTTTGGGTGATGTTGCCTCCTCTCAATCTTCAATAAGAGCAAATCCTGCATTTAAGATTCTTGATGATGTCTTACGTTCCACTCTAGATTATAAACCTCGCCAAATATGCAAACTTTGTTAGAAAACATGGGTTGAGATTGTAGTATAACCAAGCATGGCATTTAAAGAAAAGGGCGAATTAATGAATATATGGGATCCCTAAAAATTAATATAAGGTGTTTCCTTATACGTGTGAGAAAATTGTCCATACTAATCACAACCCACTTGTAGAGCTAACACATTCAAGTGATGGTCATTTTGAGCAACTATTCATTGCACATGAAATATCTATCCAAGGATTAGCATTAAGGTGTCGACCAATTATAGCTATTGACTATTATTACATGAGTGGACAATATGGGTGTGCCTTATTTTCATCAACTACTTATGATGCTAATGATTCAATGTTCCCACTTGCATTAGTCATTATGAGCTCAGAGAATTATGATGATTGGTCATGGTTTTTACAAAAATTGAAGATGGTTGTTGGAGATAAGGAAGTTACGATTATCATAGATAGGCATCTTGCTCTTTTTTGAAGTGTTCCCAAGATATTTGGATATGTTAATCATGCCTATTGCTATCAACACTTGAAGGATAACTTTAGTGCATTTCTTAGTAGGAACAACATGAGAGGGAATAAGGGTAAATAATGTGCACTTCAATCGCTTGATAGTATAGCTTATGCCCTAGGGATGAAGATTACAAGGCAAACCTAATAGAGTTGCGTCTATACAATGAACTGTTAGCGAAATGGATTGAAGAAAATGCACCAGAGCATTGGGCTATGTCAAAATTTCCTAAAAAAAGATGGGGTAAAATGGTGACTAATATTGTTGAGTCATTTAGTGGATGGTTGAAAAATGAACATCATCACTCTATACGTAGCTTCTTGATGGAACACATGATTATGCTAGGTGGCATGCTAGTTAAGCACAAAGAGGAGTCAATCAATTGGACCAAAATTGAAGATAAGGTTATGGTAAATATCAACAAGGGTGAGGGGTTTTCAGTTAGTCCATTCATGAATAGCAAATTTGGCATTTCAATTGTTAGGGCATTCGTTATTGTTGACCTTGTCAATAGAACATGCACTTGCAAGGGTTGGGAAATGTTAGGAATCCCTTGTGAGCATAGTTGTGTTGTGATCCAGTCTATTGGACAAAATGTGGCTGATTTTGTTAACGATTGGTTCACATTTCCAAAGCAAGAGCTTATATATTTTGGATTCTTTTTTTGTATAGAAACACATGACATGCCTAATGTTTGTGATGATGGATTGGTTCGGAGTGTCAATGGAAGTATTTTGTTCTCTCTAAACCTTCCAAGTACGAAACGCCCACTAGCTAGGTAGACTAAGGAAGAAGCGTATTGATTCTCAATTTCAAGATAAGCAGACAGTTTATTGTTTTAGGTGTAATATGGCATGTCACAATCGCCAAACTTTCAAGAACCCACTATCATAATGTATATGGGATTCCTTTAAGATTTATGGTTGACTGATATTTTGTTATAAAGTTGAGACTTCATGATTGATATATATATATATATATATATATATATATATATATATATATATATATATATATATATTGATGAAACTAAGACTTCATGACTGATATTTTGTTATTCATGACTAACATTTTGTTATATATATTGATGATACTGAGACTTCATGATTGATATTTTGTTATATATATTGATGAAGCTAAGATTTCATGATTGATGTTCACTGAAACAATGTATTTTTTCTTTTATTGGACTTTTGAATGTTGTTTGTCATATAGTTTTCTAGGTTATCAATACAATGCAAAGGAAATGAAACAGGCATAATCCTCAAATCATTGATGAGGAGGTAGTATATTATTACATTCTTCTTTCCTTGCTCCATTTGCAATGCATAATATTTATTGTATAGGGTTGTTGTAGGTAAAGCTGCCAAAATCACGTTGTCCATGCAAAAAATTTGTCTCAATGATTGGAAAGTTATCTGATGATAAGAAAATGGATATACGTAATATGGGTTTTGGTGGATTAACGAAATAACTTGCATGGAACTTCATTACGAATTATGCTATTGGTTGATTCAACACTACAACATAGCATACCATCGACTGAGAATGTCTTCACACATTACAATACCAGTAACTTCGGAAGATGTGAGTGTTGTCTTCGGAATACCTTTTTCTGGTGTTGATGTTATCTTACATAATTGTAGGTCTACATAGAACACACATACAATCTAAAGATTATAGAGCATAATTTAGAAAATCTCCCACTTGGAGATGAGTTTTGCAAAAAAAAATTTATATTTGCTTGTGCTACAATCATGGCCCCTAATTCCATACTTGGGATGCCATTTGGGATGGCGACACTACAGTGCCTTAGAATTGGTCAAAGTTTGTCTTGCATTTCCGAGAGGATGGGATCAAAGAATTCCAAACCAAACATCCAACATACTTCCGTGGATGTATCATTTTCCTAAAGATATTCTATGTATCATACTCTTACATCCCAGTCGTGAGTGTTGATCTGAGATGGCCTTTTTGTGCTTGTTGGTCCGACACATTAATCAAACAATGGTTGGGGCTTGAGATCAGTGCATATAATGTGTAGGGACATGTGGATGTAAAAGTACTTCAAATTGAGAATTCTTCCACGTCAAATGATTTTGACAATAAGATGGTACATAATGTTCTTAAATTGTTAAATAATTAGAATTGTGTTTCATTTCATACATATCAACTGTTTATTTAACTTTTTTGTATCACCTCTAGGGACTTGTTGGGCACATTCAATCAGTCAAATAAAATTTTAGGTATGGCTGTGTCTTTGGTACGTGATGTTCAATCTTTCAAAATGGGTAGAAGTCATGCATGTGATGATGAACCTAAAGCCAAGTCGCCCCATTCACCACAGGCACCACAAGATCATGATCCTATGCAAGCACATCAATCACATCTAACTTTTCCTCCATGTTTCAATTTGATCCACAACCGAATATTTAAGCTCAAACAGTTCTGCCTAATTCTCCTTTGGTTGGATCTGATTCATATAGTGTGGGAAAACTACATGTGAGCCCTATCCTGACAATGTTCCTAAAGACCCTACCCCTCATGATGTTCCTAAAGACAGTCGTCAATATATGCAAACTGCCAAGAGACTAATTAGGCGACTAGCTACAATGAGGTCACCATTCTTGACCAAATGCTTGAAATTGTTTCCTAAACTTTTAGTTAAAGATCGTCGAGTTGCAAATTTAACCTTTGTGGATGATGAGGTTAAAACGTAGGTCACAATCCATTTCTCCCCATATTTGTTACGAATATTTTTTTTTCTGCATCTTTTCCTTATATTTGTTGCTAATATGAACCCTAACACAATTTCCCTTTTTCAATGAAGTACTTTGTAAAATGCATGGCATGTACATTACAAGGACTAAAATCTCGTCAATAAGTGGGACACGTTGGGTACATAACATGGTATGTGATCTATTCAAATTGCCTCATACTTATGTATCATTACGTATACAACAAGTTTTTTTATAATTTCATTCAATGCAGATAATTTCAATGGTATCTCGTATGATGAATGTTGAACAACGTGATGAACGCTGTGCTCATTATTTTGATCCATCATTTCAGGTTGTTTTTGAAAAAACTTCCACCTAAAGCATCTAGTGCGTATATTGTTGCCTGATGCCATAGTTATCTTGATATCAATAACATTGGATATGATTTATCGAACTGTGATATGGTATGTCAATCTAATTATATAAATCACGTCGCACACTACTATACATCAATAAGTATATTTATAGAATTTGACTTACTTGCAGTTGTTCTTTCCTATATGTGACAATACCCCTTGGCATGTTCATGTGGTTAATCTTGGAGCACAAGAAGTTGAGATATTATCATCCATGCATTTAGCACGGGGTACCAATGAGCTGACATCTTCTAAGTGATTGTTAGCCGCCATGTCAAAGGCATTCAAAGCATACATTCTGTTTCAACATATGGACGTCTCTGCACTCCTTAAAGTATAGTTTAATATTCTTCATTATGATTTGTTTTTAGGCATGACTGTGGTGTATTCGTGATTGAATACATGGAACACGAGAGTGGTGAGACATTCAAAGATACGATTGCACCGGTACTTGGACTTAAATATGATTTCTTTTTCTAATTATGGTCATAATTTTGTAGAGCATATAAACTAGTTATTGATGTTTCTTTTTATTTGGTTTGTTGTCGGAGAAAATGTTGTTATATGGATTGCAGCTCGCGGTCAAATTGATCACAAATGAGCTCATGCAGCTCACGATCAAATTGATCAAAAAAATTGAGAACTATCAGTAGGATCAGATTTCCCTTTGTTTTGTATCACCACTGTATTGCCATGTTAATGGCATAGTTATGTAATAAACTTACACTTTTTGAGCTTAGTCTAAACTGGATTGACGTATGAACTTATATATTTTGCTTTGATATCTTTTGTATATATATATATATATATATATATATATATATAGCATTGGTTAGCTCAAATTGTGAAATAGCATTGGAATTTAAGCACATCTTAAATTCATAGCATTGGTTGAGTAGCTTCATTAGACCGGTTGGATGATCTTGGAGCTGTCAAGGGATCAATTTCCCCCCAGCTTGTAGTTTGTAGGGATCAATTCATAGCATTCATAGCACATCTTGAATCAAATTGCAGTGGGAAAGAAAGTGGATTTCCCCTTTGTTTGCGACATTATCTATCTACTTTAATTCAACTGCTTCCTTTTGCTAGAAACCAAGATCATTACCTATATATTTCTACAAACCTTCACTATATAAGAATAAAAAATAACATTAATGCTTCTACATATAAATAATGATCCTTGATCCAAAAACAACCATACATATAAAGAATACAACTATAGTCTTTCAAATTATAAAAACTTTAAAAAAATGATCCATAATCCAGAAACCTATAATTATAAGATAATGTTCAAATGAGTCCCAAACATAATGCTTCAACATGATCAAACTTTGTTGTTGAGTGGAAAACTCAACAAACTTCGCAAAAACCCTATTCTCAAAATGATCGAATCTATGATGTAGTTGCTCATATTGAGATGTGAACCGTGTTTGATAATCATCCATGAGCTCCTCAACCGAAGGGTGGGATTGAGCAGCTATTGAAGGATTAGTGGATATCTCCTCATTATGTCGTGTGTCAACATGCACAGGACCTGACTTTGGGGGAATATCAGTTTGTAATGGAGGTATATCAAGCTACTCTCTTCCCTCCATGTTTTTAATATGATCATCTCTAATACTGGATCGACCAAAGAAATAACCGGAAACCATCCCATCCTTTAGAATAACACCCCCAACTCAAGATTGCTTAGAAATTCGAAATCAAAATCTCTCCCAATAATAGGAATATCATCTACCAAATCTCTTAGCCGAGCATGAAATAATCAGCGTATAGAAATTTAATTTAAATAAGCTTATGCATAACAAGTAACTTAGGGGCCCATCAATACTGAACAACAAAACTTTATAAAGTTTACACAATCAACTTTGGGGTTTTGCTTGGGTATAGATTAGTTTACACAACAATAGGTACTCCCTATGAAGCACACCATAAATTAACTATGAAAGCACCTAGTTTTCATTAATGTAGTACCCATAAGTAACTTATGAAGTACCTGGAGCTTAGTAATATAGTACATTGCATTTATTTATATGGCATGACAATTTTCTCAAATCGTACCTCATTTATTACTAGACATACCCACTATCCACTATAGTAGTACCATAGGAATACACAAATAGTACCTAATGTATACTAAAGCAGTACCCATTTTGTATATTGAGTAGTACCCTTTGTTCATCAAGTAATATAGTACATCGTGTTTATTCATATTGAATTTTCATTCAATAAATCCCAACAAAAATTAAGAAAAAAAAAACTAAAAACATGCTTTAATGTTATGAATATTATAACCCCATAAAGAAAATAACAAATCATAAGAACAAAACAAATAAAAACCTAGAAAGATTCGGCTCCCTTCTAGGCACAATGCAACTCAACAACATGCGTAAATATTAAGAAATTTACAATTTTTGGGAAATTCCCGTATAAGAAAATGGGAATCTTAGGATTGAAAATCTCAGGAAAGTTTCAACAATACCTTGATTTTGAAAGAAGATTATTTCTAGACTATGTTAGGGGTGGCTGATTACCCTCTTTGTCTTCTCTGTTAGGGTCAATCAATTGCCTTGGTTTCACCGGTCCAAATATGATCTCCCGCTTTAGATGTATAGGTATGAGATTATGGGTTTCGTTTTAGGGTTTAAGGACTTGAAGGGTAGTATGTTGTTGAGTCGTTGGCAACATCACCAAAGACTTGTCAATCCCTGGCAACGGCACCAAATACTTGTTACGAATTGCAAGCGCATAGGTTGTACAAATAATACAATAGACTAAAATACCCTGATATTGATCTCATAGGGAAGGTGTGGTTTTAATGCGGATTGAGTACATCAGCTACTAAAGTCGTTCACTATTTGAGTGATTCAATGATTTGATGAGAGTCAAATATCAAAACTAAATAAAATAAATAGTGATTTACAAATTGGATTAAGTGGGCTAAACCCATGACTACTATAAATCAAGGTTGGTTATTGTCATGGATGTCAAATGATTCATCTAGATAAGGCTGAGATGAATGAGTTGTAGCAAGTTAGTGCGAGGATACGGTACAAGGATCCACAACGTATTCCCCACTGTGTTTCTCACACTATCCACCTATTCATAGTTACGTCCATCTAAGTCGATAGAGCGATACTTTTCAAAGGAATTTTTCCTCGGGAACTCTATTGGTCATAGTTACATCCTTGCAATGGCTACGGGACTAAGTTAATTGATTTACTGATTCGTCCTTGCAATCCTCACTTTCCCGATACATTTGAAATTGTCCTTCCTAGTAAAATTCGCAATACTGAATTTTTCTAATTCTCTAAGCCTCTTTAACTAGGTTATTGATCTAAATTAATTGATTCACACCTTAAAGGAATGGAGACTAAGATTTTAGGGAGTAATCCAAGCGTCGCTAAGGATACCCTAGTAAAAGGATCAAAGATCCGATTCTCGGCATGTAACAATTAACTGAAACAATAATAATCCAAGTATTAACACCAAATACAACAAATCAAGCATAAAACATCCAACCAAACTAAAGAATAAATGAATCTAAAATAAAATATGATAACCAACCCCATGAAATGTTTAACCTAACATTTCAGCCATCAAACCCATAAATTCATGTTAATAACAAACAAAAAACTGCAAAAATTGAAGAAAGAGAAGAGATAGAAATACAAAACAGGGTTTAAACTGCAAATGGCTTTAATCTTTGGATCCAAGCTGAAATCCACACTCCATAAGGTCATGCTTCCCATCAATAATTGATTACAAGCCAAGTTGTTCACAAATAAAACCTAAATCTAAGAAATCTACATAAAACCTAATCTAAAAATGAAACAAAGCTTGAAGAGGGAAAACCCTATGAGAGAGCCTCCCTTTCTCAAAATTTGAACCCTAAAATAGTATGAAAGTAGCCTTTAAATACACATTGAAAAATGGGCTAAAACAAGCCCAAACTGAAAAGTTTCTAGGCCAAAATGTTGCGTGATCGTGACCATAACTGCCTTGTGGTCACGACCATACAAAAATGTGTAATATAGTTGCTGTAGGAACAGGGGTTGCGGTCACGACCACACCGAGACTTTGTTGGAAACAATCGTTCTAATGGAAGTTGTGGTCGCAACCATACCGAGATTTTCTAGGAACAGTCTTTTGTGGTTGCGACCATACTACAATCTCTGTTGCATAGGTTCTTCATTTCTTTTGCTCTGTGGTCACAACCACATGATTGTGGTTGCAACCATGGGTTCTTTCATGCATAACTTCTTCTATTTTTGCTCAAATTGTTTGCTTTTCGTCTCGTTTTCTTACTTTCTACAAAATACACAAATATAGGGGGTTAGACATGAAAACGAGTAAGAAGGGTGCTTAGTTAGCATCAAAATCATGAAATATGCCATGTTTTGCACCAACTAACCTAAAGCACACCTAACATCTTTTGATTTCAAGTTTGATTTTTGGGTTTGATTTCTATTCTTTTTATCTATTCTTGTTCAAAATTTAGTTGGGGGCAATTTAGGAAATTTTGGGAAGCAAGTCTCTCATCACACATGATTATTACTCTTGTGCATTCTTTATCAATTATTTTTTAAATCAGCATACCCCTCTTTTCTTTGACATCTCTTGTTTATTATTTATCAAATAAAATGAAATCAGCATACCATAGCATAGTTATCCCTTTTGGGTTCTTTTCCATCGCTTTAATGGTGTCTTACGTCTAACCAGACTTTGATCCACATGAAGGATCTCTAGAGATCAGTGTTTTCGATTGTGTCATACTTTATAAATTCCCTGATGAAATTTCCTATTTGTTTCCCCCTTGTTGGCTAACATGAAATCGATTGGGATATCGTAAACTTGAACCCAAAAGTAGATATGGTGTAATTGTATGATAAGAGGGGTTTCTTCTTGTTGAAATTAGAGATGGATAAGGAGGTGGTTCTCAAACATCCACGGGCCTCCCTCGATAAGTCTCTTTAGATCAACTAGGTAGAAAAATTGAAATATGAAGGTCATGGTCAATGTTCTGTATACTAATGCCCTTGCACATTCTCCATAGGCCTGTTATACGGTGCTTCACTACATTAAAGTTGATGATTCAATCAGTGAGAAAGTGTCTGACCATAGATCGTATGATTGGGGGGAGTTCCTTTCTTCACCCGTTTCAAGGATGTGCTCATCATTTTTATTAGTTAAGAGTGTTAATTGATAGATATAGGTTTGTGTTCTTGACCATAGTTCCAAGTGCTGGGACTTTGTCAATTTGAACTTTGTGTGGGAAGTCTGAATTGTCTTGTGTGATTATTAGTGTACAAGACATATAAAAATTGTATGCAGTATAAATAAAGTACACACAATATGGTTACGTGGTTCAGCAGCTGCCTACGTCCACGGGGCTATGCCTAGATGCAAGGATTTCCACTAATCTGATTCAAGGTTACAATTAGTCTTATGTTGTACGAGACTCCCTCTCTACCCAAGACACTTCTTTAACCTAATCACTCCTAGCTGAATTCATAATGAATCCCTCCATTCCCTTTTTAAGCAAAGATGCTAGGATCTCCACAAATCTTATTCAAGGTTGTAATTAGTCTTACATGGTACGAGACTCCCTCTCTGCCTAAGGCCTTTCTTTAACCTAATCACACTTAGTGGAATTTAGCATTAATCCCTTAATTCCCTTATCAGCAGCATCGCACATCCTGCCATCATACATGAAATCAATATGAAGTGAAGAATAAACAAATCATTTTTCACACACGGTGAAAAGATTTTAATGTGTAATACCTCAACTGAGTATATGCACTCTACACCCTTCAACGCGTTTGGGAGGATCTCGTTCTTCTTCAAGATTTGATAAAAAAAATCCATGTAAGAATCTTCCAAAACCCTAAATTTATAGCCCTTGAAATTTAGTCTTGGAAGTCTTGATAAAGCTAGATCACTATCCTAATATGACTCCATGCATCACCTTCTTTTTCTTTCACTTATCTTCAAGCTATCCGAACAGAAGTAGGAGACTTTGGTGCCCAAGTTTCCTCTTTAGAAGGGAGACCTAATTCAGTTCCAACTCTAGTTTGATAGCTTGGATTGATCCATTTTAAGGACTTTCCATTTTCTATAGGATGCATATAAGTCCTAGTTCGTCCTACCACTTCTTCCAAGAAGTCGTGAGTCCAAAGGAGTCCTATTTTAGTTCTCTCTCCAGTTCGCATTAGATCGTGAGACTAAGTACTATTCCAAGTAGAATCCTTGACCTTTCGTGTTTCTTGTTGCATCAAACCATGTGACAAAGTCCCATATTGAGTAGACTTCTTTTTGTTGCACCAGATCACGTGACTTAAGCATGTGACAAAGCCTCACATTATCTAATTATGAATTTCAATATTATCTCTTTACTGAAATATTCTTCAAGTTGTCACATCAAAATAAGGAGACTTAGACACCAAGCAATCCCCTTTAGAGTGGAGTTCTACTTGTTTTCCACCTCTAGTTTGACAACCTGGCTTATCTCATAGGTGGGTTTTATGATTTTAAATCATTATCCACTTGATCAAAGAAGTCCTAGCTTATCTCGTTTCTTCCTTACAAGAATTGTGGGATCAAACATACCAGAACGGTTAGAGTCCTAACCTAGTTCCGACTTTAGTCTTTACTCTCTTATGATCGGCATATCCCTAATATGTGGGATTGCCTTAGTCAGGACAACCTCTAAGGACTTCTTGATCAAACCATCAAATCTTCATCAATCTTGATCTTCGAAATAAGTTATCTTCCTGTGAAGAATAGGGAACGAAGATAGTGCCAATTCCAAACCCAAGAATCTCCCATTTTTGCCCTATCTTCGGCAAAAATTATTTTACAAGAATGAATCAAGAAGAGGCAAGAGTTACTAGACACCTTTGATGAAGATACTACTAGCCATTCATTTCACGTACCACCCTAGTACAAACTAGCATATGTAGAAGGAAAAATGTACCTCAAATGTCTCATTCTTTATTCTTTCCTCTACTCCCTTTTTTTAATGAAGGTTAGAACTAAGGGGGCTAAAGCGAATCTGCCATGTTGAGAGGCTCAGTGTCCCCACTTGCAATAGGTAAAGGCTAATTTTCCTAAAGCTCTATAGTGGCTGGTAGAGGATTCTCGAAGACTGGTTGAGCAATAAGAGCTCTAGATGCAGAAGAATTTGTCTAAACTACATCCTATGGCGAGGCAGCCCCATAGCTGGTTTACGATTCCTACTAATCTTATTCAAGGTTGCAATTAGTCTTACATGGTACAAGACTCCCTCTCTGCCCAAGGCCTTCTTCAACCTAATCACTCCTAGTGGGATTCAGAATAAATCCCTTCATTCCCCTATCAACAACATCGCACATCCTACCCTCATACATTAGATCAATATGAAGTGAAGAATAAACAAATCTCTTTCACACAAGGTGAAAAGATTTTAACGTGCAGTACCTCAACTGAGTATCTACATTCTGCACCCTTCAACACTCCTGGATGGATCTTGTTCTCCTTTAAGATCTGATCAAAACATTCCACATGACCATCTTCAAAAACCCTAAATTTATAGACCTTGAAATTCAGTCTTGGGAGTCTTAAACTAGAGCATCTTCCAACTCTAGTTTGACAACTTAGTGACTTCTTGATTAAACCATTAAATCTTCATCGATCTTGATTTTTGAAATAAGCTATCTTCTTGTGAAGAACTGGGGACGAAAATAGTGCCAATTCTAAACCCAACAATCTCCCCTTGTGGCTCTATCTTCGGTAAACATTATTTTTCAAGAATGAATCAAGAAGGATGCAATAGAGAAAAGGCAAGAGTCACTTGACACCTTTGATGAAGATACTACGAAGCATTCATTCATGTACCGTATTAGTCTGAGCCCTAGCATGGAAGAAAAAAAATGCACCACAAATGTCTCATTCTATCTTCCACCACAACCCACCCCCCGCTTGTTTGCGAAGATTAGAACCAAGGGAGTGAAATCTGCCATGTTTAGAACCGGTGTCCCCACTTGAAATATGCAAAGGCTAATTTTCCTGAAGCACTGTAGTGGCTAGTGGAGGAGTCTCTTGAGGCGGATGAGCAATAGGGCTCGGATGAAAGAATCTGCACGAACTACATCTAGCTGGAGTCCCTAAGAGTTGGTAGTGCGGACGCTGAATCGACAATCCTTGGTGTCATAGTCTCAAGACTGGGTCTGGGATGTCATCTGTGTGCACCCCCTCATTCACTACATTATCATCCTCAATTACTTGAAATATCATATCAAGGAACTAAGACCCCTTAAGATCTTTGAGGAAGATAGTCACTTCCTCCATTTTCTTCTGGATGCCTTGGAGTTGGAACTCTTCTGAAGCGGACCCCCTTCTATTGATAGAATCTGTGTGACTCCTTTGATAACCTCATTGACTTCCTTTCATTATGAGTTACCATGAAGCTTAGCAGGTCTGCGATGGCTTGTCTTTGGAAAAGCGTGGGTTATAAAAATTTCACTTTTCTATAAAAATCACAGCACAGATTTAAGAAAATCAGACGACATAACGGTTGCATGGTGGTGACACAATCTGAGAAATCACCGATATAAAAAAAATACACTCGATATTTTCCCGAAAAAATCGACCACAACCCAAATAAGGACCTCTGGTCCTCGTCAAAATATAAGATAGAATCAATCCAACATAAATTCATACATAACTGTTTTTTCTCAAAACCATGCATGCATATTTTACAAATGATATTTACATAAACAAAATGTCACATTTTAACTTTTACTACGTTTACATTACACATTATCTTATATATAAATACAACAGGCGTCTGGGAGCGAGAGATCCATGAAAAGGAATGCTTTCGGCCGACTTTGCACTTGGAAATTTATTTAAAAGCAGAGAAAAGCGTGGAGCCAAAGCGGGCTCGGTGAATTACTATAAGTTCTAAATGTTGTTATGCATATATGTACCTCCTATATAATCTTGTATAGAAATGGTTATAAAACTGTTTATGATAAAACTGAGTTTTTGCTATGAAAACCATTTCTGAAAACTGTTCTGAAAACTATTTATGCTGCTGAAAACTATTTTAGTGGTGGTTAATATCTGAAAGTGCTATACTATAAATCAAGTACCAACCACTGTGACCCATTTCTGAAATACCCTAGACGTGATGCCACGGAACCTGGCATCGGTAGTGAACCTCGGAACACTACCCGTCTAATATGGTCCGGTGAACACGGCGGGATCTCTATAAACATAATGGGAACACCGGAACCAGTAACCGATGATGGAACCTCGGAACCAACACCTCATCACCATGTACTATGTCGCTAATTATCTATATGCCACGAATGTGCAAGGGCGACTCATATAAATATATACTATATCTAGCCCCCGATTCAGAGCCGAGGCTTGATATAGTTAGTCATAATGTCCATATACTACCATGCACAATCCCGAGATACATCGGCCCAGGAAACTAAAATTGTACCATCAGGGGTTTTTTTTTTTTTTTGCTAAACTAGGCCAAATTGTTTCTTAAGTGTCGAATCAGGAAATTTTTACTGCCCCAGGTATAACAAGTGGAAGGTAAAAACAATGCTTTACTAATTACATTATATTTTCAAAGCACTTCCTGAGCTTGTAAAATTAAACACTTTACGTTTAGAAAGCGATTTGATACTCACCTTTTTCTTGACCAATTTCTTTCAATTCTTGTCAAGCATGCTAGATTATCGTCATATGCTCCAATTGCATACACAATCCATACAAATTACGAAAATGCCCTCAGGTCAACGTTTTAACCATAAAACATACAAAGGGCTTTCAAAGTGACTATATCGAAATAAACTTCGATTCTAACAAAACTTTACGTGCTAGTCACATTCGATAAGGACATCGATAATATGAGGTGAAATTGACCAAAATGCCCCTACACATGAAATGCCCCATAAAAACTATCCATTTTAACAACTTTTTCAAAGCGACCCTTTGCTATTCGATGGATTAGACCACACACGTTAGCATAACTACGCAATTTGCACACTTGGTGCTACAATTAAATTTTTTCAGAAATTATGTGGGTACCAAATGCTATTGACATGCATATGGTTAGATTCTAGACTCAAGGGACTTTCCATAGAGTCTAAAAACACACAAAAATATTTCTTTAAATTATGTCCAGATTGTCCAAATAAAATCTTGAAATTTCAACCCGAATTGTTCGAAAACAGTCCCGAAATTCAGCCCGGATTGTCTAAACACAGTTCCCGAAAATTCCTAAAAATTCCTAAACTCAGTCTAAAGTACAGGGCAAAAGTTTTGACCTTTCACGACCTCTAAGAAAATTTCAAGCCATTACATAACATTTAGGCTAAAATAACTCAAGTAGGAAAATTCCCTACCTCTTGGAGTTTGGCCAGTACTAAGTTTTTAGTACCTACAGCGTAGCTCCATTCGCGTGGGCATTTGCCTGGCTGACAAAAATCTACGAACCAATTTCCGAAGATCCGAGAAAGAAAAGAAGAAAAGAAAAAAAAAATTAAAATTCCTCTCACCTCTCTCTCTGCTCTCTATCAAATCAGTCTCACATTCTCCTACTTTTGACTTTATCTTTTTTTATTATTATTATTATTTGGATAAATGGTTCATATTACCTTATTCGGGTCCATTTCTACCTCGAAAAAATTTATTTCTTCTCAGTTCACTTTATTGTAAAAAATGAACTTAGCTCAGAAAGCTATTTCGACTTCGAGATTTTGTAAAAATCTCGTTTCACGAAATCCTTGTGACTTATCACGAGAAATTCATAAAATATTAAAATGTCTCGAAATTCGACCGAAATTTTCTAGATTAAGCTAGATTTCGCTAGGCAATTCTTGGTCTGATCCTTTTCGTTATCCGAGATATAGACAATTTTCTAGAGCTTCCACTGAACCATTATGACAATTTATTATTATTATCCTTTGAAATTCCATAATTTGTACTTTCACGAATCCACTTTCCTTAGTACCAAAGTGACACAATGCTTTGAAAACTTTACAATTTCATCCTTAAAAACAACTTTCAAACATACTACTATGACACTCAAATAATTAAGGAAGCCCTTAGTGCACATATGTGACCCTATGGTTACACGTACTGTACACCCTCTTGGGACGGGGCGTTACAAATCCTCTCCTCCTTAAAAACATTTCGTCCTAGAAATGAACAAAACTAACATAAAGAGGATACCTTAATTTGAAAACAACTGAGGATATTGACTGCGTATCCAAGCCTCTAACTCCCACATAGCCTCCTTAATCCCATGATTCCCCCATAAAACTTTGACTAAAGGAATGACCTTATTCCGCAAAATTTTCTCTCTGTGATCTACTATCTGCATTGGCTACTCCTTATAGGTCAAATTATCCTTTAGTTCTACTGGCTGATCTCTGAGTACATAGGAGGGATTTGGAATTTACTTGCGGAGCATGGATACATGAAACACATTATGAACCTTAGACAACTCTGGAGGAAGGTCTAGTCATATTCTCTTGGTCCTTCTGGCAATAATCTCATATGTCCCTATGTATCTAGGCCTCAGCTTTCCGCACCTTCCAAATATGAGGACACCTTTCCAAGGGGAAACTTTGAGGAAGACCCTATCGCCCACCTTAAATTGTAGATCCCTACGGTGTTTGTCTGCATAACTTTTCTATTTGTCCTTGGTTGTCTTGAATATATCTCGGACAATCTAGATCTTATCTGAGGTAATCTGTACTAACTCTAGGCCTATCACTCTCCTCTCTCCTACTTCATCCCAACATATTGGAGGATGACACTTCCGGCCATATAATGCTTTAAATGAAGTCATGTCTATGCTGGATTGATAACTGTTGTTGTAGGTGAACTCCATCAGAGATAAGTGTGTATCTGACTTCCCTTAAACTACATCCATATACAGCATAATATAAGCGTGCGAATAGTTCTCTCATTAAATATCGATCTAAGGATGGAAAGCTATGCTAAGTCTGTCGAGTCCCCCATGGCATCTTGTAAACTGGACCAAAATCTGGATGTGAATCTAGGGTCTCGGTCTGAGACTATCGATATAGGAACACAATGTAATCTAACTATCTCCTTCACATATAATTGGGCCAACTTGTCCAACGGGTCATCATTACTAACTAGGAGAAAATGGGCGGATTTCTTTAGTCTATCCACTATCACCCATGTGGCATTGTGTTATCTCCGAGTTCTCGAAAGCCCGGTAACAAAATCCATAGTAATCTTATCCCACTTCCATATAGGAATCAAATGGGGTTGTGTATCTTTCTGCGAATACGGTCAGCATGCCTTCCCTGTAACAGGTTAGGCATTTTGGATCACGAAAATGCAATTTCCTTCATCATGCCACTTCTGATAATGCTCCCTCGGAATTATGATACATCTTGGTGCTACCGAGGTGCATAGGCATTATCTTTGAAAGTGAGCCTCTTCCATGATTTCCCTTTTAGTTCCACCTATTTAAGTACACGCATTCGACTCTCTTGTCTCGATCTGGAACTGCGGTTTCCTACAGCCTCGATCTCCTCCCTCAGCAATCATCTCTGAAACACATGACCTTCCTTGATCTGATTCACGAGAAGGGGACCACACGTCGGCCTGACCATAGCAATTGCACACTTGGTGCTTTCTGATTAAAATTTTTCGGGAAATTATGTGGGGTACGGAAATGCTATTGACATGCATATGGATTGGGTCCCCAGACTCAAGGGACTTTCCATAGGTCCTAAAAACACCCAAAAATATTTCTTAAAATTAGCCTGTCAATTGTAGAATAAA
The DNA here is from genome assembly GCA_016808115.1 of Tetrastigma voinierianum. NCBI lineage: Eukaryota > Viridiplantae > Streptophyta > Magnoliopsida > Vitales > Vitaceae > Tetrastigma > Tetrastigma voinierianum. Next base: position 139,817 of record JAEQBH010000319.1, read on the forward strand.
ATCTTGAAATTTCGGCCAGGTGTTCAGCAGTCAAAAATTCGACCCGAGTTGTGCGAACCGGAGTTCTAAAGAATTCTAAAAATTCTAAGCTACGATCTAAATTTTGGGACTGAAGTTTTCGACCTGCTGCAGCCTCTAAAGAAAATTTCAAGCCATTACAGCATTTAGGCTAAAATAACTCAAGTAGGAAAATTCCCTACCTCTTGGGTTTTATTGAATGCTAAGTTTTGGTACCTCTGGCGTAGCTCACGTCGCGTAGACCAACTTTGCCTTCTGTTTCGACAAAAATCTACGAACCAATTTTCGAAGATCCGAGAAAGAAAAGAAGAAAAGAAAAAAAAAATTAAAATTCCTCTCACCTCTCCTCCACGCTCTCTCTCCCGTCTGTCTCACATTCTCCTACTTTTTGACTTTTATCCTTTTTTTTTAATTATTATTATTATTTGAATAAATTGTTCATATTACCTCATTCAGGTCCATTTCTACCCCGAAAAAATTTATTTCTTTTCAGTTCACTTTATTGTAAATGAACTGCTTTCAAAACCATTCTTATGATTTTATTAAAATCTAGATCCACACGAAGTCCTTTGTGACTTACTTTGAAAATTCATAAAATATTAAGTTGTCTCGAATTCTCTGAAATTTTCTAGTATCGTGCAGAGGCGATTTTAGCAGTAGTCAGTTTAGGTCATCTAGATATGAATTTTCTAGGCTTCCACTGAACTATTATCTTGATTTATTATTATTATTATTATCCTTTTGAAATTTCATAATTTACTTTCACCCCTCCACTTTCCTTAATTGCAAAAGTACCGATGCTTTGGCACACAATTTCATCCTTAAAATCAAATTTCAAACATACTACTATGACACTCAAATAATTAAGGAAGCCCTTGGTGCACATATGTGACCTTATGGTTACACGTCTTTGGCTACCTCTTGCTGGGATGGGCGTTACACTTACGATTGTTCTTTGCTCTGTGGAGATGTTCTAGATATCTCCTCATGCGCCTAATGCTCACGATGAAGCGTTGGGGACTTATTTTGGAAGGAAGTGTAGGAGCACTATCTAATCGAAATTGAAATTTGAAGCCCGTATTGGGTTTTTGGAATTAATTATCGTAAATGTACTACGAGTTCGATAAAGAAGAGATTCGATTTGAACTGGTCGAAATTCATCCTTTGGGTGCTAGTCCTCCCCGAAATTTTGGTAGGACTAGGTTAGGGATGTCCTTGATGAGACCCCTGGGTGTGCTATGTCATCATCCACTAATGGTGAAATATCTGAGTGACTTCTTGTGTATTGTGGGCTCCATCAGAAAAGTGTGATGGGTGTGTCTTATCTCGTAATGCAGTTGAAACTCTAGGGCGTTAAGTCTTGCTCATTAAGGAGTTGAAACTCCTCTTTTTGCTACCGAACAACCTTTTGAAGAAGAAGGGTAGACCCACTTGATGCTGAAGTAAGGTGCTATTAATATAAACATCTTACGAAACATGTGTGCATTTGCTTGCTAAGATTTTGCATCCACTATTGGAGGAGTCACAAAACTGAGCTAAGCAGTAGGGACTTCAGCCGAAACATGGCAAGTCTCAAGGCTAGTTTGAACATGGTCAAGAATTGCTACCTTGGGTCATATGATGATCCCGAATTGTTGGTAGATCGGGAGTGCAACCCTTGGAGTGGCATTCTGCAGAATTTGGATTTGTGGCGAATTAGATACAACCTCAATATTCTCCTTTGGATCACTACATACCATTCCCTAGCAATAATTTGGAAGAGTAGGTCAAGCTATTGGGACCCTTCCAGTTATTATTTGAGATGTGTGACAACCTCACTTTCTTTTGAATCTTTACTTGGAGTTGAAACACACATCATTTGTTATTTGTCACATGGAGATGTTAGATATCCTCACTCCACGGTCTGTCTTTTGATGCAAATTTGGCGTCTTTAAGGAGGAAAAGTATATCTGTTGGTGAGTCCTAAACTCATCTATTTTTAATCCATTTTTCTGGCATATTTTTAGTAGTTTCATATCTATTTTAATGCCAGATTATGGAATATTCACCAACTTTGTGTTTTGTAGGTTTTAATTGAAAAGGGAGATAATTCCAGTAGAAAAGAAGAAAAAAGTAGCAATTGCAGCATTCTCTATCGAGACATAGTTTTTGTTTGTCACGAAAGAATTTCAAGTAGACTAGAAGAACTATGTCACAACCAACAGCTATATGTAATAAAGTCCGAAATTTGAACTAAGCGAAGCAGAAATCTGTCGCGACAAAGAGTTTTCTGTGCGACATTTGAGTAGAATGTAAAGAGAATTTGTTGTGACACTCTTAACTCTGTGTGACAATGATCGGAGGAGTAAATATGGAAATGAACTTTGTGCGACATTCCTCTCTGTCATAGCATAAAGGCTGAAGATCAGCAGATGAACTTTATCACAACAAAAGACAGCTCTGTTGCGACAGATAATGGCAATGATATAACACAATTCAGTTGAGACAAATGTTTTATGTTGCAGCGAGTTTTCGGCAGCTGGAACCAGCTCGAGAAGAATTTACGCCGTGATGAAAATCTGTCGAGGACATAATATTCAGTTCACAACAAAGATTATTTATGTAAAGTAGCAAACAAAACATAGGAAGGTGAATTCTGCATCATGACGAAATTGAAGAGTAATACAGAGGAATGGGTTGCAAAGGGGTCATGTTGCGACACTAGTAAAGAATTGAAGACAAAAACTACACATGCTTTAACAAAGAAGTTTTATGTGCGATAATAAAAAACTATAGAATGATGAAGTGCAATGACAAAAGAAAATTTGATCTAAATGACCAGATAAGATTGAGATCAGCCCAAGCCAAGTCTATCGCAACAAAGATTTCTATGTCACAACAAACAGCTTGATCAGCGATAAGGAGCAGAAATTGTTAATGAATCAAAGAAATCCTGTCGCGACAAAGTTTTCTATGTCGCAATAGAGTAAACAAAGTGAGAAAAATCGCATCGTGACAGAAAGCGAAATTGATATGTCGTGATAGATTCGAGGAAGCAAAAGAAAATGAGAAATTTGGTTACCAAGCCCAGGTGGAGTGTCGTGACCTGAAGACATTCTGTCGATACAAAGACAAGACTTACGCATCAAAACTGCGCGTCGTGTCATTGTCAAAAATCATCGATGGGATTGAGAAAGAAAAGCTGAAGGCAGTTTGTGACTAAGAAAAGCGCATGCTCTGACGAAGCTAGTGACAAAGGCCTGAAACTCTATCGCTGACCAGAACTTTCTATGTCATGTGGAAGCGACGATTTGGGCAGAATTTAGGAAACCACAGAAAGCACCATCTTTAAGTGCTGTTGACATTAGAGAGTCACATGGCGCGTCGGGCATTGTGCTGCGACTCATGGTCGGGACTTCTAGGTGGTTAGAACTCTTGTATATTATTTTTCTTTATTTCACTTTTAAGTATATTTAGTTTGAGCATGGTTGCCGATTTAGTTTTCTTTTGATTTTCGGAGTTGAGTAATGATGAAGTCTGGCAATTTTAGAATTTCTTGTTAAATTTTCTATTTCATTACTGTTTTGAATAAAATGGAGTTTGGAAAATTTATAGATTTCATTTATTTCAGTTCGTTTACTCTTTTAGTGAATTTTCACGATCAGGTTAGTGCTGATATGAGTGTCTGCAGGTTTGAAAGGTTGAGCTCCCTGCAGAATGGGTCAATGATGATCGTCATTTTTGCCGCAGTGGAAGACGCCTTAGTTAGAATTTTAAATTTGTTGATTGGTATTATTTTTTAGCAATTGTTCCTAGTACTAGTACGTATTGCCCGAAGCAAAGTATTGTATCTTACTGCGATTTCCGAGGCCCTTTGCGTGACAGAAGTGGAGAATCACGGGTAGAAGTAATTCTTTGTTGGTATGACAGACTAATGCTGGAACTAATGAACTTCCCCGAAAGATTACTTAGACCAATCACTAACTTACTCATGGTTTGAGGATAGTTCGAGTGAAGTGTCGAGTTTAATCACTTTCGAGGTTTCTCCTCTCTCGATGAAAGGATTGATCCCATGTTAGCAGGTCTAATCAGGGAAGATGGAGAATTTCATCAGTATTAGAAGGTTGAGAGTGCCATCTAAAATTAGGAAACACGATATCACACATCGTGGGGTAAATATTCTTCAATCCTAAGATATGGAGTGTGAGAAGTACCAAAAGGAAAAATAACAAAATCACAGAAGAGGATTATATCTTCATAAAGTAGCTGATTAGATTCATGAGTTAGAAATGAACATGAATATCTAATTAGCGTGAAGAACATCAGTTAAGGGAAAATCAGAGCACCCACAATGCATCTTTGACGAGTGCATCTTTCCAACATGGCTTAGCCACAGATTAAAAAATGATGCAGTGACAATTCTTAAGTGGTCATGTCCTATTGTTGTTTCACTCGAGTGAGGCACCTCTTATTCTTATTAATATTTTATGTACATTAGTGAAATTACTTTTGTATTATTTTATTTTGTTTTCAAATCATCATTAATATTGGGTTCAAATAGTAAGGTCTTGAGTAGTTGGGGTAGTTGAGGTTTTATGATTCATCATCAATCCTACGATGAGAACGATATCTAGACTTAATGAAAATCCACTTTTTTTATTACTTGTATGATCTATTTTGTAGTGTTTTGAACCGATTAAAATTTTAATAGATCCATTTCACAAAAGGAACTTGAAACAACATATTTTCATACATTTTAGTCAACAAGTTTTTAAGCATGCATTCAGGGATTATATAATGATCCTTTGTGGTGGCAAAGATCATAACTGTTTACACATTTTGATCTAATGCAAGTTTTTAGAGTCGTTGCCTAGGGATTAGATAATAGTTCTTGGTAATAGTTCCACAAATTTGAATATATATGATCTTGTTTGTCAATTGGTTTATATATATATATATCACAAATCGGTCTAACACGTATGTAGTTATTATCCCTTTAATATACTCGACAGGGATCCTGAGATCAAAGATGGGTATCCTAATTGGCCATCTAACTAAGCATGTCTCAAGATGTGGTGAGACACCATCTTGCCAAGGTAGAGCTTTCTTCTTGAGCAGTTGAGGCATCCAGGTAAAACGATTTGTGAGTAACATCTACATAGAAGCATTGATGGTGAAACTCTCATCAATTTTTTTAACTTATTTTTATGAATATTTGAGTCTTAAGATTCAGTTTTAATGTAAAGTATAGATTCTTCACCTAAATTTATGTTTTACAGGAATTTAGAGAAAATAAGTAAAAATTAGCAAGAAAGCACTTAAAGGTGCTCAAGAGTGTGACATCGGCTTAATAAGTCGTGACATCGGTGAAGAAAGAGAATATAATAAGTGACACCAAGATTCTGAGTACATGACATCAGATGGAAAGAGTCGCAACATTAGCTGAAGAAATCAAACTAGGATCAGAGTCACAACATTCTTCTCTGAGTCGCGACATTGTTTAAACATAATAAATCACGATCGACTCGAAGGAATTTATCGTAACAAAGTCGCGACAATGAAACTTAGAGTCTTGACGATTCAGTCATTGACATTAGATCTTATTTTGTGGAATAAACAAGTTCAGAGTTGCAACTTCAACCATGACAATTTCCTAGAGTCGCAACACCATTTCAAGAGTTGTAACATCGGAAACGAAATTTGGGACCGATGAATATATAATTCGGAGTTCACGACTCGACAATGACAGGGAAAAGAGTCGCGACATTATTCGAACACGATGAAAATTGGCGACATTGGAAACTCAAGAGTCGTGACGATATCACGGACAAGCGAGATCAAAGTCACAACTTCGCAAAATGAAGCCATGACATCAATGACGATGCTATCGCGACGTGACCTGACTAAGGCATATTTTTAGGCTTTCTACGAGTGCTGCGTTATGCGCCTCATTTTTATATTTAATCATTTGGGCCTATAAATAAACTCTTAGGGTAGAGTGCGGTAGACCACAAACAAAATTAGGTACCATAAGCGAAGAGTAGTTTGAAACATATATTTTTCTTTTTCTTTTTTTTTCTTTTCTTTGTAGTTAGATTTTCATTCTTTAGATTAGAGTAGTGGATCTGAGCTGAAATTTAGAGCTGGATCGTTATAAATCAAGCTTCATTTATGTTTGAACTTGAGTAGAATCTGGAGTTATTTCTAGAATTCATTATTATTCATTTTTTATTACAGTTTCAATGAATTTTTTTTATCAACTAGTCATTGTCACTTGTGATTCAGTTATGGAAGGCTAAGCTCCCTCTTGGAAGGAATTGGTAAGTTGGTTATCATTTTGTAGTATTTTAATTAATGTTGTGGGATTGAGTATTGGATTGATTTAATTGATATTGTTCCAATAATGAATTGTTCCAAGTAGCACTAGATCATACCTAGAAAGAGTTGTATCTGTGCTCTAATTTCCAGGATCCCTTTGAGTGACAAAGAGATGGATTACCTGAGAGCAAAGAGCAATAACTTAGGGGTATGCTAGGTTGATACCTTTAGAACTAATGCAATCTAAGTATCACTAGTGATGTTCTTACCTCTAAAGTCAAGGTTCCTTTCTGGGTGACAGAAGAAGTGTGTTTTCGAGGCATAAGAACCATTTGTTGATTTGCTCATTTAATACTTAGAGGTTTCATCTCAGTTTAAGAGAATGTTTATGCTCTTATAAGATGAGAGTGATTATTCTAACCAAACTACAGATTGAGATGTCAATTAAATTGAAGGAGGCTTATGTTATCACACTTTGTAAGAGCGAACTAGTCTAGAAATGGTTGTGATCTTGCAGTGCAGAAAACAATAGATCTTAGAAGATGATCAAATCTAAAAAGCGGTTGTTTTTTTTTAGACCCACGGACCTAGGTTAGAATATGGTGTTCTAAAGAGTGAAATGTATAGTGTCATGAGGTATTCCAAGGCTATACTACTCTATTCTTGGATAAATCTAGAATTCAAGTTCATAACTATGTTGTTATTGAACCTTATGCAATTTGATTATCAGAATACTGGTCCCATTTCCAGTGTTATTCCAACTCAATGAAACCTCTAATCCATTTAGTTTTAATTTTCTTTTTCATTAAAGAACAATATACAAAAATTATTTCATTCATTTAGGCTAGTTAATCCAATCTTCAAGTTAGAGGTTCAAATAGTGATGATCTTGAGTAATAGGGGTACTTGATTTTCTCAGCAATCCTTATGGGAATGATATCTGGACTTATAATCCATTTTATTACTTGTATGATTTGTGCACTTGAAGTAATTTAGACCAAATTGAATTTTAAAATATATTATCATAAGCAAACAACAGAAAAATAATACAATCATTGAGCAACAAGTTTTATGGCATTGCCACAGGGACAATTGATTGCTAGCGGTGGCGAAATTTGTCGACATATTTAGTCCCGAACAACAAGTTTTATGGCGCCGCTGCTGGGGATTAAAGGAGAGTTTAAGGATCAATATTCCAACCAAAAAGAAAACTGCTAATTTGAACATTTTTATCTTTTTATGAAAATTTTCCGAAAAATACAAAAATAGTTTTAACTGAAGAAGTGGATTCAGTGAATGTCTTTCTTTTGTGCTAACCAAGATTATAATCAATGTTTATCTAGTGAACTCACATTGATTTTAGTGTGGTATAATTTCAGGTATTCTTACATGCATAGAAGAATCAGGAGTTGATTTATTGCCACTAGATACTGAACTAGAGAAGACAATCAAAAATCTAAAGAAAGAAAGAGCGGTAGCAGAAGCATCAGTCATGGCAGATTAAGGAGAAGCTAATCAAAATGTACCAGTTGTTGCAGCTGATAGACCTTAGTAGAGATAGAGGACAATGGAAGACTTCTGGAGACCAATTATCAAGGAGGAATATTTTGTAGTAATGCAACCAACTATAGAGGCTACTTGGAGTTTTAGTTGAAGCCATCCACTTGTACTATGGTGTAGCGACATCGGTTAATTTAGGCATCCCAGTGAAGATCCAAATGAGCACATGGGCAGATTCTTGAGAATGGCCAACACAGTGAAGCTGAATGGAGTCAATCCAGATGTGATCAAACTGCAACTAATTCCATTCTCTCTGAGGGACATAGTAGCTAGTTGGTTTGTGTCTTTACCTTATGGCTTAGTCAATAATTAGGAAGAGCTTGTGGAAGCATATCTAAGAAGATTTTTCCCTTATGCTCTCACTTCTAAGAGGAGATGAGAAATCATTGCTTTCAAGAAAAAAGAAGATGAATCCTTGTATAATGCTTAGGAGAGATACAAGCAATTTCTAAGAAATATCGATCGTGGTATTGAGAAAATGACTCCCGAATGGATATCTTACACCCATGTGTAATTCTGATTCAAAAATGGATTGGATGCGAGGCCTGCGGTGGTGCATTCAATAGGAAAAGTGCTGAGGAAGCTACTCAGCAAATAGAGGAACTAGCAAAGAGCAACTATAGAGCTCTATCTGAAGCTTCAGGGAGCAGTAGTAGGCTGAGAGGAGGTAGAGTGGCCAGGCTGGACAAGATGTCACTCACATTGGAAGCTAAGAAGCTGCCGTCTGATCATGAAAGGATGAACAACTAGGAAAGAAGAGGTCATTCTTGTAATGAAGTGGGAACTGTGGAAGGAGTTGGGCAAAAATGTGTGGTTGATGAGGGACTTACTCGTGAAGGTCCTTATCATGTTGAGGAAGATCATTATCGATGGAATATAGTACATAACCCCGAGCCAAACAAAACCTTCCAACCCAGCTCATACCTGAGGAACCATGAAATTTTTCTTATGGAGGTTGAATCTGATAGGGTCAAAAGGCAGACTTCGTAATTTCCAACATAATTATGCACCCGCAGGGGTTTCCAAGGACAACAAGAAAGGTGGTCAAAGCGAAAAAATCAGGGCGAAAGGAGATCCGTCCTTTGAAGATCAGATGCTAACTTACGTATGCACGAGGACAAAAGGATGTTAAACTTGCATGGTAGTTTGCGACATTACGTGTTCTGACGAAACCTGTGTGTTTCAAGCCAACTTTCGTCTTCCACACGAAGAATTTGGAAACTCAAGTAGGGTAGTTGGCCCTTGCTATGCATAATCAGTCTAGGGACTCTTTCCCTAGTGACACCAAGAAAAATCCAAAAGAGTGCACAACTATCATATTAAGGGGTGGCTAAGAGTTGAAAGGTAGTAGGGAAGCTGAGAAGAAACGGACTGAGGCTGAAATTGAGAAAGTAGAGAATAATTCAACAAACAGTGAGAAAAAGCAAAGAAAAAGTGGGTTATTAGATGAGGCTCAGTAGCTAAAGGAGCGAGGTGAAGTGGCCAAAGAAAAGACATTACAGAAGGAGGAGGAGAAAGCTTATCAACCTCCTATCCCATTCCCATAGAAATTGAAGCAATCCAAGATGGACAGTCAATATGCAAAGTTCTTGACTATGTTCAAGAAGCTTGAAATCAACATCCCTTTGCTGAGGCATCAGCTCAAATGCCACACTATGCAAAGTTTATGATGGACATTATCAGCAAGAAGAGGAAGTTGGATAAAAAGGGAGTGGTGAGCTTATATGTCAATTGAAGTGCTATAATTAAGAAGAGTCTACCTCATAAAATGCAAGATCCAAGGAGCTTAACAATACCATGCACAATTAGGAACTATGAGTTTGGTAAAGCTTTATGTGATTCTGGTGCAAGCATTAATTTGATGCATTACACACTTTTCACACACACACACACACACACACACACACACACACACACACACACACACACACACACACACACACACACACACACACACTCTTTGTCCGGTGGTGAGAAGATTAGGTTTGAGGGTTAGCTCCCCACTTTACAATGTCCTGAATGGCGAGATAGGTCAATGGCCCAACCTAAAGGAATCCTAGAAGATGTGCTGGTCAAGGTGGGAAAGTTCATTTTCCTAGTTGACTTTGTTGAGATTGACATAGAGGAAGATAAGCATATTCCACTTCTTCTTTGCTGGGGCCATTCCCCAGCTCACGAGAGCAGCCTTGATAAGATGAGAAGAAAGGGCTTACCACTAGGTGCAGGACGGAGAAGTACACTTCAACCTTAACAAAGTGCGAGCAACATGATGTTGAACAAACTAAGCGTATAAGAATTGACAATGTAACTCCACAGTTTGCTTAAAAGAGCAACATGATGATTATATGAATGAGAACTCATTTGATGACTACATCTTGTCTTCATTCTATAATGATAAATTTAAGAAGGAAGAGCTGATGATAGAAAATTTTTTGAGCTTAAATAAAAGAAGTACAAATAATCTAAGTAGTGAAGAAAAAGTTCAAGTGGAAGAAAAGAGCTATGAAGGTCTTGTAACGCCCCAAAAATAACCTAGAATTTTTATAATAATTTTTATTTATATATATTGGGATATGAATTGAGCAAACTTAGCAAGGTTTTTTAAAGGGAAAATTGATAGAATTGTGAAAAGTGAAATGAATATGTGAGCATATGATTAAATATTATATGCTAAATGAAATTGATTAGACAGAAATAAACTGAGTGTAGAAGAGCGAAAATGGAAATTTGTAAAATGAGGACTGGGGTCGAGAATAGAATAAGCAAAAGCTAAAGTAGATTAAATGATAAATGAAAGTGAAATGAAGACCAAAAAGGAGAAAAATGGGAAATGGAATTTGGTTGTAAGCCAAACATGGCCTTACACTTAAAATGAGGAATAAGACCAAATGTGGTCTTAGAAGAACACATTTGTGCATTTGTGCCAAAAACGTTTTTGAGAGCAAGTGTGGGAGAAAAGCTAGGGTTTTTCAAAAAGAAGTAATTTTGGTGGGAGATTATCCCCATTTCTGGTTTCCAAGTAATCAAGCATCTTAGGTGAAGAAGATTAGAAAGTTTAAGAGTAAGAACCCGAGCCTAGATTTCTTTGGCGTGTTTGGGTTAGAAAAGAAACCTAATCCATCCATGGGTTTGCTCATAGTTGGTTTAGGATGATATTAGGATGTTGTGGGATTGATTCCCATGTTTGTTTGGGATTTGGGGGTGAATTTGGAGAAAATCGCAAGGCAGCTAGAAAATCTGGGCATTTTTGGGCTCTGAGCTGCAACGTAGGAACCGCCGCGTCGTAGACCTCGCCAAGGCGTGGGATGCCTCAGTGGCAAAGGTCTCTGCCGCGGCGTAGATCTTTTTGTTCCACGGTAAAATTTTAGATTTTTGTTTCGAAAGCCTCGTATTCTTACACCGATAGTTTAAGGACTCTGGTAAATGATTAATGAGGTTCAAATAAGAATAAACCTAAATGAAAAACGTACCATACCTTGCCGCCTCAGCGAAGCGATATTCGTTAAGTGTGAGTAGTGCTAGTTTACTAAATGTGATGTGTGTGATTTGCTAGGGGTCGGTGAGGATCACCTAACCTAGGACAGAGATTGAAGGCAAGGCAAAAAGAAAGAGATAGATTGGTTTGTTCTATCTTATCCTATTCTCGTTTCAAGATTTGAAATGTTTGTTCTAAATGTATAAGAAAAGCATATTGATTTGTTTTAATTGATTTGAGGCAAATGATTGTGAAATGTTTGCATATGAAAATTGCATGATTATTGAAAATGAACTGTTTATATAAATGTACATATTATACTATTAGTTAAATTTGCATTAGGATGGGTGGTATACCAATAAGGAATTCAGTGCGATCTTGCGAACAATCGTATTGATGTGTCACTCTGATCAACAGCCTAGTGGGACAATATCGATAGTGTTCATGGATTGATTTTTAATAACCAATCAGCAGCCCAGCGGGACCGAACTGTGTTATAAAACAAATGTTTTTATAAGGTGCAGCGGCCTAGGGGACCACCATGCCCGGTGACTCGGAGTATCTATATCTTAAAAACGTAGGTTAAAATTATTCGTTAAGGGTAGAAGCTGGAATTGATTTGAGATTGTTGACATATTGGTATTGAAAAGCATGATTGCAAATTGAAATGAAAAGAGCATGGTGAAATGCAGGATTTGGTTATAAATGATTTATTGCATATGGAAGTGTATATTTGGAATGATCAATGAACCATAAATGATTGTATGTGAAATAAGTATATGTATTGTATTGACATTTATCATCCAAAAAGATTTGAAAGTTTTGTTTAGTAAAATTTCATGATTTGACTTAAATTGAAACGAAAGAATGGAATTGTATAGAATCACTAAGCATGAAAATGCTTAGCGTATTGTTTTTATCAATGCGCAAGTACCAAGTGATAGGCAGTGATTGAAAGCGGACCCAAGGTCGAGGCTGAGTCATTGAGTTCGTGACAAAGTATGCTCAGGTCACATGCATCCTTGCCACTTTTTAGCATAACATTGTTTTGTATTTGGTGTTGATCTATCTCGGGCCCACTGATTAGTATTAGTAGTTGTATCCTCTAAGATCTCATAGGTTTGATCTGTGGTTTTCTTCATCAGAGAACCACCTGCTAAAGCATCAATGATTGTCCTGGCTAAGTCGCTTAAACCATTGTAGAACGTATGCACTTACATCTACTTGGTCAATCTATGATGTGGGCACCTCCTCAGTAGCTCATGAAATCTCTCCCAAGCTTCAGCTAGGTTCTCCCCCTCAAATTGTCTAAATGTATTAATTTCTTGCACTAATTGAGCTATTTTTCGAGGGTGGGAAAATTTTGGTTAGAAATTTCTACACCAAGTCATTCCATGAGGTGATGGAGTCTAGAGGTTGGTTGATCAACTAATGTTTAGCCCGATCGCTAAGTGACAATGGGAATAGCCACAGTTTGAGAGCTTCTTCGGTTACCCCATTGTACTTGACCGTGTCACAAACTTCAATAAAGTTGGTCAAATGTGCATTCGGATTCTCACTAGGTAGGCCATGGAATTGTATATTAAGGAGCATTTGCAACGTTACTCCTTTATTTCAAAGTTGTTAAACGTATGGGTGAGTCGACGTATAAATTGTGAACAAGCTAATAGGTAGCAAAGCAAACTCCTCAAGTAGCATATGCGGATTATCAGGCTGTAAGAAGGGTGTGGTGGCCGGATTTCTATCATTCTATCCATTTTGTTCCACCTGTGGTTCATCCCTATCATGAATCTGTCCTGCGTCTACTTGATGTTGCATGATTTCAGGCTGAGTTATGTGGGTCTCTCTCTGTAATCGATGAAGTGTTCGTTCTTGTTCAGGATCGAATGGAAGTAGTTCCTTATGACCTTGTCTTTGCATACACTCTAAATAATTTCTTGAAATCACAGGATAAGAACGAAACCAAATCACAGCACATATGCAGTAAAGGAAAACACGTACACCAGGAATTAAAGTAAAAAAAATAAAAAATAAAAAGGTAGAAAGTGATCAATAAGTGAAAAGAACTAAAGAAAGTAAAATTAATCCAAAGTACTATCTATGGCACGGTTGTCAATATCAACACTAAACTTCCTCCAACCGTGGCGCCAAAAACTTGTAGTAGAAAGTGATGTGCAAAATTAGGTGGGAAAGCATGGCAGGTGATAACGTAAAAACTATACTGGTAAGTTAACATAGTGTAGTAGTTAGTCAAGTGTCGTTCCCTTGAAGAGAATCGTGTTAACTACTGATTTAATGACTTCGACAATATTTGGATCTAATCCTAAAGCGAATCACGACTAAATTACTAGAATTAACAAAAACTTAAAATTGGGTGTATTGAATTATATCGATGATGAGAAACCTAGGGTTTTACCATCTCCTACCACACTTGATAGATGTCAATTCAATTAAGGACTTATTGAAGTGTTCATATGAGTTATGTTTGCAAGTTTATCTTTCCTACAAGATATTCTCTCTCGAGATATAATTGCCTATCTCCCTAGTGAGATGTATTGCGTCTTTGCCTCAACCCCTCGACTCTGAAACGCCTAAATGTGCAAACCTTAGTGCCACACTTACAGTCTGGAATATCTCTATTATTCGACTACCCAAGTGTTACTTTAACCATGTCCCTAGAAGTTATCTTTTCTCAATCTCAAACTCCCCGCTTTAGCATGTCACGGTTGGTAAGACAATAACATGTAATTAAACCCAGAATTAAAGCAATCATATGAACTCATATTAACATTCAAATAAGCCAAAATTGAAAATCAATCCATCAAATTGTGGTTAGGGTTGGCAAAACCCTAAAGAAAAGAACTAGTTCATCATATTATTCATTACAGATTGAAGAATTTGAATAATGAAGTGGGTTGAAGAACGTCTGAAGAAAATTCTTCTTGTGATACAATCCCGAATCAGAGTATCTTGATCTCTCACTCCCTATATCCTCCCTCCTTCGATCCAATCCCTTATGCTTGATGCTCCCTTTTTATACCTTGAGACGTAGGCCCATCAATGGCCCAGAAAGCTAGGGTTTTTTCGAATTCCCATAATGGAAAGAGAACCTCGCTTCGTCACGACAAAGGTGGCTTTGAAGTTGCGGACCCAGAGACCTTGATTCGAGTTTACAGTTCCTGCGGGTGAAGGGACCCGCCATTGTAATTGAAGTTAGCCATACGTGCGGTGGCTTCAATGCGAGACCTGCCCTTTGCTGGTCCACCTTTTTGTCGTTTCTGCTTCCATTTTGTTTTCTTGTCTTTTAGCTACCCATTTGATTCCACTATCGCCATATTCTATACAACAAGATAATATGAGAGATTAGCGTAATATTATTGAAAATGTTTGTGAATCATGCATTTAAGCCATAAAGAACACCGAGAATTCAACTAAAATGCATGCATGATTCACCCCGATCAAAGCCGCATGAAAAGAACTACCCCACGCATGATTTGGAATTAGCCGCAATTGTATTTGCGTTGAAAATTTGGAGACATTATTTGTATGGAGAAAAGTATTTCATCTACACTGATCATATAAGCCTTAAGTATTTTCCCTCACAACGAGAGCTTAATTTGAGACAACGTAGATGGATGGAGTTGATAAAGGATTATGATTGTATGATTGACTATCGCCTAAGAAAAGCCAACGTAGTGGCGGATGTTGACGAAGAAGTACGTCTAAACGCTTTGAGCGTTGAATGCCCATTTGTCATTATCAGTCGATGGTACCGTAGTGGCAGAATTGATAGCGAGACCGGAGATGTTGAACCGAGTGCTAGAAGCACAAAAGAGAGATGAAAATATTTATGCCATAGTGAGTCAAATTGGAAATGATAAAGAGACTAAGTTTACAGTGAACGAAAATGGAGTTTTGTATTATAAGGATCGGGTTTGTGTACTGTTTGCATTTTTCTATATAGACTAAAACCCCTCAAATTAACATAGCTACGAGAGCCTTACACTTCTCTTGCATCCATGTACTTTGGATAAATGTGTTTGATAAAATAATTTTCTCTTAATATTCATGATTTAAATGTAAAAGGGTTCGGTCTGTGACAACGCAAGTGCGCGGAATACAAGTAGTAAATCTGAATGTAAGTCCAGGTATCATTCCCACAGAGATTGATAGCGAATTACAGATCTATTACCCCAACTACTAAAATTCCATACTATTTGGACTCAAAACTCATAGCGAAGGTTTTATCTACATGACACAAATTAAAAAATCCTATCTTGTGAATATGTTGAACTAAACTAAAACAAAAGTAAATGAATGAAAATAAATTGTATACAAATGAATGGATTGAATCAGTTTCCTGTGAGAAACGAAAACTATCAATGAAATACAATGGAACAGTCAATTCTAGCACTAAGCCCATTTATACTTGTTCAATTTATGGATCGATTTTGTCGAATTTCCACGAGTATTGGAATTGGATCTCTCCATATTCGTTGATTAGATATCCTTGCTTCTCTCGAAGACAAGATCAAACCAGCTACCTGTATTCCAAACTCTCTTGCAAGATCTGGGTATTTTTCTTTCTCAATACTTCACACCCATTTCCTGTTGACAGCAGAACTTTTGCTTTAGCTTCTCAGGATTTTCGCAAAGTTTCTACTACTTAATTGGTGGCTCAACCTCCAGATCTATGGGTTTATCCCTTTCCCTTGATTATATCTAAGCTAACACGGGATTGGAACTTACCTATAGATTAAGGTGAACTCTCTGATTATTTATATTGTTAAATACACCCCTCCAACTTCAATTATGAGCGAATGGAGTTTATCAAAATGAACTTTGAGCTCAACAGTCGTCAATGGTAGTCGAACATACCAGAAAGATGCTCTCAACTCTCGGGAATCTCCGTCTGCGGTAATCACGGAGGGCATCCACGGATATCAGAGTAAGATACATTCCCTCAAGCGGTATTAGGTACTGTGGGAACTTATCCATTAATGACAGAATTAAGTAAAAATCGAACCAATTAATTCCTCCATAATTGTGCAGGAAAGACTTTAACTAAATGTAAATCAAATCCAGCGAGGCTGCGTTTGATTCTTGCATTCTTAATTAAGAAATGGAGCAGATCACGCCTGACCACTTTATGGTGCAATAAAACTAAGAAAAAATGAATTCCATAAATTCGATGCAGATTTCATAAATTTTGACGTGTACTTAAGAAAATAATAGAACTAAAGATCAGCTCTGCTAGTCTATGAACATTCAAAGCGAGATTCAAAACAAAATAAAAATAAATAAAAATAAAAAAAATAAAAATCTACTCTAAATATACCTTTGAGTTCCCTCTTCTTCTCCCTTTTAAGGTAGTGAAAATGAAACTTACTTTATATTCTGCGGCTATCTATTTATCCGCGAATCTGGGCGAATCCCCAAAATGCTCAAGGTGGAAATCCAAAGAAAAGCCCGGAGTCAGCTGTCTATGTCGACCTCGAGTTGATGTCGCGTATGGACTACTGTCTTGATTGCTTGTGATCGATCGACTTCTTTCTTTAAGTTGCAACCAGTTTGTATTGCAAATGCCTTTGATCAGTGGTCGCGACATCGTTTGTGGTCGCGACCTCTTTTGCTCATCATTCCTTCAATGTTGATGTCGCGACCTCAGTTACATGTCGCGACATCATTGTCTTCCTATTCTTCTAGCTTCTGAGTTGCGACATTAGTTTTAGGTTGCGACACTTTGTTGTTTGTATGATGACTTCATGTGGTGACTTTGATTCCTTGGTCGCAATCGTGTTGGTGGTCTTCTTGCTTTCATATCTTTCAATTTTATGTCGTGACCTCTTTTGCTTCCCATTTCTTTTCTTCAGGTTGCAACCTCGGATTCTGCGTGCAACTATTTTCCTCTTTCCACCCCTATTATTTTCGAATTACGCGACCTCGGTCACGTCGCGACATCGATTTCTTACGCTTTCGGCTTTTCTTCGGGCGCGACCTTGAGTGGTCGCGGCATCGTGCTACGATCCTTGACTTGTGAAGGTCCTGGATTCAGTTCTGCGAGTGCTTCTTTAGGCTACGGGTTGCGACCTCCTTGAGCTCTATCTTTGGTTGCACCTTAAATCTTCTGTTTGTATGTCGCGACATCGGAGTGATGTCGCGACACGAGAATAGTCCTTTTATTTAAAAACTGGTTGCAGCCTTTCTTTTACAAAACCTCTCTGGTGGCTTCATAAATGGTCCTTGTCGGGCTTCGAGTGGTGTCGCGACATCATTTCTTTTAGGTTGGTGTCGTGACATCAAAGTGATGTCATGACATGGACTTCTTCCTTTGATTATTTCCTTTAGTCGACCCGTTTTGCTTTGTTGCAACCTCCTTCTTGAGTCACGACTTCACTTGTTCAAGTTTTCTATTCTTGAATGAATCTGTTGATGGAATTCTTTGTGATGAGCATTCTGTCGCGACTTAAATTTTAGTTGTGACCTCGGGGTCTAGCTATGTTGGTTTCTTCGATTTTGCTAAAATTTGAGTTTCTGTTGTATTTTCCTACAAAATGAAATTTGAGTTAATTATCCACTTTTCTGCAATTAAATCACATTTATCTCATAACATACTCAGGAAAATGGATTAAAAATCTAATGAGTTTTTGGACTCATCATGTACACGATGGTAATGATTTGAGGAAAGCTATACTTGAAGAGGCACACAATGGATCTTTTGCTATCCATCTCGGTAGCACAAAGATGTATCAAGATCTGAAAATGTCATTTTGGTGGTCTAAAATGAAAAGAGATGTATCAGAGTTTGTAACCAAGTGTTTGGTGTGTCAAAAAGTAAAGGCAAAGCATCAAGTTCCTTCGGGATTATTGCAACCTATCAGAATACCGGAGTGGAAATGGGACCCAATTACCATGGATTTTGTGGTTGGGTTACCATTGACAGGGAGAAAGCATGACTCAGTTTGGGTCGTAGTGGACCGATTGACCAAGTCAGCTCACTTCCTACCAGTGAGAACCTACTATTCGCTTGATAAGCTAGCAGAGTTGTATATCAAGGAAATAGTTCGATTACATGGGATTCATGTATCCATTATTTTAGACCGAGATCCGAGATTTACCTCAAGATTTTGGGGAAAATTGCAAGAAGCGTTGGTCACTCGACTGAATTTCAGTACAACGTTCCACCCACAGACGGATGGACAATCTGAGAGAGTGATCCAGATTCTGAAAGATATGTTAAGGAGTTGTGTGATCGACACATTCCTTTAGTTGAATTTGTGTACAACAACAATTTCCAATCAAGTATTGGAATAGCGCCTTATGAGGTTTTATATGGAAGAAATGTAGAACACCATTGTGTTGGACGGAATTGAGCGAAAAGAAAGTGATTGGCCTGAGCTTGTCTGAGGCGAAGAAAAGTGAAAATGATTAGAGAGAGATTGAAAGTGGCCATCGATAGACAGAAATCATTTGCCGACATGAAAAGACAAGATATTCGATATGAGATCGGTGAGAAAGTGTTTTTGAAAGTATCGCCTTGGAAGAAGGTGATGAGATTTGGGAAAAATGGCAAGTTAAGCCCTAGATTCATTGGTCCATATGAGGTGATCAAAAAATTGGGTCCAGTGGCATACCGTTTGGCATTACCTCCATAATTGGAAAAGATCCATAATGTTTTCCATGTTTTGATGAGGAAGTGCGATAAGACCCATCGTAGTCTCTTCGAGCAAATTGAGCTTAGACAGTTTGACATATGAAGAAGACGGTAGAGATCTTGGCACCGGGAAGTGAAAGAATTAACGGAACAAGAAAATTCCGCTAGTCAAAGTGTTGTGGAAAAACCACGAGGCGAAGAGACCACTTTGGAGAGAGTGGAAGAAGCGATCAAATGACGAGTATTCATACTTTGTTTAATTAAGGTAAATTTAAGGTGAAATTTTCTTAAGTGAAACAGTTATGCTTAATACCTTCGAATTTTTATAATAATTTTATTATATATATTCCGGGTATGAATTGAGCCAAACTTGGGTTTTTCCGGGAAAATTGATAAATTGTGAAAAGTGGAATGAATATGTGAACATATGATTAAATATTATATGCTAAAATGAGAAATTGATTGAACCCGGAAATAAACCTAAGTGTAAAAAGGGCAAAAATGGAAATTTTAAAATGAGGACCTAAGGGTCAAGAATAGAATAAGCTTAAATGCTAAAGTGAATTAAATGATAAATGAAAGTGAAATGAAGACCAAAAAGGAGAAAAATGGGAAATGGAATTTAGGTATAAGCCAAACATGGCCTTACACTTAAAATGAGGAATAAGACCAAATGTGGTCTTAGAAGAGTACATTTGTGCATTTATGCCAAAAACGTTTTTGAGAGCAAGTGTGGGAGAAAAGCTAGGGTTTTTCAAGAATAAGTGATTTTGGTGGGAGATCATCCTCATTTATGGTTTCCAAGTGATCAAGCATCTTGGGTAAAGAAGATTCAAAGGGATTTAAGGTAAGAACCAAACCTTAAATTTCTTTAAATGATGTTTGGGTTAGAAAAATCCTAATCCATCCATGGGTTTTGCTCATGGTTGGTTTAGGATGATATTAGGATGTTATTGGGAGTGATTCCCATGTTTTGTTTTGGGATTTTTGGGTGATTTTAGAGAAAAATCGCAAAAGAGGCTTGGAAGGCGAGCATTTTTGAGTCTGTAGTAGCATAGGAACCTACGTCATGGTGTAGACCCTGCGCGAGGCGTGGGATCTTGCCGTGGGCGAGTCAGGGGAGTCTTGAAATGGCACCCCCTCGGGTGCCAGGCGTATGGCTCTGGCCGTGTGAGAAGGTCATGTTGCAGTAGGCGACGTAGATCTTGTTCCTGAAGGGCAAAATTTTTTATTTTTGTTCCAAAAGCCTCGTATTCGTACACCGATAGTTTAAGGACCTTAATAAATGATTAATGGGGATTCAAATAAGGATAAAACTAAATGAAAAATGTATTGTACCTTTCCGCCTCGGCGAAGCGATATTCGTTAAGTGTGAGTAGTGTTAGTTTATTAAATGTGATGTGTGTGATTTGCTAGGGGTCGGTGAGGATCACCTAACCTAGGACCAAGATTGAAGGCAATGAAAAAAGAAAGAGATAGATTGGTTTGTTCTATCTTCTCCTAGTCTCGTTTCAAGATTTGAAATGTTTGTTCTAAATGTATAAGAAAAGCATATTGATTTGAGGAAATTGATTGCGAAATGTTTGCATATGAAAATTGCATAAGTATTGAAAATGAGCTATTTATACAAATGTACATATTATACTGTATTTTGCTATAAAGGATTTGAACGCCCTTAATAGAATGTTACTTGGATAATTAGCACATTAAGATAGATTGGTATACTGATAAAGAATTGAGTGTGAGTGCTGCGAACAAACGTATTGATGTGTCACTCGATCAACAACCTAGTGGGACGGTATCGATAGTGTTCACGGGTGTTACAATAACCCGGTCGACAACCGGCGGAATCGAATTGTGTTATAAAACAAATGTTTTATCTTAGGCACAAACTGCGGGGCCGTCTCTTGCATTGACTCAGAATATCACAATACCAAAAACATAGGTTAAATTTGTTGAGGCATAACTGAATTGATTTTGAGGATTGTTGACATATTGGTATTGAAAAGCATGATTGCAAATTGAAGTAGAAAGAGCATGGTGAAATACATGATTTGGTTATAAATGATTTGTGCATATGAAAGTGTATATTTGGAATAGTCAATGAACAAAAATGATTGTATATGAAATAAGTAAATGTAATTATAGTGACATTGATCATCAGAAAATTGGAAAGTTTTGTTTCGTAAAATTGCATGATTTGACTTAAACTAAAGCGGAAGGAGATAGATTGTATAGAGCCACTAAGCATGAAAATGCTTAGGCGTGTTTTATCAATGCCAGTGCAAGTGATGGCGTGATTGAGAAAGCGGATGTTAGGTCAGAGCTCGAGTCATTCAAAGTTCACGAAGATATGCTCCGTCACATGCATCCTCACCACTTTTGAGCATAACATTGTTTTGTAAACAAAAAGAGTTTAACTCCGAAATTATTGTTTACCTATATCTGAATATGATTTTGGATATTATGTTGTAAACGACATAAAACGCCATTTTTGGTTAAATGCATATTTTGGAAAGGAATTGCATTGAATTTATAAATGTTTATGGGCTTGCCCTGATTGAAATTGCTTGGTACCAACAAATGTAACATAGTGAGTGTTTTTGGTAATGATTTTGTTAAAGTTATATGAGTGGTAATAAATCTCGGATGGGTTTGTGGACCTGTGATCGAGGTCGGACTGCAGAAAAAGGGAGTACTATAAGGTCTTAAATCACACAAAGGTTTCAAAGCACCTAAAGTATAGACCATATTGTTTGAAGAGAAAGGTGCAAACCTATGATATTAGTAGCTGATTTAGCCAGGTGAAAAAATGCAAAAGGTAGTGGAAATTATAAGAAAACATCAGGAAGCTATTACGTGGTCGTTAGAATCTAAAGTGGATCAGCCCATCAAATTGTGCATAAAATCTATCATGGAGGAGAATGTAAAGAGCTTAGACAACATAGAGGAGGATTGAACCTAGTCATAGAAAGAGTTAGTGAAAAGTTCTTAAATGGCTAAATCTTTTGAACTTTACATATCATATAATCTTTGGGTAAAACCAATTCATGTAGTTCCTAAAGGGAAGTAAGCAATGATAAAAATAAGAAAAATGAGTTGATACTACATGAGCGTGTATTTGGATGGAGAAGGTTTGCATTGAGTCCCACGAAAACTAAACACTACTACTTGAAGGTCATTATCCTCTTCCATTCGCTGGACCGGATATTGGGCAGTTGAAGTAGGGCGTCTCACTAACAATTTCTAGATGGATGTGCAGCTACAATGGAAGAATGATCATAGCACTTGAAGTCAGAGAATACCATTTTACATATCCATGCTTTATGCTGAAGAATTTCATTTGAATTGTGTAATGCACTTACTACCTTCCAAAGATGTATGATGTCCCTCTTCTCAGATCTAGTAGAAAAGGTAATGGAAATTTTTATGGATGACTTCCTACGTGTAGCTAGATTAAACTTTGGCTGTTTGGAAATTTTAGACGCCTTGAGTGCGATTAGGAGGAAGTGTCATTTATATGATGATTGAGGAAGCAGTTTTGGAGCATAAAATTTTTTTAGTAGGCTTGGAAGTTGACCAAGCAAAGATTTCTTTGATCAAAACTCTTATTCCACCAACTACAAAGAAAGGAATCAAGAGTTTTCTAGGGCATGCAAGATTTTACAGAAGGCTCATCTAGGATTTCTCAAAAATTGCAAGACTATTATACAAACTACTTGAGAAGGATGCAAAGTTTGAATTTGATGAAGCATGCAGTGCATTTGAAATCGAAAATTAGAGGTGGTCATATCTCCCATCATGCTTCTGATTGGAGAGCGAAAATTTGAAATTATCTGTGATGCCGGTGGTATCTTGATGGGACTGTTTTTGGGACAGAGAAAAGAGAAGATATTCAGAGCCATCTATTATGCCAATAAGACCTTCAATGAAGCTCAAGAAAATGACTCAACAACTGAGAAGGAAATGCTGGCAATGGTCTTTGCTTGTGAGAAGTTCAAGCTATACATATTGGGATCTCATGTCATCATACACATAGATCATGCAACAATCAAGTACCTAATGGCGAATAAAGATGTCAAACCAAGGTTAATCAGATGGGTCTAATTGCTACAAGAATTTGACATAGACATTAGGGACAAAAAGGGCGGTGATAATGTGATAGCTGATCACTTATCCATAATAGATAAGCCTACTGAAGAAGAAAATAGGACTGAAAAAGAAGAAATTTCCCTGATGAGCAACTATTCCAATTAACAATTCAAGTACCTTGGGATGCTAATATGGTGAATTACTTAGCTTGTGGAATTATGCCACCATAACTGACTTATCATCATAAGAGGAAGTTGAGAACAGATGCTAAATTCTATATTTAGGATGACCCAGTATTGTTTAGAAGAGGCGTATCAGTTATTAGGAGATGTGTACTGAGTGAGCGGAAGCAAATTTTAGGCAGATCTTCATGCATCAGCATATGGAGGACACTTTGTAGGGATAGGCGGCTTAGAAAATTCTCGATCGAGATTTTTATTGTAGCTCTATTCAAAGGCGTGCGAATGGGTGAAGCATTATGACAGATGTCAGAGAATAGGCAATTGATGAGTCCAAAAACTCATCTGATTTTTAATCTATTTTTCTAAGCATATTACAAGATAAATGTTGATTCATATGTAGAAATGTGGATATTTTACTCAAATTTAATTTTGCAGGAAAATACGACATAAACAAAATCAGCCAAAACCGGGAAGGAGCCCATTTCTGACGAAATAAAGTATGGCCAGAGAAAGTCGGGCGCGACAAGCTTAGTTTTTAGTCATTTCCAAGTCACGACATCACAAAGTTCAGTTTTGGGGAAGAAATAGAAGGCTGTAGCAAGCGAAGTCGTGACTTGAAGATTAAGCTTGAGACCCGGAATGACGAGGCAACAAATGAAGAGTGTGACACCCGCAGCGACGATGTCCAGCCTTGATTGGATCTGTGAAATTCGCGCGTCACTTTGATGTCGCGATGTGGATTAAATCAATAAAGCCACAAAGAAGTCTGCGAAGAAAAGAAGTTGCAACCTAGTTTTTTAAATGAAGGCATCATTTGAAGTCGCGACATATGATTGAGGTTATGGCCTTAATATTTGAAATTGAAGTCTCAGCGAAAGATTGGAAGTTCGTGTTTATTAACCAAGACCACAAGCGATGTCGCGACCACTCATTGGTCGCTGACCTAAGAATTTGAGCCTGAAATCGAGTCGCAGCTACTTTTGAGCGAGTTAGGACTAGGGGCCCCGAAGCAAGAGTAACACATGAGGTCGCGGCATGGCATGAGGTCGCGACTGGAACTAGAAGGTTGAAAGAAGGAAATTGGTTGCAGCAAAGGGTGAGGTTGCACTCGGAAGATGAAATGAACATCAAAGGAGTCGTGACATCACCTTGGAAGTCGCGACTTAAAATTTAAAAACACAGCAAAGCGAGAAGACCACTAACAAGGTTGCGACTAGAAACAAAGTCTGACTGATAAATACATTAAGAAGAATAGCAGCAAGATTCGCGACTTAAAACCGGAAGTGTGACATGCGACACAACAAGGAAAGAGTGCGGCTCAAAGTGAGGTCGTGACTTAGAAGCGGAAAGAAGAGACCAATGATGTCGATGTGAAATCGTGGTTGCGACATCAGCACGAGAGTCTTGAGCTACGGAGTCGAACATAAATGATGTATGACCATTAATCCAAGCAATTTATAAGGAATCAGTCGCAGCATAAACAATAAAGTGCATGGCTTGAACATGAAGCGATCAAAGGAAATCCATGTCGCGACATCAGCACGAAGGTGTGACATAGAAACGATGGCGGGCTTTCTTTTAAGATTACTGGGGCTTTTGGGGATTCGGCCCGATTTCTTTTAGCAAATATAAATAGGCAGGTTTTAGAATAGTAAAGTAGCTTAGTCTTCACTACCGAAAAAGGGGAAAGGGAGGAACTCGGTGATTCGTGCCACGGTAGGGTGATCTGGAATCAACAGTATTTGTTTCCTATACTCCTCCTACTCACAGTAGTCGACTCTTTGCTTGATATGCGAGTCTAGGGTCGAACCACGAGGATGGGTTTCTTCGTGCAAATGATTTGAGTGAGTCGAGTTGGTGAGATTCAGATTTGGATTTTAAAACCAGTAGAAAGCAGTGAGGTTTTTTTAGGGTTTCATGAAAATAAAAACAATTTAAAATGTAAATAGAACCCTGCGAAGTGTTGGGCCTTTGGTTTAGGGTTTTTAAGGCAACTAACATGTCTGGGGTCCTTTTTCCTCGCATTGGGGAGCTGGCATATAGTCATTTCCCGAACCGGATCTTCATTTAGCTTTAAAACCTAGACCTTATGATTTTTCCTTTTGAAACATAGCATTTAACTGGGCAAAAATATTCCTAACAGTCATATCATATCTCAAAAACCTACTGCCAGTAACTAATGGAAACAACTAAGCTGGATAACGAGGGGATCTAGTGGTAGCATCCATATAACCAAAGCTTGCTAAATACATGTTATTGAGGGTGTACCTAGAATTTTAACTGGGTGAGAAATAGAACATCGATACCATGCATCCGTGCATTAGAGCAGAGGGCCGTCAGTATACCTCAGCTCCAAGCCTAGTAGCCCTCCTCTTCCAAGAGAGGAAGGGTGCCAAACATCCTACGAGTTGTCATCTCAGTGTTTAATGTAGAAAGGGAGAGAAAGAGGAGAGAGAATAAGCTTGGAGCAAAATGAAAAGGCTGCGTCTTTAGCTTCAAAATACCAAAATTAGGGTTACAAAAGTTATAAGGTGGCTTATAGCCAACCCAATTTAATGTGAAATACCAAAAATGCTAAAATGTAAGAGATTACAATAAGGGTAAAATGGTAAATAATCAAGCATGAGGTGGTTTGAGTCAAAAACATCAAAAACCACAGTGGGGCAATTTCGCTATGCGATAAATTCCCGCTAGCATAGCGAAATTTAAGCTGTACTAGCGAAATTTAATAACTGTAGTCCTAAAGATAGCGAAATTGAGAATTTTCGCTAGGAGCGATAAATTTAAATTTAGCTAGCAAAATTCCTTCTTCAGCGAAATTTTCATATAATAAAATTAAACTAGGATTGCGAGAATTTTAAGCTATGATTGCGGAAATTTTAGCAATCTCTGAAATTTGGCAATCTATGAAATTCAGCACATCATATTTTGCTTGTTTACTCTTGCATCATCCTTTCTTCAAATCCACTGCACATTTCTTCAATTTTGATTGATTAAAACATTGTGAATCCTCAGCATTCAGCACCAATCTTGACATCAAACTTGAACTTATTGGCTGAAGTGCGCAAAAACCTGCAAAATTAACAAAAACAAACTCAAAAATGGAATCAGGTGAGTACCTAAGTGGACTGCGCATAATTGGCTCAATTCATATGATTAGTGCGCAAAAGCACTCAAAACTTTATCTTGAATAGGGCTCGAAATAGCACTTTTTGGGCCTTTAATCACCCTCAAGCAGAGCCACGTTGCTAGTCCCTTAGCAATGCTAAAATAATAAGGGTATGCATGCTGTGCTTTTACAAAAAGTGTATGTGGTTCAAAAAGTGTATGTACATATTGGCCTTACCTTTAAAATGAACGATTTATCACGGTAAAACCGGCAGTGAAAGAGCAGCCATTACTAAGAAATAGTTTGAAAAAATCAGTTCAATGAAACTTTGAACGTCCACCAAATCTAAATTGTTCCCTAAGGTAACCGACTTGAGCGATAAATTGCAAAGCTATTCCATCCCCATTAGCTATTGCCATGGCCTTAAAAGCGTTGAACAACCTAAATAGGATTAGCTACATACTTATTTCTTTATTTGGACACCTTGTAGGGTGCAATACTAAAAACTTCATTCACCAAAGTCCGTGTGAGGTCCACCGATGACTTCCAACCAATTAAGGTTTAGGGCATCGAGCCCAAAGGATCAAGCCCGACCCTGAGCTGCCAGTGCTTGGGACTCAGATAAGCACCTACAACACGCGAACTCTATCCACCCCGTGCTTGAACAAGTGGTGACTCCTAACCAGTAAGGTTTAGGGCATCGGGCTTTAAAGGCTTCGCCATACCCCTCGGACCGTGTTTGGGTTTCAGAAATGACGTCCATGACTTTTATTTTCTTTTTCTTCTTTTCTTTTTCTTTTTGCCTTTCTTTTGCTTTTTTCTTTTCCCCTTTTGGAAAGTACATTTGGCCTTCATACATAGTATAAAACTATTATGAATTAGATCCAACGGGTTTAAGGCCGGCTTGCAAGGTGAAAATAGTCACGTAACTACAACCTATTGGTACAAGTTGTGCGATTGTGTGAATTAGCTAAAGGGGTAATGTTCAAGGTTGAATATGCTAGAACTTCAATCGACCAAAAACTAAATCATGTATGGAATTGTTCTATCATTAAGGTAACATACAGGGCTTCAATTTTTCAACTAAAGGCAAGAGTAGAAACACATAAATTAAGGCACAAAAAATGATTTGCAAAAGTGTACAAAAATGAAAATAATGCTACAAAGCTTTAGATATAACCAAAGTGGCTTATACAAGCTTAACATAGCTAAACACAACAAAAGTATCACTGCCTACTATCGGCCAATACATGCATCTATCTGAAAATGAAGTAAATAGTTAATAAAGTAAGCAAACAAATGTGATAGATGACACTCCAGACCCCCCAGCAAAGGGAGGTATAACCATGTCTCAGCTAAGTGGGATCGAAGCTAGAAGGAAGTGCGACCACCTCACTCGTGGTGGTGTGGATCTTGCGGTAGATCTAAAGCTGCTGATGACTGCCGGCACATCAGTGCCGATTGTTGGAGCCACAGAATGTCGGGTTGGTGCTCAAATCAGACCGGCACAGGCTCAAATTTGTTGTGCCATCTGTGTGGGCAGCCCTTGTGTCTTTGATGTAGTGGCAAAATTCTGTACAGAGGCCACTAATCTCTTGAAGTTGCATGGAAGCGGTGTGTTGGACTTAGCCTTAGGGCCGAGGAGTCTTCAGCTGCGAGGTGGAGTTCTTGTTGGTGGGAGCCCATGCTGGATCTAGAGATGACGGTGGGCTATTGGTGGCTTGGTAGTGGGTTTTTGGGGCTCTTCCCTGCTTCCCTTTCAGATACTTTCCTCACTCAACAAAGGGAAGAATTTGTTCTTCTTTTTCCATAGCCCATATCACATACCTAGTGTGGGGCATCTTGCAGTTCCCTCGGGAGGAGCTTACACTTGATTCCTTTCAATTCCCTCACCAAGAGAGTACAACGAGTTAGGCCTGCTCACCCCAAAATTGTTTCAGTCAAGCACTCATCCTTTGGATTTTCTTCCCCCTTTATGATGTTTGTTGGGCAAACTTTGGCCCGAACATTGTAGGATGTCAGTGCCCGACCCACTTCACTTTGAAACCCATATATTTTTTGTTCTAGGGGGTTCTCCACAGTATGGATTTTTTTACTCAATTGGGCATTGAATTTCTTTTGTTCTTCCACGTATCACCCACCGGTTGTGAGGTCGGTA
This sequence comes from Tetrastigma voinierianum, assembly GCA_016808115.1. Lineage (NCBI taxonomy): Eukaryota > Viridiplantae > Streptophyta > Magnoliopsida > Vitales > Vitaceae > Tetrastigma > Tetrastigma voinierianum. Next base: position 168,362 of record JAEQBH010000319.1, read on the forward strand.
CTTGCTCCATTAGGAGATTGGGCTGTGGTGGTTGAGAGTGAGAGGCATGCGTGGGCACCATGGTCCATTGGTCTCTTATAGTCCCTCGTGGACATGTATCCTCTAGAGTTTACTCTTAAGGTATTGATTGTATTGCTCCCTCTAAGTGTTCCATTTAGTCCGTTCAAGTTCAATCCAGGGTTCTTGAGGAGATTGACTTTGAGTAACTTTGCATTCTAGGTTTCTAATCCTTTGGGAATGGATTCTGACCCAACGGGGCAACACAAAAACAACACAAGCGATCTGCGGCCTTTGTTTTTTTTTTTTTTTTTTAATAGTGAAATGTACTAAAAAAAAAAACTAACAGTGAAACAATAAAAGGAAAATTTCACCAGAACTTGTGATGAAGATCACAAGTGTTCCATAGCTCGTCAAATGTACTTAGGCACCATCCCCGGTAACGGCGCCATTTGTTTCGTGCCCACGATGAGGTGATCAGGAATCCTTGATATTTGTTTCCTATACTCCTCCTCCTGTCGTAGTCAAGCTACTGAGTATGCGGTCTAGGGTGGTACACGAGGATGGGTTTTCTTCGTACCACAAATAGTTGAGTGAAGTAAGAATTTGGTAATTCAATTTGGATTTTGAACTTGACTAAGATGAGGTTTGGGGTTTAAAACTGAAAATAAAAACAATTTAAAATGTAAATAGGAACATGAGTGTTGGGCCCTTGGTTTAGGGTTTTAAGGCAACTAACATGTCCTCGAATTTCCCTGCATTGGGGAGCATGACATATAGTCATTTCCCAGACGGATCTTAATTTGCTTGCAAAACTAGACCCTTTGATTTTCCCTTTTGAAACATAGCATTTAACTGGGCAAAAATATTCCTAACAGTCATATCATATCTCAAAAACCTACCCTGCAGTAACTAATAGGAAACAACTAACTGGATAACAGGGGATCTAGTGATAAGCATCCACTGTAACCAAAAAGCTTGCTAAATACATGTTATTGAGGGTGTGCCTAGAAGATTTTAACCTAAGGTGAGAAATAGAACATCAATACCCATAAATGCGTGCATTAAGAACAGAGGACCGTCAGTATACCTCAACTCCAAAGCCTAGTAGCCCTCCTCTTCAAGGAGGAAGAGGTCTAGCCAAACATCCTCTGAGTTGTCATCCTCAGAGGTGTTGTGCTTAGAAAAGGAAGAAAGAGGAGAGAGAAGAGAGAAAACTGGAACAAAATGAAAAGCTGCGTGCTGAAAGCTTAAAAATGACAAAAAATTAGGGTTACAAAGTTATAGGGTGGCTTATATAGCCAACTTGGTGTATGAAATACCAAAATGCCTAAAATATGAGATTTACAATAAGGGTAAAATGGTAATAATCAAAAGCAGTGGATTTGGAGTCCAAAAACATCAAAAACACGGTGGGCAATTTTGCTATGCGGCAAATTTAGCTAGCATAGCGAAAATTTAAACTATGCTGAGAATTTCGCTAACTGCGAGGAATTCTACAAGATAGCGAGGTGAGATTTTCGCTAGGAACGATGAGATTTTGCTGGCTAGCGAGGGTTTCGGCTAGCCTAGCGAGAGGATTTTCACATAGCGAAAGTTTCGTGGGATTGCGGAGTGCCCGCTGGTGCGAAATTTTGCAATCCACTGTAGGGATTTTGCAATCTAGCGAAAGTTCACGGCTTGCTCCTTCTTCCTTGTTTTCCTGCGCATCATCCTTTCTTCAAATCCAGCATTTCTTAATTTGATTGAGTTAAACATTGTGATCCTCGGCGTCGGCACAAATCTTGACATCAAACTTGAACTTATTGGCTGAAGTACGCAAAAACCTGCAAAATTAACAAAAACAAACTCAAAATGGAATCAGTGGTACTAAGTGGACCTGCACATAACAATTGGCTCAATTCATATGATTAGTGCGCAAAAAGCACTCAAAACCTATCTTGAATAGGGCACAAAATAGCACTTTTTGGACACTAATCACTTAGTGTATAGTTTAGAGTAGATTTTTATTTTTTTATTTTTAGTTAATTTCTTTTATGGATTTGAATCTGCGAACTATGCAGAAACGAGTGGAGCTGTTGTTTTATTTTTGTTATTTCTTCTTAAAATTACTGCCTAAAAATTTATGAAATCTAGACAAATTTCTAGAATTCATTTCTTCTCAATTTTATTGCAAATACAGTGGTTGTACGTGATTGGTACTCTATTTTTTAATTTGAAATGCAGTAATCGGAGCGTAGCTCTGCTGGATTTGATTTACATTTAGTTACAATCTTTCCTGACTAAATTTGGAGAACTTATTTGGGTTCGGATTTACTTATTTGGTGTCGTTTTTGAATTGATAAGTTCCCAATAGTGGTGCAGATACCGATTAAGGGAATAATATCTTGCTACGATGTTGAGGAATGTATCTTGCTCGATATCGGGATGCCCTGCTGCGTGACGAACGGAGATTCACGAAGTGAGAACGATGCTGCAGGTATGCTAGACTACCATTGATGAAGCTGGCGAGAGTTATGAGGTTCATTTTGATAAATCCTACTCTCATGGTGAAGTTGGAGGGAGTATTTACTTGATATAAATGATCAGAGAGTTCACCTTAATCTAAAGACAAGTTCTTAACCCCGTGTTAGCTGAGATCTAATCAAGGGAAAAGAACGACCCAATAGATCTGGAGGTTGAGCCACCTTTTAAGTGGTAGAAACTTTGCAAAAAATCCTGAGAAGGAAATGCAAAAGATTTGCTGTCATCACGAAATGGGTGTGAAGTATTGAGAAAGAAAAATGCCCAGATCTTGCAAGAGAGTTGGGAATACATGTAGTTGGTTTGATCTTGTCTTCGAAAGAAGCAAGGGTATCCAACCAGTGAATATGGAGAAATCCAATTCCAAATTTTAGGAAATCTTGGACAAATCCAGATCCATACACAAAACAAAGCAATGTATTTTTAGTGTAGGAATTGAGGCATTTCATTGCCAATTCTTATTAGTTTTAAGTTTCTCATAAGCTTGATTAGATCTGTATTTTAGTTACAATTTATTTTAGTCATTTAATTTGTTTGAAAGGATTAAACAGTAGTTAATGATCTAGAATCTTTATTTTTCTAGATACAACTTCCATTTGAGTTTTAGTCCAAATAGCATGGAATTTTTAGTAGTTGGGGGTAGTTGATCTAGTCGTACCAATCTCTGTGGGAATGATACCTAGACTTACATCCAGATTTACTACTTGTATGTCCTGTGCACTTGCAGTGTCATAGACTAAACCCTTATTTTTAAAACCATGAACATTCAGAAAGAAATATTTTATTAAGCAAATTTATCAAAGTGACATGGATACGAGAAATGCAAGGCTCTTACAACGATGTTGAGGGTTTTAGTCTATATAAAAGGGACAAGCCAAGCTTTATGCGCCGTTGTCGGGGATTGAAAAAATTAAATAGTCAATATTCTAACAAAATGAGAATGCTAATTTGGCCATTTTATAAAAAGAAAGAGCAAAAATAGCACCAGCGGTGGGTATCGACAGTGATCTTTAACATGCCATGTTGAAAATATTTTTAGTTTATTAATCCTATTAATCTAAGTGTGTTTTTGATTTGGAAATCCTTTAATGCATAGGAAACAAGATTCGACTGTTTCAACGGACAACGAATTAGAAGAGCCTTTCAAAAGCTTAAGAAAAGACTAAAGCTGACGCAGCTATGGCGGATGAGAGACATGACCGAGACGAGGAGGCGAGAGGACGGCCGGCAGAGAAGGCCTCTGTGCGACCATGATGGAGGATTTCCGGAGGCCTATCATTCAGGAAGAATATTCTGTAATCAGACAACATACTGTGGATGCAAATAACTTCGAACTAAAGCAGCCTTAATAACAATGGTGTAGCAGCATTAGTTCACTGGTCATCCCACCGAAAACCCAAACGAGCACCTAGGTAGATTTCTCAGGATGGCAAATACAGTGAAGCTAAATGGTGTGAGGCCAGAGGTGATAAAGCTGCATCTCTTCCCATTCTCCTTACGAGATATAGCAGCCACATGGTATGAATCATTACCATATGGTTCGATTGATATGGGAAGAAATTTGTTAGAGCGTGAGTTCTTTCCCATCTCTCACCTTAGAGAGAAGAAGAGAGAGATAATAGTGTTCCATCAAAGGGGAGATGAGCCTATATATAGCACAGGAGAATTCAAGAGGATTGCTGAAGAGGTGCCCTATGCATGGAATTGATTTAAAACCGGATGGATATATGTATCATGCCTTAAATGATACATCCCAAAGGCATTATCGATGCTTCATCTTTGTGGAGCATTGAAGAAAAAAGTCTTGAAGAGGCTAAGTCGATGAAGACACGGCCAAATGCAATATGAGCTCCATCTGAGTTTTCAAGGGGTAATAAGCAGAGGAAAAGGGTCATGTTTGAGTGAAATGACAGCCATGGAGCGAAGTTAGATGCCATCATGCGCGAGGATGGAATGACAGGAAAAAAATGCACCTTTGCTTTCGTAGGGGAAATAGGAACGGTGGAAAGAAAACAGAGATGAGGAAAAGAAGTCTTGAAGTACCAACATAAGAAGAATCTTATGGTGAGGAGGTTAGAATACATTGAATGAACAGAAATTACCAGCTCAAGCCAAATCCTAACTTGCCCACACATTATAGTCCGGCGAGCCGTGAGAATTTCTCATATGGTGGAGGGCATTACAAGGCACGAAGGCATGGGCGGAATCCTCAGCGGGGATATCGTGACCACCAAGGTTCCAATGGCGACATGAGGGGGTGAAGGCGGGAATGACTATCGAGGTCATGGGGACTGTCAATTGAAGAACAAATGTTGCGAGTTCATGAGATGACAAGAAACATACACTTCCATGAATAAAAGCTGTCGACTTGGAAGCTTTCAAATTACGATACTCAAGTATTTGAAGAATACAAGTGCCTCATTGAAAACTTAGAGACACAAGTAAGTGGTGACCACTGAATATGCCAAATCCCGAGCAAGGGTGCATTCCACTAGTGACACTCGAAAAGAATCCAAAAGGCTGCATGGCAATTCAGGTTGAGAAGTGGGAAGAAGTAAGCAACAATAGAAGGAAAAGAAAGAAATGAGGCAAAACAAGAAATGAAGGAAGGAGAAGAGCACATCTTGAATAACTGAAGAAAGTAATGGTGAAACTTGAAGGAAGGTACATTATACACCTATAGTGCCATTTCCACAGGCTTGAGAGGAAGGCAAAAGGGAAGATGAGTTTTCTAAGATTCTTGGACATTTTCAAGAAAATAGAAATCAATATCCCATTTGCAGAGGTAATCAACCAAATGCCTACTTATGCAAAATTTCTGAAGGAGATACTGAGCAAGAAAAGGAAGATAGCTAAGGATGGAATAGTGAATTTGACTGCTACTTGCAATGCAGTTATCCAGCAAAAGCTCCCAACAAAAATGAAGGACCACAGTAGTTCGCCATTCCATCGTAGGGAAATATGAATTCAAAGAAGGCTTATGTGATTCTGGTGCTATTATAAATTTGATGCCTCATCGAACATGAAGACTAGTTTGGGGAATTTACCCCAGACAATTACATTGCAAATGGCTAGCGGTCGATGGCACAACCCGAGAAGGTATTCTTGAAGATATGCTTGTCAAGGTTGGAAATTCATCTTTCCAGTGGATTTTGTTGTCATGAAGATGGAGGGAAGACACCCAAGTTCCTTTGTTGCTAGGAAGACCTTTCTTAGCAACTGGAGCAGCCTTGATAGATGTACAGAAAGGTGAACTGACACTAAGGGTGGGGAATGAAGCAGTGCACTTTAATCTTAATAGGAGTCTGGAACATCTTGATGTAGATGCAGAAAGTTGTATGGCTGTAGAAAACAATAGTCTTCTTAGTGTTGAATTGAATTCTGACTGTATTCTTCAACATTCTATCAATGAAATTGAGATGAATTTTCAGTATCTTGAGAGTCTTGATTGTGAAATACCGCCTTCAAATTTGTTTAACAAAGAAATAGTCTAGAACATAAATGAAACAGTCAAGATGATATGCAGCCCAAAACGAGAAAACTCATGAAGCGAAACTGAGTGCGAAGGGTTAACATTGGAAAATTGCCAGTCATTTGAAATATGAGTTCTTAGAACCCGAGAAAGAAAACCAATCATCATATCAAAAGCTTGCATTAACTAAAAGTGAAGAGCAGTTCTTTGGGGAAATTCTGAAAATCTGAAGCTATTAGCGATCGATTGAGATCCCGAGAAGGGTATTAGTCCTCCATTCGCATGCACAAAATATTGTTGAATGATAATGCAAAAACGTGAGCATCAAGTAGACAATTATGAAAAGTTGTTAGAAAAGAAGTTACGAAATGGTTAATCGAGGTTTTATATATGCTATATCAGATAGTTCTTAGGTGAGCCCGATGCGTAGTTCCCGAAGGTGGATTCTTGTGATCGAAATAGAAAGAAGATGAACTTATTCCTACAAGCGTAGCGGGATGGAGGGGGTGTGTATTGGAAACTACGAAGCGAATCTTTGCCCAACGAGAAGGATCATTTTCCCGCCTTTCATTGATCGGATCTTTGGATAGATTGGCGAGACACCGCTACTTTTGTTTTCTTGATGGATACTTTGTAGATATAACCAAATTTCCATTACTTTGAGGATCAGGAGAAAACCACTTTTACATGCCCATTTGGTACTTTCGCTTTTAGGAGAATGCCATTTGGTTTATGTAATGCTCCTGGTACCTTCCAAAGATGCATGTTGTCTATATTTTCTGATATAGTAGAAGAAGTTATGGAGATCTTCATGGATAATTTTACAGTGTATGGATCCAGTTTTCAACAATGCCTGCATAACTTGGGGACAGTACTTCAATGGTGCAAGGACAAGAATCTAGCTCTGAATTGGGAAAAATGTCATTTTATGGTTACAGAAGGAATTGTCTTGGGGCACATGATTTCTCTGACGAGGCTAGAGGTAGACCAAGCAAAGTTTCAATTACAAAAATTTAATGCCACCCACAGTATAGTTAAGAAATTAGGACATCTTGGATTTTACGAGGAAGATTTATCGAGGAGATTTCTCAAAAATTGCTAGACCACTATGCGGATTCTTTTGAAGAAAGGATACTAAGTTCTATTTTGATGAATCACGCGAGAATTCTTTTGAAGAGTAAATCCAAACTAGTTGAGCTCATCATGGCAAAACCCGATTGGAGCAAGAATTTGAAATCATGTGTGATGCGGTGATTTTGCAATGGGAGGCTGTATTGGAATGACTAAAAAAAAGTATTCAGGCCATATACTATGCTAGAAAACCTTTAACAAAGCTCGGAAAATTACTCCTACTCTTGAAAAGGAGATCTTTGGGGTCTTTGCGTGTGAAAAAATTTAGGCCATATTTGGGGTCCCATGTTATTATACACAGCGATCATGCGACAATTAAGTATCTATTGGCAAGAGAAAACCGCTAAGGCGATCGAAGAGTGGGTATTGTTATTGTAAGAATTTGATTTAGAAATAAGAGACAAGAAAGGTTGTGACAATGTGATAGCTGATCACTTGTCAAGAGTAGAGAAACTTGCTGTATAAGAAGAAGAAAGAGAAATAGTAGAATTTTTCGAGATGAGCGGTTAACATTCGGTTGTCACTCCAGGCGATCACACGCCTTGGTATCAGCGTGTGAGCTGCAGCTTGTGGAATTATGCCACAAGAATTCAGCTACGGAGAGAAAAAGCTAAGGGCGGCAGTAGGTACTACATCTGGGATGATACTTGTTTAAGGAGGCGATCTTATTATGAAGTGTGGCACCGAGGAAGATTTAGTAGCAGATTTGAAATGTCATGCATCGCCGCTATGGAGAACATTGCGAAGTCTTTTGCAAAACAACCCACAAGTCTCTCCGGTCAGAATTTCTTGAAACACTTATTTTTAAGGACTGTTTTGAATGGGTGAAGTTATGCTTGATCAATGCGAAGAATTGGAAATATCGTAGGCATGGAAATACTTACGCTAGTATCACGGTGGTGCAATTGTTTGATGTATGGGGAATGGATTTTATGGGGCCTTTTCCAGCTTCATTTGGAAATATATACATACTCCTAGCTGTGGATTATGTATCAAAATGAGTTGAGGCAGCAGCTTGTCCCAAGAATGATGCTATCTGATTTGTGGGATTTTTTTCTGAAGAAATATTCTCCTTGATTTGGACACCGAGCGTAATCAGTGATAAGGAAGCCATTTGCAAATAAGGTGTTTGACAAACTCATGAGCGAGATATGATATCAAATACATTATGAGCAGCTTATCACCCTCAAACAAATGGGCAAGCTAGAGGGTGCAATAAGGAGATAAAGATGTGAGCAATTGTAAGTTCCAACATAAGAGATTGGTCTTTGAAGCGATGATGCACTGCAGGCATACGGGAATTTGCTTTTAAAGCTCCCATTGGAATGTCCCCATGGGCTTGTCTTTGGAAAACCTTGTCATCTACCTCTTGAGCTAGAATATAAAGCTATATGTGGGCCATCAAGAAATTAGAATTTTGATTTCAAAGTGCTAAAGAAGAGAGAGGCTACTCCGGCTAAATGAATTGGAAAAGGAATGAAGCCTATGATAGTGCGAGAATCTACAAGATAAAACAAAATGGCATGATCAATTTTGAGGAGGAATTTAAGGCGGAGATCAGGTCTGATGACAGCTCCAGACTAAGACTCTTTCGGGGAAGCTTAAATCAGATGGAGTGGACCATATACAGTAGTATCAAGCACACAATTTGGGGCAGTGACACTTAGAGCCAACAATCATGAGGAATTCAAAGTTAATGGTCAGAGATTAAAGCATTACCTTGGGAGAAAGCAATTGGAAGAATGACTCTTAGTTCTGAATGAAAAATTTAAAGAAACAGAACTATGGCAGCAGCAAGTCCAGCTAAAGACTAAAAATTGAGCAACTTTGTGGAAGGCAATCCACATCAGTTTGTTTTAAGTTTTTCTTGTTATATTTTTATTTTTAAATTTCTAATAGCTTTATGTATTTTGATTCATTATTGATTGAAGAGTAGGTAAATTTTTTTTAGTTTTGTAGGACAATGAAATTGTGCAAAAGGGGGAGCATCTACAATCAAACTTCAAATCTGCATCAGAGACAAAAAGGGGCAGTATACTCTTTTTGATTTTATTTAAATTTTATCTCTGATATGGCATGATTGAAAGTTTGGGGGAATTTTATTTTGTTCTAGTGCTTAAATTTAAGATGATGAATAGTGGATGATTTTGTTGAATGTTTGCATGATGAAGATGAATTGAGTTGTATTTGCCTTGATTGGATTTAAATAAATTGAAATTGCTATGAATTTAATTGTTCAGGGAGACCTAAAAAATTTTCTGGTCGCAACAATAATCCAAAAGTTGCAACCAAGAATGCTGGATGTGGAAACAATAAAGCATAAAAGAGCAAGTCATGACATCAAGTCCCATGTCGTGACCACATTTCAGGTCGCAACAAAAATCCTTAGGTTGCGACCGAGAAAATCAGCTTCGATAAAAGTAGGTTTTAAAACTTTCATTTTGGGTGTTCCAATATTAAAAATAAATCCATTGCAAATCATCAATTAGGAGCTCAAAAGTCAAAGTCACTTGAACTCCAATAACGCAATCATGACATTGTTACGTCCGTCAAATTTCCAATCGCTTTAACTTTCGTTCGAGCGCTTTCGAGTTCTCTATCATTCATTCAAAATCTTTGAAATAAATTGTCATTAATGCAGAACCAGAAACTAATGTCTTGATTAAATGAATTAGTTTAGTTTGCTTATTTTCAAAAGGAATAATTCAGGGGAATTTAATAAATCTAAGAGAAACGATCAAAATTCCTCAACAACTTTCAAAACCCCTGTTGGAAAAAGCAAAGAAGCTTAAATCCGAGAAACTTCATTTGATTCATTCATCAGAAATTTGGAAAAAGAGAATAAAGAGCCTTATAGTTCCCAAGAGAAATAAAATCACTATAAGAGATGGGAAAACAAAGGAAGAATAAACACTTGAGAATGAAGAAAGGAGAATGAGAGAAAAAGAAGAGTTCAGGCTGCGAGCACAGGCTTATGGAATAGATGGGTGGAGAAACAAACCAATTCCATGAAACGCTGTGTAATCAAGAGAGTGGTTGATGGGAAGGGAATTGGAAGAAGGGTTGATTAGAACCCATCATCCAGAGGAGCTCCAAAAGAAAAGGAAGGAAGAGCCCCAATTTGTTGAACAACCTTGTTAATAGCCGAATCCTTCCAGAGAGAGTTCAAGGTCTGGAGAACCAAATAAAGCAGAAGCTACAGCCTTCAGAGGGAAGATATAGGATTTTAGATCAAGAAATAAAGAGTTTTTCTCCAGTTTAGTTATAGTCTTATTTGTAAAGAAATCAGATTGTACAATATTGAAATGTTTTGGATATTTGAATAAAATTCTTGTTGACTTACAAATTAGTTGTTTCTGAGTTCACGAATAGATATACTGAATTTTGTGTTTGTGTCATTTCCTGTTTAGCATGAAAAGAATAAGTGCCTTTGTACGTACAGGATCAAATAAACAATTAGAGTTCTTTCCAAGTAAAAATGCAGGAAAAATAAGGGCATAGAGTAGTAAACTGGAAATTAGGAGTTGCAGACATAATGCTTACATTCAGTTTAGATTGCAAAAATTGGAAAAATGGTTATTGCTGATGGAACAAATAACTTGGTTGAAATGGTATAAATAGACAGTGAATAACTACAAGTCTTGAAGAAATAATACACTTGGTCAACAAAACTCATGAAACTTTGAGAGGAATTAGGAACATCTTCTGGGAAATTCAGGATTAAGAGTCCATAGTCCTAGAACTTGTTAGATTATTGATTGAGGCGAAATCTTAGGTAAAAACAGCTAACAAGAAGTGATTGAGGCCATCCTTGGCAGTTTGAGCTTTTCCAAGCCTACCCTCAATGTATGCTAAGGCATACCCTCTAGTTCCATGATTTGAGCCAAACGAGCCTTATTTCTTCAATAAACAGCAACTGAAAACCTAAATTCCCTTCCTTGCAATAATCCTGCAACAAAAAGCCCAAATTATCCAATTTCCAGTACAGAAAGAGTCTACGGTAAAGGAAGAAACAAGTTTGGGAGAAAAATATTTCCAAATGTTACAATGAAGGAGGGTGAAAAGTAAAGCATAAATTAATGAAAAAGGGAATAAGTTTGTCTTATGGCCTGTTGCCTTGAACAATTAAGCTCGTAGGGGTGTTTTAACACACAGTACCCTAATACCAGTATGGGAGTTGCTAGCCCAAAGTTCTCTAAGAGTAATAGAAAGCCTAAAAGACAAACATTGCACTATTCCCCAGCCTTAGAAAAACAGAAGCAAAGAGTTCTAGAACAAAAGGCCTTTGAATAAAGTGCATATGGAAATTAAAATTCCATAAAGAATTCAAAGATGAATCATGCAAGATTGAGGAGAATCAGCAAATACAAAGAAACCTTGAGTGAAAGCTGAAGCAGCAGTAAAGGTGGAAGTGGGTGATTTGCAGCAAATTTTCCCGTTATCTACTGATTACCTAAGCTGACATTCTGATGCGAAAGACGATTGATCTTGAAGGTTGAATTTACTCGTTAGTGGAGATCAATATGAAAAACAAGCCTATGGGACTTTGACAAACAGTCCAAGAAATTCCTAGAAGATTAGCTTCTAAATTCAACATGAAAATGAAAAGTTGAAGACTGCTTGAACACACCTGACACAAGACTTGTTGAATAAACTGTTTAAATATATTATTTCATCAAGAGATTTGTGATAGAAGTCTACCATTTCTTTTTCTTGAATTGAAACTGAAATTTAAAATGATGCTGTTATCTCCTATTTCAAGTTAGAAGGTGGAATAAGAAAGACTATGGTATGAATAAGAAAAATGTCCTTAAAAATTTCAAGCTTATTTGTTTGAGGACAAACAATTCTTTCTTTTCTTTGCTTGAGGACAAGCAAAATTTTAAGTTTAGGGGAATTTGATGAGTCCAAAAACTCATCTGATTTTTAATCTATTTTTCTGAGTATATTACAAGATAAATGTTGATTCATATGCAGAAATGTGGATATTTTACTCAAATTTAATTTTGCAGAAAATCTGTGAAACAATCAGTAAAGCAGGAAGAGACCGGCCTACAAGCAGAAATGAAGTCGCAACTAAAGTCGAGCCATGACAAGAAGCAGCTTTCAGTCATTTCAAGTACGACATCACCAAGGTCGAGTTTAAGGGAAGAAATAGAAATGTAGCAAGCGAAGTCGTGACTTGAATTAAACTGCGACCCGAGAATGACAGGCAACAAATAGAAAGAGATGCAACACCCTGCTTGATGTCGCGGCCTTGAATGTAAGCGAGGTCGCGATGTCACTCGATGTCAGGCATGGGTTGGAAAATAAAGCCTAAGAGTCTACGCAAAGAAAAGAAGTTGCAACTAGTTTTAAATGAAAGGCATCATTTGGTCGCGGCGGCCTCGTTGAGTTCGCAACATGACAAGCGGCGAAGTCTGATAGAAAGATTGATTGCGACCATTTATTAAGCAAAGACCTAGCGATGTCGCGACTGAAGAAGAATTTGATGTGAAATCAAAGGTCGCAACTACTTTTGAGTAGTTGGGACTGCAAAAGCGGCTTGAACAAGAGTAACACATGAGTGCATGACATAGCGTGAGGTCGCGAGCACGGGACTAGAGTTGAAAGAGGAAATTGGTTGCAACAAGAATTGAGGTTGCGACGGAAGATGAAAATGAACATCGAAAGGTCCTGACAGCACCTTGGAAGTGTGACAAGTTTGAAACCTGTGGCGAAGACCACCAACAAGGTCGCGACTAGAAAAACAAAGTGCGACACAGTATGATAAACGACAACAAGGTCGCGACATAAAACGAGAAGTGAGACATGCGGCTATGAGGAAAAAGATTTGACTCGGGCGAGTGCCATTGACTTAGAAGCGAAGAGAAAGATAATAATATCGCGACTTGAAATATTGTGACATCGACTTTGAGAATCTTGAGCTACGAAGGTCGAATACATAATGATATGACCATTAATCATGTACAAGGAATGGTCGTAACATAAGCAACAAGGTAGCGGTGAGACATGAGCAATCAAAGGGAAATCCATGTGACATCAACTAGAAGTCTTGACATAGAACTCAGTAAACTAGGCTTTCTTTTAGGATTCACTGGAGCTTTGGGATTGACCCGATTTCTTTTGTGATCATAAATAGACGAGTTTATAATGATAAAGTAACTTCCGTTTTCACTACCCGAAAAAGGGGGGAAAAGGAGAGGAACTCGAGTGTATAGTTTAGAGTAGATTTTTATTTTTATTTTTAGTTAATTTTTGGTTGAATCTTGACGTAAAAAGCAGGTGGAGCTGTTGTTTTTTATTTTATGTTGGTATATTTCTTAAATTCTTTGCTGAAAATTTATGACATCTAAACAATTTACGGAATTCCATTTCTTCTTAGTTTTATTGCAATTGCGGTGGTTGTACATGATCGGTACTCCATTTTGATTCGCAATGCGATGTCGGATATGACTCTAGCTGGTTGATTTACATTTAGTTACAGTCTTTCTGCGTTGGAGAACTATTTGGGTTGAGTTTTACTTATTTGGTGTCGTTTTTGATTGATAAGTTCCCGATAGTAGTAAATACAGTTGAGGAATGTATCTTGCTCACATTATCGGGATGCCCTAATAACACGAGAGACGGATATTCACAGTAAAGAGCAATCACTCTAGGTATGCTAGACTACCATTGATGGCTAGGGCTTTGAGAGTTCATTTGATAAATCACATATATATAGTGAAGTTGGAGGGAGTATTTAACAATATAAATGTCAGAGGATTCACCTTAAATCTAGCTGATTCTTAACCCTAGTGTTAGTGAGATCATCGAGAAAGAAACTGACCCAATAGATCACGGAGGTTGAGCCACCTTTTAGAAAATTGGTGAAACTTTGCAAGAATAAAAGTACAAAGATACCTTTCTCGTCACAAAATGGGTGTGAAGTATTGAGAAAGAAAAATGCCCAGATCTTGTAAGAGAGTTGGGAATACAGGTAGCTGGTTTGATCTTGTCTTCGAGAGAAGCAAGGGTATCCAACCAATGAATATGGAGAAATCCAATTCCAAAATTTAGGAAATCTTGGACAAATCCAGATCCATACACAAAATAGAGCAATGTATTTTAGTGTAAGATTATTTATTTCATTGTAAATTCAACGATAGTTTTCATTTCTCATAAATGATTCGATCAGTATTTTAGTTACAATTTATTTTTAGTCATTTAATTTGTTTTTAGCTTAGTTAAGCATTAGTTAATAGTATCTTTATTTTCTAGATACAACTTCCCATTGAGTTTTAGTCCAAATAGCATGGAAGTTTAGTAGTTGGGGTAGTTGATCTTTAATTCGTACCAATCTCTGTGGGAATGATACCTGGACTTACATTCAGATTTACTACTTGTATGACCTATGCACTTGCGGTGTCATAGACTAAACCCTTATTTTTAAATCATGAACCTTCTGAAAGAAATATTTTATTAAGCAAATTTATCCAAAGTGACATGGATGCAAGAGTAATGTAAGGCTCTTACAACTATGTGAATTTGAGGGGTTTTTAGTCTATATAAAAAGGGACAAACATCAATATAAACAGAAGAAATGAGATGCCTCTACAAGGGATCTTAGTGGTGCAAATTTTTTATGTGTGAGGCATAGACTTCATGGGACCTTTCCCACCCCCTTTTGGAAATCTATAAATTCTCCTAGTTGTGGATTATGTATCCAAATTGGTTCAAGCCATAGCTTGTCCCATAAATGATGCCAACACAGTTGTGGGGTTTGTTCAAAGAAACATATTGAGTAGATATGAAGCCCCGATTGATCATTAGGGATGAGGCCGTTTGCAAACAAATTGTTTGCAAAACTCTTGTGTATGGAGTAAGACATGCTATAGGATTTTATCACCCTCGATCCAAATGGGTAAAAATTTGAGATATCAATAGGGAGATCCCAGGTATACTAGAAAATAGTGAACCTGACGAGAAAATACTAGTCAATAAAGCTAGATGATGCATTGTGGTCTTACAAAACTGCTTATGAGACTCCTATTGGAATGTCCCCATATAGGATTGTATTTGGAAAGCCTTGTCATCTCCCTCTTGAGCGAATATGAAGTTATGGGCAGATTAAACTAGTTGTGATTTCAAAACTGGCAGGAAAGATATGATTGAATGAGCTGGAAGAGGCGAAATGGAAACATGACAATGCCAAGATCTACAAGGATAAGACCAAGAGGTGGCATGATCAAAGAATTATGAGGAAGAAGGTTCAAAGTAGGGCTTCGATCATCTTGTACAACTCCAGGCTCAAACTCTTCCCAGGAAAGCTTAAGTCTAGATGGAGTGGTCCTTACACATTGATTGAAGTTACACCTTTTGGACGGTTACGAGAGCAGCAGAGTGAATTCAAAACAGATAGGCAATGAGCAAACATTATCATGGAGGAATTTTGAATGAAGAACAGCCTTGGATCAAAAGTGTTGAAGAAATTACTGAAAAGAAAACAAATTACAGCAATGTCGAGCTAAGGACAATAAAGCGAGCATGGTGAGAGGCAACAATTTTATTTATCGAATGCGTGGAATATTCTGCGGTAGCAAGAAATGCTTGTCAAGAATGATTTAAATTTGAGCTTCAATGAAATCTACGAAATTTTCCAATTCTTTATTCTTTTTAAATTTTATTTATTGTTATTTCTTTTCATTTCAAGTTTATTTTTGTGTAGTTGAATTTTGTTTGATTGATTGAAGTTCTTTGATGTTTCTTAGTTTAGTTTAGTTTAGTTGGATTTAATTAGTTAAATTACTGCAAATTTTTGAGATAATAATCTGGTTTTCATTGATATATCTGTGAATAATTTGCTGAAAATGAATTGAATATGCTTGAATAAATAAGATTGAGGAAAACAAGTAGGAATCAGGAAAGTGAAAATGCCATCTCAGAGTCGCGACATTATTTCAATGTCGTGGCATCAGCTCCAGAAAAATTTCCCAAAGTCACGACACAATGATTAGAGTGGCATTTTGTTTTCAATGTCGCGTTTTCTTAAATCGCGACATCATGTTCAGTAACCATGACATTCTTTTAGGAGTCCGCGACATCACATCGGTTGACTCAGTAGTGATATTATAACGAAGTCGCGACATCGACATTCAAAGTCGGAACATTCCTCTCGGAGTCATGACATAATGTTTTCAATGTTGCGGCCTTTTTCTTAGAGTCACGACATTGCTTCGACAGAGTCGCAACATCGCTTCGACAAAGTCGCGACATTAGGTTAAGTCACTTAAAATGATAATCAAAGTTGCGACATCGCACTCAAAGTTACGACATTGCATCTACAATGTCATTACATTTCCTCAGAGTCGTGACCTTGCACTTAGGGCAATCTCCCTATTTAAGAGAACACTTAGTGAAATTTAAATCAGCCTGAGGTCTTGAGCTTTGAGCCTTAAATCCTTCTTACCCTTCATTTTAAAAATCCAGTGCAAATGTCTGCTCTAACTCTAATCTAAGCAGAAGTCTTGAAAAGTCATGGAAGGCATTAAACAAGGGTAGAAAAAATTTGAGCAGGGGAAATGTTCTCTTTGAAAGTGAGGAGAAGCAGGTGGAATTTAGAAGGTGAGTCTACGGGGAGCGAGGGTGTTCATTGGATGGGGCCAAGGTTTGAAAAACTCTCAGAAAATTCTCAGGAAGTTTGGGAGTTGGTGGCGCTGAAGAAGAAATTGAGAGAAAAGCGGGATTTTGACATTCGGATCGGGTGGAAAAAACTCTAGTTAAAGAGTTATATGCCAACCTGGGAGACAAGAAGAACCTGACGTACTATGTCAAGGGAAGATGGGTACCTTTTGGATAAAGGTCCATCTCCCAGCCCATTCAAACTCCCGGGGAGGTAGACTACTTTGGTTGAAGCTCCAAAGAACCTCGAGAGATAGCCAAGGAGCTCACGGGTGGCCAAGGGGAATGGCAAAGAAAAAATACCATCTTTAATGCCTTCATCTATAGAGGAGATCTCACCAAAGTCGGTAAAGTATGGTTCTACTTTCTGAATTTGGTGATGAAGCCCTCAAAACATGTCTCTATTGTGAGACAGGACCGCGCAATACTCCTGTATGCGTTAGTCAAGGGATATGAGGTGAATGTGGGCAGAATAATTGAAGAATCAATCTTGGATTATGCAAGGGTTTCAGTAAATATCTAGCCTCCTTGATCACACTTTTGTGCATTAAGAGGGGTGTGAAGTTTAATGAAGAGGATGAGGAGAGGTGCCCCAAGACCTCACCTCTCACTCTTGCTGGAGTCCTCAAAGCTCCAATGGAGAGTGGGGAGGGTGAGAGGAGAGTGAAGCCGCCAAAAAGAGAAAGAAGGCAGAAACTAAAGAACAAAGGGGCCAAGCTCCAACAATTGCTTCTAGTGAGGGTGATAGCAATTAAAGGGGTGGATTTAAGGCAAACTCAAAGCAACCAGTGCTCTCCCTTGCTATAGACCAAGAGATACCAGCTCAAATTAGAGTTGAAGAGAGAAGAGATGAGAGTGATGATGAGAGAGGCTCTAGTGCAGAACAACTTTCTACACTTAAGCAAAAGGGAAAAGGGAAAAAGAGAGCCACAAATGAAGATAGTATCAACTCTGAGTTGCTAGCTATGCTAAAGGAGATGAGAGAAGAGAGATTAGAAGTGACGAGGATAGAAGGCTGGGGTGGAGAAAAATACATGGAAGATCATATCAAGGAGAGAGAAGCCACCTTAGCAACAGCTCTCAAGCAGAGAAATGAAAAGTGGAGAGAAGAGCTAGAAAATAGAGACAAAATTTTGAGGGCTGAACTAAAGGAGAGAGAGAGGCTTTTGTGTATTAGCAGAAGAAAGATCTGGATGCGAGATACCTGGGTAAGGGGAGAAGGAGATGGAGTAGAACCTACTGCAAAAGGGTGATGCCTTTGGGTACCTATACAAAGAACATCAGAAGGAGATCAGGGCCACAATTCAAAGAAGAGATGAGGAGATGGAAACCTCCATCTACTATAGGAAGAAGTTGTGGACAGAGAGCTTGGACCTTTTCAACTCTAATCTAAGGAACATATACAATGCTGATTCGTGCCACGGTAGGGTGATGTGGAATCAACAAAATTTATATTCCTAAATTCCTCCTCTTTGCCGTAGTCGAGCTCTTGATATAAGCGATCTAAGTGTTTCTGAGGATGGGTTTTCATCCCACGAATGATTAGCATCGGGTGTTTGAAAATGGTGAGGCTTTTGTTTGGATTTCGGTTTGTTAAAAAACGTGAGGTTGTAACTAACATGGCTTAAGGCAAGTGGCAAATAATGCCTTGAAGGCTTGAGGTCACTAACTGATAATGGGGCTATTAAAGTGTCCTCGGGTTATATCCTCGCGTAGGGCAAATGACATATAGTCAAAGCCAAAACCGGATCTTTGTTTAGCCTATAAACTACAACCTAAGAACCACTCCCTATTTGAGTGTGAAAATCTAAACATTTAAAGTCCATTCGGTTTGAAACCTGCATTTAACCTCATTCCCATGGCTAAGTAAATGACATCTAAGAATGTCAGTGCATCTCTAAATGCTGGTCAAGTATTAACCAAAGGAAAGACATTCAAATGCCATTAAACCCTAGTTTGGAAAAAATTTGGGAACCATAAATACGTGCTATAATTCAAAGCATAGGACAACCTGCGCGGCAAAATAGCCTTGACCCTCTCTTCCAGAAATTTCATGAAGCAGCGAGCATCCTTGAGTTATCATCTATCAAGGGGGTGTTTGGCTTGGCGAGAAAATGAGAGAAAGAGGAGAGAGAGAGAGGCAAAATGAGACCTAAAATGAAAATTTGCGGAAAACTTTATAAAGTGAAAAGTTGCTTAGGGTTACAAAAAGATATATGGAGTTTTATATAGTCAGCCCAGTGTGAAAATACAAAATACTACAAGTATGAAATTACATAAGATTGAATGGCAATACATCAAAAACGTGGTGGTTGGATCAAATATGCAAAACTGAGAAGTGAGATTTCGCTATGCGGAAATTCGCTAGCATATGAAAATTTATTAACATCATGGTTAAGCAACATAGCGAGGGCCCCGCTATCTTGTGAGTCGAGAGATAGCGTGAGGAATTCGCTAGCAACGGAGTCAATTTGGCCCCAGCTAGCGAAATTGTATCTGTGAAATTTTTATTGAGATAGACGGGTGGAAAAATTTCGCTAGGCACAGTAAATTTCGCTAGCTCGAAATTTCTTGAGTCAGCTAAGTTAGAAATTTTCGTTATGATTCTTGAGTTTTCGCAATCCTAGCTAGATTTTCGCAATCTTAGCGAAAATCACGGGATTGCTCTTGCTTCTGTTTGCCTCACTTGCATCTCTGCACTTCTTATTCATCTTTAACAATTTCTTCCTTCTTTGAATCTTGATATTTCATATTTTCGGCTCGGTGAAATCATCGAGATTCTACATTTAACATAATAAGAAGCTAAGCTTGCTGATTGAAGTTCTCAAAACACACCAAAACTATCCCGAAACAATCGAAATGGAATTAATTGAAACTAAGTGGACACACACATCAATTGGCTTAATTGATATGATTAGTACTTGTAAAAAAACGCAAAAACCTATATTGAATAAGGCTCAAAATACTTGCTGCAGGTGCAATCAAATGCTCAGGGAGAATTTGAGGGTGCGCTCAATTCCATTGGAGAAAGGCAGAATTAGCTAATAAAAAGCAATGCCATGATGCTTGAATGGGTTACAAGCAAGCTTCTAGGTGATACAACAACTAAAATACCCCAGGCTTCCATACAACTTTGTAATCTCAATGGTTATCAATTTAGACAGTCAACCTCAAATCCTCCAAATCCTAAAATAAGATAAAAAGTGAACAATGCCTATCTCTGCTCCTTATAATTGAGTTTCTTGTAATTGAAATTATAAATAAAATCGAGTTTAAGAAATATGTATTGCCATTGTGTCTATCTTCCTTCTTTTCTTATTTCTGTGCATTTTATATTCTAATGTGTAAACATATAATTGAGTGTTGATTGCTGTAAAAATTGATTGAAATTCATTACCTTAGATATGTGTAAATTGTTAATTGGAACACGAAATGAGGCAAACTGAGCTTAAGGAATTTGCAAATTATGTCTTTGTTTGCCTGTGATTATATAGACTAAAACCTTCAAATTAACATAGTTACAAGAGCCTTACAATTCTCTTGCATCTTTGTCTACTTGGAATTATGGATATAACTAATAAAATTATATATTGTTTCATTGAAAATGGTTTAATACAAGACCTTTATAAATTACACAGATAAATAAGTAGTAAAATGGATGTAAGTCCAGATATCATTCCCACAAGGATTGACAAGAATTGGGAATCAACTACTCCAACTACTTAAGGTCTACACTATTTGAACTTCAAGTGAATAGTGATGGTTTAATCTAGAAGATAATAGTCCTAGACGATACACAGGAATATAAAAGGACATTAAATGTTACAAACAAAAAATAAATAAATAAAGAACAATCTTTGGGTGATCGAGTTTTCCATGAGAAATGAACACTATCAAGGAGGTACTGTGAAACAGCCAATTCTGCATTAATATGCATTACTCTATTCTGTTGCTGGAAGTGGATTTGTCCAAGATGCCTTACAATGCAATTGGATTTCTCCATATTCATGATTAAAGACATGCTCTCAAAGGCGAGGATAACCGGCTACTTGTGTTTGACCTTCTTGCAAGATCTAGGTATTTTTCTTTCTCAATACTTCACACCCATTTCTTGAGACTATAGATTTCTTGCTTCACTTCTCGGGTTCTTACAAAATTCTAGCTTGATTGATGGCTCAAGTCACTTAATCTAATAGTTCTTCTTCCTCTTGATTAGATTTACGCTAACACGAGGTTAGAACCCTTAGATTAAGAGTGAGATCTCGATTATTTAAATTGATAAATATTCCCCTCAACATCAATTATGAGTGAAATTGGAATTTATAAGGGTGAACTTTCCAGGCTTGTGGTTCATCAATGGTAGTCTATCCTTACTACAAATTGGAATGTTTGACTCTAAGGAATCTCCATCTACGTATCACCTTGAGAGGGCCTCTGGAAATCGAGAGAGCGAAACAATCATTGAAATGGTATCATATGCTACCATTGGGAGCGAAAGTCGGTTCAATAACATTAAATAAATTCCAATCCAAGTATTTCTCCTAAATGATGCGAGAAAAGGCGTAACTAATGGTAATTCAAATCTAGTGAAGTTGTGTTCTAAAATCTTTGTGTCTGTCGACAATGAATCATTGATCATTTTACTATGGTGTAATGGCGAAAAGAGCGAATTCCATAAATTTGTCCATACTCCATTAATTTGATAATTGTAGAAAATCATAAATTAAATCCAACTTCATCATTTCTACACAGGTCACTAGTTCAGATCTAGAAAATAAAATAAAATAAAAAATCTATTCTAAAAATATATAGTGAGTCCTTCTCCTCTTCCCGAGTTAAGGTATTGAAGACGGAACTACTTTACTCAAAACTTATAGGGTTATTTATAGCTGTCGAGTGGGCTGATTCCGAAGCTCAGGGTGGATTTCTAAAGAAAACTGTTGTTTTCAAGTCACGACCTCCAAGATGAGTCGACTACCAATTCTCTCATTTGATCTTGTTCAGTTGCAACCTGACATCTTCAGTTGTGACTAGATTCTATGCTACCTTGATTAGTGGTCGCGACCTCAAAATGTGGAGTCGCGACACGGCTCCCGCCTTCTGCTTGCATTATGTCCATTCTCTATTTAAAATTCGCGACCCACGTTACATACATATCTTTGGTTCTAAGTGTATTTAACTTTTAAATTCGCGACGCTTTGTTTGAGCTTCTGTCCTAATACATGTTGCTTGTCACGACGTCGATAACAGGTTGCAACTAAGTAATTTCTCTTATCACGGCACTAGGTCAGCGACCTCAAAAGCACATCCACGACCTTGAATTCTTTACGACAGTCTCGACCTCAGCGTTTTGTCATAACCGGTCCTTCTTGGATTACGTCGATGTTTCACAGTGCAACCTTAGACGTCATTGACCGCTGTTACCTTCAAGCGACCCTTTGTCTTTGTCTACAGTTACATATATGCTTAGTCGTGACATGATCATCCTTGTGTGACCCATCTTAGAATTTTAGTGCAACCTCAATTGATATTCCTTGCCTTCCTTATGGTCGCAACCCCTATTTTTTTTTAGTTACAATCATTTTCCTTGCTTCAGCCTCTATTCCAGGTCGCAACCACAAAATGGTGTCGTGACCTTATGGTTGCACTTTTTTTGGTAGGTTTTTGTTCCAGTTGCTTAAATGTAGTTGCGACCTGAATGATTGGCCGCGACCTCCCTTTGTTTCTTCAACTTACATTTAGTCGCAACCTGAAAACCCTCCATGTAGGGACCCTTTTTCTTTGTTTCATGTCGCGACCTCAAGTTTATGTTGCGACCTGCGTTGTCTTCATTTGGCGACCTCAGATTGGTGTCGCGACCTCAGATTCTTCCTTGAATGTTCCTTCTGTCTCAACAACTCTTCCTTGGTTGCAAAGTCTATTACTGGGTGCTTTGGTATTTCTGGTCACAACCTCACTTTCCTGTCGCGACTTGGCTTGACCAAGGCCTTCAAGTTTCACTCGCGAGCGAGACTAGTGTGCGAGGTAGGGGTTGTCGTGATACGGAATTAAGCGAACCCAGAAGAGTTCCTTGTTGTGACTTCAATTCTCGATTCTTGACTTCGCATATTATTAGGCGGATTTCTTACGGTTCTTCTTGGGGCTTTGGTCTGTTGTAATTCTTTGCAAAAATATATTTGAAGTAAAATATATCATATTGCATGTAGTCCCATGTTTATGATATAAATTAGAAAAGTGGGTTCAGTGATGAGTTTTGCTCATCAGGATGTTGTGTTGAATATTTTTGCAATTTGTATAATGTAAGATGACTGAGGCTATAGGTTTGTTTGTTTGGATTTAGTGGGAGAATGTGTTGAGTTGATTGATTGCTATGATTATTTGTTGAACTAAGGATGAAGCCCCATTTGAATCAAAATGAACTATTGGGTAACACTAGCACAGTCACATGTGTAGTAACTAAACAAGGCAGATTTGTAGATGAATTGGATAGGATGAGTTCAAATGTAAAAAGTTGTGATGTCAGTGAAAAATATGCTAAAATTTTAGAATCTTAAAAAATTGAAAATGATGACAATGTTCAGAAGGTAGATGATTATGGTCTTCTTGAACAATACAGTTCAAATGATAGCTAAAAACATAAATTGGTGGGGGACATTGGAAAGGCAGAGTTATTCAGTGGGTTCAGGGACACATTATTGGATCTACCATAATTCAGTCTCAAAAAGTCCTGAGGCTTTGTTATATTATTTGATGAGCCATCCCCAGGCATCCTTGACCACGAAATGATTTAGGCCATCCTTAAACAATTTGTGCCTTTTAAGCTTACCACGTGATGTGGCACCTTATACACCCTAGTACATTATTTGAGCCCTAATCCTAATTTCATAATAAAAATTACGAGAAATAACCTTGTAAGGTTTATTTTCTGTGAGAAGTTCTAACTCTGTAGTGAAGAACCACTGAGTTTGCCCCAAGTGCGAAAAAATGCAGAAAAAAGTAATCACGAGGATAAGTTTAAGGGAGGAAGGGACGGAACAACAAGGAATGAGAGAAAGAATGAAAAATTAAGGATGTATGGGAAGGTGGACAGTTTGAGAAAAATATGTACAAAAGAGGTGCACAACAGAAACAAAGAAGCTGAAAAACATGCCAGTTTCAAGGAGGAATGAGTTATGCCTTGTAGCCTTCCTCCACCCAGGCCCCATTAGAGTTCAACGGAGTTTTATATTCTAGTACCCTAATGCCGAGCTAATTATAGGAATTTCCAACCCACGGCTTCTATTCAAGGGATGGAAGAAAAGATTAAGAAAGTTGCTTTGGGATTCCCAAAACCGGGACAGACGAGGAAAAGAGGAGCATGTAAAGTTTTATTGGACTGGGAGAGCCAGCAGAGGGAGTGGAGGAAAGGAAAAAAGCCTGATGGAAAGATGCGAAGATGCACCCAACAGTTTGGGGAGGTTTCCGAGTTGTTCTTAGTAGAAATGAGAGGATGAGCAGTTTCAAGGAGAAATTCTGACTAGTATGTGCACTTTGGGTGAACTTAAGCTTTAAATGTCTTGTCAGATGTGGTTTGTAGTTCATTCTAAGCCCTAAAAAGACCTATTATTTGATCATGAAGGGTGGTGAATTGCCTCAATTAGGGGAGAATAATATGACCGAAGCAGGCATGGGTTTTATCATTCCTAAGGGCTTCTGGAACAGACATTGCCAAATAAATCATAAAGTTGGGTTCTCTTTACCAAATTTGTCATAAAGGAAGGACGGGCATTTACCTCATGGAGGTGGGGAAGGCATTGTTTTATGTCTATGAATTTTTACTAAATTGAAAATCTTTGAGATTAATAAATGGGCTTTAGTTGGAGATTGATATCAGCGGAAATGCTGAATCAGTTGATGATGAGGTGAGAGATAATTGAAAAGAAAAAATGTTCAGCGTGATGGAGGATTGGTTTTGGACACTGTTTGAGAATAACAATAATAGTGCCTAACGGCAGGACAAAACATTTCTCATCTGGTGCACTGAGGGGTTCAGTGGGTTGTGGACCGTATTTTAGGCTGATTTGGATGTGAGGCTTAAGTTCAATTTAATGTGAAATGGCAAGGTCTTTTGTAATTTGTGTTTTGCAATAATTTAAAGAAAAGAAGCAAAAATCAGCAAGAAAGAAGCAAAAGGTGCTCAGAGTTGCGACATCATATCAAAGAGTCCACAACATCGGGGAAGAATATTATGACACCAATTAAAGTCATATGGCATTGGATGGAAAGAATGGCGGGCATTATGGAAGTGATGAGTGCCAGTGGGGTTGACATTTTCTCAAAGCCACGACATTGTATTCAGACTTATGTCAAGCGTCAAAAGTCCATGACTCAAAGCACCATCATAGCAAAGTCGAGACATTGAAACTTAGAGTCGCGACACCAATTCTAGAGTCGCGACATTAGATCAACATTACATTGAAGACCTGAAGTTGGTGCGACTCGACCATGACATTTTCTGGACAACGACTGAAGAGCTGAGCAGTCTGAATCAACGATAGTTAGACATAAGACAGCTTATAAATACCTGCAAAACAAACAAGAAAACGGTGGTGGTTTGCCTGTCGCCTCTCCGATGCTTAAGAAGTTAGATTAATGAGCAATGGCAGAGTGGACTTTTAGTAAAAGCTAGGTCATTACCTTTTTCTTGTTCTTTCACAGCTTGTCCCGGAAGAGGCAATCCTCTTTCCATGGAAGTAAATGATTTCATACGAAGCGGAAGGAAGGTGGCACTTTCGTCGCGTTATGACGCAATTCTTCGAACCCCCGAATGAGTCCTTAGTATTTTACGCCGTGCGAATGTTTGTACGCCCTCAGGATGGTTATGAGCGTGACTTATACTTCTTCAAGTTCAGAAAGGTCATCTGGATGCCTTTTTAAAGATGATAACTATCCAGGAGAGATAGTATCTAGGCGGTATATGCCACTACCCAGGTGGAGAGATGTATGTATGGGCTAACTTTGTAAATGATATACTTGATTGGGACTCGCGATTGGGCCATCGCGTCTAGTGGCCACTTGGTCCGGGGCATTAGTAGGGGTAGTTTGGCCCAAGCCCATGGTACCCACAGCAACACCA
The DNA here is from genome assembly GCA_016808115.1 of Tetrastigma voinierianum. Classification (NCBI taxonomy): domain Eukaryota; kingdom Viridiplantae; phylum Streptophyta; class Magnoliopsida; order Vitales; family Vitaceae; genus Tetrastigma; species Tetrastigma voinierianum. The sequence goes on from JAEQBH010000319.1 coordinate 194,260, forward strand.
TTTCCAAAGTGGCAACATCAGAACAAGGCTGCGACAATGAATATAGAATTCCAGAGTCACGAGCTTCCGGAACAACGATAAGGAAACGAGTCGCCAACATTGTCTGGGACAACCCAAAGAAAAGTCGCGACATTGGAGACTGGACTGGAGTTGTTGTACGGACCAGTGGGTTCTCATGAGGATGGGTTGGGATAGAGCCATGACATCACAACAGCCTTGTCGCAACATCAAGCACAACTAGGGTAGATCTGAGTGATGCAAACCTTCTAGGGAAACGAACTTCAAAATTTCTCAAAATCGGAAAGTGGCGAAGCTGTGCATATATTTTTCTTTTCTTTTCTTTTCTTTTTCTTTGTAGTAAGATTAGAGTAATGGATCTGAGTTGAAATTTAAAGCTAGATGGATTGTAAAAAATAGAGCTTCATTTACGGTTTGAACTTGAGTGGAATCTTGTAACGCCCGAGGAAAATACTATGGTTTTTACTTGCTCACATAATGTTCGGGGTGTAAAATAAATTAAATTATATTTTAGGATTTAAATGGCTAAAAAAGCGAAAAAATTATAAAAACCAATTTACGAGGAGCAGGAAATAAATTTTGTAAAAATGTCAAATGAGGACACAAGGGTCGCCCAAATAAGTAATATCTGGAATTCTTAAAAATATAGAATGAGAGATGACATGAAGAGGAAATGAAAAGTGAAATGAAGCTTTAAAATGAAAAAATGAATAGAAATGATGAATTGGTGTGTAGCGAAACATGGCTTATCGGAGTAATGGACTGGGCCGGTACTGGTCTTTGAATGCCCGCAACCCACATTTTAGGAAAAAGAGGAGGGGAGAAGGAGAGGCCCCAGGGACACACCTACGATTGAAAAAGAAAAAGAAACTTGGTGATTTTCCTCAAACAGGTTTGGAGGGTTTTCTGCTGAAGTGGTTGAGGAGGAGGGGGAGTGGGTTGTGGGAAAGAAAAAATGAAAGGGTTTTGAGGATGCATCAACTAGCTTGAAACCCTGGCACTTTCTTGTGTTTCAGGTTAGGGGAAAAACCCAGTTGAATAAAAAGTGTTTTTATTAAGTTTGCTCTAAGTTGTTTGATTGGTTGTGGTCCTCAATGGGATTTTTGTATAAAGGAAATGTTAGGTTTTTTAGGGGAGATCGTTTTGATAAAATTTTCCCCAGAAAACCCGTGTTTGACCATAACGGTTTGGATACACCCAGTTGGATGGGTGTGGGACTAAAAATTCCCGGGTAAAGCGAGACTTTTAGGAGAAAAAATCTCCATGAAATAAGTGTATCTAAATTTGGACCCTATTAAACCCATAAAATTCATCAAACTGGGGCTCTGTTTTCGGATCAATTATGTTCAATCCTGATACAATTTTGGTGTTTGGAGCAGTTTCAGTATTTAGGCCATAGCTATGGGTTCAATAATGGTGGGATGTTAGGGGTGTGGAGTAAGAAACTAGACTTCTTGGAGAACAAATCGCTCCTTGGGATGAGAACAAACTATCAAAATGTGGACCCCATTGAAGACTAACCTACACAAAAAAATTATGATCAAGGCGAGGAGTGTATATAACTGGATGCCTAAAAGGGCATGGATCAGATCATTGGGCTAACAGACCTTTTTTGGAGGGGAGGGATATATGAGAGACTGTTGAGACAAACTCTCTATTGTGAAATCAGATCAAATAAGACCTAAATAGAAACCTTAGAATACCAGACTAATATATGATTGTCATTTATGATGGATTGGTCGCTAACCGGGAGAAAGCAGGGGACATGTTTGGAGGATATTCTGGGTTCTGAGAGACCAGGTGGAAGGGATATCATTCTTTGGTTTTTGTTCCCCCACTTCTCTCTAATTCAAAGTGTTTTAATGATTACAAAATGATTTGAACACAGGGAAATGATTTATAAGAAAAATCATATTTATTGTTTAGTGATTTGAGAGCGATTAATTATTAGAAATGATTTGCATATGAGGACTGGCCACATGGTATTGAAAAATGAATTATTTGTATATAGATGTATACATATACTATAGTGTATTTTACTTTAACATGAATGATTTGAGCATGCTAGTGAAATAATCATTAAATTCGAGTTAAGGATAGGGTTGGTGCTGTAGAGTTAAGGTTAAGACGTGCGGGAGCGAAACGTAATGATGTGTCACGCTCCGTCAGTGAACGGGGGCCAGGTATCGGTGAGTGTGTTCATGAATTGATTTTAATAAACATTCAGCGACCTAGCATGGTGGGATGACATGGTATAAAACAAAATGTTTTTATACCGGCCTGCAACCTAGTGGGGCCAGGTGTCGATGATTCCACGTTATCGGAGATGAAAGTGCGAGGTTGAAGAGAGAATTCGTTTAAGGGAAATGAGTGAAATGGTAGAAAATTGTGAAATGCATGATTTGTGTTTGAATGATTTATTGCATATGAAAGTGAATATTTGAGATTATCAATAAGCGTAAATGAATGTATATGAAATGAATATGTCCATTACTTATTTGCAGTTGATCATTACAAAGGGTTCACTTTAGTTTTAGAAAAAATTGCATGATTTGACTTAAGGCGAAATGGAAGGAGAACTATATAGAACCACTAAGCATGAAGATAACTACGTGTTGCTTTTATCTGTCTTCGCATGTACCAAGTGAACAGATGCAGAAAAGGAGAGCGTGAAGACATAGTTGGATGGAGGAGTCAAAATGCATCAAGTCTCGCATGGAGGATAAGTAAAGATGTCACATGGATACATGAAATTGATTTGATATTTTGGCCTGAACCATTTTGTAAATATTTTGATATTAGCGACTTGTAATGTCGTATTGTATAAAAGTGGGGGAAATGTAGCAAGTAAAGATAATGCCATATTGAGCGAAAAGTTTGGTTTTGAACAAATGATGGAGGACAATATGAGATTTTGATGAGGTTTTATCTTATGCACTCAGTGAGTTTGGGTTTGAATGTGTTTGAAAAAGATCAGTTAACTATTTGGATTGTCGAAATGATTCAAAAAAAAAAGTGAGGATCGCGTCTGGTCCAATTCGGCCTCGGGTCGGGTCGGAGTGCGACAGGAGGGTGTGGGTCGTCACATTTTGAAGGTTCTAGGTATCGGGACTGGGGTTTAGGGCGATTCTCTGTGATTTTTGAAATTGTTTATGACATGCAGTACATTTGCATATAAAAGGATGACATGACTCGATGCAAATCTGTTGGGTTCTTTAATAGGTAAGCATTGGATGATTCGGGACCCGTAGAAGTCGAGAGGTGACTCGGGACGCCAAATAGACCTACTAGTGTGGAAGGTGAGCGGCGTCGAAGCTCTCCCGTCAATTCGCCGGACGGATGCATCGAGAGAGCAGCCGAGGAGGAAGTGCTATGGATATCCCCAGCAGAGATGGCTCGAGCCTTTGCGAGCGCACAACCGAAATTTGCGATTGCTCTGAGTGGGATGAGCGTAAAGGAGGCCTGGCAAAACTCATCGACCCATGGACGGAAGTGTTTGGGAGGATGAGGAATGTTTCTTTTGATTGGAAAAGTGTCTCGAAAGAATTGAAAGAATGTTGAGCCAAATGCATTGCACACCAGAGGAGAATTTAGAGTGTCACGAGCCTCGCCACATAAGATGAAGCTTATCGGTGGTGGGTTTTTTTGTGACTAGGACCCGCCCTACCGAGGAGAGTGTTACATGGGAGTTTAGCTACAGGAATTCGAGGGGGAAGCAATATGTGGGTGGGTGTGGGTACATTGGAAGAGAGACAGACAAAGAGTTTAATAGTTTAAAACAAAGACATGTGGATCTGTTTATATTTGAGTATTAAAGAGGAATTCCCAGGTTGAGGAGGAAGGGATGCTCTCGAGATGCTGGTGGCCCAGGAAGAGAAAAATGTCGTAAGAAGTTTGAAGGATGGCTGTTATTGATATATTCGGACCCGTGTCCACCTTTGGGGATTTTCCATGATGACTTTTCTAAGAATTGTGACATGTGCTCTAAATATTGAAGAGTAAAAAAGAAGAGTATGAAAGAAAATAAGAATGGTTCATTGAAGGAAAGCTTGTTGGGACATCAAGTTCTTATCAGCACGAGGAAGTAAGAAGTGAGAGGACCACGGGGGTTCCTAATCGACTACGACTCGAGGGGATCGGCTCGAGTGCAGATAGTAAGACTATTCTAAAGGCACCATCGAGTTGGCAGGTGCCCAGGAGGAGGTTCTTGAGACCGGCTCCTCCTTATTTCACATTATGGGAGGAAACATAAAAGAGAGTGTTGGAGATTGACAGGTGCTTGTTTGGTATGTGGATCCAATGAGCACAAAGTGAAAGATTGTCTTAGAGCTCGTTCGCTCATAGCACCATGGACTGGGGGTACCGGGTTCGCGATACGGAAGAACAACAAGAACAGCAAGAGTGTTGCATCACCAGGGTATTACTGCCAAGACAGCGACACAGAGCACAGTGGGTTGGGCTGTAAATCAACGGTTGTGGGGAGGACCAATCAAGGCATAATGGGTTGTGAAGAAGGAAAGATGCACTTGGGATGTGATAGTTAGTAATTTCTTTATATCTTTGAGAGACTTTATTGTACATGCATTGATGGAATCTAGGTTCAAAGAAAGGAGGGAAGAAGTATATTTGGCACTACCATTCGGGAGTTTAGGTAGTTTCTTGAGGGATGACAGAGTATGACATTTGGTGACAAATCCACTTCCAGAGCACCAGTATCGTAGTGAGATAGAGTTTACGAGAGATTGCCCCATTAGGAATACGAGGTATGAGTTTTACGGAGATTTGATCGGGGATTGTCATTTAAAGGATGGATCATGGTGTTTGAGGATGAATTGGTTGTCCAGAGCACGAAGTGATAAGTTGATTGTAGAATGAAGAGAGTGACCTTTAAGACAGGGAGTGGCGGGGAAGTAACTTTATCTGCCCGGAGATCGAACATTACTCTCTTTTAATGTGATATCATTGCCTCTTGCTAGGCAGATGGACCCGGAGGGTTGTGTGAAGGATGTTAGTAATAGTGCTCTAGGCTGTGTATGGACATAGTATTTTTATTGTTATGAGAATTAATTATTATGATGAATTTGCAGTGGACATTTTATTACAATAACAGTGTCCTTGAATAATAATGTAGTGATGTACCTTAATGTCCTGTCCGGTTATTGTTATGGGAATAACAATGAATTAAGATAGTATAAAGTTTGATTGATATTCATGGGATGAATATGATGAGAGATACAAATCAAATTTATATCTATTTGTTGAGAACAAAATGACCAGGAATGGACGAATGTGAGACAATACATGGATCAAAGTCCTTAAGTTAATCTCCTAGTTGTCATTTAAATCCTTTGACTTTGAGATCGACTATAGTTCTCAACATAGGAATATTGTGTTTTTGATATAATCAACGTTGTTTTTAATCGAGATGACTATAAAGGTTATACTTGAACATAGTAGAATTAATGGAGGATGGCGATTAAGGATGGAGTGATTATCTATTATTATAGAATATCTTAGGTCCTCGACAATTGAGGCCCGAATGCATGTTGGAGTGCTCAAATGAATTGATAAAGATCAGTGTCTGGTTCTGCATTATACAGAGACGGGATTCTAAGTGGGTTTCATGGGTGGGGTGGAGATAGAACAATATAAGGTTGACTTTGTCCATTGCGTTCTATCAAGATATCGCGAGCAAAGGATATGTCTGTGGGGATAACTATATTAAAGTTGTCTCGAATCGCAAACTTTTCATTTAACAGACCAGGTTATAATGTCTTTTGCTGGATATTGTGGGCTGTAGAGATCAAAAAATATGATTTGGACATGGGTGGAGTGGACTTCATGGGATACTTTTTGATAAACGAATAATAACGATTTATGGTTTTTCACTCTATTAGTAATTTAAAAAGATGAGATTATTTTTAAATTACAGATGGAGCTGAGTTGGGACATTTGTTTTGAAATTCAAATTTAATTTTGAAAGTTTGAATTCATGATTTAAATTATAACAAATAATTAATTTTTTTATATTTTCTTATTGGATAAAGAAATAATATGTAAGAAGTTTTTATGTGAATTTAAATTGTTATTATTTAACTTTAAATATATAATAATATAAAATCGATTGCACATGACTTAAACCCTAACGAGACTTATATATATATTATGTATTCTATATATATATATATATATATATATATATATATATAGCATTTATATATATGTGAACATATATATTTTGTAGTGGTAGATGTTTTACTCTAAAAACAACCAAAGAACGAGGGAGAGAAAGAAAAGAAAAACCTTAATTTCGTTTTACGAGAGAGAGGCAATTTTGAGATTTGGGTGAAGGAGTGTGTGGCTCAGGATCTGGACGGTGTAAACATCGGTGTGTTGGATACTTGTAGAGGGTGGTCGCTTTTGAGAAGCGCCTTTGAAGATCGAATAAACCAAGAGCACTTGGGGGCTTTGAAGGGGACTGGCGGATCGATCTCTGAGGAGAGGTAAGTTTTTGTTCATCACTTCCTTCGATTTTTAGCAAAGCACTTGTAGCGGAGTCCTTGGTGGGTTAAGGGATAAGAAATTTTAAATTCCACTGCATTTATGTTATTAATCGAGATTGGATATTACGTGGCTTGACAAAAGCCTACTTGGCGTGGTGGGGTGATCGCACGAAAAGCGGGGGAGCCCTAGTTTGTCGAACATCCACATAATTTGGGATTATCGGGTCTTGTTCGGGATTCTTTGGGATTGCCTCACAAAGGAGGAATTGAGTTTGCAATCACGTTGTTCGCGGAAGTGCCCTCCGAAGGCATCCATTACACTTAGTATAGAATGGCTCCAGGTGGAGTTAAAAGAATTTGAGACTTCGGTTGCAAGGGGGTTGTTAGAGAAGGGATTTATTCGTCCAAGTGTATGATAGGGACCAAATGATATATGCAAATTTATGACACCACTACCAAAGGACTATTATCTAATCTCAGGCAACAATGCCAAAAACTTGTTTAGGGACCATTTTCATATGTACTTGAAAAGATCGTGTTTTCTCTTATAAGATGACTCACATTTAAAATTTTTTGTGTGGTGGTCTAAATCAGCACACGCAGGGGGTGAGGCTAGATTCTTATAAGGAGGTAATAAAAGTGGATATTTAAAGTCAGATATTATTGTTCTCACAAGGATGGAATGATAAATCAAAAGACTAGGTAGTTTTGACTACTTTCAAGATCATTGTGTGGAGTGAAAATCTACTAGTATGATGATAAGAAGACTAAAAATGTAGTCTTAGGCGAAATCTTAAATGTGCCAAAACCTGAGTTTAATAAGAGTGGGGTTGAAGGATTCAACGGAAGTGAGGGGAAAAGCGGACTTGGATCTCGAGAATAATAATCAATTTCTAAGTCATTTCAATTTGACAGCTCGGCCGTAAATTGGAAAACTAAGTTTGTCAAAGATGCAGGTGGTATGGTTTGGATTTCTACCACATTAACAATACTTTCAGCGATTAAAGGTTCCATGGTGATTAGGATACATGATTCGATCGGTTAGTAATATAAGCATAACCTGCCCCTCTTTTCTAAGGATTGGTATTTTTCCTTTAGGTGCAATATTTTCGGATCTTAGGATAAAGAATTCTTGCTTATGTTTGTCATGAATATGTAAGAGCTAAACCATTCAATTTTATGCCTCACGGGAGCCTTCTGATTCCACAGCCCAGTTATACGAAAATTGGAGTGAAGTGGTTTTATGTTTCAAAAATGAGTTTTAGTCTAAGACAACACAAGTGCAGGTCATACAAGTAGCAAAATTTGGAGATTCAGATATATCATTCCCTCGGGGTTGATGGGACACAAATCAGCTTCACCACAGGATGCAAAGATCCACATGGCCGTTTCCTATATAACGGTTTGAAAACTAGAGTTGTAATAGACAAGATCATCCTATATTATATTTCTCTAATTAGAATAAAATTAGAAATAAAATAAATAAAATAAACTGGACTGAATTAGTTCTCTGTTTGGGGATTGAATTAGACAAGGAAGCTGGCTGTTAAGTACGATTTCTACATCATGACTGGTATGATATCCTGGTTCTTGGATGCGGATTTGTCGAATTGCCGTAAAATGAAGCTTGGATTTCTCCTTATCTTCACCAATTAGATGTCCCTACTTCTTTCAAAGATAGGGATCTGATCAATTACTTGTACTCGTTACTCTGTCTTCATAGATGAGCATTTTTCTTTTTTTCAATATTTCATACCAGTTTCTGGGACTGGCAGGATTTTCTTACAGACAGAAGAGTACGGGCCATTACACGAACACTCTGGAATGGTTAATGGATAATTCCTTTGGGTTTGATGGAGTTCTCCATTTCCTTGATTAGATATCAGCTAATACGAGATCAGGATCTTTCCATCGGTCCCGGCGAAATCTTGATCATTAATGAGAAGGATACCATGGTGTTAAATAGTCGACATGGAAATTTCAGTCTTTGGATTGGGGTTGGGAGTGTCAAGTGAACTCTCATAGCTCAGCTGGATTCACAATAATAATAATCTGAACATACCCCGATTGAAGGATGTAAGGCTCGGGAATCACGCATCTCTGTGACAACTCGAGGGCATCCTAGAAATCAAAGCAAGATACATTCCCTTAGAGGGTATTCGCTACTAATATTGGGGTTCTGAATTCATGAACAACATCAATAAAATGCAGGAAATCAGCACAAAATTTCTTCTAATTGCTGCGAGAAAAAGACTATAACTAACAGCAGGGATCTATCTAGTGGAAGACAGAAAGCCTCAAAATACGAATCTGTCGGTGATGGGTATTAATCGAAGCATCTCCTTTGTAGCGTAATAAATTAAAGAACGAATTCACAGGGACATCTAGACTTCACTAATTTAAGGCGATAATTGGAAGGGTGTGGGATTTGATCACAGCTTCACAATTAGAAACATATTGTTGGTTTGAGATCGAGAAAAAAATTCAAAACAATTCTAACTAATCTATTATAAAAATATACAGAGTGAGGATCATTGCTATTTTAGGTGTGAGGATGGGTTGGAAGAGGCGCCTTTTCTAATACGAAAGTCGACTATTTATACACACTTCAAGTGGGCACGATTTGAAAGCTTCAAATTTTCCCAGGTGTGGCCCGACTCCTTTGTTTAGTTGCGACTAAGGAGCTTGTCGCGCGAGTTGCAATTATGAGCTTGTAAGTGCGCCATTGACTTGGATTCCTGTCATGACCTTGCTGTTTTGTTTTTGGTAGTAAGGTTCTTGTTTGTTGCCTTTGCTGCGAGCAACTTTACTGACTTCTTGATTGTATCATGACCTAGTTTCTTTGTCGCAACTTAATTTGTTGCCCCATCCCCTTAATTCTTGTTGCAACTAAGTTTTCAGCTGTGACATGAGTTTTGCCTAGAGTTTCTTCTTTCTCTGGGATAACTTTATTTGTGGGCTGCTGTTTGATTTCTCTTTTCATTGAGACTAACGTTTAAGCTTCATGTTTTGGATTTCATAGTGGAGTTGTTTGTACAGGAGCATTTGGGTATCAGACTCTAAGGGCACCAGGTTGGTTGTGGGTATTTGGCGTTCTGCGGCTTGATAGTTGTCTTCTTTCGGTGTCGCGACATACGAGCGATCTTGCGCGAGCAATCGCTTCTTCCGAAGCTTCTGTCTTCGCATCATGTCTCTTGTCGCGACATTAACTCCTTGGCCCCGATATCACTTCTTGTCACATTATGATTTTACATCGCGGGAGGGATGAGTTTGAAATCTTCATTGTTTTCTCTCACGACATATGACAAACGTGTTGCTACATATTTTAGGCTTTTGTCTTGTACATCTTGTAGCAACACATCTCAGTGGGTTGTGACTTAAATCTTTGTTGGTTTGCTAAATCCTTTATGGAGATGACACCTCAAAGTTTGTCTTTGACCTAAGCATGTTGGGTACTATGTTTTGTTGTAGTTTCCTTTGTATAAAACATTCAAAGCATAAATTGGGTAAGTGATTGGTACCCCAGGAGTACATTTTGAACCCCATTTAGAATGGGTTCTAAGTACTTTTTATGTATATCATATTGGATAAGTGATTGACACGGTGTAGGTCGACTAGTACTAATGATTGTATTTAGAGGGGAGTGTTTGTGAGAGGGTAGTTTTTGCAAGTTTCGAGGACCTATTCTATCATATCAAGCTAGGCATTGATGAGCTTAAAAGTCATCTATTTTAATCAGGGCAGTTTTGATAGAGGATGTTGTTTTTCAGAGTGCATGAAGAAACTCACCAATTTGTTGGCGGGTGGTTGTAGCGAGGGAGTGTGAAAGAAAGAAAGAAAGAAAAAGCGAGTAGAAAAATGCAAAAATCGATTGAATTTAAAAATAGGATTGTGGAGCGAAGCTAAGCGGTTGGGTAACTAATGTTGCGGTTTGGAGCGGACAGATCAGTTGTCTGGGTCGACCATGGGAAAAATTAAAAAGGAAGCTTCTGATACAGGTCCGCGCAGTAGTTTGCAGTGTGTGGCCCGGTAACCCGAGGACTTGAGAATGATGTCGAGACGGCAATGGTGATTGTGTCGAGCGACGAGATCGATGTGCATGACGAGGGATGGAGGTCGTGAGAGAAGCACCTCGGCCTTATGGCAGTTTGAAAAGATGGACGATGTGATTTAAGTGTGGTCGCGACGGAAGAGGGCGACGTCGAGCTTGCAAGGCTTTATCAATTTAAGGCTGCGAGGCATAATCGATGTCGCGACAAAGTCTCGAGGTCGCGACGAGACTGCTTTCGATTGAAAGGCTGCGATTATGATAAAGTGATGCTCGGGCGACGAGGTTGATGTGGCGACATCGAGAAAAACCATCGGTTGAAGGATGATCGTTTTGAGAGACTTAAGGCGATGGCGACAAGAAGGAGGATGATGCGTGGGGCATAAGAAGATACGATTCACGTTATAGTTCCTAAGGTTGATGTCGCGACAAGAGATTGATTCTGTACGAACATCGGGGATCTCTGATCAGAGATGAAAAGCACGTGGATTCTTTGTCACGACAAAGGGATTGAGGTCGCGACATCGGGGACGTTGGTTGAACTCAGGAGGCCCAGAGTTGATGTGTGACAAAGATCGATGTTACGACATAAAGAGGCTAAAGTTGAGGTGCAGACTCGGGTGATGTCTCGACAAAGAGACCGATATTCGCGACGCACAAGGCGACCGATTCAAAGCTACGAGGAGCCGTAAAGTGATGTCGCGGCGAGATTGATGGTGGGACTGGAGTATCATCCCGAGTTGAAGGGCTAGCGAGGACATGGCGGGTGTCACGACGAGGATCGATGTCGCGACATCGGGAACTCGCTCAGTTAAACGTGGAGCCATGGGGGTGGAAATGTCCCGCGACAAAGATTGATGGTCGAACATCGAAATTCATCATTTAAGGGACCGAGAACTCTGATTGAAGTGTAAACCATGATTCATGTCGGCGACATAAGGTGCTTACAGAAAACAAAGGAATATCATGACTGCGATAATCTTTGCAACAAGTGCCAAACTGGCCCGGGATGTCGCGACCGGGAGGACTTGAGGTCGCGATCGAGGAACCGGTGAGCATGGGCCGATCCATTGGGAATCACAGGCGCATTGGGTAAGTGGCAGGGACACTCATCTGGCGCTACCAACAGGGCGGATATTGGACTGAAGGAATGCGGGTTCTTGAAGAGCTCGGACTTGCTATTTTTTCTTCTCTTGTTTGTTTTTTGTTTCGTTTTTCTTTCCATTTTTATTTTAGATTAGTGTGTATTTACCAATTTGGATTTGACGTTAAACGCATGAGATTGAGGTGAATGTAGATGTATATTTCTTAAAATTGATTGCGTACGGTTGTTCGGGTCGAGAGAAAAGTGCAGGTTCGAACACCCGATTCAGATTTACAGTGGTTTTCTTGATCCGGTAAGCCAATGTATGGATATAATCGGTAATTTAGAAACCCGACTTCCATTGAATTGGCGTTATTGTAAGAAATAATCTTTCCTACTTGATGTTTCATTCATAATAAATTTGAACCCCGGATGTTAATGGAACTTCTTTGGTTTTGCGTGTTCTTGGAATTGATCCCAATTTCGGAGTCTCTTGTACCATAACGAGGTTGTTTCGACTCAGGAGTTTTCGGGAGGCCCTCGTGGGTGACACGGAGAGCATTCCCAGAGTAGAAACAATTTCGGGAAGGATATTTGCGAACCTGGATCGTTAACTGATCTAATGCGCTCGTATATTTAAATCGATAATCCTCTTCTCGCTTGTAACAGGAGAATGGGGTTGAGTGAGTTATAAGGTTTGTTAATGGAAGCGAGAGAAGTTCACGATGGGTTGCAGTGGTTAGAATTCGATCGTGTTAACAAGGATCTAATCGAGGGGAAAGAGTAAGCTATTCTAATTTTGGGTGAGGAACCGGTATGGTTCACAACCTCGGCCCGATGACTTCGCTTGAAGGAGCTCAGTGCACGATCCGTGTTGTGAGTATGATATTGAGAGGAAAGAAAAAACCTTGAAACAGAGGCAACTAGTTTTAAAGAGATAGTTATTTCACCCATTTGTGGCAGAGAAGCGATTAAGGTGAGATGATTGAGCGGTGTGGTATGGAGAATCGGTCATTTACTATATTAGTCCTTGGACTAGTTTTAAGATCACGTAGTTGAAAACCAAAGATGGTGCGATCTGAGTGCTGTAAAAATTTGATTCTTCACAATAGACCTTGAATTATTCAATGTTTTCTTTAGAATAAATGTCAGAAATCTAAATTTTGTTATTTTGATAATTTCAATATTCAATTCATTTATTGATTCATCCATTTTTCTTACATCAAATTTCATTTCAAGCTTTCAAAGAACAAAATCTCACTATCGTATTATCGTCCAAAGTAGTATGGAGAACACAGGAAGTAGTTGGGGTGGATTGATTGGAAAATTCTTGAGATCTCTGTGGGATCGATATACGGACTTAGAGTCCATTTTATTACTTATCGACACATTAGCATGCAGTTCATGGATTAACCAGTGGGGTTTGGGGTTCTTATAAAATATCTTTTTAATCAAGGTATACTTAAAGAAACTCACACTCGAGTTTAATGGTTTTATTCTAACGAGGATTAGACAGTGGATTCATTGGGTAAAAAGTCTCAAATTTGAATAGGTGTTGTGATCCATAACAATTTATTGATGGCAGTCTTAACGAGGATCTTATGGTATTTGTTCTTGGGGATTAGATAATAGTCATAGGTGATGATGTTTATTTTACTTGTGTGAACATGCCCGAGATCTGGGTGAGTGGGTTGCGACGGACGATCAGTTTTTGCTGAGGATCGAAGGCCCAATAAATCAATATTCGAGGAGCCCGAAGAAGGAAATGCTAATTTGGACATTTTTCGGAACAAAAAATAGCTTTTCAAAGGCGTGGATTATTACAGCCGCTGAACCTTTAACAAACCATTAGTGAGAAAATAATTGTTGACCGGGCTAATCTATTAATGGTAAAGTGTGTTTTTGGGTTAGGACAAAGGGTTAATGCATAAATGGAACAACGATGCGATTCCGACGGGACCACGAAAATTAGAAGAACACTTTCAAGCTTGAGAAAGATAAAGAAGGCGAGAAAACTCAACCATGGCGAGACGAAGACGAGGGACCGGGGATGAAGCACGTAGAGAAGCGGCTAGAGGCCTCCGATCAGCGATGTTATGGAGGAGGACTTATGGGCCGATATTCAAGATGGTGATTTTCACGCAATCAGCGACCGACTGTGATCACGAGCAATTTTTGAGGGACACCTGGCTCGGCGCCCAAGGTTGGACATGGGTCGGTCCCGGCAACATCGGTTGCTGCGGGTCATCCCACGCTGAGGACCCAACGCGAGCACACAGGGAAGATTTCGGGATGGGGCCCAACCCAGATGAAGTTGAATGGGTTGAGACCCGAGAGATGAGATAGCTGAATCTCTGTGCTGACTCTCTGTGAGAATACAGCAAGCCTGACGTGGTATGAATCTTTTACCGTATGGCTGTTGATACTTGGGAGGGTAGTGAGGCTAGTTGCCAGGTAGATTCTTTCCACGAGCTAGCACTGGAGAAGGAGGGGGAAATCATTGATGCTGAAGAAACGGGGGGGAAGATGAAAGACGTATGTAACAGGAAAGATTCAAGCGGTTCTTTGAGGAATGTCCAATGTGGGATAGATCGAAGACTCGGATGGACATTGTATATCATGCCTTGGAGGGTAGCCGTAAAGGGGATCGCCAGATAGCTGTGTTGTGGAGCATTCAGAAAAGTCTTGAAGAGGCGAGAGAGCTGATTGAGGGCACGGCTAGATGCGATATGAAAACTCCTTCCCGAGGTTTCAAGAGGAAACTTTGACCGAGAGAGGAAAGGGGATCATGTGGGGCTGAGACGAAGATGATGACAGCCATGGAGGCAGGATTGGTTTGCCATTATGAAATTTGAGGACAAGCGAAAGGAAGACACACCTTGCCCACGTGAGATTGGGAGCGGGTTGAAGAAAGGATTATTGAAGAGAGATCTTGAGAGAAGTACGCTAAGAACAATTACATACAAATCTTTGGGAAAGGTTACTGAGTATCACGGGTGAGCGAGCTTTCATTTCAAACCCAAATACTAACCTGCCCGGCACATTGTAGCCCGGCATGAGGAACTAAAGCGAGGCTTCTCGCATGGTGGAGGGGACTTCACACAGGCCCCGAGGCATGGGCGGGAGCCCTCAGCGGGGTTATCAACGACCACGGGACCGAGAGGCGGCAAGGAAATGGTTTCTGAGAAATGAATGGCTCGGGGTCGAGGAGGGCTGATATCTTTTGAGGAGGGGAAAATGCTACATTTCATGGGGGATAATAAGAAGGCTGATGAACCTTCATGAGGACACAAAAGTTTGCGAGTTGGAAGCACTTGTTTACCAATTCTGGGTTTTGAGAACCACCATGATAAATCCACGAAGGACACGGGACACAAGTAGAGCGGGGCGGCCTAACCTGTAGCTTGGGAGGGTGCCTTCCCAGAGTGACACGAAGAAGAATCGGGAGCGCATGGGCACATGCCGACTTAGAAGTGGGAAGAGTTAGAAAGATGAAAGAAAAATGACGTTAGCAAAGAAGAAGAAAGCCCGAAGGAAGAAGCGGAGAAAAAGAAAGAAGGAGTGGATAGAAAGGATATCAGAGGAAGCTCTTAGACACAGGTCATTTCAGAGGCTAGCAGAATCCCGATATAGGGCCGGTTCTGGGGAGGACAACTTCCCGGAAAATTTAGAATCGGTATGCCCTTCTACGAGGAAGTGGTGACTCGGATCTTAACTACATGCGAAAGTGCTATAACATGGAAGGACATCTTGACGAGAAAGAAAGATAGTAGAAGAAGGGATGGGTGAATCTCACGCCACTTGCGAGTCTTGTGATAAGAAAAGAATTGCCATAAAGATGGGACTGGGACTGCTTTGGGAGTTGTGCATCATTGGAGGGTGAATTCAAAAACTCTTTGTGACTCGGGAGCTAAGTATAAACTTGATACCTGCTACTAGAGACATGACGATTAAGTTTGGGAGGTTATTCCCACCACTCTTTGTGGACTCTTAGTAGCGGGAGACGGATCGATGGTGAGAGAAACTGAAGGGAGTCTTGGAAGATGTGCTAGTCACTTGTTGAAATTCCCATTTTTGGTTATGGACTGTCGTGCGGACATGGAAGAAGATTCACGAAGGGTGTGGCATTACAGCACTGTGGGATGGACTCCATCACCCCGGAACCACCTACGATACGACAACATCTGGAGGTTTGCCACCTTGAGGTTGGGGAGAAGGCTGCTTTGCTTTTCAACTTGATCAAAAGCATACGAAATATAGATATGAAACGAGAGAAAATTGCAATGTAGTTGATGATGGTCTATACTACATTACGATGTTCTACAATGATTGTAATGTAATTTTTATCAGGTGGAAGGATGAATTCAGTTTGTGTTGGGATGACTACTTTGATTGTCCGCCTGGTGGTTTCATTTCTGCTATCAAGCTGTGTTGAACTACAACAAAACGAAGTGTGAGGGGAAAATAATGAAAGGAGGGGTGTGAGAAACCGGCTTAGAGGGGCTGAGTGTTGAAAAAATTGTGCGGAGGTCTGGTTTGAGAAGTGATTTATTTAGAATCACGGCCGGTGGTGCTGCTAGACTTGAAGTGATGATGAGGAAACGAGAGGTTCTTTGAATCTTAAAAAGAAGCATAAAGAAATTACATAGCTTAGGTCAATTGGGGTGTGGAGGTATCAAATCTTATCAATTTACATGCACAAATACACTAGAAAAGAGAAGGCTTTGGGTATCGTAGGAGAACATCAAAGAGGTGAATCGGTGATGAAGGAAGTGGTATGGTGAGAGGACAGATGGAGGGGATATGTTTACAGAATCTTTGGTTTTATCTATGCATTTGGGATAGTCACTTGGGTGAGCCAATCCATGTGTGGTTCCAAAGAAGGATGGGTTCTGCGTGATCCATGATAGAAAAATGAATTGATTCAAACCAAGAACTTAGGTGACAGAGGATGGAGGGTATGCATTGATTGGGGGGACATGAGCCGCAAAGATCATTTCCTTTGCCCTTCATTGATCAAATGTTGGAGCCAAAATTAGCGGTACACCACTCATTTTGTTTCTTGGATGGGATATTAAGGATCATGGATAAGATTTCTTATTGCATGGGTTGCGAGAGCCACCTTCCGTGCCCACCATGGTACCTTTGCCGATGGGAGAAGGACCGTTTAGGGGTACGTGACTCTGCTACACATTCGAGTGTATGATGTCAATGATGGGACTTGGTTTGAAAGTTATACTGCAGGTTTTATGGATGACTTCGCATATGGATCAGGTTTTGATCGTGATTTTCTTTGAAGAACAACGATTAACTTCAAAGATGCGAATAAAGCTAGAATTGGGAAAAAATGCCATTTATGTTAACAGAAGGTATTGTTCTTGGGCTTGAGGTACGCTCTTTGGGGTTTGAGTAGACCCGATCAAGGGTGATCCATTATCAAAATAACTGCCTGATAAAGAAGTCGAGAAGCTTCTTGGGGGCGTCTTGGATTTTATAGGAGATTCATCGGGACTGCCAAATAAGCGGGACCATGCATCTGGGTTCTGCTGGAGGATCTGAGTTTAATTTGATGACTCTGCAAGTGCTTTTAAAGATGGGGTTCAAGAATTGGTTAACACCTATAGTGGCGCACGGGGGAATGGGATCGAGGATTTCGAAACAATGTGATGCAGGGTGATTTTCTCGATGGGAGGCAAAATCCCACAGGAAGCGAAAGAAAGGAGAAAATATTCGGGACCATATACTATGCTAGTAGAGACCTTGATGAAACCTGAGAAAGTGCTGACAAGCTGAAAAGGAGATCTTACAGCCATAGTATTTGCTTGTAATGAAAATTCGGGCGATACTGCGGGATCCCGTGTTATCATTCATGGATGTGATAAACAAGGGTGTGGCGTGGGTGTGAAAAGAAACTAAGCTAAAGGATTGATAAAGGGTTAAGGTCTTTATTATTACAAGGAGGTTGGGCGAATCAGAGGATAAAGGTGGACAGCAGATGATGACAGGTGGAGTTGTCAAGAGTAAGAAAAACATTTGGCGAAGAGAAAAGTAATCTTGACAGGAGAACACGAGATGAGCGGAAGGCAGGACTTGGACAGTGGTATGTTGATGACAGTGAACTATTTAACTTATTAGATGGTGGACTGTTTAAAATTCGACTGCAGTGAGAAGAAAAACTTCAGAAGCCCGGCCAGCCGGTATTATATTTAAGGATGATCACTTATTTATTTAGAAGGAACTGGACAACAGGACGAATAAGAAAATATGTGCGAAGAAAATGAAAACGAAACTAAGGGATGAGCAGAATGCCATGCAGTCATCATATGGGATTATTTCAGGAGAAAGAGCGACTCGTAAGATGCGCTCAATCGGGTTTATTGAGGCCCACTATCTTGAGATTGTGTGAGTGGGTGAAGTATTGTGTGATAGATGCCAAAGATTGGAAATTTCGAACACTTGAAATGAAATGCCCCTAAGAGGTATAATAATTGAGGTGCAAATCTTTTTGATGTGTAAGAATAGATTTTTATGGGACCATTCCCGCCATCATTTGGGAACCTATACATCTTCTTGCTTGATTGATTATGTTCCAAATGGGTGGAGAAAACATAACTTGTCAAGGAATGATCTAACGGTAGTGAGCTTCTTGCAAAAATATTTTGAGTAGATTTGGAACACCCGGAACTATCATTAGTGATGGGGGAAGTCATTGCAAACGAGAGTATTTGCAAAACTCATGGCGGGTATGGGATCGAGCATGTAATGAGTGCAGCTTATCATCCCGGACCCGATGAATGGCGGGCTAGCGAGGGAGATTAAAGAATACTTAGAAAGGCGAGCTGGCAGGGAAGGATTGGTCTTCCAAACTTGATGATGCAGGCTTCTGAGGCATACAAAAAACTCCTGTCCCAGCTATAATTGTTTTTGAGCATAATCGCTACCTGCGGAATTGGAATACGGCGATGTGGGCCATCGAAGTTGAACCGATTTTTTGTTTGCGAGGGGAAAGGATTGTTCCAATTATGAGATTGGAAGAATTGAGAAATGAAGCTATGATAATGCTAGAATCTACAAAAGGATAAGACAAAGAAATAGCATGATCGAAGGATCGGGAGGAAGAGTTCGGGCTTGGGGAGCAGGGTTCCTGCTGTTTAATTGATTCTAGGACCGAAATTGTTCGAGGAAAGTTGAATCGAGTGGAGTGTTGGCGTACGGTGAAGATTGTCCAGCTTGATACATTTGAGTGGAGGCGTTCTGACAGGACGATGCGGAGAAGAAGAATTCAAAGTCGACGGACAAGAAGCGGAAACCTTATCCCAGAAGGAGAAGAAGGAAGGGAATGGAAGAGCTTTTCAGAAAACTGGGACACATCTGGGAGGAGGACTGAAGGCAGAGCAGGGATCAGACAGGGACTCAGGACAAGCAGGTGATGGGAGGCAACCCAGAAAATACTTTACAATTTTGGGTTGTTTAGAATTCACTTTGATTTTTTCTCTAAAAGTTTTATTACATATAGTGACTATTTGAAGTCTAGAGTAATTAAAAGTGTAATCAAATCCTTTTCGTAAATGTTAAGCAGAGTGCTTGTTGTGCAGAATGCGAGAGATGAAAAGAGACAATTCGGGAACGACTCCGGCCCAGTTCAGGAAGAATCACGGGGAAAGGGAAACGTTACTAACTTTCCCACTATCCACTGAAATTTTGTGAAAATTTAATTGAATACATGTATGAGCTGGCGGTGTGAAATTGATTTATTGATCTTTGAGAATTTTGAGAGTTGATAAAGAATGAAAAACCCTTTCATTGGCGCTAAATAAACAAGGCAGAGACATGACGGGTTGGATTACGGGACGAAGATTGATATCGTGGCTTCAGTCGATATTGAAGGAAGAAAAAAGGCAGTCGCGGCAAAGAGCAATTCCTCCCCAGAGAGGAGTTGTGGGATGCAGACCGCATCATATAGAGAGATAATTGGCATCGTAGCGAGGGACGACTTGTCCCACCAGAAGTTAGTTCATCGCGACAAAGGATTTTATGTCGGCGACATCATTGGAAAGGCCTTACCCGGTTGGGCGAGTTTAAAGTTTGCCACAATTTAATAACGTATGAGTTTCAACTTGCATTGATCGCGACATCAAATTTATCTCAAACAATAGTAGCCTATGAGACAGTTGAATTGCAAGCGTTGGAGAACTTCTTCCCCGCCAGCTCAGCTCCTGTCTGGACTTGGATTCGTCCTCAGCTACGCCGATTCTCAATTCCACGCTCCCAGGCTCTCGAGACTCTCAGAAAACTTTCCTTGTTTGAAATGGGGTGAAACCTCGGAAGCCTGGAGATGGCTTTGAAAGAGATCATGGAGGAATGTAATGACGGGGAGGAAGGAAATCAAACGGGAAGAGCGGTTTAGGAAGAGATGTCCACGAAGAGCACTAGGAGGTACCCCGGTAGTTTACGAAGAAGAAAGAGCAGAACGAGGGAAAAAAGAAAGGAGAAAGAAGAAGTAGAAGATTTTGTATCGAGGAAGCTTGATTCAAGCTGGAAGAAGCACTATGTAACAAGAGGTTCGTATCCAGAAAGAGGGTTCTGGAGACTACCTTTTCAAGGAGATGATTGAACAAAGAGGTTGGGAGGGGAGCTGTTTTTGCTGACATCGAGGTCAGTACACGGCGGTGAAAGAATTTTACTCGATCGGTAGGCGGGAAAGAGCGGCTCTTGTGTTCGTCGAGAGGAGTATGGGTACCATATGGAGCGAGCCGATACTTGAGAAGCCTATGGAATGGAGACCTGAGAAACATGGAGTCCCAGTTCCAAGGACCTCTTGAAAAGCCGAGAATTTGAAAAGATTGCCAAAAGGCTCCCTTGACGGAAAAGCACAAGCTGGAGACCCAGGTGAGGAAGGAGAACAAAAAACTACGAGCAGGGAAGCCTGGAAGGAAAGGAGGACTAGGTAAAGCCAGTTGTTCCTTGTCTTTTGTTTGGTCCCAATTGAAGGGCTTGTTGTGCCGATGAAGCAGGGAAGGCGGATTATGCTATATCTTATTTTGAAAATTTTCTAAAACTAAGTGGATTCAGATGTGATTGTGGGTTGCATGGTTGGTACCATGAAGGAAACAAGAGAGGGCGATACCTCACCGAGCAACAATAAGCATTTTTATGTTTAAAGGCTACAGGGTGAAAGGGAGATGCAGGAAAAGAGAAGAAGGGTCCACATGAAGCATCACCACTCCCTGCGACGAGGAGTGAGAGCAAAGGGGACCCGGGTTCAAGAAAGGGGGTTGTTGGGAGTTAAAACCTTGAAAAGAAGCTCAGTGAGAGCAAGAAAGGAGGAGACTTTGGAGTTCTTGGCAGAAGAGAATCAGAAAATCCTCCACGAAAATAATACTTCCATTCTGCAGAGAGACCGATGAAGGCGGGATGAAAAGCCCGACAAATTTCTCCACATCGACAACTAGTTCTCGTGCCCATGTGTGACAAGGAGGTTTGGTGAGGAGAGGAGAAGAAAGGCTTCAAGGGTTTTCAGGACGTTTCTGTCGATGAGCCAGAGGCTCAATGCACCATCGAGAAGAAAATGGAAGACGAGGAAAAAAGAAGGAATTGGATTATGCAGCAAAGAGTCGAGAGGGGATTTATGAAAAAAGAGTTAAAAAAGAGATCGGCAATGGGAAGAAGAGCGAAAGAAGAGAAAAACAGTGAAAGAGGTTTGCTGGCTGAGAGGACTTGAGAAAGAGAGAATGAAGAAGGGGCTCCGGGATCAGCAGCATTTGCATGGACTCAAGGCGGGATCATGAATCTTTTATATGTCCCGGTTTGAGCATGATTCTCGAGACTCTAACCATCGTGAAGAAAGGGCTGACAAGGGGACCAAGTGGGAGGACAGGAGAATAAAGGGATTCAAATTTTTATACAAGTCTACACAAAGATTTTGAGAATAATTTGGATGACTAGAGATAAGAAGCAAAAGGATCTTTCGAATCCCCTCTGACCGAGAGAGAATGGCTAGAAAATTTGGATTTGATTAACAACAATCTTTCCAAATTTTTGGAAAAATAATAGGCGAAATGAAGGACACAATGAATGGCTTGGGGAAGAGACAAAGATAGAGCAACAGGAGGGTTTGGATCTCTCAGTGGATATTGAAGAAGATCGAGTTGAGAAGGAAACTAAAGGAAGGAGGAGGAATAAAAAAATGAAATTCCCAGATTCCGGCTCATTTAGATACCTGAACTGGATCACTAATATCTTTCTTTGCCTCTTCTTGAGGATAAGACTTCTTCCCTGGCCCGACCTCACCTTCCAAAGCCCATCTTGTCACGACGAATCCAGGGTCCATTTCGAGCCAGGTGGCGGATCGCACCTGCAAGGTTGGGACAGCGAGACCATACTCTTGGGACTCTTTAAATTCAATTTTTTTTTTTTTAAACCAGCGGCACTACATTGGGTATGGCCCACATTATAATAATTCAAAATATTGTATACAAATCAAAGAACACCAGGGTGGTGTCCATCAAATACATATCAGCGGAGTCATTTACTTATACAAGGCGGGCACTTGCATTTACTTACAAATCGAGCACGAGACCTACATGTAGTGAACCCTTCCACGGTGTTGGCCCGACAATATGCGGAGATCTTCGAGGATGTCTTCTCTACTGGCACCTACACAGTTTAAAACTAGTGCTAGCTTTACACTTAGTGGGAAGCTTGTATATTCTTATGCATACACATTTGCGCATAAAGACGATAGCAGATGAACAATATAAATTTCATGCATTTATGGCCCATGACTTACTCCTGAAAAAGTAACGTAACTGCCTGTAAGAGCTTACAGCACCCTTATTACGTGAGTCTCACGTGGATTCTGAATCTTATTCTTATACGAGAACAGCACCTAACATCTTTTTTATATGTATTTGCCCCGGAACTCCAGAAGTAGAAGGAAAGTACAGATGCCACCACTTATTAAGGGCGTGTTAGTAGACAAGGGAAGGAGACTGTTTTCGATGTGAGACTCCGTAGGAGTTACAAAACTTATACTTATACTACGGAGTTTACACTTGTTCGGAGGTACCGTAGGTATCCGCAGAGATACGGGACGTGTATGCGGTATTACTTGAACTTATTCTTATACGAAAGTACTTGTAAAAGTACTACAAAACTTATGCGGTACTTCGTCTCTTACTTGTACTGAAGTATATCTGAGAATCTTCTGAGGAACTTATCTTGGTATTTCGGTTTTATACATGTATTACAGACGTACTGTATGCAATCACATTACGGGGCCCGCCAGAGTTGCCTGAGGGACAATTAGATACGAGGGTACTGAAGTGGGTGTACCACTCTGAGAACAATCGAGAGACGGGAACATAACATATTCGAGGAGATGCAGGAGTACCGTAGGTACTACGAGAACTTGGTCGAATCGCGGGACGAGAACTTATGCGAGATAAAGTACCGTAGGTACTATAGAACAATGGGATGAAGGACATAACTTATTGAGTGGGACACAAAGTGGGTTGCGCGAGTACCGTAGGCTCTGGGACTATTCGGATACGGGACTTATCGGATCTGAGGAGTACCGTAGGTACTACGGGGACTTATCAAATACGAGGACATCATATACGGGGTACCCATGGGTACTACTGGGAGGCTGGTTCAGTCACGGGTTCTGAGGAACATCGGATACAGGATACCGTAGATGCTACAGGACTTAGTGAGATACAAGACTTATCGGATTTGGAGGCGTGCCATGTGACTCTTCACGAGACTTGTCGAATACAAGGAACTTCTCAATCTGAGGAAGTACCGTAAGTGCTACAAGGCTTTCTCGAATCTGAGTACAGTGATGGGTTTTCAGGGACTTTGTCTAAAATCTGGCGGGACTGTGCTCTGAATGTTCAGAGGGGCCAGACACCTGGCGGGACCGGATTCTGCGAATCTAAGAGACTCTCGGATACAGAGCCGTAGGCTACCTACAGACATCATTTCTGGGTTGCAGTAGGTACCTGCGGAGCTTATCAAATACGGGACTTATCAGAATGGGAGTACCGGGTGGGTGCCTGGGACTTACTCGAGAGGCCAGAACATCGAATCTGGGTAGGTGGGGATGGGAGGATCGAGATCACGAGAAGGAGAACTTAATCCATACGGGGAGTTGGGGTTGCAGTAGGTACTACGAGAGACGAGATCGGATCTGGGGACACATAACTTATTCGGTCTGGAAGAGGAGGATGCGGGTGGGATCTTGAACATACGAGGGAGACGAGTGCAGTAGGTACTACGGAGACTTAATCGAGAGGCAAGAGTACGTGGGTACTCGGATCTTATTCGAGAGACTTATCATATATTTATTTTGACTTTGTGGACTAGTAGTCTGGAATAAGTAAAGACCTGACACAATAAGTACCAGAAGATACTATCATCTGATGTGGAAGTCTTGGTAGCCTTAACGAGACGAGGTGCCGTAGCTGTCGGGAGTACCAAAGGCATCAAGAGTCTTAGGAGCACTAATCAGAGTCTTAGAAGTACTAATCGAGGTCTGGGAAGTACTAATGTCGGGAGTGCAGGAGCAGCGAGATGGGAAGTGCTGTCGGAGTGACGGACACTAATCGGGAGTGGGAAGTGCTGAATCGGGTCACCCAGAAGTAGACTGTCGAGGGTGCGAGCAGCCTTGGGAGTCTGCAGTACTAATCGGGAGTGTCGAGCAGTCGGGAATGCTAGAAGTACTAATCAGAACAGGAGTGCAGAAGCACTAACAGGAGTACCGAAGTACTAATCAGAACAGGAGTGCTGTGTCATTTAATAACTGGTCTTAGGTAGTTTTACAATTATATGAGTTCAGTAACATACTCTCTTATAGTAGAGCATTGTTAGCCACATTATACGTTCATGACAGATCGTATTCTATATCGCGGTAGGTATGATGAGCATGTAGTACACCTTAATCATGTATTCTTCTTTTTCTATGAATCTACTTTACCCGGGAGTTGGAATCAATCAATGGGATTAGTTTCAAGTCTTCAAGTTATGGCATTTTCGTGGCACACACAACTAAAGTGGTTCTGGGTTTACAGGATGGTTTGAAACATTAATTTTTCAGGTGCCTTGTTTCGGTATTTGACACTGAGATCTTTGCTATCTGCTCCTTTGAAATTTAGAAGGTCACTAAGGGTTCTATTCCAGCTGGAATATTGGTCGAACCACTTAGGAGCTCAATTGTCCGGCTCTTTCAGACTACTCTATGATTGGACAGTGCGGAGGGGATGGGCTTGCGCCTAGCCCACTTGGGTGAATTTGTGGGCTATCAGAGTCATAATTGGAGTTTTTATTAAATATGGTTTGTTCTCCTTGACGTCTATTTTAAGTGGCCACTTAAATCACTCCAAATCAGATAAGAAATGAGGAAGTTATGGCGAAATACCAGGACACTGAGGTGTGAAGGAATAGGGAGAGAACCGAGCGAGGTTGTGCAGGTACAAGCTCAAGTTGTCTGCAAATTTTAGCTTGACTTAAGAAAATGACGGGGAGAACCCGGGTTCGTGGAGGACTATGTGGGACACGGGCGCAAGTCTGAAAGTGAGAATGTTGTGTTTTTCTCACATCTTTCCATACTTTGATACCCCAAATCAATTCTATATAACGCACATCGGAATCATTTCAAATTCATCTTATATATTGGGTTCTCTCAAATCATCTTTCAGTGAATCTCTTTCTTCCGAAATTCTTTCATAGGATCTTGCTTCCAAAGCCGTGATATGGGTTACAACCCATACAATTCAAGTCAAGAATTTGTTGGGATTTGATGACTGTTTCCATTACTGTCGTTTAACCATGAATCAAGCAAAGGGAATTCCTTACTTATCTTGTTCGCGCGGGTTGTGGGATAAGGCTCCCATGAAAAGGTTAAAGATGCAATTCAATGAAAACCCCCTTTCTGGTTTTGCAGACATTGGGATCATGTTCCAATCATACAAAACCTTAGAATGTTATCAAAACTGATCCATACAGAGATCTTCCTCTAGTGTGTGAGAAGGACATTCCATACCTTTTGGGTGGGGTTAAAATATGATGTTTGAATGAAGAACGTGTTTGCAGCTGTGATGATCTTCTCTTCTCTTCTTGGCCTTCACGGTTTGTTCCTCTCCCCAAATGAGACCAATTTGGTCTCTTAAATCAAATTTTGTTGGGCTGGCCCCTCAAAACCCATTTTTGGGTTGTTAATATCATAGTACATTTTTGATCTTTGCGACTATTGGCCATTTGTATTTCAATTTCTTTTTATTGTATTTTGGCCTCTCATCTTCTAAGAATTATACAACAATTCCTATTATTTCTTCTTTGGCCCAAATCTTTTCACATTAGGACTTTTAAGCCCCTTTTTGGACCAATTACAAAATTGTCCTTAAGTTTTATAACTTTCCGGGTCTCTTGTTTCAGTGTTTCGCATTTAACTCACGAAGCAGGTCAAATTATGCTTACAAAATACCCCTAAGCTTAATGTCGAAAATGACTAGGGGAGGACCCCAGGGCGTTACACATGCTGTGTATCCAACATTTGCAATTGAATCGATAAAATGATAAATTTGAAATGAATTATTTGTGTTGAAAAACTTTGGTTTGTTAAATTTTGTCTGTTCTTTGTGGTTGCATAGTTGGGAAAATAAAAGTAGGAGATAGTTCGAGAATAAGCGGAGCTGAGATGTAATGAGGGTCTAGATTGAATGAAGACCGATTAGATTAGGAAGTGTGAAAAGTGGGGATTGGTTGGGGATGAATACGAGTTTGATTAATCACTGAGTCTGAAATGACTTAAGTCTAGCCCCGATAAGTCCACTGACACAGAGGAAGGTAATACAATAGAAGGAGCAAAGACATATTTGAAGATGAGGTTTATTAGTACGAACAATAAGTCAAGGAACCTGTTGAGATATCAAGTGGGTTTAACACTCAGGACTCAGCAAAAATTGAGTCAATACAATCCTTATGGTTGAGTAACAGCTGTTGATCCAAATTCTAGAATTTGTTGGGATTGTGGTTTGGGATTCTAGGTGATACGGTAGGCAAGAAGTGATCGCCGAGGCCATTCTTGGATAGTTTGAGCCATTCTGGCAGGCTGTGAACAGCCTTATGCTAATGCGTACACCTTAGTTCCCGAGGGAGAATTGAGCAATGACATTTTTCAAGAAATAGACGATAGAAACCCCTGACCGTAAGAGAAATTAAATCACTTGGTTTGGAGCTGGGTTGGGGTTCGAGGGAGGGAAGAAAGAAATGAAGTTTGGGGGCCAGCATGGACTGGGAGGACACTCAGGATAAAAAAAAAAAAAAATAAAAATGAAAAAGAAAAAAGGCAAAGCAGGAAAATGCAATGAGGGGAGGACTATGGGGAGGAGGGACAGGACTTGCTCTCTTGAACAGGTGTTAAGTTTCTGCAAGGGTGTTTCTTCCTAGTACCCTAATGCCATACGGTGACGGAGCTGCTAACCCCGAGATTGTTTGCAGAGGTGAATTTGAAAACCTAAGGGATTAAACATTGCCCAGCATCCTTTGGTGTGACAAACAAGGAAATTTTACAGTTGGTCTGAGTGAGAAATAGGGGGCATACGGAGTTCTAGATGTGGATCAAAGAAATGTCTCAAGCTTATGAAGTTTAGGGGAGTTTATTAGAAGGAAACTACAAAAGAAGAAAGGCGGGAAGGGTTAAGGGATAATCTTAACCTAAAGAATTCCATCCATGCCACCCATTACCAAAAATTTAACAATGTGAGGCCCAGACCTGATTGAGTCTTGAAGAAAAATCACCTACATTAGTGGAGATCGATATGAAAAACAAACCTATGGGTACAGGAAATATGGAAACGATCAGCTGACGGGACGGACTTTAGGGATTTAAAGGACTAGGAAGTGTATGAAGATGAGAAGGAAAATAATCTATTATTCAAACAGGATCCTATAATGATTATGTGGTTTGTAAAACAATTTCAACGAGTTTAGTTTTGCACATGTGTAAAAGATTAAAAACTAACCTTGAGCTGGACTTGGAGGATTAGATGTATAGGAAGGCTTGTTAGGTTTGGAAATGTATTTAAACCCAAATTTGCGCTGCTTGAGACGAGGACGAGAAAAAATGTCCTGCCTTTTGTTTTGAGGGACAAACAATTCTTTCTTTCAGTACTGCTTGAGGACAAGCAAAACTTTTAAGTTTGGGAGTTTGATGAGCTTAAAGTCATCTATTTTTAATCCATTTTACGTTTGATTTTCATTCGAAAAGGAATAATTAATATGCGAATTATGGAGGATGGCAATTTTGTTATTAGCAGGGAGTGTGGGAAAGAAAGAAGACTAAAAGCCGGTAGAAAAATGCGAAATCGGTGGAGTAAAAATCCCCAGAAAATGGCGAGGCGAGAAATAAGCAGAAATTTGGGTGATATTTCTCAGCTGGGGTTTTTCTTTTTGGAAGCTTGCATTGTCCGGTTATACGAATCAATGGACTGCATCTGGGAGGAGTTGGAGGAGGGCTTTGATCTGGGGTGAGGCAGGGGATGTGAAACAAGACTAACAGGGAACTTGAGAAAATGTCTTCATTTCTTTTATCATTTGTGTGTCGCGACGAGGATGCACGTATATTTGGATTGAGGATGGAGGTCGTGACAAGAGAAGCACCTCGACGCTATGAAAGGTTTGAAAAGATGAAACTAATGTGATTTAAGTTGTAGTCGCGACGAGAGAGGGCGGCGTC
This sequence comes from Tetrastigma voinierianum, assembly GCA_016808115.1. Lineage (NCBI taxonomy): Eukaryota > Viridiplantae > Streptophyta > Magnoliopsida > Vitales > Vitaceae > Tetrastigma > Tetrastigma voinierianum. The sequence continues at coordinate 222,648 of JAEQBH010000319.1, forward strand.
GCGACCTGCGACGGGAGATTTAAGGCTACTTGAGGCATAATCACGATGTCGCGACGAGAGATCGAGGTCGCGACATGAGACCTTCTTTCGATTGAAGGCTGCAACTCATAAAGTGATGTCGCGACAAAGGGTTGATGTCGCGACATCGAAAACCATCGGTGAAGGATCACCGAGGAAGCTTACTGGGATGTTGTTGACAAGAAAACCGATGTCGCGATATAAGAAGGCGATCTGATTCCGCGATTCTGATTCACAAGTTGATGTGTGACAACGAGAGATTGATGTCGCGACATCGAGGAACCATCGGTGGAGGGCAAAACATTAGGCTGCTTTGTCGACAAAGGGGTTGAGGTCGCGACATCGAGAACACCGATTGGGGACTGGGTGGAAGGAGTTGATGTTGGGGCGAAGTTCAATGGTGATAAGAGCCTGAGGACTGGCTGCGAGGGCTCAGGCGGTGGTGGACAGGATGATATCAAGCACTTTGCGGGATGACCAATTCAAGGCTGAGCCATAAAGTGATGTCACGATAAAGAGATTGATGTCGCGACACAATCATGGAAGTTGAAGGCGCTGCGGAAACATAAACTGTCCACTGACTTTCACGTTAAATGCTCGTGACATTGAAAACTTTGGTCAACACAATAGAAACATGGGGAATGATGTTCGCAAGTGATTTATTGCAGAGGCATATTTCATGGGTTTAGGCTGGGTTACGATGTCGACGTGATTCCTTTGTCGCGACATAAAGGTTGCTGCAGCCGAGGAATATCATGACTTGCGATAGAATCTTGCAGCAGGGGTGCCAAACTAGCGATGTCGCGATAAGGCTTTGGTCGCGACGAGCGATGGCACCTGGGCGATCCATTGAAATCCACTGGAAGGCGCATTGGAGTAGGGCCCGGCGAGAGCAACCTGATATGAAGTACGCACCACAACGAGCGGCTCTTGGCGACTGAAGGAGAATGCGGGTTGCTTGGAAGCTCCTTTTGTATTTTTTTATTTTTTTTTTCTTACTGCTTTTTCTTTTGTTTTCGTTTGCCTTTCCATTTTATTTTAGTGGGTTGGAATTATTGGCTTATTTCGTTCTAATTTGGATTTGAACGTTAGCTGTAAAGGATTGAGTTGAATGTAGATGTATATTTCTTAAAATTACTATACGGTTGTTAAATTCAGTGAAGTGCGGGATTTGAGCTTTTGATTTCCCGATTCTGATGGTTTCTTCGGCTTTTAGCTGGAGGCTTGGAGACATATGGGTGAGACTAATAAAGTAATTTAGCGTTGTACCTTTGTTTTGATCTGAGTGGGGTGGTGCGAAATAATCTTTCTGCGGTATTTCATTCTTTATAATAGGCCGAACCGGATGTGTCGACTTCTGCGTTTTTAGTGTTCTTGGGGTGATCCCAAGACGCGGGATCTTCTTGCTTTATAACGAGTTGTTTCGGCTGCGTTCCTTGAGAGGCCCTGGGACAGACTAGAGAGAAGGCATTCAGAAGTAGGAGGAACAATTTCGGGGATATTTGAACGATATTCTTGATCTAATGCGCTACGTATATTTAAATCAATACATCCTCTTCTCGCTTGTAGCAGGGAATGAGTTGAGTGAGTTATAAATTTAAAAGTGGGGATCTGATTTCAGACTGGATCGGAGATGGATCTGAGTTATTATGAAAGGATCTAATCGAGAAGAAGTAAAATTATTCACAATTTTGAGGGGTGAGGAGACCGTATAGTGCAACACCAATGACGAGACTCACTTGAAGGAGCTCGGTGCGGTCCAGTGTTGTGGGTATGAAGTATTGAGAAAAGAAAAATACCCCGGGAAACAGCTGACTAGTTTTAAAAGTAGTTATTTCACCCCACGTGTTGAGAGAGAAGCAGGTTAAGGTGAGAGATGATGACGTATTAGTATGGAAGATCTTGGATAAAACTGGCCATGGTGATCACCAGACTAGTTACAGGACAGTGTAGTTAGAGAAAACCAAGATGCGTCTTATTGTAGGAATTGATTCTTCTGATAGGCGATTATTCAATGGATGCTGGATGTGATCGAATCTAAATTTGTTATTTTGGTGTTTCAATATTCAATTCATTTATTGTTCATCCATTTTTCTTATACATCATTCGTTTCAAGCTTTTTCAAGCAAAATCTCAACATCGTATTATCGTTAAATGGTTGTTCAGACTTAGAAGTAGTTGGGAGTGGTGATTGAGAAAAGTGTTCTTTGCGGGATCTTTATTGGATCGATATCACGGACTTAAATCCATTTTTATTACTTGTCGGCATTGCACTTGCGATATCTTTGGATCAAACCCTTGCTTGAAAATGGTTTATTCTTATAAAAAAATATCTTTTAGTCAAGTGATACTTAAAGGAAACTCACACTCAAGTTTAATGAAGTTCTGCAGAGGATTGAAACGATAGTCCTTGGGTAATAAGTCTCAAATTTGAATAGGTGTTTTGATCCGTAACAATTTATTGATGTAGATGTTGCGGAGGAATCTTTATATTATTGTTCGCGGGAGGTTAGATAATAGTCCTTAGGTGATGATGTTATACACTTGTGTACATACTCTGATCCAGTCAACAGGCATATCGAAGTTGAGCTGATTTACATCGAGTTCGTATGATTTATCTTCATTTGCGTATCCAAGCCGAGAATGAAGAAATTGATGGGGGATGGGGGGTACTGGGTGGCGGAGGAGGATGGGAGGGTGGACGAAACGAGGGCGAGCTTGGGAGGCCCAGCTATGAGTAGCGAGGAATTTCGCTGCTCTCTTCAAATTTCGTTACTATGAATTTGGCTGCATAGTGGTTGCTGTTATTAGCAAAATTTGGCGCATAATTTTGGCTACAGATGGCGAGGCTACCCACACATGTGGGCCCGTGTGGGGTGTGGAAAATTTCCTATCTGCGAAATTCCATGTTCCACTGTTTTTGTATTTTACAACGGGATCTTGTTTTTGGTTAATTTCATTTCTACCCTCACTTTATGGTGGGACAGGACTAATGGGTTGATTGACCTTCTCCCATTTGCTTGAAAGACCTGCAGTTGGCTTTTACATTTGACATAGCTTTCTTTTTAATTGGCTTTACATTCTCAATGGGTTTGACCTTTGTGACCTTCACATTCTCTCTTTTCTCTACCTGCTTTCTCTGTGTACTTTCTGGCGACCGAAACGCATGCCTTTGAGGATGACAACTCAAAGGATGTTTAACTAAAGCCTCTAAAACATTGTGAGGAGGATTCGCTTTAAATGAGTTGATATGTTTCATGGGACGGATCACTTTGTATTTCCTGGCAGAATGTTAACTATGTGGTGTATTTCAACTTTCAAACTGGTTTAGGGTTCATTTGATGTATTTTATCATTAATTCGATACTTGGCAGCTTTTGAGTTCGGTGTATCCAGAGTCACCTGACATCCATTAGTTGTCATTTATGAGCCATTAGAAATAGGTTAAATGAAACCAGATTTCCTTAGGGCGATGGGATATGGGACAAATGCTGTGTTTCAAAAGAAATATGGTACTAAGGGTTGGACTTTTAAGTTAAGCTTAAAGATCAGTTTTGAAATGACTATAGGTCATCTTCCTATGCGAGAAATAACTTAGGGACACCACTTCCTGCCTTTATCATATTCCAAAACTGGGGATGGGCTGGCTTCAAAGGACTTCTTTTATATCTTATTTCTGGCTGCCAGTTGGCATTGTAACACCGCCACCCCAGTAGTTTCGGACTTGTTGCTAGGAGTATTTTGGCATAATTGAATGTTTAAGCAGATTTAAGTAGATACATGGGGGATGAAACAGGAAAGTTTACAAGATACACAAGAGAGCAGGAAACTTGTAGGCATTTAGGAAAAAGGATAGCAAAGGAATCATAAAGGGAGAGGGAGGTTCTGAGTAGAGCCTTAGGCATAGAATTGCACTGGAAAAGTCCTAAGGACTTAAAAGGCAATTAAGAAAACTTAAAAACAAATGGGACATCTTGGCAGCTATAGCCTTAAGGTGGGGATAAAGAATATCTTATATTTTAGAATTATAAGAAGGAAGGAAAAGAAGCAGGAAGGAGGAGGGAGAAAGAGAAGAGGGAAGGAGGGGAGGAAGAAAGGGGGAGAAAGAGGTTCAAGCAAAAGCCAAAACTACAAGGTATGGAAATTATGGATTTTAACATGAAGTTTTGAGTGGAGGTGCATTGAGGATATGGGATTGCTAGGGTTTCCATTAATTTCATTAATTTGATTCCCCATCTCTAAGAAAGGACCTTTTTGGTTTGTTTGAACTTTCATTCTAACTTCATTTAAAAGGAAGATTTGGTTAACCCTAGTTGATAATAAATGAATATAGAATCATTTTTGGGACATTTCATTTTAAAATTTAGCGGTTTGGGATTATTTAGTATAATCCCAAGGGTTCTGCATTTTTGTTTAAGTAAAATGTTTGTGGGAGATTTTGTTGGAGGATTCCATGTTGAATTTTTGATGAAGGATGCATTAGGAGTATAGGATCTATGGATGAAAGTGTATGAAAAGGAAAATACACATTCTGGGCATTTTCGGGTGAAGTGCAGTACACGCCCTGAACATGCCCAGGACACACTTTGGGTTACGAGTCATTTGGCCAATGTGTGCCGTACAGTTCATGTTTTATCTGGTACACCACACGTTCTAGTTTTCTGTTCTGAGACCGGTTTTTGTATGCTGCGCCATAATTTAACTCATTGTGTAGATTTGATGATTCAAGTGGATAATTAAAATAGACGAGGAGAATAAATATATAGAAATGAGGTCGTCAAATTATGAATCTAAGTGGCCCAATTCTACTTTCGAAGTGGGACCGTGGGCAGTCAATCCACGCATCCGTTTGAACATGAGTAAGTCTGGGTTTAGGACGTGTGTCTTTGGATTCGTACTCAGAGGTGGGTGATTCAGTTGGAATAGGATATAACACCTTAACTTTAAGGATTACAAGTATCCAGTGTCAAATATTGAAGACAGGCACTGGAAAATAAATATTTCAAACTGAACATAAGTGCAGATGATGCGAGCTAGTTGAAGTGAGTATTTTATTTAACTTGAGTTTGGATGATGCGATTGGGTTGGGTTTTAATGATTTTCAGTTAAATAGTTCATGGAGTTATAATACATGAATGATGTTGTTGGATCGTGGGCGCCCATCTTTGACCTGCAAAGTATATGAAGCCATATGTAATAGTAACATAAGAAAATACTTAAGGAAATGCAAAGTGCATAACTATATTGGAAGTAGCAGTGATTATGATATGGAATATGAAAACGAACTTAAAACGTGACCGAACATAAGGGATACAATATGTCATAGACACATAATCATTGAAAATTTCAAGAATGCTTTATACATAGGAATGATGAATTTGCGAACTCATATAATTGTAAAGCCCACTTAGAGACTTAGAGTTATTAAATGACCACGGCACTCATGTCTGATTAGTACTTCGTACTCATTTAGTGCTTTGGCACTCTGTCTGATTAGTGCCGAGCCTCCACGGTGTGCCGGCCTCCCCGGTTAATGTTGGTACTCGATTAGTGCTCACAACTCCTGCTTAATGCCGGTACTCTTGTTGATTAAGTGGCATTTCAGCACTCTGGGACAATAACGGTGCATCGATTGAGTGCTCGCCTCACGGCCCGGTTAGTACTCAGGTACTCTGTTAGTGCCATAGCACTCACGTCACTGAATTAGTGCTATGGCACTCCTATTGATATTAGGCAATCTGTTGACAACTCTGACACTTAGTATTATACTTGAAACATAACCGGGAGGGTGTTTGCTGCATACCATTCATCAGTATTCTTGATCTTGGAAGTCGGCTTGGTTATATGATAAGACTACGAGACAAGGCCAAGAAGATTAAAGATACGGGAAGCGAAATGTGCATATGTCAGAGTTACGTAGTACCTCACTGGGTACTCACAATGTCCCAGTGCATGCAGCTGTACCATGGGTGCTCTGGCATCTGAATAAGTTAGTCTCACGATTAAGTCTTGTCTGTTGGGTTCACGTAGTACCTCTGAGTACTCACAAATCGAATAGGATTGACTGTACATGTAGTACCCTCAGGGCGCTCGTTTTGCATACGGATAGGATTACGTAGTATCCTCATGAATTGCTCTATCACAGGTTCAGTTCTTCTATAATTGCCTGAGATGCTCACGTATCTGAATATGTTACGTCTCGATTAAAAGTTATGTCTCGATTATGATTCTGTCTCTCGATTAGGATCTGTAAGTACCTCTGGTTGCGTCTAGCATCCCGAATAAGTTCTAGTATCATGGATCTGTCTACGATTTTAGTTAATGTGGGGATCACGGTCACGTATCGAGAATAAGTTCTATCTACGATTAAGTTACGTCTGGTGGGATCAGGCCTGATTAAGTTCTGTAGTATCTACGGTGCTCCCACATACGAATGGAGGTTAAGCGGTAGTCTGGGTACTCACGTATCTCACCGATTTAGTTACCGTGAGTACCCATGGGCCTCACAGTATACAGGGGTGCGTTCGTGCTCCCAGTGATCTGTCTGCGCAGTTACATAGTACCTAGTGCTGCGTATCGATTAGGATTACGTGAGTACCTCACAGGGTGCTCTCGTATTTCATCAAGTTACGGCGGGATGGATATTTGTATCGATTAGACTGCGTAGTACTACGGGATTTTCTAGTACACCCCGGTAAAATAAGTATAAGTCCCGAGTCGCCTACGGGTCTTAGGTATGAGACAGATACGTGTAGTACACATGGGTACTTTTTGTATACCTAATCGGCTCTGTGAAGGATATGTCTGGGAGTCCAGGAATGAACATAAGTATGTTATAAGTATAAGTCTGAATGAGAATAAGCTGTAACTCTACGGTGAATGAACATAAATTACGTATAAGAAAGTATAATTTGAATGAGTCTAAGTGTAGACATAAAGTGCACATTGTTTGTGATATAGAGTCTGAATGAGAATAAGCTGCGTAACTTCTATGGGGGTCAGGAATGAACATAAGTACGTTATGAAGTATAGGTCGCTGGATATGAGAATAAGCTTATTAACTCCTACGGGGTTAAAGTTGGGCAGATAAGCTTTGTATAAGTATAAGTCACGTATAAAGCAAACCACGCCAACTCCCTACGAGAGTCCCCGGGAGTGGATGTGCATGGATGAGCATCAAGTATAAGTTCTGCATAAAAGAAACTCACTTAACTCCTACGGAGATAGAATAAATATAAGTTAACGTAAGAAGAAACTCTGTAACTCATGGGAGGTCTTAGAAGACAAACTATAAAGTTCGGTAGTACCCTACGGGTACTCAGTGATACAAAAAACAAGTATAAGTCCAGTAGTACCAAGAGCGGCATTTAAGTAATAAACAAGGGATAAGTATAATATGTATACGTATGATCTGTGTACTGCTATGGACTAATATCCACATACCTTTGATATGTATCTGGCGTGTGGGACAGTGAAGGACATTTGGACTAAACTCTCGTACCCTACAGTACCTTCGTACAAACAAAGAATCACAGAAATTACAAGAATCAATTGTGTAACACGGTATAAGTTCAGTAAGACCGATTATAAGTTGTTAATACGCGTGTAGGATTGTTAAGACAAGTATAGGATTACATGCCACATGTATGGATTGTAAATACGTGTATAGGATTACATGTCTGCGTGTAAGATCGAGTGGGATATATGGGGGGTTGCGAAGAAGTGAGGAGGTGATGACAGTCAGACTGATGAAAGTATAAGATCGAATGTGATAAGTAAAGTACGGACATAAGCATAGGAAGTGTATCTTTATTAATTGTATAAGTTCATTTTATATGTTATATGAATATTAATGAATCATTGTACAGATATGTTTGTGTATCATGTGGACGACAGCTGTTAAGGGGTCTGATGTTAAGCGTAAAAAGCTTAGCACAGGTTTAATCCATGTAGGATTTTGTGGAGATGTTTTGGAACTATCACCTGTGACCCAGGCTTGTTTGTCGGGGTTCACCCATGTGAGTTAGTGCTCCCCGATTTCATCATCTTAAGTACAGTTTTGTGATGTAAGAATGGGACTCGGTAAAATGTTATATGATATTTTTGATTGAATGTTATAAGATGTGGGCCATACCCACGAGTCTGAGGGTTGGTTTTTAAAAAAAAAAATGGGTAAAGAGTCCCGATATATGGTCTGAACGTCCGGAACTTTCGGTTCGGATCAGGTCAATCGAGGTTGGGCGGAGGAAATCGGGCGAGTGACAGAGCCTCAGTGAACCACAGACCATTTGCAGGGCGATCTAGTCAGAAATCCAAACAAAAAGCCTACACCATTGTGACACATTCATTGGGGAATCTGAGGGGAAGGACCCATCACATGTTCGATACTAGGGCGCTATCTTTGCTGATAGTTAAAGCAAAGTGAGTGCAGGAATTGGATTTAAGGTATAAATATTGAGATCCAGGAACCCTCTTTGCGGCCTGAATCGGGAGGGTTTCCACTGTTCTGCTTGAAAAATCTAGCAATTACATTAGGATCTTGGGTTAAAAAAAATGGATTAAAAATAGATGAGGTTTTGCGACTCATCAAATTCCCCCAAGCTTAAAATTTTGCTTGTCCTGAGAAAGGAAGAAGAATTTGTTTGTCCTCGAGAACAATTGAACTTCTTTTTAAGGACATTTTTTACGTTCTACTCTGCAATCTTTTCTGTTCCCTGTAGACCTGGGGATAAGTGGGTTTGGAAGTATGGAGGATTAAGTTTTGGGTTTGCTGAACTGGGGAAAGGAAGGAAGAAGGTTTTCTAAATACTATTACAAATAAATTGATGAATTCTATATTGTAAACAATGGGACGGATAGGATGTTGTTTATGAGTGTGTGTTAGTCTTTTCTTTTTCTCTCAATGAAATTAAGATTGTCTTCAACAAAATCCTCATTAATAAATTTGCGAAGTCCCGTATGCTTGTTGACCATATTTATCCACTAAATGTAAACAAAGGAGGGGGATGAGTGCCAGAGATCGTGAAGGTCTTTTAGGCTGCAGTAATGTTGGGCGTTGGTTGTTGCTGGGGATCAGGAGACAGTTTTAGGCTATTAAATTACCCCAAAAATTCCACTCTTTCCATATGTAATTGCACTTTCTTTTTTTTTCTGTAGTATCTGTAATCACTTCTATGATGTGGGGAGCTGAGGACGTGCAAACCTCATTTGTTTCAAACTTGGTTTTGGTGCATCTTCTTACATATTGTGGTCTCTTTGATTGCCACTTTCAAACTTATCAGTCTAGTTCCTTTAACTGGAACTCTATTTGTCTTCCTTTTTCTGTTAAAGATTTAGGAATAGTGCAATGTTTTGTCTTTTTAGGCTTTATCCTCTTGGGAGAAAGGTTTGCAACCTGAACCTCAGGGATTAAGAGCATTAGGGTACTAGGTGGTTTGGGACACCACAAGGAAACTTAATTGTTCAAGAAATGAGCCACTGAGACAAAACTCCCACCGACTTCTTTTTCTGCATCTCTAGTCTTTCAACTAGTCTTTTCTTTACTCCTTCCGCACAATCGAAAAATATGTTCCCGATCTTCCTTCCTTTTGTATATTCGGTTCTTGTATTTGTTGGGTGAGCACCCAAGGGTTCTTTGTGGGTTAACTTAAGGATGGATTTTAGGTTTTTAATTGCTATGTATTGAAAAGATAGGCTTGGGCTAGCTCAAAGCATGGAACTAGAGTGTATGCATCTGCAGCATATGTGAGGGTGGGGCTTGAGAAAGGTTCAAACTTCCAAAAGTAGGCACTCTATCCTTTCTTGTTAGTTGTTTTGCCTAGGATTTCTCATCAGACTTAAACAATACAGCTGGGATTCTAGAACCACAAATGCTTGTGCTTGTAAGAATCATGCCCCAGGAGAATGTCCCCCTAATCCTTCCCAATTTGTGAAGGACTTACTTAACCATGTGCATTGTTTTTCCAAGATTTTGTATTGACTTAACTGTTTAGACACAAAGATTCAAGAATCTTATTTGTTCTTTCAATTGTGTACTTTTTCCTAATTCTGCATCTCAACTATATTCAAGTCACAGTTGCAACTTCTTGTTTCAGTTTAATTCAGCCTACTCCCATTTATGTCACAGTATTGTTTAGATGTTATCAGTGGTTGTTGTGCCTTTCACCAATAAAAGCTTGACTACATAAATCCTTAATTTCAGACAATCAATCAATCACAGCAACCTAATCAATCAATCAATCATTGCATCCAAAAAAATTAACAACTTTCTCTAAATCATTCAACTACCAGACCCTTTTAAGCATTTTCACAACACATTTGTTCTAATTGCAAAACTCATTGATAGCAACACAATCAAATTCACAATTTAAATGGACAGCTCACGAGATCAAAAAGATAAACTATATTGAATTTCTATTAAGATGAAGAAAGAATATAATTCCATAAGGGAAAAGAAAAGAATTCATGTCAATTCACTTTCTTCTTTTATAAGATTTGGGAGGTATTATATTGGGAGGATCTATGCCAAAACTTGCCAAACAGGGAGAAAATTTTTGGAAGGTGATGTCAGGTCTTTTCTTTTCAATGGCCTCTTCCTTTCCAATTGAGACTAGATCATTTGTGAATTCCATAAGAGTGATCAAAGTGTCTTGCTTCTGGCCCACATGATTGACTGTGCTCTCCACCTTAACAATAACACTTAGCATATTTGACAAATTCTTATTTATCATATCTAAGCTCCCATGAAAAAATTTTCTCCTGTAAACATCATTATCCTCTAGCTCCATATCTCTTTCTTTCATAAGCCTCCCAAATTCTTTGAACTGCTCTTTATAAAGGTACTTGAAAGCTTCTATCTTTTTCAACATATTTCCTTCCATTTCAGCTTCTCTCTTCCTCAGAATTGTCAATAGGTTTGCATCTCTTTTGTATTGATTATTGTAGAAAGCTTCCAAGCTGCCCTTCATCTTTTCTATCCATTCCTTCTCCTTTCTGTCTAACTCTTCTTTCCACTCTTCTTCCTTCTGCTTTAAGTTCTGCTTCCATTGTTGCTCTCTTCTTCTAAAATTAGCCTCCAAAAACTCCTCTCTGATCTGTTGCTATTCCTCCCACTTCTTTTCTCTTTCTTCCATCTCCTTCCTTATCAGCACTAACATCTCCATGATCTCTGAAGTCCCTTCATTTCTCCTGGAGCTCTCTACATTCTCAAGAAAATTCTCTCTCATATTAGGGCATGAATGACTTAATGGACTCATTCTACTTTAGCATCTCCTCCTCTTCTGCCAAAGGAGCTTTTTCTAGGAAGTTTTCTATTTCCATATTATCATTCCCCTCTTTAGGCTCTGCTTCTACCTCTATTATTTCCTTATGTTTTCTGTTTCTTGGCCCTTTTGTTACCCCAATAAGGGTCAGAGGAGAGACTCTAGGGAAAACTTCTTTTGTTTCCCATATTCCCTTCACTCCAACCAAGATACATAGCCTAGTGATGGTTGCTAGGTGGGGAATTAATCCTCTTTTGTTGCTCAGATGATACCCCCTAATAGAACTCTCAATCAACCTTCCCACATTCATTTTGTATCCATTCAAAAGGGCATATAAAATGATGGCTTCCTATTCCCTGACTGGGCATAAGTGTTTAGTAGGGATTATAAGCGGTCTATGAAATAAAACCAACATATCATACAGAGATCCTCATTTATAACTTTGGTGTGGGTTCTTCTTGGTTGCCTCCCATTTTCCCCTTCCAACTGTTAACAGATTTACAATTTTCTCATGGTCTGGTTTTTCAACTAACTTCTTGAATTTCGAGCCATGTTTTAGTTCCTTCAGCTGAAATACCTCATTAATTCTCTTATGATCAAAAGGAACCCATACTCCTCGCTCATAGACAGAGTCTTCCCTCATCTCCACCATGTCGGTAAAACTCTCTTGCGAACAACGAAGCCATATGTGCGGAAGAATTCCCAACCTTTCTTTTCTATTATTTCTGAAAAAGGGGAAATATTCTTATCGAAATCCCTTTTGCTGATGAAACCCTTATCAACAAATTTCTTATTCCATAAAGAATGAGCCTTGGCATAGATGAATGCCCTTTTCTCTTCTAATTCTGCTTCTTCATTGTGATTTACTGATCTTGGTCTTTTTGCCTTCCTTAGCTAATTTTTCCACCTCAGGCTAAGCTTCTGGTTCTACAGTTGGGATAATCTCTGATTGGGGTTCCCGGACGGAACTCTTCCCTCTCCTTAGGCACATAACACATCATTTCAGGATTAGAGACAAGGTTCTGGACCTCCATCATCGATGAGATTTGAACTTGGGTTTTTGGGATGCAGGCTAGGATTTTAGATCTTCGGCTTGAGAGAGAGAGAATGAAAGCGTTTGATGGTACAATTGAATTGAAGTTTTTGGAAAGAATTGGTTGTACACCTTCGAGTTCTTTTATTTATGGGCTCAATGATAACATTGTCTTATGGAATGCCACAACATTAATTTCTTGGTTACAACACTAACTGTTAATAATAAGTGCCTCATTTAATGTTGCGACGCCTCAAACAAAATGTTAAAACCAATATTTATTGTGGTTTTAAAAATTTATTGTTGCAACTTACTTAGGTTTGTCGCGACAACAAATGTGGTCTTTGAAAATTAGAATTGTTATCCAGCCCTTGCTTTCCCTGTGATTATTCCTAGTCACGACATAATTAACATTTATCAGCGCGATTATTTCTTTCACCAATCATCCAAATTCACGAAACTATTGTGACCCGGGAACAAGTCTTGACCTTATTTTGTTCGTGGGGAAACTTTAGTGGCGACATAAGAATTGTGTTGCGACACCAGAATTTTCCCTAAATCTCCTTGTGATCTATTCAGAGCTTTGTCGCGACTCAATTGCTATGTCGCCGACCTAGAAGCATTTAGGTCTCGACAAAAAAATTTATGCCCATTTTCACCATGACTCCATTCTCCTCTTATTGACTCAAAAAAAAAAAATCATTCCATTTGCTCAATGCATACTTGTAAAAACATGTAAAAAATTCAAGAATCAAAATTCAAGTATGGACAATTCATCTTCAGCATTTAAATATTCAATGAATAAACTCATAAGCTAAGATTAAATCAGTTCAATCAATCTGAGCTTGAATCATTCATTTTCTAAAAAGAAATTAGTTAGAGTATAATACTTCCCCTTGTAGTCTGGTATGCATACTGAATTAGAAGTTCATTTTTCCATGTAGGAGCTCATTTCTACTCATAGTCTCAACGTCTGCTGCAAAACACTAAAGAAAAAAAAATTAAAGTAAAAGAAAACACACAATTCGACTAAAATTTTAAAATTTTAAACAATTTCGTGACTATGAAACAAATAATAAAAATAAATAAATTATTGTATGGGTTGCCTCCATGAAGGTACTTTCAGTTTTAAGTCCTTAGGCTTTAGACTTGCTACTATGATTCTCTTATCTCAGCAAAATTCTTCTTTAATTCAAAACCTAGAATTAGTCTTCAATTATCTTCCCTCCATGGTAATGCTTTAATCTCTAACCATTCACTTTGAATTCTTCTCCAGTATTGGTTTTCAATTTCACTGCCCCAAATGTTGTACTTGCCATTATTGTATAAGGACCACTCCATTTTAATCTTAGCTTTCATGGAAACAGTTTCAATCTTTGAGTTACATGAGACAATCTCTTGCACAATTCTCATAAATTTTCTGATCATGCCCATTTCTTTGTTTTATCTTTGTAAATTCTAGCATTATTATAGCTTCATTTCTCATTTCTTCCAATTCATTCGAGTTGGTGGCTCTTTCTTCCTTAGCAGCCTTAAAATCAAAATTCAATTTCTTGATGGCCCATATTGCTTTGTATTCCAATTCAAGAGGGAGGTGATAGGGTTTAACAAAGACAATTCTATATGGGGACATTCCAATGGGAGTCTTATATGCAGTTCTATAAGCCCACAATGCAACATCAAGCTTTAGAGAGCAATCTCTTATGCTGGAACTTACAGTCTTTGAAATTTTCTTTATCTCCCCTATTGGAAATTTTAGGATGATAAACTGAGACTCATTGTTATGTGTTTGATTCCATACCTGCTCATGAGTTTCTCAAACACCTTGTTCACAAAATGGCTCCCTCCATCACTTATGATAGTTCTGGGTGCCCCAAATCTGCTCAAAATATTTCTCTATAAGAATCCCACAACTGTATTAGCATCATTTTTGGGACAAGTTGTTACTTCCACCCATTTGGATACATAGTCCAGGAGTATGTACAAATTTAAAATGAAGATGGGGAGAAGGTCCCGCCAAAGTATTCCCAAACATTAAGTTGCACCACCAAGATACCTTGTAGGGGCATTTCATGTCTTCTACTGATACTTCCCATTCTCTGGCATTGATCACAAAGTTTTACCCATTCAAAACAATCTTTGAATATGGTAGGCCAATAAAAACCTGATTGGAGATTTTGATGGGTTGTTTTGTTTCCTACAAAATGTCCTTCATATGGTGATGCATGACATTCATATAATATTATGCCTTGTTCACTTTCTGGCACACACCTCCTGATTATCATATCAGCTCCTCTTTTGAATAATAGAGGGTCATCCCATATATAGAATCTGCTATCAGTCCTTCTTTCTCTGTTGGTAGCTGAATTCTAGTGGCATAACTCCACAAGCTAGAAAATTTACAATGTCAGCATACCAGGGTGATTGGAATGACAACTGGAATAACTGCTCATATGGAAAATTTTCTGTCAATTCAGTCCCTTTTTCCTTTTATAATAGTTTTTTCAACTCTTTACAAGTGATCATCTATCACATTGTCACTACCTTTCTTGTCCTTGATCTCCATATCAAATTCCTGCAGTAACAATACCCATCTGATCAGTCTTGGCTTAGCTTATTTCTTTGTCATTAAATATTTAATTGTTGCATCATCAGTATGGATGATGACATGGGATCCCAATATGTATGGCCTGAATTTTTCACATGCAAATACAATGGCCAGCATCTCTTTTTCAGTAGTTGAGTAGTTCTCTTGAGCTTCATTGAAGGTTTTACTAGCATAATATATGGCCCTAAACATCTTGTTAGTTTTATGTCCCAATACAGCTCCCATTGCATAGTCACTAGCATCACACATTATCTCAAATTCCTTATTCCAACCTGGTTTGGCCATGATGGGAGCTTCAACTAATCTAGATCTGATTTCTTCAAATGAAGATTGGTAGGATTCATCAAAATTAAACTTTGTATCCTTTTCCAATAGTCTACATAACGGTCTTGCAATTTTTGAAAAGTCCATGATAAATCTTCTTTAAAAACCAGCATGTCCCAAGAAATTTCTTATTCCCTTTACTGTTGTAGGTGGAAAAAGAGTCTTTATGATGAAACTTTGTGATCCTTGACCTGTTTGCGAAATTACATTGTCCAAGAATGATGCCTTGTACCATAAAATGGCATTTTTCCCAATTCAAAGCTAAATTCTTGTCCTAGCACCTCTGAAGTACTGTTCCCAAAATTTTCAAGCACCGCTCAAAACTGGATCCATAGACTGTTAAGTCATCCATGAATATCTCCATAACCTCCTCTGCTAAGTCTAAGAACATAAACATCCTGCATCTTTGAAATGTAGTAAGAGCATTGCATAGCCTAAATGGCATTCTTCTAAAAGCAAAGGTACCATAAGGGCATGTGAAAGTAGTTTTCTCTTGGTCCTCAAGTGTAATAGCAATTTGGTTATATCCAGAATACCCATTAAGAAAACAGAAGTGAGGTGTCTTGCCGGTCATCAACATCGATCAATGAAGGTAGAGGAAAATGATCTTTCTGGTTCACGGTATTTAAATTTCTGTGATCTATACACCCTCCATCTATCCACGCAGTTCTTGTAGGAATCAGTTTCATTCCTTTCATTCGATCCTGAGTGGAATCCACCCTTCTTGGGAACCACATGGGCCAGAGCTCACCCGAGAAATTTCATCGATGTGCATAAATAAAACTCGCATTTAACCATTTCAGCACTTCCTTCCTTACAACATCCTTCATCACTGGATTCAGCCTTCTTTGGTGTTTAATTGAAGTTTTTGCATTATCTTCTAGCAAGATTTATACGTACGAATAGAAGAATGAAATACCTTTGAGATCTTGATTGACCCGACCAATTGCTTCCCTTGTATTTCCTTAAATCTTTACTTGACTTTTGTTCTTCATCCTCAATCAATGCAGTTGATATAATCACTGGTTTTGCCTTTTCTGGCTCTAAGAAAACATACTTCAGATGACTATGCAATTCTTTCATTATCAACCCTTCTGTACTTGTTTCTTACTCAGTTGCTTTCTTTTCCTTGTTGTATGATTTTTCTTGGCTGTTTTCAATCAAACTCAAGACTTTTTCTATGTATTTCAAACTGGAATGCAGGAATTCATAATCAGCCTCTTGAATGCGGAAATTCATCTCATTTTTCATTGTGAATCTTTGGATATTACAATCGAGAGTTAGGATTCGAGACTAATGGGACTAATGTTATCTACAGCCATACAATTTTCCTCATCAACATCATACTGTGCTAAGCTTTTGTTGAGGTTGAAGTGCTTTGTTTCATTTCCCGCTCTCAGGGTAAGTTCACCCTTCTATACATCGATCAGAGCAGCTCCAGTTGCTAAGAAGGGTCTTCTTAACAACAGAGGAACTTGTGTGTCCTCTTCCATTTTCATGACAACAAAATCCATAGGGAAGATGAATTTCCCTACCTTAACCAATACATCGTGGGACTCATACAGTTGTACCGTTGACCAATCATCCATTGCGGTGTAAATTGTTGTTGGGGTAAGTTCCTAAGCTTCGACCTTTGTACAATAATAAGTATCAAATCCAATCTTGGCTTTGGAGTCACACAAAGCTTTCTTGAATTCATATTTCCCAATAGTGCAGGGAATGGTAAAGCTGCCAAGGTCTTTCATCTTAAATTTGGTAGACTTTACGAATAAGCGCACTACATGTTTGGATAGGCTCACCCTCCTTCTGTAATTTTCTTTTTTTTTGCTCGGTATATCCTTTAGGGTGTATGATTTGAGCACGGAGTTATAGCATCTAGGGAATGTTAATTTAATCTTCTTGAACATCTCGAATTTAAGTGTTCCTCCTTCTTTGCCTTCTGAAGTCTTTGTGGGAAAGGAATTGCAGGTGTGTAGGCTTGAACCTTCTCTTTCTGCTTTTGTTCACAGTTTTTCCCTTGTTGTTCAGTATGCATTTTATTCTCAGTTTCTGCAGCCCACTTTGAATTGTTCTTTCTATCTTCTTTTCCAGTTTCTTTCACTTCTTCTTGCTCAGACCTTTCCTACTTTTCTACTCAACTGCTGTTCACTTCCTTGCCACTCCTCAATTGGACTGCCATACAATCTCTTAGATTCTTCTAGGTGTCACTAGGGAAGGCATCCTTGGTCTGGTTTTGCAAGGTTGAGGCCAGCTGCCCAACCTGTGTTTCCAGGTTCTTTAGTGAAGCATTAATGTTTGATTGAAAAATTTGTGTGTTGGATTTAAAAGTTTCCAACTCAGCAAATTTCTGATCATGGAGGTTTGGAAGCTTTTTGTTGTCCCCCATGAATTGCAGCATTTTCTCCTCAAAGGACTGAGTCCTCTTTTGACCTTGATATTCATTTCTATTCTCTCCTTGTTGTTGCTGCTGTTGGAACCTTGGTGGATTATATCCTTGCTGAAAACCTTGCCCATGTCTTGGGCCCTTGTTTGCCTTTTTCTATATAGACCAAAACCCCTCAAATTAGCATAATTACAAGAGCCTTACACTTCTCTTGCATCCATGTTACTTTGGATAATTTTACTTGATAAAATAATTTTCTCTTAATGTTCATGATTTAAAAATAAGGGTCAAGTCTATAACCTTGCAAGTGCCGCAGACGCCATCTAGTAGTAAATCGAATGTAAGTCCAGGTATCATTGCCACAGAGATTGATAGCGAATTACAGATCAACTACCCCAACTACTAAAATTCCATGCTATTTGGACTCAAAACTCATAGTGAAAGTTTTATCTAAACAACTAAAATTGAAAATCCTATACTATTGAATATATTCAAACTAAACTAAAACAAAAGTAAATGAATAAAAATAAATTGTAAATAAAAGAATGGATTGAATCAGTTTACTGTGAGAAATGAAAACTACTCCAGTGAAATCTGATAAACGATCGATTCCGATTCGATTACATTTGCTCTGTACATATATGGATGCGGTTATTGTTCAAGATTTCCTAATTATTAGGTGGATTTCTCCATATTCAGCGATTAGATATCCTTGCTTCTCTTGAAGGCGAGATCAAACTGACTACTGTATTCCAAATTCTCTTGCAAGATCTAGGTATTTTCTTACCGATACTTCACCCGTTTCACGGTAACCATTGGTATTTGCTTTCATAAAAGGATTTTGCAGAGTTTCACCGCCGGTGGTAGCTCAACCGGATCTATGGGTTTATCTCGTTCCCTTGATTAGATCTAAGCTAACACGGGGATTGGAACTTACCTTTAGATTAAGGTGAACTCTCTGATTATTTATATTGTTAAATACACCCCTCCAACTTCAATTGTGAGCGAATGGGGGATTTATCAAATGAACTCAGGCTCGTGATTCGTCGATGGTAGTGAACATACCCGAGGAAAAGAATGCTCTCAACTCTCGGGAATCTCGTCTACATGTCACCCATGAGGCATCTGGATATCGAATTAAGATACCTCCTCGACTAGTATTAGGTACTACCATTGGGAACTTATCCATTGAACGTCACAGATTAAATGAATGAACCCAATTAATTATCCATAATTGTACGGGAAATCGTAGCTAAATGTAAATCAAATCCAGCGGAGGCGCTCTGCGGTCTTTGCATTCCTAATTCTGAAATGGAGCCTTAGATCCGCATATGACCATTGTAATTTACCAATAAAGCGAGAAAAATGAATTCAGAGAATTTGTCTAGATTTACCATAAATTTTAAGTGATAATACTTCAGAAAAATAATAGATTTAAAAATCCAGCTCTTTCGTCTTACTTGCATTTCATGATTCAAAAACAAATGAAATAAAAAAGTAAAATCCACACTCTAAAATATACCTTTAGTTCCTCTTCTTCTCCGCACTACGGGTAGTAGAGACGGAAAAACTGCTACTCTTCTCGACTATCTATTTATACTATAAAAAGAATTTGGGCGAACCCTAAAATGCTTGAGTGGAATTCCAAATAAAAGCCCGATCTTTATCCTAAATGCTGACCTCGAGTTGATATCGCGACATGGACATCTCTTGATTGCTCATGATGGGAATTCAGCGACCTCTTTCTTTAGAGATTCTGACAGTTTGTCTTGTAAAATGCTTTGATCGGTGGTAGTGACATGGTTCGTAGTGTGACCTCATTTACTCAGTGTTTCTTCAGTGTTGATGTCGCGACCTCATTTAAGTATCGCGACATCCTTTATCTTCCTTTCTCACGGCTCCACGAGTTGCGGCGATTTGAGTTAATGACCGCGCTATTTGTATGATGACTTCATGTTGCTTGACTTTTGATTTCTTGAGTATGATTGTGTTGAGTAGTCTTCTTCCCTTCATATGTTTTCAATTTTATGTCGACCTCATGGTGATGTCGCGACATCATTCTTTCATTTCCTTTCTTACAGTTTGCGACCTGGGTTCTACGTTGCAACGTTTCCTCCTTCCACCTTTATTCCAGTGTTTTTACTCGAGGTGGTATGTGACTGTTCTGCATTGAGCACTGCTTGGTGTGACCTCATTTCCTGATCCTTGATTTATGGCGATCGCAAGTTAGGTTCTTGGCATGGTATACGACACACGAGCTCTGAGGTTGTGACCTCCTTTCAAACTCTATTTTTGTTGCACTTTAAAATCTTCTGTTTTTATGTCGCGGCAATGATGAATGTCGCGACATGAAATGGAGCCTTGCATTTCTAAAAACCGGGTTACAACCTCTGCTTTCTTTTGCAAATTCCTCTCTTGTAGCTTCATAAACGAATCCTTGTCGCGACCTCAGAATGGTGTCACGACATCATTCATATCCTTTTGGCTTCGCAACATCAAAGTGATGTCGCGACATGAATTTCTTCCTTTGATTATTTCCTTTAGTCTCGACCACGTTTTCTTTGTCGCAACTTCCCTCTTGAAGTCACGACTTCACTTGCCAAAGTTCTCTATGTCTTCTTCCAAACTGAATTTGTTGATGTCGTGACTTGGAATCTTTAACAGCCAGGCTTCTGTCTTCTGCTTAAATTTTCCAGTTTGTGACCTCTGGTCTGTAAGTGCAGTTTCTTCGATTTTGCTAAGATTTGAGCTTCTATTGTATTTCACCTTAAAGATGAGTTTGAGTAAAATATACATTCTTCAAACAAATTAACATTTTATCTAGAAAGTAATATACTCGGAAAAATGGATTAAAAATCTAATGAGTTTTGGACTCATCAAATTCCCCAAACTTAAAAATTTTGCTTGTCACGAGCAAAGAAAAGAAAAATTATTTGTCTCGAAAAAATAAACTTAGAAGATTTTAGGACATTTTCTGATTATACCACGATCTTTCTCATTCCACCTTCTAATCACAAGTTAAGAGATACGATCATTTTAAATTTCAGTTTTGATTCGAGAATAAGACATAGTATACTTCTATCACAAATTTCTTGGCGAACTAATGTATTTAAGCAGTTTATTCAAGCAGTCTTGTGCATGTGTGTATGCAGTCTTCAATCCTTTGCACCATCTTCATGTTGAATTTAGATTTAATCTTAAGGAGTTTTCTTGGTGATTATCAAAGTCCACTTGAAAACTATTTTTCATGATCTCCACTAATGCCAAGTAAGATTCAGCCTTGAAATCGTAAAGGTCTTTCAGGCTTGTAATGTTGAAGCCAGGTAATTGGGTAGATAATGGGAAAATTTTAAGTTGTAAACCACCGATTTCCACCTTTTTACTTGTTGCCTTCAGCTTTCATCCTTTTTCTTCTTTGTTCTTCTTTGATTCTCTTGATCTTAGCTGATTCATCTTCATGTTGAATTCTTTTTAGGAATTTCAATTTCCATATGCTCTTTATTCGAGACCGGTTCCTTTGTTTCTTGAACTCTTTTTGCTTTTGTTTTTCATGGTGGGAATAGTGCAATGTTTTGTCTTCTTAGGCTTTCCTATTACTCTTAGAGACTTTGGGCTAGCAGCTCCCATACAGTTAGTATTAAGATTACTAGGTATTAAAACTTACCCTACGAGCTTAATTGTTGAGAAATGAGACCGCAGACCAAAAACTTATTCCCTTATTTCACTGGCTTGCTTCTTTACTTCTTCGCCTCCTTCATTTGTAAAAATTTAGATATTTTCCCCCAAACTTTGTTTCTTCCTTTATAATGAAACTTTTCTGAGTGATAAAATAATTTGGGCTCTTTGCTGCGGAGTTTATTGCAAGGAAGGAATTTAGGTTTTAGATTGCTGTTTGTGAAGAAATAAGGCTTATTTGGCACAAATCGAGAACTAGAAGATATGTAAGCATATATTGAGAGTAGGCTTAGAAAAGTTCAATGTTTGCAAGGATGGCCATTATCATTTCTTGTTGTTGTTTTCACACAAAGATTTCGCCTCGATCGATGTCAGGCAAGTTCTAGGGTATGGACTCTCAATCTAAATTTCCAGATGTTCCTAATTCACATCAAAGTTTCATAAGTTTTGTTGACCGAGTGTATTATTTTTCCAAGACTTGTATTTATTTCATCTGCCCATTATTTCATCCGTGTTTTGTTCCATCAGCAATGGCAATTTTCGATTTTTGCAAACTAAAAATTTGAATTTAAACAATGCGGCGATACTCCTAATTTCCGGTTTAATCATTTCTTTGCATTCATGTCTGATTCTTCCTTAAATTGTTGTTCTTGGAAAATGTAAGGTATTTATTTGATTCTTACCTGAGAAGGCATTTATTTATTTATCATACTAAACAGAGAAAATGATACAAAACAAAATTTCATATATCATGTTCATCAATTGAGGGTCATCTAATTATCCACAATCAAATTCTCCTTCAACAAGTGAAACGATCCAACGAACAAACAAAAATGCTTTATAAAATGAAAATTCAATAAAAGCAAGGGTGATTAGGATAGACAAATGGATTTCCATTGAAATGTATATATTGTGACATCTTTATAAGCAAGAAACAAACTTTCAATTTCCGCTTTCTTCTTTTGCTTAGAGCCTTTTTAGGTATTATGTTTGGAGGATCTACATCAGCGGCTTTTCAGTACGGGATTAAGCGTCATGGCGGCGTATGGGAGTTGCGACATTAAGTATTGAGCCTCTAAATTAATGATTTTTAATGAATTTAGTTTTTAACTACTGGGACGCCCAAAATGAGATATTTTAAAATCCACTTTTATTGACTTTTGGACTATTAATTGCCAACTTCAAAATTTTTATTTGTGACTGAAATGTAGATCCTGACAGGGGAATTTGATGTTGCAACATAAAATGTTCTTTTCCATACGATTAATTTTGAAAAGTGCTATTACAGACCACATTTAAAATAGGTTTGAGTGCTTTCTTGTATTTAATCATATGAGATGAACCAATTTTCATGTGCATGTCCATAGTACTACTAATTTAGTTTTGAGATTATTTTGGGTAGTTTCACAGGTCTTGAACCCCAGGTCGGGGAAACGTCGTATTAGTCTTCCGAATCTGAGAATTCTCGTGATTTCATTAACCCAGAATGAGGAAATATCAAGTGGAATGACGAAAAATGAAGATATAAGCGATCTGGTGAGGAATTTTGGCTATGATTCACGGAATTGGCTAAGATTACGAAAATTTCGCAATCATAACAAAACACCATAATCTAATGATTTTGGCAATCTGGCGAAATTTTAAGCTATGTGAAAATTTACATTAGCTAAGCGAGAATTTAACATTGCTAGCGAGAATTCCGAGTTTAAGCTATCCTGAATTTAAAATAGGCTAGTAAAGGAATTTAAGCTAGCATAAATTTTCAGCTATACTAATGAAATTTCTTTGCATAAGCGAAATTGCTCATTTGTGTTTTTGGTATTTTGATCCCGAATGGCTGTTTTGATTATTACTGACATTATGCAAACATAATAATTCTTATTTTGAATTTCCCATTTTAGATTTATTCTCTCAATATAGATGCATAACTTCTTTGCCTATTTGTTTTTCGGTCAGGGCTTTAGTGTGACTTTTTGCTTTAGGTTTGTGGAGTTTTGCTCTCTTCTCTCTGTTCTTTTCTACCAGTTTTCTGGCTTTTGTGTTATAGGATGTGTTTCAGGATGTACATCAAACCCTTTGAAGGAGGTCGTAGTGAGTTCAGAGGTAGTTTCATGCCTCTGTTTATCACTGCATTTAGGCATTTAAGCTCCTTTATATCTCACCCTAGGTTAGAGCCTCCTAGATCTAGCCTGCTTGATGTGTATTTGGCAAGCTTGTGGTTCTGAGTGGATGCTTAAAGCTTAGATCCTTTGTCATCCACTCAATTATCTCCTTTAGTTCTTTGAAGTAGGTTGCCTCTTTGAGGCCATATGTACTGTAAGGGACTTGAGATACCAGTGATACCATATCTAGTGGAGTAATTTAGGGTTTAGGTTTTAGTGCGATCAAGGTCGGTTTGAAAGACACAGGGTCATTGTCCCAGCCAGAGGAAAAAACCGAGGCATGAATACACCTTAAAAATCAATCCAATGACTGAGACTTGAGAGTCTTCTTTCTAAATTTTCCTTTAATTTTATTTGCAGTTTACAACCATCGACTCACTTGTTTGAAACCGAAGGCCTTAAAATCCAAAAGAAATACCGTTTCAACTCAAAGCTGCACTTCTCATTTCTGAGAAGAAAGCCCATCCTCGTGTTAGACCACTGAACCAGCTATCTTTACTTGTTAGCCTAAGCTCTGTGAGGACACCTAGGATACAAATTTTATTGATTCACTATGGCCACATTGTAGCCGCAGAATCGAATGGCGCAGATTCGCAGGGATGAATTACCCTAGTGAGATGAGTTATTGAACTTGTGATTCATATCACAAGTTTTGGTAAATCATTCCCTTTTGATTTATGTTTTCCTTGGTTCTTTGTAGGGGATTTTAATTTTCGATTACATTAGTTTTTCTTTGGCACAATTTTTGCTTAACCTTAACCACTTTTGTTAGTTTGTTTTGGTTGTTTTCACATTGATTGTGAAGTGTCTGGGCGGTTTGTCGATGGGACCAGGAACAATATGGGTAAAATCTGGAGGAATTTATTTGTTTTGCGGGGAAAGGCTTTGGTGATCTCAGGTGCTCTGATGGATCATCAGGGAGGGCAATGGCCAGGTGCCACAGGGGCGGTATATGAATCATGAAGGATCACATACACCCACAGTGGGAGTGCCTGGCCATTCTCCCTGGCGAGGATGCGGTGGACCTTATCTGGTGCCTATCTGACTTTTCATGGTATGGAGACGAATCCATACACACACATCAGGGATTTTGAGAGTATGCACCACTTTCAAAGAAGGTGGTGGATGGAGCTCCCTCGAGTTGAAAGCCTTTCCATTGACTAAGAGACGAGGCAAAAATTTGGCTTTAAATGCATTAAGGCGAGAACCATAAATAATTAGGGAGAGGCTGATGAGTTTCAAAAAATTCTTAGGTGCTCCACCAGAACCAAACGACTTGAAGAGGCAAATTTTACATTTGGAAACCACTTGATAATTGAGAGGTTCTACGATCTTTAGGAGAGATTTATGGAGACTATCGGTGCAGCCACCCACACCATGGATTTGATACATGGATCTTTGGTGAACCATTTTTATGATGGAATGTTCCCCTTCCATGAAACAATTATTGGAAACTATGTGTGGAGGAGATTTCTTGAGTAAAAATCACGATGAACCCAATGGACTTCCCTCAATTATATGGCAAAGACCTCGAGGTTAGGATAGGCCAGCCAGAGGAAATGAAATAGATTGAAGCCACGGTGAACAAAGTGGAGGCATACATGCCCTCTCAGAGATATGGGTACCGGCTAAGGTATCTACCTTGGCTGAAGGTGGAGAAATTAGAAGAAAAGGGTCCATGAGGTGCGGGCGGTGGTGAAAGCCATGCCGCAGTCAAAGCGTTTCATTGCCAGGTCAGTGACCACCCAGAGAACCATGTCGAACCCCTGATCCCGAGAGGATGGAAATGTGGTAGAGGCCCAAGCAGAGACGCGAACCGATACTCCCATATGCGACGCCTGACCCCGATTAGAGGTCACCTGACACTTCTAGAGCCCTCGCCTCACAATACGGCATCGTGAAGCACCACCTCTCTGTTGACAGCCATTTGAATAAAGGCAAAGTGGTGGGAAATTTTAATGGAGGAGCAAAGGCATCAATGCTCAGTTGAACAAAAAAATTGAAAATATGAAAGCTCCTTGAACAAGAGAATAGATGAATTTGATATGAAGGAATTGTGACTTGACATCATATGAATGAAAATGGTAGCTGAAGGCGGGGAGGTTCCCTTCTAGTACTTTGCCAAATCAAGGGAGTCTATGAAGTAGGCTATTCAGTGAACCTTTGAAATGGATGAAGTCAAAGTGTCATTACCTTAGAAGTGGAAAAGGGTTGATCGATGATGCCCCGAGCTGTTGAGAGCGAAGGGGAAGGGTGGAGCCATAACACATTTTTTGAAGGAGGACTCATTGAAATGCTTTGCACTTCACCTCCATTTCCCAACCACTTTAGACGAGAAGCGCCCCGGCGGGCGGGCATCTAGAAGTCTAAATGAGGGTGGTCGACATACCCCTTTTGGACATCGTGAGACAAAGTCCACTGCTACCTTCCCAAAGTTTTGAAAGATCTGTACAATCAAAAGGGTTGGGCATTGAAAAAAGCATTCTTAAGCCCGAACAAGATTAGCTCCATACTCCAGTCTGAAATGATAGTGAAATCTGAGGATCCAGGGGACCCAGACTATCTCGATTAACATTGGAGGAACTGCATTGACAGCTCTTCATTCAGACTTGGTACGGTGTCAGCCTACGCCATGCTCGATGTATGGCTAGGTTTGGGGAGAGTGAAACCAGCAGCATCACCACATCTTTGGCGGAGTCGTTCGGTGAAAATACCAAAAAGGGATAGTGGAGGATGTGTTGGTAAAAGTAGATAAGTTCTACTATCAGGGTGGTTCGTAGTTTCTCGACATGAGCCGGAGCGAGGGCCACTGTGAAGTGCCGTATATTAGGAGAAGGCCATTCTGGCCACATCAAATGCCATTATCGATTCTGGGAATGGTCGTCATTTCGCATTTGTAGTGACAGGCTGACATTTTCCGCCAGGCAATAAAGCGAAATGACTAAGGATGGGAGACAAATGCGGTAGAGTTTTCACGAGTGGTACCGCGGGTAGGAAGGCATGATATTAACAAACGGTGAGGAAAGATTGGTAGAACAATGAAAGCGGTTAATGCCAGAATCCACCGTTCCTCCTGCCGGCTGATCATTGCTTTCACGAGACCAGATTGCCCGAAAGCAGTGGGTAGGCATGAAGGCACTGCGGCACACACTGCGCATCGTAAAAGGGGCTTCCTCCACCGGACCCTCCTTGAGATCCAACTGGCTACACAAGGCTAGGGTAGTTCCTGCGGGAACGGAGACCCTCGAATTTTTTGTGGAAATTTTTACTTTATATTATTTTAAGTCACAATTTGGTTTTTAGTGGTACGCTCACTTTTACCTATTTTCTTTTCAAATATTTTCGCATTTACAAACATCTTATCACCAATTTTTGTTTTGAAATGTGCGAGGAGTTGCGGTCACGGGAAAATCTCATTTTCCTCACGCATTCTGCGGTCTGATCTGTAGTGCAACTGATGACCATGCCATTCCTCACAGTTAGACGTTCGTTTCATCTTCTGTGGAGGTACCACACGAGTTTCTTTTGAAAAAAGCTGATAATTTTGTGAAATATCTGACATGAAATGTACCATCTGACTACATTTTTTCTACACTTTTCTAGATCATTCTCATACCCATATTTTTTGGTATTTCTCTTGCCTTTAGTTGAAAATTGAAATACGTAATGTTACATTATTGATAGAACAATTCCATGCATGATTTAGTTTTTGGTCAATGGAGTTCGACATTCAACCTTAGACATTCCCCCTTTAAGCTAGATTCACACCTTTGCACAGTTACCAATAGGTTGAGGCTTAAAGTACCTCTTTCCACTTTGCAAAGCCGTATAAATTTGTTGTGACCCATAATAGGTTTGTGTTACCATGTATAGAAGACCAATGTAGTCTTCCAGTGAAAAGAAAAGAAGAAAAGAAATAAAGCCATGGCCTTTGCCTTGAAACGAACACGGTCAGGAGTATATGTGCCTTTAAAACCGATGCCTGAAGCATAATTGGTTGGGAATGTCGACTTAGTATTCGCTACGAATTGGATGGGTAGAGTTTAGGCGTGTTGTAGGTGCTTAATTCTCGCGAAATCATTCGGTCAGGGAGTGAAGCACGAGTTTGTAGTTAGTTGATCCTTTTGGCTTGATGCACTAAACCTTAATTGGTTAGAAGTCATCATTGGACCAGTTATCACGGACTTTGGTGAAATCGAGGTTTTAGCATTACACCTACATTGCCATCAAAGGAAGAAATAAGAGTGTATTTAGTCTATTTAAGTTGGTCGACGGTTTAAAGGCCATGGCGGTAGCTAGGTTGGGGAGGGAATAGCTGCAGTTTATTAGCTCGGCTGGTTACCTTAGGAACGATTAGATGTTGGTGGAAGTTCAGGT
The DNA here is from genome assembly GCA_016808115.1 of Tetrastigma voinierianum. Taxonomy (NCBI): domain Eukaryota; kingdom Viridiplantae; phylum Streptophyta; class Magnoliopsida; order Vitales; family Vitaceae; genus Tetrastigma; species Tetrastigma voinierianum. The sequence continues at coordinate 250,488 of JAEQBH010000319.1, forward strand.
TGACTTCTTTGGAACCGATGCTGCCCTCGAACTTGTTCTTGCATAGTCTTTGTTCTTTCATGTCGGTTTCGAGCAGATTGTAAATTATTCATATTAAAGGAAAGCTTACACCTTTTACTTTTTGAACAATACTTTTTGTAAAAGCACAGCATACATACCTTTATTGTTTTTAGCATTTAACTAAAGGACTATGTGATGTGGTTGGGGAGTGTGATTAATTGCCCCAGTCTATTTTGGGCTACCCCTATTTAAAATAGGTTTGGAGTGCTTTTTGCGCACTAATCATATGAATTGAGCCAATTTTCTTGCATGTCACTTGATGCTACTAATTTGGTTTGAGATTGTTTGGAGTAGTTTCACAGTCTTGGGAACTTGATGACAAACTGGCGTCGTATTAGTGCTAGATACGAGAATTCTCAGTAATTTTATCAACCCAGAAATGAGGAAATATCAAGTAAATAGCGAAAAATGAAGATGGCAGTCATTAAGATTTTGGCTATGATTGAAAATTTGGCTAGTGCGAAAATTTAGCAATCATAGCGAAAACCTCACAATCTAGCGAGAATTTTCAGCATGTGAAAAATTTCTCTAAACCTTAAAATTAAGCTAGCTAAGCGAAATTCTTTATTGCTAACAAAATTCTCAATTTCGCTATCTCACCAAAAATTTAGCTGAAATTCGTGAGGAATTTATTTAACATAATGAAATTTTCACTATCTTAAGCGGGAATTTCAGCATACTTGAGTTGCTCATTTGTGTTTTGGTATTTTGATCCCCCAAATGACCCGCACGTTTTGATTAATTATCATTTTGTCCTTATTGTAATATTATATTTTAGGCATTTTTGGTATTTCACACATTTAGGTTCATTTATATAAGCCACCTTATAACTTTGTAACCCTACTTCATTTTTCGATCGAGGCTTTGTTGCGACTTTGCTAGGTTGCAATTTGCTCTCTTCTCTCTCTTCTTTCTCTCATTTTCTGGTACGCCAGACACCCCTTAGGGGATGACAACTCAGGGATGCTTAATAAGCCCTTTCATGAAGGGAGGGTCAGCACAGTGGAGGTTGGAGTAAGTTTCATGCCTCTCATTTATCACCTTTGCGTTTATGACGTTTCAAGCTCTGTATCACCTAGGTTGAAACCTCCTAGATCCGGCCTCGCTTGATGTGTATTTGCTTAAGCTTGTCAGTTCTGATGGATGCTTAAGCAGATCCACTTTATCATCCATAATTATCTCCTTTTGAATTCATAGTGAGTTGCCTCTTTGAGGCCGTATACTGTATAAGGAGCTTGAATGCTTTCTGATGAATGCCATATCTCATGGGGAGTAATTTAGGGTTTAAGGTTTTGGTAAATCAAGTGCAGTTTGGAAAAGACTATAGGTCATTATCCCAGTGAGAAAAAAAAACGAGAGCATGAATACACCTTAAAAATCGATCCGGTGTTGAGACTTGAGGAGTCTTCTTTTCTAAATTTTCCTTTAATTTATTTTAATTTATTATCAACTCTTACTTTGTTTTTGAACAAAGCCTTAAATCAAAGAAATACCATTTTCAGCTCATTTACTTCTCATTTCTGAAGAAAACCCGTCCCGTGTTGGACCTAGACAACTATCACTGCGATAGCCTACGCTACGACGATGGGGGCTAGGATACAAATTTTGTTGATTCCTATAGCCCTCTTTGGCGGCATGAATCACCTTCTTCATTTTCGATCGTGATCTCGGTTTCATTATTTGGCTTTTTCTTTTCCACTTTTGTTTTTCATCCAACATTTTTTGGTTGCAACTTTTGGATTAATGTTAAACCAAAACATATTTATCAAATTCAATGATTACAATTTATTTCAATTCCAATCAAAACAACTACAACTCAAATTCATCTTACATATATTGCAAAAATTGACCTTCACTATGCATCACATTCAAATTTAAGCACCATGACAAGATTAAAAATTCCCCAAACTTTCAATCATGCAATATAAAGACAAATTTTAAATCAAATCAAGAAAAGAATATCACGCCACTTTTTGGTCTCTTATCTTTGAATTGAAGTTTGATTGCGAGATCTTTCCTTTTACACAATCTTCATTTTCTGTAAAACTAAAATATTTACCTACTCTTTAATCAATAATGAATAAAATCACTGGCTATTAGAAATTTAAACACATAGAATTTTAAAAATTTATGTAGAAAATTAAAAAACAAGCGGTGTGGATTGCCTTCCCATAGTACATGAGTTTTAGTCTTTGGCTAGACTTTCTGTTGCCATTGTGCATTTTTCTTCAATTTTCTTGTTCAAAACTAAGGAATTTACTCTTCCAATTGCTTTCTCCCGAGGTAGTACTTTAATCTTTGACCATTAACTTTGAGCTCCTCATGATTCACGAGTTACAAATTAATCGCTAAATTTATTAGTAGCTGACAGCACCACTATAAATAGTCCACTCCATTTGGATTTAAACTCACAGGAAGGAGTCTTAGTACGGAGTTGAATAACAAGACTGATCTCTGCCTTGAATTCCCTTTCCTCAAAATTAGTTAATGTCATGCCATTTTTGTTTTTATCCTTGTAGATTGGCACTATCATAGGCTTCATTCCCTCCCGACTCTTCCAATTCATTTAAGCTAGATAGCCTATCTTCATATCGACTTTAAAATCAAATTAAACTTCTTGATGGCCCATGGCTTTATATTCTAACAAGAGGTAGTGTGAGGTTTTTCCAGACAAGCTTTTGTGTGGGGACAATTCCGATGGAGTTTAAAGCGATCCATGTGCCACGAGTGCATCATTGACTTAGACCAATCTTCTGTTTAGACTCACAATCTTTTCCGAATTCTCTTTATCTCTGTTCATTTCAAAACGCCCGTTTGTTTGAGGATGATAAATGACTCGTAATCATGTTTGATACCATATCTGCTCTTGGGTTGTATCGAACACCTTATTTGCAGTGACCATCATCATAATTATAGTTAAGATTAATCCCAGATTTCTTTGAGAATATTTCTTTATAAAAATCCCACAACTTTATTGGCATCATTCTTTACAGACCAAGTTGTTTACTCAACATTTTGATATAAATAATTTAGAATGTTTATCTGTTTAAATGACCAGGAAAGACCGTAAATCCGTTCGTGTCGACAATTGCCACGAGGATACGCCACATGGGCATCTTGCCGCCGCGGTGATATTCCGTTCTTTGGCGTTGATCGTAACTTCGCCGGTTCAAACGATCGCCAAATAATGTGCGGTGGATCTTTGGTGGAGATTTTGTGGTGCTTCATCTCTGCAAATATCCTCATAATAGTGACCATGAACGTTCTGTAAGTCTTTCGCTCATATTTTTATCTTATGACGGATCAGCTCATTTTAACAATAGTGGGTGGTCGGATAGTACTACATTTACGTGGATCATATTCTGCTCTGCGGTGGTATTTGGATGGTAACGATTCTGATGGGGTTCCTGATATGATCTTAGGGTGATTGGGTGACAGAAATTTGGAATAGCTGCTCATCCCAGAGGAATTTCTGTATTTCTCTTTCCCTTTCTTATGGGTGGTTTCTCTACTCTTGATAGTGATCAGCTATCACATTATCCTGACCTTCTTGTCTTTATTTCTAAATCAAATTCATATAATAATAATACCCACTGTTCGATCACTGGCTTCTTTCTTTTATTCGATACTTGTTGATGCATGATTAGGTATGGCATGGCAACATACAGGACCAAATGTATGGCACAAAATTTTCACATGCAAATACTATTACCCGTATCTCTTTTATTAGTAGGTAATTTTCTTAGAGCTGTTAAAGGTTTTTATATAGCATAATAGATGGCCTTGAACCTTTTTCATCTTTACATGTCTGACCATTTACCGAATCACTAGCATCACACATGATTTCAATTATCTCATTCAATCTGGTTTTGCCGTGATAGAACCCGACTAATCTGGTTGGTTCTTCAAATGCATTATGGCGGGGATTCATCGAAATAGAACTTAAGTATCTTTCAAAGCAATCGCATAGTGGTCTAGCAATTTTGAAATCTCGATAAATCTTCTATAAAAACCGTATGTCCCAAGAGCTTCCTAATTCCATAAGCGTAGTAGAATTTGGCATTAGATTTCTTATGATGAAACTTTTACTAGTCTGCCTCGGCCTGCGCTACTTGAGATCAATATGCCCCCGAGGCAGTTCATATGTAACCATAAAATTGGCATTTCCCAATTGAGAGCTAGATTCTTGTCTTTGCACCTTTGGAAATGCTATCCACAGTTATCACGGAACCTTTGTTAGCTGGATCCATACTGCTTTGTAAAATCATCCATAGAAGATCTCCATAGCGCCACGCTAGATCGGAAAATATAGGCGTCATGTCTTTGGAAGGTAATACGGGCATTACATGAGCGAATGGCATTCTCCTAAAAACAAAAGTACAAATGGGCATATAAAAGTGGTTTCTCCACGATCTTGGTCTGATAGCAATTTAGTTTATATCCAGTGTCCACTTCGAAACAAAATGAGATTACGCGACTATCCGACATGTCAGTAGAGCGGGGGAAAATGATCCTTTCTAGTTGTAGTATTCAATTTTCTGTAGTCAATACACACCATCTGTCATAGTTCTTATAGGAATCAGTTCATTCTTTTTCATTTCGATCCACGGTGAATACCTCTGTTTCTTGTAGGAACCACATGCCTTTACCAGGCTTACAAGAACTATACGATATATATATAAACTGCGTTTAACCGTTTGAACTTCTTTTAACCTTCTTTCATCACTTTGGTTCGTACTCCTTTGATGCTCAATATAAGTTTTTGTATTATCATCCATTGATATTTTGTATGCAAATGAAGTTGTAGTACTGAATCTTCAATTGGTATGCAATTTGCTTCCTTGTATTTTCTCATAATTACGACATACATTCTTGACCCGATTGATGCGGTGATATGATAACTAGTTTTTCTCTTTTAAGTTCTAAAAACTCATATTTTAATGGTGGGCAATTCTTTCCAATGTTAACCCATGCTAGTTTCATGCTCATGAGTTTACTGTTTAAGCCGCCTTGCTTTGTCTTGTTGTTTTTCCATTTATACTAGGAGTGTTCATAGTCAACTAAGTTTGAAGCGATCATGTCAGACTCGAGATGCGAAAATTCATGATTTCATTGATAGAGTGTTGAAGGATACAATGAGGAATTCAATTCAACATCGAGAAGGCTATTGTTCCTATAGTCATCTGGCTATGCGCATCTACATCGGAGATGTTCGGACTCATTAATATTAAAATGCAACTGCTTCCATTTCCAACCACGAAATTGTAGTTGCTTTTACCATCTATGGGGCTCAGTTGCTAGAAAGGTCTTCCCGACAACAAAAGGAACTTGGGTATCTTCCTCCATCACGCATGATAACAAAATCCCCTTTGGAGAATGCGAATTTCCCAGCCTTGGCAAGTACATCTTCAGAATGCCTTACGAGTTATGCCATTGATGCATCGGAGTCATACCATGATATAATTCTTTATTTAGATAAGTTTCCCCAATTAAGTCTGCCCTGATGATGAGGCATCAAGAACATACTAGCGCCAGGAATCACATAAAGCTTTCTTAGATTTATATTTCCCTATGACGAGGGAATGAGTATTGCAGAAGTCTTTCATCTTTTAGGAGCTTTTCTTCGGATAATGGCCTTTCCAGTGCTTGGTCAAGTTCACTCACCCTCATAATTTATCTTCCTTTTCTTGCTAAATTATCTCGCCAGGAATTTTACATAAAGAGGCATTTGATGATTACCTCTTATGATGGGATATTTATTTCTATTTTCTTGAAAATGTCAAAAATTTAGAAAATTATTCTTCTCTTCTTGACAGAGTCTGCATGGAAATGGCGAAGGTGTATAGGTACAGTACTCCTTCCTTCTTTTAAGTCATTACTTCCTTTCATTTCTTCAAACCAGTTTGCTCTTCTCTCCTTCCTTTTCGGTCTTTCTTTACGCCTCAGTCTCTTTACTTTCCTTCTGTCCTTTTATTTGCTTTCAAATCCTTCCCATTTCTTAATTGAATTGCCATACGATCTTTTTAGGTTCTTAGGTATCCACAGAAGTGTGCCATATACGATTGGCATGTTGAGGCCCGATTGCCCTACTTGTGTCTCTAAATTTTTTCAACAAAGGCCTGGCTTGTTCTTGAAACATTTAGTACTTCGGACTTCAGCTTCAAAATTATATGGTTTTGTTGTTCATGGAATTTGTGCCTGCTTGTTTGTCCCATGAACTCTGGCATTTGTTTCTTAGAGGTTTAGTCCTCCTCACGACCACTGATATTTCATTTACCCTTTCCACTATCTATACTGGCATTCTTTGGAACCTTGGTAATTTGCGATATCATGTTAAAGGTTTTGTCCATGCCTTGGGCCTTGCAACCCCTCCACCATATGAAATTCTCATGGTTCCTCGGTCTTTAGTTATGGTGTGTGGGCGGGTTAAGTTTGGCTTGAAATGATAACTATGCCAAACAGTTCACGTACTTAACCTCGGCACCATAAGAATCTTCTTACATTGGCACATCGGCCCTTAACTATAGCAAGTTCTCTTTCCACTGCTCCTATTTCATGAGTAGTGTGCATCTTTCTCTCTTGTTTATCCATCCACATGCATTATGGCATCCGGCTTTGCCTCCATGGTTGTCATCTTTTCGGCTCTACGAGCCCCCCTTTTCGCTGCATTTCCTTAGAAAGCTTCGGATGGAGCTTTCATATTACATTTGCTAGAGTCTTCTATCGGATCTCTCACCTCTTGACTTTTTCGTTTTAGATGTCAGCGCAAACATGTCATGCCCTTAGATGTATCATTTAAAGCATGATACACTATTATCCCATCTGGTCTTCAAATCTATTCCCATGCATCGGAGGCACCTCTTCGACAACCTCTTGAATCTTTTCCCAAGCTACATATAGGCTCTCATCTTCCCCACATTTGGAATGCTATTATCTCTCTTCTTCTCTCACGAGGTGAGAGATGGGGAAAGAATACGCCCCAGTAGGCTTCTACGACTCTTCCAGTATCAAACTTGAACCATATGGTAATGATTCATACCATGTAGCTGCTATATCTCTCAAGAAAATGGGAAGAGATGCAACTTTATCACCTAGGACTCACACCATTCAGCTTCACCCTTGTTGGCACATCACGAGAAATCTTCCTAGGTGCTCGTTTGGATCTTGATTGGGATGACCCGATGTGATGTTCTTTGAACAGTATAATGAGAGTGGCCCAGTTCGAAATTGTTGCTTCCACATTAGAACATTACGATTCACGGGAATACTCTTCTGAATAATAGGCCTCCGAGAAATCCTCCATTGTGTCGATAATGGGAGGTCTTACAGTTCTTATCTTTAATTCTATTTATCACGAGTCGTTATCTCTCATACATCGTGTGGGTTTCTGCTCTTTGTCTTTCTTAAGCTCTAGTGTTCTCTCGATTCGGTGTCTCACAGGAATGGGTTAAATTTCTGTTTTCTGTATTAAAAACTCTATTAGAGAATAAAACATGGTTAATAAGTTAATTATTAAGCAAATATTTTCAGCATGCATTTAAAGATTAGTGGTGATGTGCTGGCGAAATATTTTGTTCTTTTTTGTTTATAAAATGTCAAATTAAGCATTTCCTTAACTTTTGTCGGAATATTCAGTCCTATTTAATTCTTTCAATCCCAAACAATGTGCCATAAAAACTTATTTGCCTTTTCTATATAGACTAAAACCCCTCAAGATTAACATAATTACAAGAGCCTTACACTTCTCTTGCATCCATATTACTGGATAATTTGTATTAAATAATTTTCTCTTAATGTTCATGATTTAAAAATAAGGTCGAGTGTGAAACACTTTGCAAGTGCACGAGCCACCTAAGTAAGTAAATCCCCAGAATATGAGATCCAGTATCATTCGCGAGAGATTGATGTGAATTATAAGATCATACCCCAATACTAAAATTCCTGCTATTTGAACAAAACTCATAGTGAAAATTTTATCTAAACAACTAAAATTGAAAATCTATACTAGTGAATATATTCCAAACTAAAGCTAAAACAAAAGTAAATGAATAAAAATAAATTGTAAATAAAAGAATGGATTGAATCGAGTTTAATGTGAGAAAGCGAAACTATCGGTGAAATCTGATGAAACCCGATCGATTCAATGATTAATTACATTTGCTCTGTTCTATATGGATATAGTTATTGTCAAGATTTCCTAGTGTGGAATTGGATCTCTCATATTCAACGATTAGATATCCTTGCTTCTCTTGACGAATCAAACCTGACCCTACTGTATTCAGATTCTCTTGCAAGATCTGAACATTTTCTTTTCTCATTCCCACCCATTTCTGTGTGATGATTTATTTGCTTTTCATTCTGGGGTTTTCGCCAAAGTTTCTACCTCTTAATTGGTAGCTCAACATGAGGATCTATGAGTTTATCCGTTCCCTTGATTAGATCTAAGCTAACAGAGTTAGGAACTTACCTTTAGATTCACAGGTGAACTCTACGATTATTTATATTCTTAAATCCACCCCTCCAGCTTCAATTATGAGCGGAATGAGGGATTTGCCCCAGAAATGAACTCGGAGCTCGTGATTCATCGATAGTGATGAGACATACGAGAAAAGAATGCTCTCAACTCTCGGGAATCTGTCTCATGTCACGGAGGGCATCTAGATACTCGGAGTAAGATGATACACTCCACTCAAGCTGGTATTAAGTACTACCATTAGGACTTATCCATTCAAGCGATGCTGATTAAGTAGGCAGAACCCAAATTAATTCTCCATAATTATGCAGAAATGTAACTAAATGTAAATCAAATTCGGAGAATTAACAAATTCTTTGTACAATTAAGAAATGGAGCACGATCACGCCTGACACTAAATTGCAATAAAGCCCAAGAGAATGAATTCGAAATTTGCCAATTTCATAATTTGACAATAGCCGCCCGGAAAAAATAATATATTTAAAAATCCATTTCTACTCGTCTACCCTTACGATTCATGAATTGAAACCCAAAAAAAAAAAAAAAAAAAAAAAAAAAAAAAAATCTACTCTAAAATATACATTGAGTTCTCTTCTACCACCATACCACAGGTATTGAAGGCGGAAAAACTTACTTCTCTTCTCATTTATCATTTATCTTTGCAAAAAAGTTTGCAGTGACACAGTATAAATTGATTCAAAGAAAAGCCCGACTCAACACATCTATGTAGGCACAGGGTTGATGTGAAACATGGATTCTTAATTAGCTCATGATCGGTGGCTACCTCTTTCTTTAAGTTTACTTGACTAGTTTATCTGTAGTGCTGATCGGTGAAGAATTGGCGACATCGTTTAGAATAATTAAATGACCTCATTTTCGATCTTTCTTCATGAGTGTTGCGACCTCATTTATCTGTGACGTCACTTGTCTTTCCTTCTCCGCGACCACGGGTTGACGATTTTAGGTTATGACCACCTTCTGTTTGTATGATGGCTTCATGTTGTGACTTTGATTTCTTGGTGCATGACGTTGAAGTGGTCTTAACCATATGCTGTTTCGATTTGTCATCCGAGCCTCATAGTGATGTCGCGACATCATTGATTTTCTGTTGCTCTTACAGTTTGCAGCCTCGAGTTCTACGTTAGACGATTTCCTCCTTTCACCTTTGTTCGGTGGGCGACACCAAGAGGTGAGTGTCGCAGCCTCAATTTCTTACCTTTCGGCTTTTCTTGGTGCGACCTTAATGAGTGGTAAGTGACCTCATTCACGATCAACCAGTTTATAAGCGATCGCCGAGTTAGGTTCTTGGCAAGAATTAGCCACATTTGGCCTCACAATTGCGACCTCCTTTCAAACTCACCATTTTAGTTTACCCCAAAATCTTCTGTTTTTATGTCGCGACATGGAGTGAGTGTCGCGACATGAAATGAACCTTACGTCAAAGCCCAGTTGCAACCTCTTTCTTTGCAAATTCCTCTCTTGGCGGCAGCCGGCGGATCCTTGGCGACCTGGGAATGTGTCGCGACATCGATTTCATATCCTTTTGGCGTCGCGACATCAAATGATGTCGTGACATGAATTCTTCCTTTGATTATTTCACTTTCTGATCTCGACCACATTTTCTTTGTCATGACTTCCCTCTTCAAGTCCGACTTCATTTGCTAAAGTTCTACATGTCTTCTTGGCCCAGATTTTTGATGTCGATGACTTGGAATGATGGCGGTGACTTCACATCGCGACTTAAATTTGATTGTGACCTCAATTACAGCTGCCAAATTTGGTTTCTTGATTTTCTTCCAAGATTTGAGCCATTGTATTTTCTGCCGAAATGAAGTTTGAGTAAAATATCCATTTACGCCAAACAAATTAACATTTACCTCGTAATATACTCGGAAAATGGATTAAAATCTAATGAGTTTTGAACTCCTTCGGCTGTTAATATACATCCACCATATGAGGAGTTCTCTTGGCCCCTCAGTGCTAGTGTGTAATTATTAGTAGGCAAGTTAGGGTTAGGCTTAAAATGGTAGTTTTCTCTGTTCATTCAAATAGTGGCCTCCTCGACTTGATAGGGATCCACAATCGATTTGTCCCTCGAGCATTTATTACGATTCCATCTCTTTCCAGCACTCATTCTGAACAAAGTGCATTCATAACTCTTGATTCCTAACTTTTTGTGCATTATTACATCAAGTTTTGCTTCCATAGATCCTGTTTTATTGAGCTCGTGCTTGTCCCCTTTGTTCTCTTGTTGTTCTTGAAGATTCGAGGATGGGGCTTTGTTTGCATTTAGCTGGAGTCTTCATCAACTACCTTGCCTCTTACGCATTTCTTAGCCGTGCCCCATAGCAAAATTTGCATCTATGATACCCTTGATTATCATTCGAGGAGTATTAGACAATATCCATTTGGGTCTTAGTCTATGCCATGCATAAGGCACCTCTTAATGACCTTTGTACCTTTCCCGAGGCCAATTATAAGCTCTTCCTCCCCTGTTTAGACATAATGATCTCATTTTTAATCTTCTATTTGCCAGGAGGATGGGGAAAAATGCGCCTAGATAAGCCTCCCTGACTCTTCCTGTATGTATTAAGCTGAGCCATATGGCAGCAGTTCGAACCATGGCTACTTGATATCTCGAAAGGAAGGTTGTGTTTTTGATACTTTCTGATCTCACACCCATTTAGTTTAAACGTGTTAGCCATTCTAAGGAATTACCATGTAAATTAGGATCTTGATGGATGGCACAGTAAATAGATTTCTTTGCACCATGGTGATTAATGATGGTTTTCGGTTCAAAGTTATTTAAGCTTCTATAAGCGGGTTGTCTAAGCTGGCCAGATATTCCCTTCTTGGATAAGCTGGTCTACCGAAATCCTCGAGACTGTATCTTACGTAGGCCTTTACTACTTTATTATTTCTTGTTCAAGTATCGTAATTCTTTCATTGCCATAATTATTTGTTTCTACATCGACATGTAAGTTCCTCAATGTTCATTTCAAAATTCGATATCTAAGGAAACATATCTAATTAAGTTTCTTGTGCATGAAATAGCTGCAGAATGGAAATATGACCAGATTAATTAGGCATTCAGTGGTATTAAAAATCATGTATCCTTTGAGCTCTCTAAAGATCATTAAGCTTATACGACCCTTTCTTTATCAGCCCATTTTTGTGAATTTCTTTTATAAAATAAAGAAAAATGTCTAAATTAGCATTTCTCTCTGTTGTCGGAATATTGATTTATTTAAATCCTTTAAATCCCAGACATAATGTCATCAAAACTTATTCTGTCAGATATGTGATGATAAACAATTCAAATTTTGTATCTAAGTGTACATTACTGTAGTTAATACCAAAATTAGAGTTAAGTGGTTTAAAATTTTAAAAAAATGGTTTTATGTTTATAAAAATGAGTTTAATGCAAGACAACAAGTGCGGAAATTAAATACAAATGTTAAAAAAATTTGGATGTAAGTCCAAAAAATGTATTCCCTCGGAGATTGACAAAGATTTGGGAATCAACTACCTAACTACTCAGAATCACACTATTTGCACCTCCTTGTAACGGTTTGAAAACTAGGTTGAAGACAAGATCATCTATATTATGTTCTCTAATTAGAATAAGGTGGAAATAAAACGAAATAAAAATAAAATGGAGTGAATCGAGTTCTACGCTGAAACGAACGACAAAGGCTAACGCCAAGTACCAATTTCTACATCATAATCTATTATGACTCTATCCACGGTGCAGTTTGGATTTATCAATTTATAAAATGAAGCTTGGGTTTCTCTTATCTTCACGATTAGATATCCACCTTAACCGAATGGGAATCGATCAGCCCAATTACTTGTACTCAGAACACTTTTCATAAGATCTGGACATTTTTCTTTTTCAATATTTCATACCCATTTCTTAGGACTACGGATTTCTTGCACCGCAAGTCTGGGCTATTGAAAAACCTCTACAAAATGATTGATGACTCTTCCTTTAGATCTGATGGAGTTCTCCTTTTCCTTAATTAGATCTCAGCCAACACAGGATCAAGATCTTTCCATCATATCAAGGCGAAATCTCTGATCATTTAAATTGATAAATAGTCCAACTCAATTTCAATCAGGAGTGAATTGGAAATTTATCGAAGTGAACTCTCAAAGCTCTTTAATTCCTGATAATAGTCTAACAGCACTGATTGGAATGCTCTGAGCTCTCAAGGAATCTCCATCTCTATATATGAAGGGCATCCTAGAAATCAAAGCAGGATACATTCCCTTAGAGGTATTCGCTACTAATATTGGGAACAATTCAATTCATGAACAACATCAACCAAATAGAATCCAAACCTAGAAAATTTCTTCTGATTTATGTAGAAAAGACTATAACTAACAACATATCTATCCCGAGTGGAAGTGTAGCTACTCAAATCTTTTGAATCTGTCGACAATGGGGTATTGATCAGCATCTCCATTATGCTTGTAATAAAGCCCCGAAAAACGAATTCGAAATTGTCTAGACTACTGAACCAAGTAGTAATTGGAAAGAGATTAGACTATTTGATCCGACCTGATTGAAATAGATTCTTTGGTTCGGTCAGGAAAAAATTCAAACAATTACAACTAATCTATTCTAAAAATATACAAGTGAGTCTTCTTTAATCCCCGATGATGCGGGTTCCGGAGAGTGCCTTTCACACGTGCAAGGTCAGTATTTGCCCTTTCGGAGGTGGGCTGATTAAGAAGCTTCAGGTAGATTTTCGATTCAATGGCCCACGACTCATAGTTCAGTCCGCGACACAAGGGCTTATCGCGGCGGAGTTGCCCGATTATAGGCTTGCTAAATGCAGCCATTGACTTGATTACTTATCGCGTATGCTTTGTTTTGTTTGGCGATAAGGGTCGCGACATTTTTCTTACTGTTACCACCTTTATTCTTCTGACTTCTTCATTTGGTTATCAACCGAGTTTCTTGCTCATTTGTAATTTGTTGCCCCCATCCCCTTAATTCTTGTTGCAACTAAGTTTTCAGTTGCGACATGAGTTTCGCCTAGAGTTTCTTCTTTCTCTGAAATCTTTTTCACGAAATAAATTTCTTTGTCAAGACTAACGTTTGGCATCACCTCTTTGTTCTTTAGGTGTATTAGCCGCGGCAGAAAATCCTTTGTTGAGACTTGGTCGATTCAGCCGAAGCTATCATTTCCTTATCGCGACATGTCGTTTTCTCGCAACAATAGTTGTCTTCTTTCGATTATCGACATGCGGAGCGATGTCAGCGACTAAATCCTTCTTTGAAGCTTTTTCTCTCTGTCTCAGCATCCACATCTCTTATCATGACATTCTTCCCTCATTGTCTCCTTCTTGTCACTGACCTTGATTTTACGCCATAGCGAGTTTTGTGAAATCTTCATTATTTTTTCTCGACAAATGACAAGCGTTTTGCTTGGCGTATTTAGGCTTTTGTCTTGTAGATCTTCTTGGCAACATCCTCTTCACGGGTGTGACAATCTGCCAGTTGGCCCCAAATCCTTTATCCGAGCCTCGAAATGCATGCGACTAGCTTCTGTAGTGATTTTTACCAGGTTATTTATTGTATTTTCAATTACGCTATAAAAACACCCATAAGTATAAATTGTTAAGGTTTCCATATTTTTACTTAAAAATCAGCGTTACATTAGAACAATAAAATTAAAAAAAAAATGGATTAAAAATATATGAGTTTCGACTCATCACCCCGTAGACGAGATCTTGAAGCCTTCTCAGGCTCCAGTTGACACCTCATCACAACCACGATATAAATTTCTATCTCCTTGAATAGATCTCGTTTGCTGTAGGATCGAGAATCAATTCATCGGAAGAGGAGAAGCCTGCGAGTGATTAAGCAGATGCTTCCATTCGACTATCTCGGCTTATAGCGAGGTGTTGATCTATGCAGGTAATCCAGCCCCAAAGTTCGATAGTTCCATAGTATTAGTACCGTACCCGCTAAAGGCTGCTCTGCACTCACCAGATTCTCCATCTCTATGTCACTCGAGAGGGCCTCTTTGGAAATCAAAGTGAAACTATATCTTGCATTGGGTGACACGAGTACTATAAAGACAAGTAAATTTATAAAAGCAGTACCGATCAAATAAATTCAAGAATCTGAAAATTAAAACTCTCTCTTCCCTCACTGATCTTGCAAAATGAAGTATCATAAAGACCCATTTCGATGAAACCTTTTCAAAAGCTGGTTTACTCATATGTTGACTAATTGATCGAGGAAAGGCTGCTTGAAATCATAAACAAATGAAATAAATGAACTCCGAAACATTAAGGCATCCATTTAGATTCAAGCGTTAAATGAAAAGAAGGATTATAAAGGAATACCGACTCGAAAACTGCATGATGCAATGTCACCCAATTGAAAATTAAAAAGGAAAGCCTTAACAAATTAAACTATATTGTGCTAAATCCAACTAAAATAAGAAAATAAAAATAAAATAAAGTATCTGAGAGTCTTCAATACCGAGAAATCCTAAAAAGCGCAGAAAATTTGTGCATTACCCTAGAAGAGTGTATTTATAGGTTTTCCAATGTTAGGCCTTACTTCATTTATTGCATTGTGGATTCCCAGGATTATGGCCCAATTGGTCTCTTTGTCGCAACAAATAAAAATTATGTCACGACATAGCTTTCAGTCTTTGTCGCTGCCTCTTTCGTAGCTTCTTGTATTCTGTCGCGATCGGTTCTCTAGGCTTGCTCTTGGATTGTGTTGCGACATACGTTGATGATGTCGAGACATAAATTTATTTCAGCAGTCTTATTCTTGTCGCGATAGAAATGCCTTGTGTCGCGACACCAAACCTGTTTACACCCAGCTTCTCATGTCCTTGTCCTTCTAAAGTTTTTCGTGACATAATTTTCCTTGTCGCGACAAACAGTCATTTTCTTGTGACTGCGCCATGACGAGCTCTTTAGTCACAGCCAGTTTTTTTCTACGGTTCTTGTCACTTCTGAGCTAATTATCCACGACATAGAATTATATCATTGCGACACAGTATAATAGCCATTCTCAAGTCTATTAATTCTTTATCATTCTTTTCTCTATCGCGACAAAATTTTATCATTTCTTAACTTTTTTTATTATGCGTAGCCGAGAGTCTTCTTAGTCACGACATAAGTTTCTGTCATCTGATTATGTCTTTGAAATTTCTTCTCGCCATTCTTCTTGTATATTTATCTTCAACATCTTGTCCACGACAAAGATTCACCTCCTTAAGTGTTTTATCTGTCTCGACAATATAATCTTTCATCCTTGACGAGTTATGTGCCCTTGGTTGTGAATTTTGACTGTTATGTTGCGACATGTTTTTCTTTGTTGCGACAATAGTTCTTCAGCAGGTTGGCTTGATGTTGAAACTTTGTTTGCAACATAAAAACACTGTCTTAGTGACTTGTGTTTCCTTCTTAATATTTTAAATGCGCTATAAGATTGTCTCTTGTCGTGAAAGTTCACCCATTAGTCTTCGACTTTTATGTTGACATACAAGATAATAATAAGGCGCGAATTCAGCTACCATTACCACCTTCTATATTTGGCGATTTCAAAGGTTTGTCGATGACTTTCTTCAAATCTTCTTCAAGTTCCATCGCGATAGAAAACTTGATTCTGTACCTCAGCTCTTTTCGACTGGGTTTATGACTAGTCTTTAACAGCATAAGATTTTAATTTGTGACATGTCCTTTGCTGCTTGGATTTTTTGTGTCGCGACATCTGAAACTTGTGTCGCGACCTGAGTGCTTGCATTTTCACTCTTACCTACTTCTTTTATGTTGGATTCTCTATTTTTCAATAATTTTTAAAACAAGATGTGGGTGATATTCCATATTTTGGCATATAAATACATATTAAAATGCTTAAAGCTTATGCTGAAAAATGGATTAAAAATAGATAGAGATGGTACCGCAGGTTGACAAAATGTTGACTATAGGCAAACATGGAATAAGATGACAGTGAAGAACAAATATCCGTTACTCAAAATAGATGACTTGTTCGACCAGTTGAAAGGTGCAAGTATCTTTTCGAAGAATGACTTGTGATCTGGGTATCATCAGTTAAGGATTAAGGATGCGGATGTGCATAAGATGGTGTTTAGAACGCGGTATGGACATTATGAATTCCTTCTGTCTGCGTTTGGGTTGACAAATGCAGGCGAAACTATGGACTTAATGAATCGTGTTTCGGACCATGTAGATTAGTTTGTTGTGGTGTTTACATAGATGACATCCTTGGGTATTCAGAATGGGAAGATCATGATACGGACAACCGGGTAGTGCTAGAGAAACGAAGAAGGCAGATTATATGAAACTTAAGCAAATGTGAATTTTAGTTGAGAAAAGTATCTTTCTTGGACATTATATCAAGAAGGTCGAGTAGATCGAAGAAGATAGAGGTGATTATTGAAGAGCCGATGAAATGTCACGAGTACGTAGTTTCACTGGGATTGGTAGGTTATACACGAGGTTCATTCAAGTTTTCAATGGTAGGCCTCGATGGTGCTCCGAAGAATGGCGAGGTGAGGTGGGTGAAAGTGTCGAGCTAGTTTTGAAAGTTGAAGCATTTTAGCGAAGTGCTAGGGTTCTTACTCGATGACTCACAGTAAGATCGTGATTTTAGTGATGTTATTGAAGCGGACTTGGATGTCCCTTATGCGAAGGGTAAAGTGGTAGCTTATGCTTCAAGGCAGTTGAAGCCGCATGAAAATAGCTAACCTACTCATGATTTGGAATTGGTCACCATTATGTTCGCATTGCAAATATGGAGACACTTTATGGAGAAAAGTGCTTCATCTACACCGATCACAAAGGTTTAAGTATTTGCCCTCGCAAAGAAAGCTTTGCTTGAGATAACGTAGATGGATGGAATTGATCAAGGATTATAATTGTGTGATCGATTATCATCCGGAAGTGATGTAATGCTTGGTCTTTGCAGTAGAAAGTCGATATAAGCGCTTTGGCGTTGAGTTATCATTGTCTAACTATCAAGCGTAGGTGCAATGGTAAGGCGGGGTGATCTTTCATTGGTTGTTAAATCAAGTCTTGAAACCTGAAGAATGATGAGAAAATTCTTTGCAATTGTAAATCGGAATGAGTGGGGAAAAGAGCGAGTTTATAGTGAATGATGGATTCTTGTACTATAGAGATTGGGTTTGTGTACCCAATGATGATGAATTGAAGAAATCCATTCTGAATAGGCACAGGTGGATCTTTTGCTGCTTACTGGTAGCACAAGATGTCGAGTTTAAAGACTTTTCATATTGAGTGGTGATTAGTGCGAGTGCAATTTTGAACCACATATTGAATGGGTTTTGGTATTGCACTAATCATGTCATTAATGCCAATTGAAGTGTTGAGTCTTTAGTATCACTTATGCCGTTTAGGAGTTATTTTGGGCATTTTCGGTTTTGCGCACTATAGGAGTTCAATATCGAGATGTATGACGAATCATGAGTTTGAACTCAAGTGTCGGCGCCATCAACCTGACCCAGTCAATGAAAAGCGAAGGCAAAGTGAAAGAGGTAGTCTGATTGAAACGGAGATGAAAGATCAACAAAAGCGGTACTCATAAGTGAAAATTACCCGCTAGGATTCTGAAAATTTTGCAACCTTAATTTAAATAACATATGAAATTGTAATTTTATTTAGACAAACTTGATTTCCTTTAGACAACATTTCATGAAATTTTGTATTTTAAGCTGCTCTCTAAATTTCATAAGCTAGCGAAATTTATTATGTGAGAATTACGGCTTTAGCGAAATTTCTGTTCATTATGCACAGTGATTTCGCTACCTAGCGAAATTCTTATTCCTTGCAAAGTACCTACGTCATGATTTTGTATTTAATGCTAACCGACTTAATTTGGTATTTTTCTCTCTTGTCCTTTAACTTAGCCAAATTTTGTAGGTTTTGAGTATTTTATGTATTGAAATTGCTTTATATAAACCCTCTCTTTGTAATAAATATAGAAATTTTGGGAGATAAAAATTGGTAAGTTTTCATTTTTGTAAATTTCTTTCGTAACTAGTTAGGGTTTTGCTTTTCTCTTCTCTCCTCTTTCCCTTACTTTCTTGGTTGCCAGACACCTCTTGAGGATGTATTCGAGATCTTCAAAGCGCAAAACTCTTTAAGAGGAAGGAAGGCCCAGCAGTGGTGGGCGTATGCATGTTGTCCTCTTGTATTAAAAGCCATAGGTGCGCTGTTTATGACCCCAAATCTTCTCCGATTAGGGTTGAATAGCATTGAATGTTATTGGTTGTAATACTCTCCATGCTTTAGGATCGGTCATGTAATGCTAGATGCTGCGTGGATCTAGATAGTCTTCTGAGCCTCTGAAATGATATTTAAATGTGGGGTTCAAAGCGGTAAGACCATAGATGCATGCTGTGTTGACAATGGAGTTGATTTCAAGGAGTGAGGTTGCTAGTTAAACATAGATCCGATTATGCCTTGGGTATAGGTTGCATGTCATAAAGCGAAGAGATAAAACCGAGAGACCTTATTTGCCCCTAACTTACACCCAAGTTAGTGACCTAAATCTTCAAGTTAACTTTTCACACTTTATTTCGATTTTTTACAATTTCTCAGTTTCTTCACTTTGTTTTTGAAGCAAATCGAGTCCCGAATAAAGCACTTTTGCCGTTGCACTTATGCGAATCATTTTAGGATGAAACCATCCCCGTGTTAGACCTAGACCCATCTCACTGCGGTAGCCTTGACTACGACGTAGGAAGGCTTAGGTATATAAATTTTGTTGATTAGGATCACCTGCGCAGCACCTTGAATCAAATGGCGTCGTTAATCGAGGATGGTGCCAAACTATAATAGTGAGTTGAAGTGTACTTGTGATCAACATCACAAGTGAAATCAACCTTTTACCTCTTTTGTCACCGATTACGATAGCGCGGTTCCCGGCATATGATACTTTACTGCTTGTTTGATTTTAGTTAGTTAGTTTTAATTTTGTTAGCTAACCTTAACCTTTTCAACCTTGTTAGTTCTTTGTTGTCTCATAATTTTGTAACGAGTTTACTGGCGATGGGATAGAGACACATCAGGTAAATGCGTAGAATCGATACTAGCATTGATCGGTAGAGTCGATGTACATCACGATACCATGGATCCCATACGAGGAACAACGAGTCAACTGGAACACGTGAATCAAATGCTTATAGAACCGTGGGGATCACATCCACCCTCTAGAGTTAGTGCCCGTCACGTATCATTCCTCCTATTGATGGAAGTAGGTGAGGCCTTATTTAGTACCCACCTCCCCACGTATCATGGTATGGAAAATGAAAATCATACACACATATTAGGGATTTTGAGGAAGTCGCACTACTTTGAAGGTATGATGGACATGGATTTCTTTGGTAGCTTATTTCCGCCCGACCACAAGAATGAGACGAATGTGGCTCAACTCATTGAGGCCTAGAACCATTAGAAATTTGGGGCGGGGCGCGGGAAAATTCTGAAGAAGTTCTTGGTGCTCATAAGACCAATAATTTGAATGAAATTGTTTCAGTGGATCGGATGATTGAGTTTCTAGTGGAATTGTAGAATCATGGTGCAGCCTCCACCTGCATGGGTTGAGTATGGTGTTGGTGAACCACTTCTATGAGTGGTATGTCTCTGCATGGCGACTTTTTGGAAACTATGTGTGGGGAGACTCTAAGTAAGCATCCGGACGAAGCATGGATTTTTAAATTCATTAGCTGAAACTTCTAAGGTTGGGATGAGCTGACCCTAGAGAGAGTGAAGGATGAGACCCTTAGTTAACGAAGAGGTGGGATGTATGCCTTGTCAGGAGAAATAGAAATGAGAGCTAGGATTTCAACCACAGTAGAAGGTAGAGAGGCTTGAAAATTAACGGCTCGAAGGTGCCATCATGTTGTGAAAATCTACATTCTTGCACCAATTTCCATTCTGTACACACAGTAGAACCATGTTCTCTGTGGCCCCTGCGATGAAGTTGATGTCAGAGCTGCAAACAACGTAGAAATGATACAAGCCCTTATTAATCCAATGCTCCATATGGTAATACCTACAATTCCAGTGGAGAATCACCACAACTTGCATGGAGACCTTGCTATGTACCACAGTTGCAAATACCAGTTTAATTTTCTCTATCCATGACAACCACCATCCTCTTCTCGAACAGAACAAGCCATATTAATTTAAGGCAGGTGGTGGGCAACTTTATTGAATTAAAAGGGATCAATATGCAAGCGCACAAAGATTGACTTGTAGAGAGCACCTTGAACAAAGAATAGATGGAAGCAGAAAGCAATCTCAACCCCGGAAAATTGACAATCTACGATGTGATCACCAAGATCAACAAACTGCTAAATTTACAAGAGAAAGGGAGGTTTCCATCACAAACACTTCCAAATCGAGGAATTCATGAGGTGGGGTCATCCCGACAATACGGGGGAATGGATGAGATAGGCTATAATTACGAAATTGGAAAAGGGTTGATCAACCTATGCGAAACTGTTGAAGAATCGATCAAGGAGTGCGATCTGAGCATATTCTCTAAAGGAGGATTCAATGAAATACCGCATACCTCATTTCCCGCAAACACTTGAGGTAAGAAGAAGAAGGCATCTCGTGGCGAGGCATCTTGGGGTCTTAAGGCAAGTGAAGGTTAACATGCCTTTATTGGACATAATCGAGCAAGTGCTTATGCAGAATACAAAGATCTTTTACCTGATGAGGATTAGGCATTGAGGAAGAAAGCATTTCTTCTTTGAACAAGTTAGTGCCAAATCTAGAAGCCATCACTGTCAAATACAAGGATCCGGGGATCTCCACATAATTTGAGTCAATATTGAGGTGGGAATTGCATAGAAAATCCTTGCTTTCGATTTAGGAATTGATTATGAACTAATGCCGTATTAGTATGCAAACATCTAGGTTTAGGTGAACTTAAACCTACGACATCACCTTATCATTGGTAGATAGATCAGTGAAAATCCCTTAGGGGATAGTTAGGATGTCGCGCGTGAAATAGACAAATTCTACTTACCCGAGTAGATTTTGTAGTGCTGACTCTTGAGCCAATTACAAGTAGACAATCATGTTCGATCATCTTAGGAAGACCATTTTAAATGCAATGATGCAATAATAAGTGCTAGAGTCAGGTCATGCTCAATAACCTTTAGTAACATGACTATAGATTAACATCTTCCATTTGAATAACAAGCAAAATTTGTTAGAGCGAAAATCAAATTTACGATGAAGTTGTTTCAATTGATGGTGTGTTGGGAAAACACGATTAATACGGGAATCTGTGAGTAATAAGCCGTGGAGATGAGGAGATATTGGTCTTGCCATCGGCTTACCCGACTACAAAGCCAGCTGCTCAATTCACAAGCCATCGGTGAGGAAGCAGTCAACATTTGGGCACCCAGTACCATGGACTGACCAGTCTGGGAGTTGAGGAGTTATCTCCATGACCCCCTTGAGTAAATTTGAGAATGAAGCTGGTTCGTGTTTCCATAATACGTTAGTTCTGTGTTTACTTGTCTTGGTCGTAAATTTTAGTTAATTTCAATTGTTTTAGCAAACTTTAATTTAGTAATTTTTAATATTTAGTACTTTGTTTATATAGTATAGTATTGTGTGTTCGAGTTTAGTTATAGTTCTATAGTGAATTTTATAATAATTTTTATTCTATATTATTAATTAATTTAAAATTTTGAAATCTGAGGTGTATACTCGGTTTAGGCAATAAATCTCAAAATGCTTGAAATTTGGCGAGAGACCCTTGTTCTAGTTAGAAATGCTTATATAAACGGGGAGGTTGGCTAAGTGTCACTTCACATTCTCCCTCAGACGACCTGCAGCTCCAGCCTCTGCCATGCGTTCCTCGGCCGGTAGCGCCGCCCCTTCTTTGCCCAGGAGTGCGCCTGCAATGATCCATATCGCTGCATCGCGGCTTCCTTGAAGCTTTATTCCGCAACCGCCCGTGACGAGCGCTGATTACGCCACATGTATTTGTGCTCATAGCGCGCCCAGCGCGGTTTCGATCTCGCGCGGAGCGCGGCAGTTTCTAGTGTTGCGGTACCTCCGATCCGCGTCTTGCTGAGCCACGGCGCACCCGATACTGTAGGAGCCTTTAGTGAACCTCCACGCGGTCTGAGGGCTGCGTGCCTTTGGTTCGACTTTTTGGTGCCTGCGCGGCATCCCGGTCTTTCGCGGGCCCAGCGCGTTTGCGATTCGAGTAGATTCCCCGATTCGCGGCGGTGGTACGGACGGTGCAGCACCGCGAGGTGATTCGGTATCCTCGAGCCTCGATTCGATGTCCTGATCCAGCCAATACATTTTGGTCGTTCGAGCCCTTTTCGGTATTTTATTCGATTCGAATGGATTTCGTACTCGAGAGTGGAGTCGCGTTCGGCCGCGGGTGAAGTCGATACACCCCCGAGAGGCTGGCACCGGTCCCGACTCGGTACCATCCTGGTCCGAGGCCGTACTGGCGAGCCTCGGGGTCGGCCCAGCTGTCGAGACCGCGGATGGAACCGGGTGCCTGCATCACGGTACCTCGAGAGGAGAGTTCGGAGGCCCGGGCCACTGAGCGGGCCCGCATCGGGCTTTAGGCGAGTCATCATCCTCGACGCGGTAGTCACGATCTATCGCTGCGGAGCGACTATCCACCTGAAATATCGCACACCAGTTGAACGTTCGTGGGAACCCCATTCGGGAATGTGCGACTCATCATGACCGTTCATCGGTGAAGCACTAAGGCGTCCCCGCGTGGTGATCCCCGAATCTTAGGAGGAGTCGAGGATTGTCGAGTATTCGCGGCCACCGCCGCGCTTTCCGTGGCATGCACCCGCAGCGAGTGGTGTTGCGGTTACCGCACCGGCGCGACTGGGATCACGGCGTCGTGAGCCGGTTGTTGATAGCCGTGGAGTACTGGTAATGATATTCCGCGGCTCTTGGCTGCGTATCTGCCGACGTCTGAAGATTCTGAGAGATTGGGCGCGCCTCATCGGCGGATAGTTGACGGCTGGCGGAAGGTGCTGGTGGACCCGGTATTTTACGGTGAGGCGCTCAGCCTCCGGATCTTTGTTGCTTGACCATCGTCGGGACCCGAGGCTTATTCCGCTTCAACATTACGTGCGGAGGAGCCATCTTGGGCGCTTTCTGGATCTCGGGGAGATTTTGGTTGAGTCCTGCGGTGGTGATGGCCTCTGTTGCGATTGAGAGAAGGTCCTCGGAAGGACTGTGCGGCCGAAGAGCATTCCACTACTTATCACGAAACTCCTCTGCCATGTTCTCGAGCATATGGGATTCCGGAGGAGCCAGAGTTGAGATGAGGTTCGATGCCTAGTCGCCTCGGTGGAGGCGGGTGATGATATACCGGTATCTCGCTTCGACCACGGGACGAGGGTCTGGGTCGAAGGCGGACCGCTATCTGGTGATATACGCCCCAGGCACAGAATCACAGTCGGTTCCACGGATGTCACCTCCATCCCTCCTCCCACGGACTACATCAGCGGCTGCGGTGATACTCTGGCCCATCCTGACCGGTACACCGTTGGAATGCGTTGGTATGAAACAGAGAGGAATCATTTGGGTGTGATGGATGCTATACGCTCACTAGCGACTACGCAGGCGACCCGAGATCAGGTTGGCCCGGTGCCGTTATCTGACCGCAGTTATGACCCACTGGTCTTCTCGTGACTCACGATCGAGAGAGGGGACCCCTACAGCCGCGCTTCTTTACGGATGTTACGGCTGCGGCGGTAGCGACTTCGAGCCACCCTGCCACCACCATAGCGGTGAGGTGGTTGGGTCTCTTTATGATTTTGTATAGTTATCTCGGCTTTATCAGCGCCTGCGATTTGATTAGGTTATGTATTAGCCATAGTAGGCGTTGATATTTTTGTGTTAACTTTGTATTCCATGTATTAGCCATTTTGGCTATATCAAAACTAACCGAGTTTATATATATCTGACTTTTTGTACATATCATGTTTGTGCCTTTACCATGTGTAAATGTTTTTCTTTTCAATTGAAACGATTGAATTGCTACGATGGACAGACCTAGATTGCCTTATGTTGGAAATTGAAACCTTGTTTGTCACCTCTATGTTAGAAACAAATTCCATGCTTGAAACAATTTTGGTCACTTACGATTCTAGCATGCTCAACTTGAAATTTCTCCTTAGCACTGGTCACACCTTTGCCTCAGTTATTTCAATAAGTTTTGTGAATTTGTTTTGCTTCCTTCGCTTTGCCTCATAGGCCTTAAAGCATATTGGCAACCTAGGATGGTTTATCTTTTATATAAGACAATGTCTTCAAAAAAAGAAAAAAGAAAAGAAAAAGCAAAAAGAAAGAGAAGAAAAGAAAAGAAAATAAAGTCGTGAAGTTTTGCCTTGAAACCAGACACGCGGTCCAAGGGTGTATGGTAGAACCTTTGAGCTTGATGCTATGCCTTAATTGATTTGAATTAGTGATTTAGTGTTAGTTACATGGGTGGATAGGTGAGAGTCCTAACGGTTGTAGGTGCTTGATTTGAGAGTCATCTGGTCAGGGGTGAAACACCTGTGAGTTTTGGTCAAGGATCCTTTCGCTTGATGCCCTAAACCTTAATTAATGGAGTCACCTGCGGACCCTCGCATACGTAATTTCGTGAAGTCGAATTTTTAAGCATTGCTTCCATACAATGTAGTTGAATAAAGAAAGAAGTGCGTAACTATCCTTATCTAGGTTGTTCACACCTTAAGGCCATGCTCGCTAGGGTCGGGGGAGGAGACAAATTTTGCAATTTATCGGGTTTAACTGCTATATAAAGAACCATTAGACGTAGGTGGAAATTCAAGTTGAGAATCATGGAACCAAGATTGACCTAGAATTGTTCTTATATGGATTTAGTTCTTTCATATCAGTTTACAATTGTGATGTCAATTTTTCAATTTAAAAGCAATGTTTATATGTGCATATACCTTTTTTAATCATAAACTTTTTGCAAATCACTACATGCATCTCCTTTTGTTTTTGCATCGCTAAGGGACCAGCAACGTTCGGTCGGGGGTGACAAGGCCCAAAAAGTGCAATTCTTTGAACCCTATATTAGATAGGTTTTGAGTGTTTTTGTGCACTAACTGCTGTCACACGCCAATTGAAGTGTTCAAGTCTCTTTTTAGTATCACTTATGCCGTTTAGAGGTTATATTCGGGGTCGCTTGTGTTTCAAGGCACTAGCGGGAGTTCAATATCGATGTATGACGAATCATGAAGTTTGAACCTCAAGTGTCCCATCAAACGTTCCCAAGAATCAAATGTAGAAAAACTCGAAGGCAAAGTGAAGAAAATTGATGCGCTTGAAGACAGGATTAAGATCAACAAAGCCTGAATTTTCGCTAGAGTTGCGAAAATTGGCTAGATTGCGAAATTTCAAGAACCTAGCTGGGGAAAATTTCGTAACCCAGCTTAAATTGCTAATTTTGCTAGACCAAAACCCGGGGCTTTGGTTTAGGGCACTCGTTCCTAGCGAAATTTTGTATTACATTACTCAAAATTTCGCTTAAGCTAGCTAAATTTCGCTTAGCTAGCGCGAAATTACCCGGGCTTTAGCGAACTTCTTCGTTCATATATGCCTGGTGATTTCGCTACCTAGCGAAATTCTTCAGCCTAGCGAAATTTTCTGCCTCGTCATGCTTTTGTATTTAATGTTAACCGACTTCAAATTTGGTGTATTACTCTCTTGTCCTTTAACTTAGCCAAATTTGTAGGTTTTTTGGTATTTTCATGTATTGAGGTGGCCTATATAAACCCCTCTCTTTTTGTAATAAATATAGAATTATTTGGGGAGAGAAGAATTGGTAAGTTTTCATTTTTGTAAATATCTTTCGTAGCTTTAGTTAGGGTTTTGCTTTTCTCTCTTCTCTCTCCTCTTTCCCTTACTTTCTTGGCTGCCAAACACCCCTCTTGAGGATGACAACTCAAGAGATGCTCGCAAGCCTCCTTCTTTAAGAGGAAGGAAGCTAGCTTAAGGTGGGCATACGATGTCGTCTCTCAGACAAGTTCATGTAATCGTTTATGACCCCCATCTTCTCAAATTAGTATCAATACATTGAATGTTGATTTGGCCATAATACTCATGCTTTAGGATACAAAGTGAATACTTAATGCTAGAGACCGTGGTTCTTTAGATGGTCTTTACGAGCCTCTAAAATGATATTTAAAATGTTGGGGTTTCAAACAAAGAAAGGGCCATAGATGCATGCTACTGTGTTGAATTCAAATAGGAGTTGATTTCAAGTGGTGAGGTTTGCTGTTAAACATAGATCCTAAGTATGCCTTGACCAGGTTGCATGTCATAACGCGAGGATAAAACCTGAGGACACTTGTTTGCCCTAACTTACCAAGTTAGTGACCTAAATCTTCAAAGTTAACTTTTCACACTTTATTTTCAGTTTTTACAATTTCTCAGTTTTCAACCTACTTCCACCGTTGCTTTTGGAAGCAAATCCAAAGAGTCTAAATAGAAAGCCTTACCTTCGTGTACTTATGCAAATCATTTTTAGGATGAAAACCCATCCCCTGTTCGACCTTGACCACTATAATCAAGAAGAGTTTGACCACGGCAAAAGAGGAGGAACTTAGGCATATAAATTTATCGATTCCGATCACCCCACTGTGGCGACGAATCGTGAACCAATGAAAAGAGATGTTTCGAAATTTGTGACCAAGTGTATGGTGTGTCAGAAAGTGAAAGCCGAACATCAAGTTCCTTCGGGATTGTTACAGCCTATCAAGATACCCGAATGGAAATGGGACCGAATCATAATGGATTTTGTAGTCGAGTTACCAGTGACAAGAAGAAAGCATGACTTAGTTTGGGTTGTGGTAGACCGATTTACTAAGTTAGCTCACTTCCTACCAGTGAGAACCGACTATTCACTTGACAAGCTAGCATAGATTTACATTAGGGAAATAGTTTGGTTACATGGAATTCCAATATCGATCATTTCAGATAGAGATCCGAGGTTTACCTTAAGATTTTGGGGAAAGTTATAAGAGGCTTTGGGCACTCGACTGAATTTTAGCACAACATTCCACCCGTAGACGGATGGACAATCGGAAAGAGTGATCCAAGTGTTGGAAGATATGCTAAGAAGTTGTGTAATCGACTATGAGGGTAGTTGGGATAGACACATTCCTCTAGTTGAATTTGCAAACAACAGCTTTCTACGAGTATTGAATGGCGCCATGAGGCTCTCTACTGAGAAATGCACATCATTGTGTTGGACCGAGTTAAGTGAGAAGAAGATAATTGGCCTCGATTTGATTCAAGAAACCAAGGAAAAAGTGAAAATGATTAGAGAAAGATTGAAAGTGGCCAAGAATAGACAAAAACTTACGCCGAATAATGGTGAAGAAAAGGATATTCACATGAGACTGAGAAAAGTGTTTTTGAAAGTATCGCTTTGAAGAAGGTAATGAGATTTGGGAAAAGGGCAAGTTGAGCCCTAGGGTTCATTCGCCATATGAGGTGATAGGAGAAAGTGGGTCCAATGGCATGTATTAGTTTTACCTTCAGAGTCGAAAATTCATAATGTTTTCCATGTGTCAATGTTAAGGAGGTACAGGTCAAACCCATCACATGTACTCTCTTCGGAGATGATTGAGTTTAGACTAGATTTGATGTATGAAGAGGAGCCAGTAGAGATCTTGGCTCGAGAAGTGAAAGAGTTGCGGAAAAAGCAAATCCCATTGGTAAAAGTGTTGTGGAGAAACCACAAGACCGACACTGGAAAGCAAATAGTTATACAAGAACAATACCTCAATCGTTCAATGAAGGTAATTTCGAGGATGAAATTCCTCTTTATGAGGGGAGTTGTAACGCCCGAAAATACCCTAATGGGGCTTTTATAATATGTCTGTGGTGTAAAATAAATTAAATTATATTTTTCCGTGAGTTTAAAATGGCTAAAAACAAAAAATGATAAAACCTAAAATTTACAAGAGCTAAATAAATTTGTACAATAAAGCAAATGATGACTTAAGGGTCATAAATGAGTAATGTAAGTGTCAAAGTATAAATGAGATGAAATGAAGAGGAAATGAAAGTGAAATGAAGCTTCAAAATGAAAAAAAAAATGAGAAATTATGAATTAGTGTGTAACCAAACATGGCCTTAGTGGTGTAATTGACAAAAGACCAATTTTTGGTCTTTGAATGCCATAACCCACATTTTAGGCAAAGGGGGGAGGAGAGCTAGGGCACACTACGATTGAGGAAGAAGAGAAGAACTTGGTGATTTTCTACCATAGGATCAAGGATTTAGGAGATCAAAAAGAGAAAAAAGAAGAAATATGAAGATTGAAAGAGATTTGAGGTAAGTAAACCAAACCCTAACCCCCTTTTTCTTGTGTTTGGGTTAGGGAAAACCCCAAATTTGAATAAAAGTGTTTTTATTGGTTGCTCTAAGTTGTTTAATTGGTTGTGGTCCTCAAATGAGGAATTTTTGTATAAAGGAAATGTTGGGTTTTTAGGGGAGATGCTGTCAAAATTTTCCCAAAACCCATTTTTTTGTTTTGTCATAACTTGGTCATCACTCATCCAAATTGAGTAATTCAAATTTCTTGGTAAACTAGACTTCTAGGAAAACAAATCTCCCTAAAAAAAGTGCATCCAAATTTGGATCCCATTGGACCCAGAAATTCTTCAAAAGTGAGGCTCTGTTTTTGGGTCAATTTTGGTTCAGTTCTTATATAGTTCTGATAACTTAGCCATCACTTATCCGAATTGAGTAATTCAAATTTTTTGGTAAACTAGACTTCTAGGATAACAAATCTCCCTGCAGTAAGTGTATCCAAATTCGGACCCCATTGAACTTATAAAATTCATCCAAATGAAACATATCGATGCCTAAAAAGAATGATAAGAATGTCTAAGGATGAGGAAATGGGGAAAAATGAAAGGAACAATGTACCAAAAGGAAGTCCGGTAGAAATAAGACCTAAATAGAAACCTTAGAATACCCAACTAATATGTGATTGTCATTTGTGATGGATTAGGGGCTAACGAGGAGAAAAGTCCGAGTTGAGGTCGAGATTTTGAGGACAGGAATCGAAGGACAACAATCTTTTTGGTTTGTTCCCCACTTCTCTCTCTCTAATTTCAAAGTGTTTGAATGATTACAAAATGATTTGAATATTTAAAATGATTTATAAGAAAAAAACATATTGATTTGTTTTAACTGATTTGAGGCAATTAATTGTGAAATGATTTGCATTTGAAAAATTACATGAGTATTGAAAAATGAATTATTTGTATATAGATGTATACACTATAGTGTATTTTGCTATGAATGATTTGAACGCCCTTAATAGAATGATAACCACAAATCGTGGTTATGATGATCGATATACCAATAAGGGTCAAATGCAGTACCGCGAACTAACGTAATGACGTGTCACTGAACCGTAACTCAGCGTGACAATATCGATGAATGTTCACAAATTGATTTTTAATAACCGGGCCAAGAAATTCAATGGGACCATACCGTGTTATAAAAAATGTTTTTATATCTAATCGCGCCCCAGCGGCAGGATCAAGGCTGTTGACTTCTATCTTGTGCACCAAAGCACATGTTAAATCATTCATGGAAAAATTGAAATGATAAGAAAATCGTGGAAATGTATGATTTATACCAATGATTTATTGTATATGAAAGTACATTGAATTACTTCAATAAACTATTAATGAATGTATATAAAATGAATATATGTTTTGTATTTGCATTGATCAATCAAAAGATTCAAAAGCATGGTTTAGAAAATTGCATGATTCGAATTTTTAAACTGAAATAAGAGGAATCATATAGAACCACTAAGCATGAAAATGTTTAGCTGCGACGCTTTTATCATCACAAGCAGTACCTAAGTGAACAAGCAGCAAAGACGCAGACCGCAATGAATCGGGAGCCACTCGCCAAAGTCACACCTGAGGGATAAGTAGCTCGCCACATGCATATGAAATTGATTTGACTCTTTGCGACAAACCATTTTGTAAACATTTTGATATTGAAAACGGCTTATAATTCCGTATTGTATAAAAGTGGGGAAATGTAGCAAATGGGCATGTAATGTCATATTGAACGAAAATGTGAATTTCAAACAAATGATGGGCCCCTATATGTTAAAGTGGTATTTATGTATATCTATTTTCATTGAGTATTTGAAATGTGTTTGAAAAAATAATTGTATTTGGATTATTTGAAATGATTCAAAAAAAAAAAGGTGAGGATCGCGTCCCTGGGTCCGGGTTTGGCCTCCGGGTCAAGTCGGGTACGGTGGCGGTGGCCATCACAAATCTAGAGTTATTTTTTGAATTCATTGTTATTCAGGTTTGATTACAGTTTCAATGAATTTGTTTGATCAATTAATCATTGTCATTTGTGATTAAGTTATGGAAGGCTAAGCTCCCTTTGGGAAGGAATTGGTGCTTTGGATATCATTTTGTAGTATTTAAATGAATGTTGTGGGATTGAGTATTGGATTGATTTAATTGATATTGTTCTAGTTGTGAACTATTCTAAGTAGCAGTAGATCATACTGTAAAGAGCCGATTTAGTTGATTTTTGTGATCTCTATGAAAGTGATTGACAGATGGACTACTTGAGAGTAAAGAGCAGTAGCTTAGGGATATGCTAGGCTAATACCTTTAGAACTAATGCACATGAAGTATCACTTGTTGAATCACTAGTGATGTTCTAACCTTTGACTTCAAGGTTCCCTTCTAGGTGACAGAAGTGTTCCTAATTCGCAGCCCGTAGGGTATTCTAAATCAACAAAATTTATAACCTAATACCTCATACTACCGTAGCATTGCTACCATAGTATAGCGGCTCTAGGATCGTCCACAGGGATGGGTTTTCTTCGTATAAATGACTAATACTGAGGTTTACACTGCACTGTAGTTTGATATCGGGGTCAGATAAAAGTGGTTGGTTTTAATGGTTAATAATGAAAATAAAATAGATTAGAATGGAAAGAGGTCCTTTAAATATCGACAATAGTTTCGGGTTCTTTAGGTAAATGAGGGTTTCAAAGTTACCTCGCATTAGGAGGATAAATATATATTTATCTCCCGAACTGATCTTCATTTAGCTTATAAAACCCTAACTCGTTTATACGAAAATGGTATCTCACCGCTTTATTAATGCTCCTACCAATGAAAACAACGCTCCTCGACCACCTTCCAATAGCTCATAAGTGATAACTAACAAACATCAATCGGATCTAGCATTACATCCAATGACTCGAAAGTTTACCAAATACTAAACTATTCAAGGACTAAGGTATCAAAACCTAAAGTTGGAGAGAAGAACAATAATGACAATGAATACCTGCATGAATAACATGGAAACCCTTAGTTTGCCTTAGGATCCTTCACCTAGTGGCCTCACTCAAGGAGGAGGGGTTTTAGCTTACCATCCCATGAGAAATTATCCGTGGTGTTTGGCTAGTGAGAAAATAAAAGAAAATGAGAGAAAATGAAAGAAAATAGGAGCTTGTCTGATAAGTCCAAAACTTCTCAATAACTAAAGTCAAAATTTGACTAAAAGTCTACCAAAAGTCCCTTTACAAAGTGTTGTTCAAATGATATACCACCAAACAATACAAATTACCAAATGAACAAAAAAGCAAGAACCATTACATAGGGATAATTGGGAAGAAACAGAAAGGAAAGACAAAAAGTCAAAAATAGCGCAGTACCTCCTCGCAAGTCGCGAAATCCCGTAACCTTGCAAAATGTTGCGAAATTTCGCAACCCTTGCGAAATTGTTCTTTGTTTTCTACTTTTGCGGTTCTGCCTTCTAGTTTTGCAACTCTGAGTTCCAATTGATTTCTTCATGCTCGAGCTACATCCCTATTTTCAATATATATAACTTATGAAAACTACAAAAACTGCTATAAAATTTTATCAGAAGCATTGCTAGGTCCTTAACATGCCAACTGGGTCAATTTGGTTGATTACTAAGCAAAAAGTGCTCAAAACCCGGAGTGTTAAGAGTATGGAACAGCACTATTTGGGTAGTAATCAGTTCCCGAGGCATAAGAACCATTTGTTGATTTGCTCATTTAAAACTTAGAGGTTTCATCTCAGTTTGAGACAATGTTTGTGCTCTTATAAGATGGGAGTGATTATTATGACCAAACTATAGATTGATATGTCAATTAACTTGAAGGAGGCTTGTATTATCCTGTCTATAGCAGATTTCGCCTTAAGGAAATGGTCAGAAAATTAGTCCTGAGAAAAACAACCAAATCTTAGAAAGATGATCAAATCCTAAAAGTAGTTGTTTAGACCCATGGACCCGGTTTAGGAATATGCTCTAAATAGTGAAATGTATAAAGGTCGATAAGATCCAAGGGCTATACTACTCCGCTTCCAGATAAACCCAAAATTCAAGTTCATAACTATGTTGTTATCAACCTATGCAATTTCCACGATCAAAATACTATCCCATTTCCAAGTGTTATTCCAACTCAGTTGAAACCTCTAATCCATTTAGTTTAATTTTATTTTTCTATTAAAGAACAAGATACAAAAATTATCATCACTAGGCTAGTTAATCCAATCTTCAAGTTATAGGTCCAAATAGTGATAATCTTAAGTAGTAGGGGTACTTGATCTTTAAATTTTCTCATCAATCCTTGTGGGAATGATATCTAGACTTCTAATCCATTTTATTACTTGTATGATCTGTGCACTTGCAGTGATTTAGACTAAATTTAATTTTAAAATATATTATCATAAGCAAACAACAGAAAAATAGTACAATTAGTGAGCAACAAGTTTTATGGCATTGTTGTTGGGGACTGAATTCAGTTGCTAGTAGTAGTGGCAGGAAATTTGTTAGCATATTTGGTCCAAACAACAAGCACCTAAGAAAACCCTTCCTCAACTCTTTGCTTCTTTCTCCATTTTTTTTAAAGAGAGAGAGGGAGAGATAGAGATAAAGAGATGGGGGTATTAGAGAACACAAACCCAATGAGGATCTAAGGGTCTCTAAACATGCTACATCCAAGCCTTTTTCCATGAAAATGGATATACAATTCTGTTTCTTGCTAAACCATGACACCAATTCTCATACTCCATTTCCTGTGAACAAAGCTAATTC
Organism: Tetrastigma voinierianum; assembly: GCA_016808115.1. Classification (NCBI taxonomy): domain Eukaryota; kingdom Viridiplantae; phylum Streptophyta; class Magnoliopsida; order Vitales; family Vitaceae; genus Tetrastigma; species Tetrastigma voinierianum. The sequence continues at coordinate 284,203 of JAEQBH010000319.1, forward strand.
TTCACGCATTGCACTAACCTAGTATTCATCACCTAGAGCTTTGACGCTCCTCGCTTTATTTTCAGGTAAGCCGCATATGTGCTCAATCATCTCTTTATAGTTGACTTTGGAAGTCCCTCACGTTTGAACACCATCTTCAAGGTCTCCAATGATGTTAGAGGCAGGGTGATTCTTCTGCACTCTCTTAGAGGGCTCACGAGTTTGACTATCAAGCTATCTTATTAGTACCCAAATAGTGCTATTTGTGTACTAATCGACTTTAATAACTCCAATTGGATACATCAAATTCCTACTTGTTACTCCATCACATTTTTGTAGCTATTTTTAGTAGTTTTGGCTGCAAACAAATGCCCTTATATTCTTCAATCTGATTCTAACACAATGAACCCAAGCCGAATTCGAAGATGCATGATCGAACCAGAGGAAATTTGGAGCAAAATGCTGAAGAGAAGGTAGTCAATGGAATTCTCATAGGTTATAAAATTTAACCCGCAAATTTCTGCAAGTTGCACTGCCTGCTGTTAATTGCCAATTCCGCTGCGGTTTTATACAAGTTTTCTCTCTTGATGTAATTTTGGTTCATTTGCACATTTTTGTAATTTCCTATTACTAAGCACCTATATAAGCTCAGTCTTGCTTGTAAATCAATCAACTTTCACTCCATCAATCAATCAATAAAGTTGGGCACGAAGCTTCCTCTCCTCTGGCTGGTTTGTGATTTTCTCTCCTTTCCTTCAATTTTCTTGTATTTTTCTTTCCTCTAGCCAAACACCCCTCGATGATGACAAATCAAGGGATGCTTGGCTAAAACCCCCATCCTGGAAAGTGGGAAGGCCACTGGTGTTGGTTTGAGGCGCACGTATGTTCTCATGCTTTTCATGTTTGCATTTAAGGGTATTTATGTCCCGCTTCTCACCTTAGGGTTAAATCTCAGTATGCTCTCCCTAACGTATTTGGCAAGATTGGTTCAAGTGGATACTATCACCAGATCTATCGATGCCCAGCTAGTTGTCCTCATTAGCTACCTGAACGGTAGGTTTAGGGAGTTGTGTTCTCACAGCTTCTTGAAGCATTTGTGCTCATTAAATGCCATCTTCAAGAGAAAACTTTTGTGGTTTAGGGTTTTAAAGCAATGAAGATCCTGTTTGGAAATGACTATATGTCATGCTCCCTAACGCGAGGAAAAAGACCCGAGGACATGTCGATTAACTTAAAACCCTAAGGCTCAAAGGGGTCTCGAGACTTCAAGGAATTATCTCAACTTTACTCAAGTTATTTCTAGTTTTCAACCATTCACCCACACTATTTTTCACAAACCCTTAAAATCCAAAGAGAAAACACCATTTTCAATACACTGCAACTCTTCTCTCACGAAGAAAACCCATCCCCTTGTTCGACCTAGAGCCACTATACTTCAAAGAGTTTTACCACACGTAGTAGGAATCCTAGGATATAAATTTTGCTGATTCCAATTAATCTACTTGGCCTATACTAATCAAATGGCGTCGTTGCCGTGGACGGTGCCCTGTTTAGAAAGAGAAGTTGTGAACTCGTGATCCATATCATAAGTGTCGGGTGAACTCTCATTTCTTTTATTTTACCAATTTTCCCCACTTGCGCTCACTGGGCAGGGAGTCTTGAAAATATTATCAGGTGACCGCTTTTCCCTATTTTGATTTTAACTAGCATCAAACCCTGTACTGCTATCGTTGGTTTCGTCGTCAGGTGTTCATAGCGCCTTACGCAGCGGGGGACGTAAAACACCGTAGTGCATTGGAAAGGCTAGGTGCTCCACTGAAAAAGGGTGTGAAATCACCCTACACACCAACTCGGTGATGGAGACCCCACCGAAGAGCAAAGCAGAGCCAGTCAGGGGGTTCATAAAGGGAGCCCACGCCTACAGATCAATGAGGGGATCAGCACACCCACCAAGGCGAGCGCACCTCATGCATTATACTCGTCGAGGGGCGTATGTTGAGGCCTTATTTAGGCTCCCCCGTCTCCCGACTCTTCATGGTATGGAAAATGAAAATCCATACACACACAATCGGGATTTTAAGGAAGTTTGTGCGACTTTCAAGGAGGGCGCAATTGATATGGACTCGCTTTTGCCGAAGCCTTCCTTGACCTCAAAGACAAAGCCAAAATTTGGCGACCTAATAAGGCCAAGGACCATCAGAACCTGGCAGAAATAGCAGCGGAATTTTTAAAGAAATTCTTCAAAGGTCTATAAAACTAAACAATTTGAAGAGGAAAATTTATACCTTGCGTACCATGACAGTTGAGAGATTTTAATGGCTGGAAAGATATCTTGAAACCATCACTGCATGCCCTCACCATGGCTTTGACACATGGATGCTAGTAAACTACTTCTATGATGGAATGTCTCCTGCCATGAAACAACTCTTGGAGACCATGTGTGGAGGGGACTTCCTCAGCAAGAATCCTGATGAAGCTATGGACTTCCTCAACTATGTGGTTGAAACCTCCAAGGGATGGGATGAGTCGAACCCAAGGGAAGTAGAGAGAATGAAGCACACAGTAAACCCTAAGGGAGGAATTTATTCACTGACGGAGGATGTGGAAATAAAGGCTAAGTTGTCCACATGGAAGAACTTGAACAGAGACACCGACAGGAGGTACGGGAAGTGACTGAGACATCTATGCTTAGCCAACCATGTTTCAATTGTCAATCTACTCGGGCCATCATGAGAACATTGTCCAATTTCTCCTCGCAAGGGATTTGATGGTTAAAAATGCAAATGTCAGGGCCAAAATAAGCCACTCAACCGATGCCCAAAGATGGCAACACCTATAATCCTAACCTGGAAGAACTACCCCAACCTAGCCTGGAAGCCTAAACCCTCCTAGATATGTTCCCTGTGGGCACACTCACAGAAGAACAGCATTGGTCTACCTCTCAAAGAATAGTAGCCACCAACCCTATCACCCGTTGAGCAAGCTATCATGAATTTAAGCAAGGTGGTGGTGGGGAATTTTGCAGGTGAGGAGCGTAAAACTATCAATGCTCGCTTAACCAAAGAATAGAAAAATGCAGAAAGCTCCATAGACAAAAGAATTGATGGGCTCCACAAAGCCCCAATCGAAAAATCGACACTCAGAAGTCATCCACGCAGCTCGACCAATCAAAGAATAAAAGTGTGGAGAAAGGGAGATTCCTCCCGCACACCGCCCAATCCTGGGGAGTGCAATGAACTAAGCTGGCGCCGTGAGCCCGCACCAAAATGGACAAGTCCAGCCATTATCACCTTGAGGAGTGGTAAGGAAATCGAGCACCAGGCCCAAACTGGAAAGACTAGAGAAAGAGAAGTAGAGCTTAACACGATTCATTAAAGAGGATTCGATGAAGAAAAGCATGCCTCCTCCATTTCCCCAACTGAGAGGGAAAAAGAAGGCTTCTAAGCAAGAAGGCATCCTGGAAGTGTTGAGGCAGGTAAAGGTCAACATTCCTCTACTTGACATGATTAAGCAAGTCCCTACCTATGCAAAATTTCTAAAGGACTTGTGCACAGTCAAAAAGGGGTTGGGCATTAACAAGAAGGCCTTCCTGACTGAACAAGTCAGCTCTATCATCCAGTGCAAAACCTTAGTGAAATACAAAGATCCAGGATCCCCCACCATCCGCCCAACATCGAGGGACCTATTAGACATGCAATCACTGGATCCTGAAGTTGTCAACCCACCGCCATACTCAATGTATAAGCGCTAGCTCGGGGAGTCAAGTCTACCAACATCACCCTATCCTTAGCTGATCGGGACGCTGAAAATACCAAAGGGGATAGCTGGGAGGATGTCTTAGTGAAGGTAGACAAATTTACCATCCCGGGCGGATTGTGGTTTCATACGTGAAATAACCCAAGCAGAGCACCCAACCAAGTGCCCATCATACTTGGGAGGCTATTTGCCACATCTAATGCCATAATCAATCACTGAATGGGGTCATGCTCACCTTCTAAGAACATGACACTGGAGCTCAACATTTTCTTACTCTGAAAGCAAAAAGGATAAGCCAATAGAGGATGAGGAGCATAAATCAGAAGAAGTCTGCTGAGTGGCACAGGTGTAGGAAAGCACAGTGCTCAAAAACTGCGGGAAGAATTAACAAAGAACCAAGAAGCAGTTAATGAAGGATCAATCAGACAATAATTCTTCCTCAGACTGTTATCCTACCAAGACTCACCAGAGCAAGGTGATGCTTTAACACTGCGGAGCGTGTCGAACTCAATCGGCAAAGAAACCACCGCAAAGCAAGGAGGAGCTTCTCCTCCTAGACCCTCCATGAAATCTCTTAGGTGTACAACAGGGAGTGGTTCCTGTAAGAACTTGGAAACCACTCCAAATTTTGATTGGATTTTTGCTTTATATTATTTCAAGTTTTAAATTAGATTTTTTATTAATATCCTTAATTTTCAAATTTTGTAAATTTCATTTTCTTGCTTAATCTTCTCATACTTGGTCTTGTGTTGTTGCAGGTGTTCCAGTGCTGGGGGAGCAAAATTTTGCCTGAGAATTTCCCAGGTTGAGAAAATTTTCTCAACCTACGAAAATTTTCACAACTTCATGGTAATTCGCAGCCGCAGACACCGCTCATCGGCCACCCCGCTTGCCCGCAGAATCCTCCATTTGCCCGCTTACTGCTTCACGCTCCCGCAATAAATTTCTTTACTTGAACCATTCAATTAATGGGCCACTAATGACATTAATTATCCATGTCTTCCCACCTACCCCCAATCTCTATATAAACCCCATATTCCCTCTACCATTTCACCTTTCACCCCTCCCAGCTAAACCTTCCACTCAAATTTGCCTCTTCAAGCCCGACAACGGGCGAAGACTCGCTGGGGGCTCATTCCCTACCGGCCGCTGCACCAAGCTCCACTTCTCGCACACCCTCCACCCCAGGAGCACCGCCGCCACCGCCCCAAAGACGCCCACTGCACGCCCCTCACCGCACCGCCGACCCCTCGCCCCGGCCGCGCGCCCTCGCTCGCTCCCGCCCAACTATCAGCCCAGACTCATTGGGCTGGATGCCGGGAGGGCTCTCCTATGGCCCCCGCTCTGTAGGAGATATCAAACCCGGTCATTCCAATTCGCCGCTTCCATCGCATCCCAGCCGTACTGGAGGGCCCCACCGCCTAGCAGGCTCCGACCTGAAATCTGTGGAGTCATCCACTTCAGACCTCAGCGCCACCCCTCATCACTTATCGTACATCACGGAGTCTCCTGACCCATCCCCGTATCTATTATCAGCGGTTCTTTCTTCCTCATGTTCCATCCCGAGGAATGTTGACCTCAAGTGGAGAGATTTCCACTGGAGGTTTAATTACGATCTCCTAAGATTGGTCAAGGACCCAGTTCTAAGACTCCATGCCCTCGGCAGATACCATCCTCGAGTCGCCTACGGCGTCGCGCCAATACTATTATCTCGAGTAGTCATCGAAGTTTTATCACACGATGACGCTTCAGCGTGAGGCCAACCCTACCGCTCAGATTTTCCATCAACTACGGCCAGTGGATACGGCTCCAACATCACAACCGCTCCATCCGTCTGGTCCTTGCCAACGCAACTAACTATAAACAGTTGCCTCATCCCTCGACCAGGGAGATGGTCTGGCTTCTCTCCATGGACGCTACCGGTGGGACTATTTTATTCAAAGTGCACCCGCAGCCGTATGCTTTTGATGTAATTCACGCTTTAAGCACCCACCTCATCCGCTCCAACACATTGTTCGGGGAGGGATGGGAGCTATTTTAGAAATTTTATATCGTATTTCGGGTATTTCGGTCACCAAGCAAAGGCTGACAGTGACATCCTTGTTCCACTCTCGAGACGTGGTCCACCGAGTTCGCTCTACCGAGTCCATGCCTCTTATATTTCCACGACCGACGCCAAAAAGGTGAGCACATCGAAGTTCCCACCGAGCCTGACTGGAGCGTCGCGCGGTCAGAGGCTCACCTACCGCCCATCTGGCGTGCCAAGCCCATGCTTTCATCTTCCGCCTCCGGACCGTGACGAGGATGAGCCGACCATCGATAGTCCACTAAGGACCTCATTCCCTATACCGAAAGACACTAAGGGAGCCTCCAATGTTCCATCAGTTCCACCATCAGTCCCTTCAGCTCCACCGACCATAGCTCCAGTAGCTCCAACTCCAGTACCTCAGGCTCCAATGCCCTCTATCCCTCCAGAGCCCTCGGCCCCCATGCCCACCTGCTCATTCAAACGTAGGGTCGGGCCGAGCACCCGCCCAATTCCTCGCAGTATATTACCATCTCCACCAGGGACTTTCTGACTATCATGGAGGCAGTCCTCTCATTCTCCACCACTGCAGCTTCATTTGCAGCCTCCTATGCCACACTCGCAGATAGGATGACTCGCACCGAGGCTACCAGAAGACAAAAATCGTGACCACACTCATGCGTACCTGCATCACTCAGCCTCCCCCGCCGTCTCCGCACGCCCTCTCAAGCCCCACTACCCTCCCAGCCAGATCACTCCACCATCACCGTTGGCAGCATCCCTCGGATGTGCTGGCAAAATGAATACAAAGATCGCCCACTCCACCAACAAGACCTTAGCCCCGTCTGTGTCGAGGATGATTCTTCATCACCACCGATTGAGGAGGTACCACTTCCTCCACTAACTTTCTCGTTCCGTTACCGGGATAGTTAGTGTTGGAAGTGATGTTCATACTGCTAATTTTAGTTCTGTTTGTACCATTACGTCCAAGAAAGCCCATTTTTGTATATTTAGAGGCTTGTTGTTTACTTTTTTTTTGCAAAAGCTGAAAATTTTGTGAAATACACCTTTATATATATAATACAACTCTATTTTTCTATATTATTGCATCTCATTTTGCCCCTATAGTTTAGTGGTTTTGCCTTTCCTGTAAATTGAAAAGTTGAAGCACCGTATGCTTCCATCAATGCTAGAATAGTTCCATGCTTGATTGAGTTGTTTGCCAGTTGAAGACCCTGGTAATCAACCCTTGTCTTCCACCATTATCTACCACACACAATGCACCACTGGGCCATTTCATAGTCGAGAAGTCGTATACCCCTTACTTTTCTAAAATCTACTAGCTTCTGGATGCCTCATAATAGGTTAGAGTTCCCAAAGAAAGAAGGCCAATGTGTCTTCCAAACGAAAAAGAAAAGACAAAGAAAAAGAAAAAGAAAAAGAGAATAGAAAAGCCGCGACGCTTTGACTTGAAACCCGAGCACGGTCTGAGGGGTATATGGCAAAAGCCTTTAAAACCTAGTGTCCTAAACCAACTGGTTGGGAGCCATCGACTTAGTGCTCGCTACATGGGTGGATGGGTGGAGCCTAATAGTCAGAAAATGGATTCTCGAAATCATTCAAATCAGAAACCCGTAGCCTCAGGGTCAAAGATCCTTTGACTCGATGCCCTAAACCTAGTTGGTCGAGTCATCTATGGATCCTCACATACCTGACTTCGTGAAGTCGAGTTTTCAACATTGCACCCTACAATACAAATGGAAGTATGAAATAAGAGGAACTCAATCTATTTAGTTGGCCTGCTAGCCTAAGGTATCAAGTGAGCTTGGTCAGGGGATAAGAGCTTAGCAAATTATCGGGTACAAACCGATCACCTAAAACACTTAGGATTTTGGTGGAAGTTCAAAGTTGATTTCGAATGAACACCCGCCCTAAAACTTGCTCCAAAGATAGCACTCATTCTTCCAAGTCACTACGCAAAGGTCCCAAGTTTTCACATCAAGGTAAGGCCTCCTTATACACACACTTTGAAAAGACAATCCCTTGCATATATATAAATTTCGCATGATCTTCCTTCTTTTTATCATCGCTAAGAGACTAGCAATGTGTCGAATGGGGAGTGATTAAGCACTCCAAATGCTATTTTCGAGCCCTATATAATGCGTGTTTTAAACACTTTTTTGTGTACTAATCGACTTTAATAACTCAATTGATACATCAGTCCCTGCTTGCTACTCGATCACATTTTGTAGCTATTTGAGTAGTTTTTACAGTCAAATGCCTCATATTCTTCAATTCGATTCAAACACAATGAACCTTGTTAAAATTAAGATGCATGATTGGAACCAGAGGAATTTGGAGCAAAAATGCTAAAGAAAAGGAGAGTCTTAATGAAATTTCAAGTGTTACAAATTTATCCCTCGCGAATTTTCGCAGGTTACACCCTCGCAACACCGGCCCCTCACTCGTTGTCAATTTCTTTTACCCGCCTTGTGGGTTTTATACAAGCTCGCTCATGTACTTCTGGTTCATTTGCACATTTTTGTAATTTCCTTATACTGAGCACCTATATAAGCTCAATCTTGCTTAAATCAATCAACTTTCACTCCATCAATCAATCAATAAAGTCAAGACTAAGCTTCCTCTCCTACCGGTTTGTGATTTTCTCCCTTTCCTTCACTTTCTTTCATTTTCTCTCTAGCCAAACACCCCTTTATGATGACAAATCAAGGGATGCTCGACTAAAACCCCTCATCCCAGCGGGGAAGGTCATCGGGTGTCGGTTTTGAGGCTGCCGATGTTCTCATGCTTTTCATGTTTCGTACGAAGGGTATTTATGTCCTACTTCTCACCTTAGGTTAAATCTCTTAGGCATGCTCTCCTAACGTGTATTTGGCAAGCTTTTCGGGGTTTAAGGATACTTATCACTAGATCCACCGATGCCCTAGTTGTCTCCTATTAGTTAATGAATGGTAGGTTTCTGAGGTGTGTTCTCACCGTCAGGGGAGCATTTCAGGCTCACAAATGCCATCTTTCAAGAGGAAAACTTTGTGGTTTAGGTTTTAGTTGTAACGAAGATCCTGCTCGAAATCACTATATATCATGCTCCCCAACGCGAGAAAAAGACCCAGGACATGCCTGCTAACTTAGAACCCTAAGCCCAAGGCCCGAGACTTCAAGGAATTCTCTCTTAACTTTTTACCAAGTTATTTCCAAGCCAACCATTCACCCACACTGCTTTTCACAAACCCTGTAAAAATCCAACGAGAAACACCATTTTCAATACACCGCAATCCTCTTCTCTCTCACGAAGAAACCATCCCGTGAGTTCAACCCTGTATTACTCATACTACAAGAGTTTTTACTACTTCAAAGAGTAGGAATCCTAGATATAAATTCTTGTTGGACTCTAACACCTACTGCCTAAACGAATCACTATCCAATTTAGATTTTGCTCATTCATATGTCGTCCATTCTCAGATCACCTGAACATCCTCTAGGATTGGGAACTCGCTGTGGAGCAAACCGAACACCTTCTAGGACCAGTCGTCGCACGCCCAGGTCTCTAACATCCTAGAACACTGAGAGCTCACCTCCCAAGCTGAACTAATTAGAGCAGGAATGATAGAGAGTCTTAATCTAAGGCAACTAGACCGAGGTAGGTGATCATCAACTTTTGCATTGATTGACTCCATGACTGCCATGGTTATCTTGTTATAGACTCGATATGCGAGGTTGTTTGAGTAGTAAAAGAGAAAGACCTCTATCACTGCTTTAGCATCGACTTCCTTTCCTTGTCCTCGTCATTCAAAATGTAGCAAGGACTACCCAATTCATGAAAGTGTTTCATATTTGGTTTCTTACCTTTCCAAGCCTCCTAAGGAGTCATGTGAGTTCCAAGCCGTAAGTAAACCCGATTCATGATATGTTATACGTGTTTATCGCCTCCTCGTCTCTAGAATTCCATTAGGAACATCTCCTGCCAACATGACCTCGAGCCATCTCTTAGAGGGTTATGTTCTTCCTTTCCACTAACCCGTTTTGATGTGGAGTTGTTAGGGCTAAAAACTCATATTCTATGTCATTTTTGCTATAAAATCTTCCAAATAAGAAATTCTCGAACTCCTTCCCATTATCACTCCTTATTATAGTGATCTTTAGCAACCCATGATTATGCTCCTTTGCAAGTTTGAGCCACAATTCTTCAAACACACCAAATGCTTTTGATTTGTCTCTGAAGAAGTTCGTCCTAGAGAATCTGGAGTAGTCATCAATGCACATATAGATGTACCTCTTTCCAGTAATGCTTTCTGTTAGGTGTGAATTATACCTAGTTCTAAGCATTCATTTCACACATAAATGGAGTTCTTCATGCTAAATACACACCTATATAGCTCAATTGTAAGCTAAATCCTCTCCTTACTGATTTGCAAATAAGGAAGAAAACCCGACCAAAGGAGGCAAGAAAATGAAGAAATTAAGTTTCTACTGCTGTTGAAGTGCCTATGTCACGACATGGAGCCCCATGTGAGGCTCCCTAGGATTGAAGGTTACATATTGCCATGTTGCAACATGGACTCTCTTCATGTCGCGATATGCGAAGATTATCATAAGCACACATTATGTCATGTCACGACATGGTAGATCTTCATGTCGTGACATTGAGACGAATTCCTAGCATGAACATTCTATCATGTCGCGACATGAGAGATCTTCATGTCGCGACAGTGTTGATGGACCACATTTTTGCAGCCATTTTTTGCCCATTTCCCAAGGCTATAAATAGGTGTTTCTTAGACAAAGAAGAGGTTGGATTTTGGTGAGAGAACACCCATTCTAGGGTTTCTCTCACCCTTAGCTAGAATAAACTTAGGTTTTTTAGTTTTTGTGTTTTATTCATTTTAGATTGGGAGCTAGCTTGAAGAATCTGCTCATAGAGGGTAAGCTACAGACTGAACTAATTGGAGTATAATTTCATTTCATATCGTTATCTCTAACCTTTTCTTTCTCTATTTCATTCTTTATTTTTGGTTTTTAAATCATGATTTTCGATTTATATAGAGGGTTGCAATGAGGAACTAAACCATCCTCTAGGGTTGGTTGCAAACATTAATGCTTGGTTTTACATTTCTTAGAATAATTTTGGTGAAGTTGTTTGTGTTGATTTTGCTGATGCAATTTTGGAATTCTACTATGGTTTTATCTAATTAATGTGTTAGATTTGTTTGAGACCTAGATTAGGTGCTTGACCAAGGGGCTTCCATAGTGATAATTTAACTTTGACCTTGCCTCACTCAAGCTCTTCGAAATGTATTTCAATTGGTAAAATTAACTTAGCCTAATCAAAGAAGTTTCGAAAATTAGCAATGGCTAGTACTAAATGGATTTTATTAGGGTTTAGCATTAATAAAGCATTGTGCTAGATTTGTAAGGACTTAGCTGTGATCAAATCTAGCACAGTTCGAGTTCCTCCTATTTCAAGGACTTAGCAATGACCAATAGGATACTTAAGGGAAATTTGCCTTAGAAAAGTATCGTACTTAATCACCTAGAAGAACTTAGAGGTGAATAGGGGGTTAGTGCAAGAATTGAGGTGAGTCAAGAGAGTGATAGCTTCATATCATTCTCCCTTGAGTAAGCACAGGCATACATTCTCATTATTTGCTCTTATCGAATATAAACCATAAGCATTAATCAAAGTAACCAACCCTAGTTTATCACCTTGAGTTGTATTCTTGAAAGTCTTATTTTCTTTGGAAATCTCCACATTGTTCAAATTCTCCTAGCTTTAGTGTAGTTTAGATTATAAATTCTCCTTAAAAATAGTTAACTTAAATAGTGAGAAGTTCGATTAGTTGAAGTACTTGGTCAATCAAGCACTACATTCCATTCCTTGTGGGTTCAATATTTGGACTCTCTGAGTCCACTACATTACTTGTAGGCCCATATACTTGAGGATAAAAGTGTGCACACACAAAGAGTGCCTAACACTTTCCACCTACATGGGTCCCATTAGGTCTATGTGGAGAAGTTCCAACACTCTAGTCATAGAGGCCAATTGGGACTTTGAGTGAGACGACCTAGTTTAATTCCACAACTGACATGATCCGCACATCCTTTCAAGTATATTCTTCAAATCAAGGATTAGCCGGATTGCCTCTATAGTTATGGTGTCTTTGAGAGTTGCTAAGGCTAATGTGTCCCAACCATTAGTGCTAAAGAATGGGATCGTTCTGCATTGTGTTCAAACAGATGGTGGGACTGGTTAGTAGGTAGCAGTTCTTAGAGGACCAATTCCCTTCCATGATGCGACGCTAATTCTGATTGAGGACAATACACTTATCTTTTGTAATTTTATAAAGAGATCTTAGTCGCATAATTGGATAATGCTGGTCAATTTGGCTTTAAGTCCTTCAACAAGAAAAATATCTCCCAGTTTAGGCATTCTTAGAACATTCAGAGAATTCTACATTTCGCACCATCTCCAAGGTCACATAGTCTAGATTGGATTGTTGAAGGTTAGTCAAAAGACACTTGTTTCCAGTAATGTGTCGAGAGCTTCAACTATCAAAATACTATCTTTGTTCAGCTTCTGCCTTTAATGAGGTGAACACCACAGAGCTTTTTGACATTCCTTTTTTGATCCACTTTTTCTTAGATACCAGTTGGTTTCCTTCAGTCTTTTCTTTTGGTGAGCTCTATAGTGTCTATAGTGACGCCCTATGTGCCCTATCTTTCTGAAATAGTAGCACTGAATGCCCCCTTGGTCTCCTCTTATTTGAACTGGATGGGCTAGTCCTAGGGTCAGTCCTAACTAGGTTAGTCCGAACAAAATTCTTGGAACTAGATGGTTTGGCTTGTGCATTTGTCCATACAATTGCTTTAGTCTCCTTCATGTCCCTTAGGAGTCTTCACCATGCATAAAATAATATCCAAGGACGTGGTTCCAAAGTTCAACATTCTTACCCTTTTGAGTTGTTCCAGATCAAATTGTGTAGTATTATTCTTCAAATTTTCCTCGAGAACATCCCCTCCACTTTCTCAAAGCCCTTTATCTTTGCCAAGTTGTAAGATTTGGGCTTGAAGAGCTTTATTAAGTTCTACTACATTAATCCATTTTTCATATAACACTTTATAAGACTGTGTTAGTTCTTTATCAGAGTATTCATCCTCTTCTTTATCACTACCTTAGAGAGTTCGAACATCCTGAGGAACTGGAGCAGGGACTGGACGAATCTGAACATCTGTTGAGACTTCTTCTTTAACTTCCTGCTTTTGACCTCCTGTTGTTGTGCTTTTCAAGTGGGTGATAAGTGTAACTAGTTCACTAATGTGATCTTCCCCTTCCTTGCTTCCTTTGTGGATTACTTGCAAAGTGTCCTAAGCTTCCTTTGTCGATTTAGTAGTTGCGATGAGCCTAAACTGCCTGGAATCCACACCATATTACATAGCTTCAAGAGCCAACCAATTTCTAGTTGCTAATTTTTCTTCTTCACTAGTCTATTCCGACTTAGTCTAGGCCACCGTTTTCCCATCAGCATCTATCTTGGTTGGAGAAGACCATCATACCAATATTGATCTCCAAACATTCATATAAAGAGATTTAATGAAGACACGCATCCGAGCTCTCCAACATCCATAGTTTGTTCCATCAAATTCATCTCAAATTCAAAAACAAACAATTAGAATAATCATGAATCTCACTCAATATCTTAGAGTGACTTGCTCTAATACCAATTGACATATATTGGTGTGTGTTCTTGACCGCATAAGTGTTGGACTGTGGTTGGATCCGAATCCTCAGGCAGGAACCGAACTATCCTATGAGACTATCACTGTACAAGGTAGATAAAAATTGTATGCAACATAAATAAAGTACACACAATATGGTTACGCAGTTGGGCAACAGCCTACGTCCGCATGGTTGTGCCCATATGCAAGGATTTCCACTAATATAATTCAAGGTTATAATTAGTCTTATGTGGTACGAAACTCCTTCTCTGCCCACGACGCTTCTTTAACCTAATCACTCCTTGTGGAATTCAGAATGAATCCCTCCATTCCCCTTTTACACCCAAATGCTAGGATTCCTACTAATCTTATTCAAGGTTGCAATTAGTCTTATATGGTACAAGACTCCCTCTCTGCCCAAGGCCATTTTTCAACCTAATCACTCCTAGTGCGAATTTAGAATGAATCACTTCATTCCCCTATCAACAATATTGTACATCTTGCCCTCATACATCAAATCAATATGAAGTGAAGAATAAACAAATCTCTTTCACACAAGGTGAAAGATTAATGCACACCAAACGAGTATATGCACTGGCACCTCAACACGCCTATAGACGTGATCTCTGCTCTTTCTTCAAGATATGATCAAAAAATTCCATGTGAGCATCTTCCAAAACCCTAAATTTATAGCCCTTGAAATTCAGCCTTGGGAGTCTTAAACTAGATCATAGGAGTCCTATGAGATAGCTTTATCAAGAATCATGAGATCAAATAAACCATAACAGACAGAGTCCTAACTCCGCCTCTAACTCTAAATTCTAACTTCTCAAGCGACTAGCACGTCCTTCCCGTATGGGACCGCTCTTAGTCGGATCAGCTTCTCCAAGGATCTCTGATTAAAACATCAAATCGTCATCGATCTTGATCTTTGAAATAAGCTATCTTCTTGTGAAGAACTGAGGATGAAGATAATTCCAATTCTAAACTCAACACTAATCTTTCCATCCGGGCTTCCATGGTTGACGGTGAGGGACATCACGCACTATGAAGGGGTGGTGATGGTAGATGCAACCAAAACAAATAATAAAGACTCACATAGAGAAGAGGAAAACCAAGACTCACTACGGTAGAAAAAGAATCACATTCAAATTTTTTTTTTCATATTTCTATATTGAATGCAAGAAGATGTCTTTACATCAAATACGTAGAACTATTTTAAGAAGGAAGAAGCTTGATCAATCTTATTTATGGTGTCTTCAAATTTTTCTATGTTTCTGTTATACTTTTTATCAGCTTTAGTGACAACTTTAGATCCTCTTCAGGAAGAGTTTGACCAACTTGCCTCTCTCATTCCGAGATTCTTATCCCAATACTCATTGCCTTCTACACTACCGATCACTTCTTCCTCATATACTTCGTGACCATTGAACCCATGCTCAGAGCTTTTTAAAACTAAACAAGTCATTGTTATTTTATTTTAAATTTTTTTAAGCCTTGTTTTTAAAAATTACATTTCTAAATTTTAAAAATATTTTTTAAAACCCCGTTAAGCATGCGCTTAATTTTATTTTACTCAACTCTTATTAAAGAGAATCAATAAGATAAGTTCATCATATCTAACTCAAGTGGTAGAACGTTCACCATTAAAACATGCATAGGGCATAAAAAAGGTGGTCCCAAATGAGTCCTAATAAAGACAGTTTCCTACCTTGACACTATAATGTATTAAAAAAAAAAAAAAACAAAATAATTTAGGAGGGATGAGGAATATCAGTTTAGGCTTGAGATTAAAGGGGTGAGAAAATGAGACATAAAAAGTTTCATAAGTCCTACTCAGGGTTTTCCTTACTCTCATATGACCTTTTTTTTAAACACACCTTACAAAGCTGAATAATTAAATATCCTATGAGTATAACCACATTCCTTAATGCTGTAAATAAGTTATAAACAATCAATTTGCATAAATCGACATAATGTAAAAATATCGAGATACTTGAATAATTGCCATCATATATGTACGAAAAGTTCATTAATCGTAATAAAATAAATGAGCATGCAGATTATAGCTGCCTAGAATGTTGGTGAAATATTTATAAAAAAAAATGTTTTTTAACGTATTCCGTAATATCTTCCGTAGTATTTGAAGGAACATTGCCCACGTATTTTGGTCCGAATTTTTATAACTTTACTAAAACCCAAGCATTAAGATGTGCATCTACCACTCTCAAAACAAGCTCTAATTTTGATCGAGCAGCTGGTTGGTAGACATGAGATCGGATTGGATGTACACTAAATTGGTGTTGAAATAAGCTTATGAGTGACATTGGACAGCAAAAATTATTGACTAGGAAACTATTCAGAAAACCGCAATCTCTGATTATGCTATAATGAGTGAATCAGCTCCACTTCTTTGATTCAAGGGTGATTTGATTAAATGACCTTTCTTTTTTCCTTTTTCTTTTGTGTCTTTTTTTTTTTTTTTACAACAATTAAATGACATTTGGAAAACACAAATTTTGAAATCTAACCCTTAATTAATTTTTGGCCTGATTTTGATGAAAATAGCCTTCTTTAGTTTCTTGTAAAAATAACTTTTTTTAAGGGACAAGGGTAAATGCATGAAATGGAAAAAAGCAGTTTTATTCAAAATGAGTTATTTTTCAAAAAAAAAAAAAAACATAAGAAATGTTATATTCGCAGTCTCATAACCAAATATTTCTTGGTTAAGTGGCTCAAACATCCAATAAGGCCATGTTCGGTTACTAAAAGTTTTGATCCAAAGAAACAACAGGACAAGGGAAAGTATATGGTACTAGTTTTAATTCTATTTAAAAATAGTTTATAAAGAATGGAAAACCAACTATGCAAGGTATTAAGGTACAAGACCATATCTAGCACATATTTTAGTAATGTAAGGTTTACAGAGATCATACTCTGCACTCTTTATGAAATATTTTTTAATTCAAGACACCTACATTTGGTTTCCCTTTCTTTATAATTTTTTTTACATAAATTAAAATTAGTACACCATAGCATAATTTTCCCAAAACCAAAAGTGTGTTAAAGATTAATAAATTACTTTTATATAACCTTATTTCACTTATTTTAACTTTTTTATACAAAGATTATGTAATTATAATTGGTTATTTTTCATAATTAGCCGCTAAAACCAAAGAAACTCATTTTCTTAAGATTTTATTAATTATTTCTTGGAGATAAATTATGATAATATCTTACTTTAAATTAATTCCACTTATTCTAACTTTTCTAAAATTATCTTTTACTCCAAAATATTTAGGAGAAAGTAACAAAGATTACAAGAAAATTATGAAAAAATAACTAGATTTGAATTAAATAATTAATTTTGATATTATTCGATAATATCGACATTTCGATAACTTTTTATAACTCCGCGATGCCGAACCAACTTAGGTGTGCTTCGACTATCTCCATGGGACCTTGGAATGACCAGCAAAGTAAATCCTCCATTGCCCCTAAGGGGACTCAAACTCGTAACCTCTGAGTACTCATCCCAGAGCTTTACGCCATCTAAGCTACTACCTATATAAAGTTGCCTTATATAAATTTTTTTATTGCAACAGCAAGATATAGATGAAAACGTTATCAAGACTCCTAAAGAGGCCAATAAGAGAGTACAAAAAAAAAGTAAACACAAACTCACACTCACCTATACCCCATCCAAGTCAAAACCCCACCAGTTAATTTAAGTATCAACACTACACAACTTCTAAATTCCCACGACCACAATGTAAACAAAAAGACAGATTTCATCCTGTGGGCAGAGGGGGCCTCATTCTCAAAAGCCACCATATTCCTTTCCTTCCACAAATAGCCATAATATACAAAGAGGTCACAACCAAACTCTTCCGTTTTTTGTCGAGACACTGGGCCATTGCTGCCAAGGAGAAGTTGGCAAACCGCTACAGGATCACCTAGTCGACCGCACACAAAATAAGATCCCCACAACATTCGCTCGAACAATGGATAAGCAAACGGGTCTATCGTTTCCTTAGCCTCTTCACATAAAAACATGTTTACTAGGGATCCCCTCCTTCTTTAAATGGGTCAGAAGAAAGACTCATTCTGCACTAAGCTCCTGCCAAAAACTTAGCTTGTTGGACCATTGGGTTCCATATGGAACGACAAGGGAAATCTATAGGGAGAGAATGCATCATCTTACGGTACATGCGTCTAACCCGAAAAAACCATCACCATGGGCCTTCCTTTTAATAACAAATAAATGATCCTCTGAAAGGGCCTAATTTTTCATAGAAGGAAATAAAGGAACCTTTCCACCTCCCAATCATTAAAAGGTCTTGGAACACTGGGGACCAACCCCCATCCTCCCTTGAGGAATCCCAAACATCTGCTACCCTAGCATCTTTGTGAACTGCCAAATTGAACAGAGTGGAGAAGGCACGCACGCACGCCTCACCGCACCAAGGTCCTTCCAAACCACTCCTACCATTTCCTAAGAAGGAAGTAGTGTTTTGAGAAAAGGTGAGTCATTCTTTTCTGATGTCTTTCCATAAACCAATGCCATAACCTCCCCTAATGTCCCTAGTGTTCCAGCCCCCATCTTCCTCACCAAACTTGGTGCTGATCACCAATCTCCAAAAAGTGTCCCTCTCATTAGCAAACCACCAACACCACTTACAAAGCAATGCTTGATTCATCTTGGATAGGCCTCTCACCCCTAAACCCCCTCTACTTTCTCTAGCAAACAAATTTTTCCAATTGGACAAGGTGTGGTTTACTCTTCAGACACCACCCCAAAGAAGCTCTCAATCTTCTCCGCCTGTAAGAACAAGCTTTAGCATTCTAAACAAAGAGAGGAAGTAAATGGGGAGGCTAGACAGTGTACTCCGAATGAGGGTGAGCCTCCCACCCTTTAAGATATATTGTCTTTTCCAGATGACACCGAATCTTTCTTCAATGGGGACCACAAACCCCATACCGCGTAGAGCCCTATGAAGACCCAAGTACAATGAGGGAACCAACCCCACAACCAAGCTCAGATGCTAACCCCTCCACGTTGTCCACCCTACCCAATGGGAAAATCTCGCTCTTGTTCAGATTAATTTTCAAACCTGAAAAGGCTTCAAACCACATCAAGGTCCATCTCAGCACACGCTGCTCGAAGCTCTGGGCTCACAAAAAAAAACGATAAGATCATCAAGATATAAAAGATAGCAGACGACACCTCCTCCATCTCTACCTCCCCAAACCTCGCATCCATAAATGAAATCGCTTTCCACCGTCGCGAAGCATAACCTCTGCCCATTCCGATAACAAAAGATGCGCATGATATGGGACCCCTTGTCTCGCCCCTTCCGAACCCAAGAACCCCCGTAGGGGAACCATTAAACAAGACAGAAAAAGAAGCTGTGGAGGTGCACCAATTAATCCATTTAATCCATTTAGAGCCAAACCCCATACTCTCCAGAGTCTACAACAGAAAATCCCACCTGATGTGATCATGAGCTTTTTCAATGTCCAACTTACAAAGAATCTCCTTCCCTTTTGCTTCTTAGAATATAGTCCACAACCTCATTAGCTATTAAGATCAAAGATCGTTAACTGCCCCTTCTACAAACATTTTGAGACTCGGGAGATAAATTTTGTAAACACTGATAAGATTTTAAAGACTTCCCTACCTAAACCGATGGGTCTTAGGTCCTCAGATCCTCAACAAGATTCTTTGGGAACCAAACCAAGAAAGATCTGTGCTTAATGAACTGGTTATGCCAAAGTGAATTCCCAAGAAGCCCCATAACCTCCTCTTTCACGGAAATCCCAACCGAAAGACCAGAAGGCAAGTGGAAACTATCCGGCCTAGGGCCGACGCCATTGCTCGAGACCGCCGTTTAGGATTTCCTCCTCTGTGAACATTTCTTCCAGCTTAGCAGCTTGATCTTCACCAATCAAATTGAATTGGAGATCTGGAAAAGGCGGGCGCCAATTGTTTGAGGCTGAGATGAGACTTTGGAAAGCGCCAACTATACCTTCTTTAATCTCAGGCTCCTTGACAAATGTTCTACCATTAATCGATGTTCTAACAGAATCTTCCACCTATGAGAATCGCTATCTCTATAAAACCCATATTTCTATCCCCTTCTTTCTCAACCGTATTTCTTCTAGATTTCGTCTCAGAGACCCTTCCCAATCAACTGCCCACTTTTATAATCCTCCCAGCCTTCTCCTCCTCCTCTCGCTTCTTCCAAGGACAACTCCTTTCCTTTTCCACGCCATCCCAAAAAGAGATCCACTTAAAGCCTCCTTTAAATCCACTACCAAAACCCTTATTCCAAGCCCCCAAAATTCCTTCAGGCCTTTAATTTGGAAGCCAAAACAAAACTAAAGGAGCCGTAGGTGTGAAGGCTGCTACTAGCCTCTAAGGAGGTCCTTAAAGCCTTCAAACTTCAACCACATGTTCTCAAACCGGAAGGGCGAAGGCCCGAATTTAATCCCATTACTGTCTAACAAAACGGGGCAATGGTCAAACACTGGTCTCGGGAGAGTGCTTTGAATCACATTGCTAAACTGACTTTCCCAATCAACCATAACCAAAAATCTATCAAGACAGGACATACACTGGTTGTTGTGGCCACCCCTTCAAGTGAAAGGGCCCCCCTGCAAAGGGAGATTTCTAAGCCCCAACTCATTAAGAACTTCAATAAAGCGCCTCATAGAGTGCGATAGCCTACCCACCGAGTTTCTTTCATTGGGGGAAAGAACCATATTGAGGTCTCCACCAATGCACCAGGGCCCCTCCCACAAGCCTTTTAACGACCCCAGTTCTTCCCAAAACAATTCCCTTTTGCACCTCTTCACCGGGCCATAAACCCCTGTGAAGGCCCACAGAAAACCATCCTCCACATTTTTAAACATGCATGTAACAGAAAAAAGGCTTATTTCAAACCTCTCCACTAACTCCAATTTTCGTATCCCAAAACACAGCGACTCCCCCACGCCTTCGCCACTCAACCTTCCACTCAGCCAATCTACCCACCCCAAAACTACGAGCATCAACCTAGGACATCTCTTAAATCTTGGTTTCTTGCAAGCAAACCAAATCCACCCTCTGAGACCTAATAAAATTTCTAATGACACCCTTTGTCCTGATTACCGCTCTAATTCCACGAGAAGCTTTAGCTTCATTTTTTAACTTCATCAAGAAATCCCCATGTCTCTTCCTCCTTTATTTTAATCTTCACCGTAGCTTTATAACAGATTCCAAACTTCCTTAACTCCCTCTCACATCTAGTCTCCAGAGAGGGCACCCCCTCTTCCTTTTATCTCTTACACGAGGCTCCATTTTTCGCAACATCTCCAGAATCTCCTATTCAAAACCCACCGTTGGGACCCCTAGAAATTCACTAAATTTGATCAACCAACTATCTTCCCAGTTATTATATCCCATGCACTCTGGACGTGCATTGGATGGCTCCACTCTCATATACCCAAGGCCCACTGTTGCTTGATCAACTTCCATAAGAGCATCAGTTGTCCCCTCCCCCCACTCTCTTCCGTCGATTGAAACCACCCTCAACGATTCCATTTCCCCCAAAGCCTCATGCCCATGGAAATCCCCGTTCAAGAGCTCCCATAAAGTAGGCCGTCTAAAACAAGAGAAAATGGAAGAAGAACAATCATCCGAGACTAGCTTCAAACCTAGAACCATTCTGCTTGTTTCCTCGAGAGCTTGGGGCTACCACCGTGAAACCTAGAGACCGATTCCACTAGATCAGAAGATCGACCAGCCGGAAATCCCTCTTCTCCGGGACCTTGGCACAAATATCCCATTAAAGGGCAATCAAAAGACACACAAGACACCCTTCCCACCGCCTCAAACTAGAAATTTCCACCAAAGCCAAAGCTTACCTTGTGGGCATGCAAGAGAGGACCCCGCGACAACCATGTGATCTACCAAAGGGTCCGAAGAGCCCTCCGCGCCAGGGCAAAAGCCCCCATCTTCCAACCTCATCTCTTCTTTAGAGCAAGAATTAACACCCTTAAGGCCTAACCGAGCCTCTTTTAATCCCTTTTTCACCCTCAAGGTCTATATGACCAAGCTTTAAGGTTTCATATTTAAAGGACCAAACTACTTGGCTCAAGCAATACAGTCTATTCAAATTCCCATGTTAACTGGCACCCCATTGGTAGAGACATTGTGGGATCCAGATCGTCAAGAGACTTAAACCGCTTGAGCACCCACTACATCCTTTGGGCTGGCTTCTACTAGTACTGTATGCTCTCGCCCAAGAAAATCAAACCCATTCAATAGGAAGGGGTGCGCGCCTAACGACCACAAGAGGAATCCACTGGCCGGATCAAACACCTCCCAAACGGCTAAACCAAACTTTTGTTCCCAACAATAACGGCCCCACCTTCCGAGCTTCATTACTTGCACTAACTCGAGCCGACCTTTTCTCGCCTCCGATACATTCAAACGCCTCCCCATTTTTGCCCACGTCCCTCGCTTCCTTCTACCCATCATCGTCGCTGACGAGGTACCCCCACTGCATAGCCTCGCGTACACACCCTTCTTCTTCCTTGGATTTTTTTTTCTTCAACATCGGAACTACAGAGTAGACAACGGTTACCCATGGAGGGATCTCCACTGTATCAAAACAACGATTCGGGACTCTTCAAGATGTTGACGGCACTTGGCCTAGACTTACCTGCCGACTTTATCAACATTCTAGCCCACTTCAACAACCTTCTAAGAAACCTCCACACGCATCTCCTAATTTTTTTAGGATCTCGGGGGTCCATAGGTGAAGTGGGAGCCCTACCACTCTGATCCAAGCCTCTTGCACTGATCCTTTGCATCTTATACAACCAGATTATGGGCTCCACCTTTCCAACTCAGAAGACACCTCGCTTCTTCTCCCACTCGCGACCCACTTTGCCTTCATGAAGCCGAACTCCAAAAACAAAAGATCTTCATTTAAGACGGCTAGCATCACGTCCTCGTTTAGCCTCCAGGCATCTCTAACCTGTGCCTCCTATCTCAGAACAGTTCGGCTTGCTCTTCCACTTTCGATCAAACAATATCACAGGACCATAGCCGCTTCCCGCACACAATCTCCAACATCCACCCAAACCATTTTCCACATCACGCTCCTTCATCCTCAAATTTTGGCATATTTTAATGTCCCCCAAATATAACCTTATTTTTACTGAGGCATGTACTACCTTCCTTCCCCTTGTCTGCTCACAGAGCAATCCTCACGGGCTTATTCCTCTGCAGAGGTTTTGAAGCCCCAAACTCTCTAATTTTTTCGCCAATAAGCCCAACCATTTAAGAACCCTTCCTTCCTCGAAAACCGCCATGCTTTTTTCTCCTTCAACATCAAGAGCGTAACGTAGAAGGAACCTCCCAAAGATTGTTTTCCTTACTCTCCAGTTCTAAAAGACTTATGTTCTCCTCCGCATTAAGGCCTTCGAAGTGAACAAAGACCCTACAACACTTCTCAACACTCCATCGTGTTTGTTCATCCCCTCTACTCCAAACTGAATCCACGATGCTATGCCTCTACTCCGTTCTGTGATGAAACATTTTGCTTTTTTCTCTTCACCTTTCATCGTCAACTCAAAGGACTTTGACTAAACTGCGAACCAGTTTCTGTTTCTTTCATCTTCTCTCATGATTTTTTTTTGGCTGGTCTCATATAATAGTGGTAGCTAATCTCAATTCCCTGTATCAGAACTTTTTCCCTTTTTTTCTTTTCCATGTTTCTATGTTTGCCCTTTTTTCTGGTCATTCCACCTTTTTATATCAAACAACAACCCAACAACCCGCATCCCATCCTATGTTCCTTCACAAACCAGAAAAACAAGGACTATTTATCTTCAAACAATGCGAAATGGAGGCAAAAATAAAATAAAACTAAATAAACAAGAAATCTATATGATTATCGCATTCGAATAGGCTAGTGTAAAGGGATGGGGAGGTTCTATGAGAAGTTTCCATATTCTAAATCCTAATGGGAGCAAAATTTACTACCAAAAAAATGATCATCATACTCCAAAATCCAAGTCGTTGTTTGAATGCCAGACTTGACATTAGACAAGCTGGGAAACAAAGGAGATTTGGATGACATGGTTCAATTCAGAAAACTCCAAATCCTTTGAGATGATATTCAATCATTCTTATATGCTATGAGGCTAGAGGCTCATATTCAGAATCAAATGCTTTTGTTTTGTTCATGCGCTCCAAGATTTTACAGGCTCAAACTACAAAGGTAAAAAGAATAAAAAGGTCCATCAAGTCATTAACCTATGGTGCCTTGTGGTGGATGCATTTATTATGATCACCAGGGTTATTTTATTTCACATTTGCCCAATTCGTATAACTCCATACTCCAGTTTTGATGAAGGATCATGATAAGTATTTTTCTCTTTAGAAGCTTTTGATTGATGATTTAATGATACCATCAGTTCAAGTAAATCACACATACCAAGAATCTAACCAAGCAGCTAATAACCTTCTTGCAGAGTTAGGTTGTTTTTGAAGACCTTTCTCATATTCTCTCATATTTTAAATATCATCCCATCTTGACAGGATGGATTGCTCTCATTTATACTCTCCCAATATGTTTTTGTTTTCTTCTAAGTCAAATAGGATTCATAATTTTCTACGAGGTTTTGACTGGTAAATCTCCTATAATGTTTTCCTTTGGATGTGTCCTCACAAAGCATAGATTATTGCCTTTCTAATTTTAGTATACAATTTATAGGAAAGCAAATAAAACAGCAGATTGGTTAGCTAAGAAATGTATTTATAATATTGATTCTAATATTTGGTGGAATTTCAGCATACAATTTCTTTAACAGAACTTGAACATCTCAACGGATGATTTGCATAACATACTTTCACCAATGACCAAACTGGTTATAGACGTTAACTGAACCTTTAGGACTCTTGAAAGAGTGTTCATAACTTGGTAAATTCTAGAGAGCTAACTTAGGCTCCACTTGAATTGTAGAAGTCCGATGGAGAATGAAGAAATAATATGATGAGAAAAAATAAAATAAAAAATAGTTTCATGCTCAAGAAAAGGTATCTCAATCACAATTACCCAATTTTATTCTTCTTTTCATTCCCTATCTCGTATTTTCCATGAGAAACCAAACATGATAATTTGAGCTCCTTTCCCCTTTCCACCTCTTTCTCTACTTTTCAAGATCCAAAAGTTACATATACGACTTAGCATCATTCTAACCACTTATATTATGCTGAGAATTTTTCTATTAAGATTTTTTGTTATCTAATACCAAAGAATTCAGGTAACTCAACATGTAAAAGGATTCAAATAAAGGTATTTATTTTAAAAATGATGCAACCACAGAGATGAAAATTTACAAGAATATAAGACAAGTTATCTATGTAACTACAGAAAATATTGCAGCCATCCAAGGAAACATGAAATAAGAATTGCATGAATCACGTGATTGAACAAATTTTGTGCTAAATTTACATCTAAGGATCTAATGAATGGAATGTGCAACTACTATACAACATAAAGCAGCTTTCGACAAGAATCATTACCTCGGCATATCAGTTTTTTATTATCCACTTGAGTGAGTTTGAGCCATCCCCTCCCAATAAATCCAATATTGATGGAAAGAAACTCCAAATAGGTATAGTTAGTGAGTAAGCCTCTCTCTGTTAGAAAACTATCTAAGCAAAGATCGCCGATTAGCCACTCTCAATATGTTTGCAGCCTCTCGCATCCCACTAAGAAAAGCTCCATGCATTGTTGCTGGATATTGTTTGTTAGTTGCCTCTCCAGCAAAGAACACCCTTCCATCTCCTATGCTCTCTGCCAGGATATCATAATCATCCCCTGATGAACCAATTGCAACATAAGAGTAAGAACCATATGTGAAGCAATCTTTTCCCCACCGGGTGCAGACCACCTGAATTGGATCAGGAACAGCTATCCCTTTTGGATTGAAAATTCCCTTTAGTATGTCCAAAACCCTTCTCACCGCTTCCACAGGGGACATCATTTCGAAATTGATGGCAGCCTCACCGGCAACAAGAGCCACAAGGAGGGGGCCTCCTGATACAGAAGAATAGCTGTAGAACAGAAAGAACTCGCCCCTCATACTTGACTCTTCCGTCAAATGCCCAAACGTGTCAATTTCTCCACCCCAAAAATCATATGGAAACAACATAGCAACCTTGTTCAATAATCCAAACCCAATGCTTTGAATTGCATCTCTCTTTCTTTGGGGAAGTTGAGGCAAAAACTCTATCGTTCCTTTCTTGAGCACACCCAGTGGCACAGTACAAAGCACCATGTCTCCCCGAAACTCCTGCCCACCAGAATGCACAGCAACCCCATCAGCACCATATCTTACACTCTCCACCGTCCGATTGTAAAAAATTGGAAGGTCCTCTGCAAGAGCCCGCACAAACCTCTCATTTCCTCCTGGAATGAAACAGTGATCACCCCCCATTTCATATGGATCATCCTGATCCCAATATGCCATAGACAAATCAGACATCAGGGACGCATTTGCATACTCTAAATTTGGTAAGATGCCAATCAATAGCATTCGCTCTGGGGTCTTCGCAACCTTGTAAACACGCCTAAAAGCTCAAGTGCAGTCCTGCGAAACATCCGCTGACTTAACTTCCTCCATCATTGCCTGCCTTAGCTTACAAACCCTGTCCAACAACCTGTTAAAGGAAGCCTCCACCCGTGAATCGATCTCCGAATTCACCATCCTCCCATCAGGCAAGTAAAGTGGGCATATATCCCTCACCTTGTGCAAAGGAAACCCTAATTGCCTCGCCAAAACTCCTAAGGGGTTCCCATTGATCCCTGTGAGGACACTACCACCGAGATCGGCAGCTGCAATCACCCCGGAGTCATCCATTCTCTTCATCTTTCTTAGCCTACTGCATTCTCCGGGGCCTGTTCCTTCAATATCAAAACCCTAAAACCCTAGAAAGATCAACTGCCGGGCGGCAGCTAATCCAGCCAGTCCCGCACCGATGAATTACACCGATTTCAAATGAATCATTTTCCTTCACTGAACTTCTAATGGCTGGTGCGGCTGAAATGATGCGTAACGTCGGCGTGGCGGCGACTGACGAATTGACGTCGTCGAACGATCGCCGGCGTGATCGCGGAGAGCCATGTGGAGACGCCCAGCGCCACCGCAAGTATGTGGTTTCGACGACGATATAGTTGGCTTGCTCCATTCGCCGATCGTCACCATGATTGCTTCGACTTCCTCTGTGAGAGAGTCCACCGGAAACCGACGGAGATAGGCGACCAGAGCTTCAACGTCGACCTTTGGCAAGATCGGCGATGCGTCGGCGGCGGCGGTGGGTATTGACAGCCCCGGCGAGTCGTTGATCTGCATTCCCATGATATCGTCCATGATCTTCTGCTGTAAATGCTGGACTTGGGATGGGGACGGAGGACTCGGAGGCCTGTAACGGCAGCAGCGGAAGATATCATCTCTGGGAACTGCTTCTTACGCCGGCGGCGCTTCTTTGGCGGAGGCTCAGAGGTTTCGTCAAGCTGAGAATCCGAAACGCGGACTCGCAGGTGTGTCATCGAAGAGTGGTTTTCGGGGGTGGACTCGCCGGAGACGGCTGCGGTGGGGTTGTCGGAGAGGTCTTGTGGTTCCATAGCGGTGGAGGCGTGAGGGAGGGAAGTGTCACTCCGTTAGCTTCCAACCACAATTTTGACGGAAAAAGAGAGAAATTAAGTAATTTAGGGTTTACATAAAGCTAAACCCAAACTTTTGTTTTATTTAATTTCACATGACTATATATATATATATAAAATGTTATATATGAATGATAAACCTTGTGAATTATGGTGAATGATCACATTCATATGATTAATAAGAAAGCCTAAGGATCTATTTGGTTCTTGTGCTTTGAATTTAATGCTTACAAGGTTTTTCGTATTTTTCATCACAAAAGTTCAAGAACCAATGTATTCTCCTTATTTTTCTTATTCTCCTCGTTATAACAAAATAATGAAAACAATAACCAATGATGTTTCAAATTGTTTCATCTTAAAGATGAGCAATCTTAAGGTTACTTGAACACTACAAAATGGTTTTCCATCCTTTATGCTAGCATTGACTCATCTTAGATATGATTTACTGGTCATACACGCCCCATTGTCTGGGCTGCTTCAGACATCTCTTTTCTGGCCAGAGATAATATATCTAATTTCCTCGAGGGTATAAGAATTTGAAGTTGGATCATAGATTATTAATAATCCTCAAATTTATTGGTCGATGCCCAGCAATAATAGGACTCGACCTGTAAATTCATAATATTTCTCTACGCCGTTCAACCAAATGACATTAAGAATTTGATGTTAAGATGAAATGCTATAACTTCATTTGGTTCATTAGAAATGTTTGATACAAAGAATAACGAAGCTCGGCTTTCTAATATATACCTACCCCATTTATTTGTATTTGCTTTAATACTTATTTGTTTGGTTCATACAGATTCTATTCTGTTAAGATCAGATTATATCAAGATCGTAAGATAAAGTTCAAGAAATAAAAAGAGTAAAAAAGATCTTTTTTGATTGAAAATTTGATTATCAATCAATTTGTCAATAAAGTAAAAGATTACTAGTAATCACTAAAGTGCATATCCAGGTATAATCAAGTAAAAGTAATCAACATATCATATCACTTGTGTCTCTCTCTTATAATATAAGATTGTTTGCTTAAATTGGTTTTCCATCCTTTATGCAAGATGTATCCCATAAATAATTTCTCCTCATTGCCTCTAACCCTTTCCTTTCTTTCTCTCTTTATATACATATTGCTGGGTAAGAAACGTGTATAAAATAAATGTCCCACGATTGCAAGTGTATGCATCGTTAACAAGTAATAAAGCGATAAGTGAGTATCGTTCCCACAAGGATTGGCCTATTAAGTACCGATTCTAATCAAGCCTTAATTATATTTGGATGGATGAAATCTAGGTTCAAAATCAAAATAAGATAAAACAAGGATGCAAATATTATCCTAAACTATCAACAAAGACTCAAGACTCAAGAATCAAACAAGAAAACCTAGGGTTACGATTTCACCTAAACCAATCCCATTGGACGGGTCTGACCTAATCCAAAGACATTAAACTCTCATATCGATGGAAGATTTACAAATGTAAATGATAATATTTCTCAAGCATCAACACCCTATTCTCTAAAACATGTCATATTGCATCTTTGTCTCAAACCCTAAATTTAGAGACTACCTTAAGTTAAAAAAATCCAATAAACTACATATAGCCCATAGATATCTCTATCTTATGATAATCACATGGTATTTTAATCTTAGCCTAACTCAATAATCACTTCTCAGTCCCATATCAATCACAAATCATGCAAATAGTGGCTCACATGCATTAGGAGAAGAATGAAATACTCAATATATAAGAGTTTAAACATTAAAAGGTTACAAACCAAAACCTTAATCCACTGCTCATGGTTAAGTTACATCATAACCCTAGAAAAACAAACTAAAACATCCTAAAATCAAATATATACATGAATGAAAAGAGAGTCATAGAGAAAGAGAAACTAGAGTAGGAGCCGAATTCCTTCACCTTCTTCTTTCTGTCTCTTGTTTTCCTTCTTCGAAGAAACCTTAGGTGCTCCACCCCCAAAGAACTTATTTTGGAAACCCTAACATTGTTCCTTAAATAGTCTCCTTCGAATTTGGACTCAAATAGGCTTAAAAACAACAAAATGCGAGTTGGGCCCAAAACCTACGCAGTTGCATAGCTAAGGACGTTGTTGAAGAACATGCTCCCACACAACTAAGTGGACTCCACGCATATGCGTGGCAGAATGTCTGCATGCCTTATTTTTTCTCTTTTATGTTCCTTGTTTGCTTTGTTTTCATCTTATTATCTCCAAGGAAGACCTAAACATAAAAATTAGAGTTTAAAGCCTTAAAACACTTATAATTATCATTAAAACAATTAAAATTCATTGAGAACAAGATGAAAATATGAGTGTTTAAAACACTCAACACACAACCAAGCTTAGCATTTGCTTGCCATCAAGCAAAGGAAGACATATGAAAGAAAAACAAAAAGATATATATGAATTGAGAATGGTGCTAGTAACTAGTTAAGAGAAAACATGGAAAAAGTTCTAAGAAAACATGTTAGTCTAATTGGGAACCCAAAACATTTATAAATTCTAGAGGACGAGACATCCAATGGTATGGTGATTAAGGCAAGCTTGCCCCCAAACTCTTAATAGATTTTCCCTAAAGAAACTCTATGTAAGTGAAATTTTAGATCTCAAATATATACAAAGGTACCAATGCACTCTTCAACCAAACTCAACTCACTCTTTTGATACACCTCAACTAAAATAGGTTGAAAATGCACCTTTTTATTAAATAACTAAACTAAATAGCAGATGCAATGCTAAGGAGTTCTAGAAAAGTGTACATGAAGGGATCCATTAATGACTTCACTACTGTTATGACACCAGAATTAAGTCTTCGAATCTCTCACATCGAACACTCAACAAAAAACCAAAGCACTTGTGAAATTAACACATCTTCTATTATCATGTAGCGAGAAGTGAAGTCAATGACTCCCAGCCAGTGGGCTTAGGGCATTAGGCTTTGAAATGCCCCTCGGATTTTGTTTGGGATTTCGATTGAGTTAGCCAGTTTTCTGTCTTTTTCTCTTCTTTTTTTTTTTTTTTTTTTGGCATAGGTGGGGCTCATTGGCCCTCTTTTGAAGGTACCCCATCACTATAGAAGTTAAGCCCTCTCAAATCAAGTGACGTTCAATAAAAATAGGCTAGACCCAAAGTATATATATGAGATCTAGTATGTGTGAGTGAATACGATTCCCAAAAGGAAATAATTTCTTGAGAGACAAGGAGGCTATTCAAGCCATGTCTCCCACAACCACTAAATATGTAACACCCCAAACATTTTTTTTTAAATGATTTTTTTTTCATGGAATTTAATTTTTAGGTGGTTTAAGGTCCATCATGAATTTATAGCCAATTTTAGGAATTATTTCACTAAATGGAATTTTAGGAAAATATACCCAAGAAGGTCACCCCGAGCAAATGACCGAATAGAATTTTTAAAATACCCAATGAATGAAATAAATATGGGAATTTTCTGAAGAAAATTAAGGTCCAAATATATGTTATAAAAATAAAATTAATGAAAATACATGAATAAAATATAATAAAAAATATGTGAATATGAACTGGTAGAAAAGTCAGCAGATTTTACACAAGGTCCAAAGATATTTTTAATAATTCTAGGCCTTTTTAAAAAATTCAAGAAAAACCCGCAGGGACTTTAAGTGCAATATTGAATTAATTCCTTTAAAAATATTAGGCCTCACAAATCTAGCAGAAGACAAAATAAAAACAGAAGAACTTAGGTTCTCCATTCGGCGCCGAACTGTCGGGAAGGAAGGAAAATTTGTTGCAGCCAATTCCCTTTTGAATCAACCTGTGATTTTTCATGGTGGGAGACTTATGAAGGTATATTAAAGAGTCAAGGCTTTGAATTTTGGTTTTGTATGGTCTCGTATTGAGTGAAATGTAGCTGAATTGATAAATGGTTGTTGTTTGGATGGTCAATTAGGGCCGTTTTGGAATGAATTAATTGTTCTAATGTGTATGCTAGGTTGCAATTGCATTTTGAATTCATAGAATGTGACCAAGAGGTAATTGTCTGGTATGTTTAAAATTTGGGAAAATGTATTTAGAATGAATTGAGGTGGTACTAGTAACAAGGGTTGGATCGATTGATGTGAATTTATTTTAAGGTCGACTTGGACAGAATCATAGGAGGATCTAATGGACGAATTTTAGGGCCAATTTGACATCATTGGAAATATATGGATGTTAGTGAAATTTTGCCACTGGTTTCAGGTCTTTTCGACGTCGGTAGAGAAAGATATAGGCAAAATACTAACTGATGCGCAATCTGCCAAAAAAAAAAACGAGTTTAGTGATTAAACATTAGATATAAGAAATTAGTTGTGAAATTGAATATTAAAATTATAATTTAAATGATGTTAAAAGGAAGAATGTTGAAGGTAAGAAAGTAAAAGGGATTTTAAAAAAATTATTTAAAAAGCCTGCTAGGCGACAACAGAAAACGTAAACGACCTAATTGAGTAGTGGATAACAAGGTATGGCTCTCTTATGATTTTGACGTTATCTAGCTTTTCTCGCATGAATATTGCATAGCAAACGAGTTGGGAAGGCTCACACGCCTGTAGAATAGCCTAGCCGAAATTGACTAATAGGAGTGTGAGTAAATTTATATCATCGCATTTGCACTTCGAAAAATGAGAAGGTATTAATGTTTGACTTGATCGTATTAATTGACTATGATTAAGACCCTTATTCTCGAAAGCATTCATTGAATTGAATTTGTCATATGCCACAAGTCGTCTCGATGAATAACATTCATGCTGGAGCATGGCCACTAACTCTTATTGTATTTGGTGTTATTCTGTTGCATGAGTATCACAATTATAAATTTGTAATCGCTAATGTCATCATGGTATGAATCACGTAAAACCTAATTGATAGAGGTCAATGCCATGCACATGGTACCTCTCAAAGTGGCAAAGCCGCCTTCCTAGAGAGGTGGTAAACTCTAGGCGTAGAACCTGCTCGTTTCTACTTGATCTTTGGTTGGAATGTACTGATTCCAAGATAAAGTTAAAAAGGAATGTACTATCTCCAAAGATAAAGTTAAAAAGGACGTGGCCCAAGATAAAGTAAAGGAATGCAATGGATTCGTATAAAGTTAAAAGGAATGTATGGATTCCTGAATGGTAAACTATATTTGTATGTTTAAACCTCTAAATCTCATTTGATATCATTGCTCATATTGCCGCTTATTTGTCGCAGATACAACCTATGTACGGTGATTTATTATTTGTTAACCATCCTTGTGAGCTAGCCTGAGTACCTAGCTCACAAGTATGGTGATATATTTTTACTCACGTATTATCTCACCCCGTTGATTTCTCCTTTTCGTGGCAGATAGAGAAAGGAGAATCCGCATTTCTTGACCACTTGGATTCTCTATTTGAAACATGTAATGGATTATTTTGTTTATTTGGTGAATGAGAGCTCAAGTTTCGTAAGGCTCATGGTGAAATTAACTTGGTTATTGCTAATTATTTGGTTGAATCGATAAATTTTGAATAGTTGAGTCGATAAATTTTTGCTTTGATGAAACCTTATTGATATTTTCATGAGACCGTTGAGGTCGTTTTTTGTTAGTGGGATGACCACGAGGTCTATTTGTTATGTTATTTGAGATAATATCATGATATGAGATTTTGAGTTAATTATTAGTAGATTTAGATTGATATTGCGACAACAGATTTTATTAGTTATAGAAACGACAGGTTTCACGTAATTTTTCAGAAATTATGGGACTTTGGCTTGCTAAGGGTTTTAGTGGCCTTAAGCCTACCCATTCCCAAGCGCCGGTCACAGCCTATAAAAGTGGGATGTGACAAAATACTTTTAAGTCAGATCAAATAATGCAAAGATATCCTAATTTTGACTTAAGAAAAAATATAACCACAAAACCAATGTCATCTCAAAACCGTTCACTTGGCACCAACTCTTCTCATATGAGACTCAAAACAACTAAACAAACAAAAATTCACCAAAACTAGTGCTAAAAATGAAGATATCCCCCCAAACTTGCAATGAGCATTGTTCTCAATAGAATATAAAAGCAAGAAAAGGTAAGAGAACTCCCTTAGGGGTGATCAAGCCTCTATGAGCAACTCTGGTGAATATGACTTGCTTATAATACCCATGTCCATCCTTTTTCTTCATAAAGCCTAGGGGAACCACAAAAAGAAAATCAAGCGACAAAAGTAAGAGCTAACAAACTAAAGAAAAATGAAAAGATTAAGGAAATTTATTGAGCTTAGGTTGTCTCCCAAGAAGCACTACATTTTTAGAGTCCAGGTTGACTATTCAAACTACAAAATGAATGATGAGTTTTGCCTCCATCTTTCCTTGCTGAGTAATAGTGCACGTGTATCGTTGAGCACTAGGTCTTCAAAGTTTGCATGCTCTTCTCCACAATAGTTGTTTTCTCTAATTCTCATCCAATGCAAGCCGTGGATTCCATTCAACTCTAAAATATAGTGTATTTTCTCACTTTCAACTCCTCATGCACATCTCGCCAAAGGTTCATCTCTAGAATTTGCTTCTCATTTCTTCCGGTTTTGGGAAGTTGATCCCTTCTCTTTCTCTACTAGCTCATTTAGCTCCTTAGCATCTACCTCTACTTTTTTGGCTCCTTAAGTTCTTTGCCACTTCTCAAGGTGATAGCCTTATAATGGTCTATATCATCTTCTTTCGAGTTCACCTCAGGAGTGTTAAGCAAACTCTTTTGTTGTTCTTCTGAGAGCAACTTAGCCAATTGACTACTCTACACCTCCAAGTTCATGATTTGAGCAAACTACTTCTGAAAGTTTGTTCTTGTTTCATTCATGAATTATGCATGAGAATTGGCCATTTAAGCATGAGAATTGGCCATTTGAGCCTGAGAATTGGCCAAGTTAGCCATTTCATTTTCTAGATTCACCTTCTTCTCTTGAGGAGGTTGCCTTGTCTCATTCATGAATCGGGCGTGAGCATTAGCCATGTTAGTCATTGCATCTTCTAGATTTAGCTTCTCTGAGGAGGTTGCCCATTCATTCATGAAATGGGCATGAGCATTAGCCAAGTTAGCCATTGCTTCTTCAAGACTTAACTTCTCTTATGATTCTGGAGCATTCGCATTTGTGTTCCATGAGAGGCTCGTCTTGCTTCAGAGGTGTTCGAAAGTATGGGTTATGATGCTGATGATTAAAGTTACCCCCATATTGAACTTGATTCATAGGCACATAGGGATTCCAAAGCTTGACATACCCCACCCTTTGATGTCGACCATAAGCTAGCTGCCTACTTGGTAGTTGCTAAGTTAGGAGGGTCATTTGAGTTGATAATCGTGAAAGTATCCAAGGTGAATCAACTTGCTAAAAATTAAAAATAAATAAAATAAAAATAAAAATTCTAAAGTAAAATAAAAATAAGATAAGACTAACTATATCCAAAGTAGAGTCAGCTATTTCTAATCAATATTAATAGAAAAACATAACTTCGGGCACGTCGCCAAAACTTGTTAAGAAGTATGAAACATGTGTATAAAAATAAATGTCTAATGATGCGCAAGTGCACGCGTTGTTAACAAGTAATAAAGTGATAAGTGAGTATCGTTCCCATGAGGATTGACCTATTAATTACCAATTCCAAGCTAGACATAATTTATATTTGGCTGAATGAAATCTAGGGTTGAAAATCAAAATAAGATAAATAAGGATGGGCTACATCCTAAACTATCAATAAAGACTCAAGAATCAAACAAGAAAACCTAGGGTTACGATTTCTCCTAAACCAATCCCAATGGTGGGGTTTGACCTAATCCAAAAACATTAAACTCTCATACTGGTGATAGATTTACAAATATAAATGATAATATTTCTCATGCACCAACACCCTATTCTCTAAAACATGTCACATTGCATCTCTACCTCAAACCCTAGATTTAGAGAATGCCTTAAGCTCAAAAATCCAATAAACCACATAACCCATAGATCTCTATCCTATGATACTCTTCATGGCATTTCAATCATGGTCTAAACTCAATAATCACTTAACCCAAGGAGCAGAGTTTGATTGTGCTGCCCTCGTCTGCGTGCAGGTCCCCTGCTCAGCCCCCCGCCACCTACCTGCCGAATTTCGCCCACCCGTGTCCATGGTTAGTAGGGTATTATGGCACCCGAGGGATTAGTCGAGGTGCGCGTAAGCTGGCCCGGACACCCTCGTTATCAAAAAAAATAAAAATAAAAATAAAAATAAAAAATAAAAAAATAATCACTTCTCAAACTCGTATTAAATCATAAATCATGCAAATAGTGACCAACTACTCACAAGCATTAAGAGAAAAATGAAATACTAAATATATAAGAGTTTCTTAAACATCAAAAGATTACAAATCAAACCTTAACCGCTAGTTCAAGGTTAGGTTACATCATAACCATATAAAACATCCTAAAATCAAATATATACATGCAAGAAAAGAGAATCATAGAGAGAGAAAAACTGTAGCAGGGAGTGAATCTTCAATCTTTCTTTCTTCTTTCTTCTCTTGTTTCTCCTTTCTTCCAAGAGAACCTTTAGGTGTCTCCACCCCAAAGAACTTATTTGAAACTCTAAAAAATGTTCCTGAAATAGTGTCTTTCGAATTTCCAAACAATGGCCAAAATCATAAAATGTGAATTGAAGCCCGAAACCTACATAGCTACATAGATTCTTCACGAAGTTGTGTAGCTGAGGATGTTGCTAAAGAACATACTGCCATGTAGCTGCGTGGACTCCACTCCTGTATGTGGCAGAATGTCTACATACCTTATTTTTGCTCTTTTATGCTCCCTTTTTTCTCAGGTTTCATCCTATCAGCTCCTAAGAAGACCTAAACCTAAAAATTAGACCTAAAAATTAGAGTTTAAAGCTTTAAAACACTTATAATTATAACTAAAATTCATTGAGAACAAGATGGTAATTCGAGTGTTTAAGACACTCAACACATATATAAAAAGAATAATTTACATCTCTTTTTCATTTTCTTAGTATTTTAAAATATGCCAATAGCATGAATTTCTCTAAAGATAATTCATCAATCATTTTATGTGTTTTGGTTTTGCATATCTATAATAATATTTTATTTTGATAATAAGTGAAAATCTATATTGTTATTATCAAATTATTGTAATTATTTTTATATATCAGAAGTTTGTTAACAATGTCAAATCTCACATAAATCTAATTTTTGGTAAAGAATTATATTGGATCCTTTATGCTAAAATACAACCTAATGTAATGAATCTTAAAGCTACAATCGAAGAAGGGAAACAAGCATTTCCATGAATGATCATACAAAAGTATTGATTTTCCTTCAACATCATCTTCATGAAGATCTAAGATACGAATATCTTACTATAAATGACTCTTTTACTTTATGGAATGAGTTAAAGGAAAGATATAATCATCAAAAAGTTATGATTTTCCCAAAAGCTCGGTATAATCGAATACAATTGAGATTGCAAGAATTTGAAACCGTTAGTGAATATAATAATACATTATTCAAAATCAGCTTTAATTAAAGTTGTGTACAAATAAAATCATAAAAAATGTTGGAAAAAACATTCACTACATTTCGTGCCTCGAATGTGATTTGATAGCAACAAGATCGAAAGCACAAATTTACAAAATACTTTGAAATAATATCATATTGTTTTGTTGTTGAACAAAAAAATAAGTTATTTTATGATAAATCATAAATCTAGTCCAACTAGGTTTGAATTATTCCCTAAAATTAACGCCATATTGCTCCAAACTCATGGACTTGGACAAGAATAATGTTCATGGTCATGGTTGTGGAAGAAGTTCTTGATACCATGGTGCTCATGGCAATAATCCTTCAAATCCCCATAAAAGAAAAGTCTCATTGCACAATCAAAAGTAGAGTAATACCAAGGTAAAACAATAAAATGTGAAATATAAGATAAACCTTCTAAGAACTCTGAGAATAACTGCTATAGACGTGGAATGCAATGGCATTAATTTCATGATTGTTGTAACCCCAAATATTTTGCCAAGCTTTACTAAGCATTAATGAAAGAAAAAGGAAAAGATATGTAATGAATTTTACCCATGGTGATGAACTAGACCTAACATTTCTTTGGAGATCTTAATAAGAAAATTGATTCTTTAATAAATGATGAAATACTATTGTTTAATGATGTTTTTTGTTTCTTTATTAAACAAATGTATGTATGTGTGTGTGTGTGTGTATATATATATATGAATATATTATTGTTTTTTTACAGAATGTCTTGTTTTTATATTGGATATACTTAAAACATATGTGTTATTGCATATTAATAGTAATAAGGTGATGTATTTTTTGTTGATTGTGCAACCACAAACCATTCTTTGAGATAAAAAAGAATACTTTTAAATGATTAGTGTAAATGCTATGCTAACCATATTTCGTATTACTTAATTGAAGGCTTCAGAAGAGTTATTATAATACTAGAAAAATTAAACAAAATATCATATCACCATGTTTTATATATTAGAAAATTACACAAGAGATTTAGAAGTTCTAAGATATTTACATAAATAAATATCATATTGAAATTTCAAAGAAAAATGAATGTCTTTATATGACCCTATTGAAGGTGGCAAAGATCTGTGGAATGGAAATATTTATCACTTTGTATCATAAACCATTAAGTTAATCTATTGAGTTATATGTTGTGGTGTATCAAAATCCTAGGTTTCAATGATGCGAATCATAAAAACACTAAAATGGGCATCAATCAAATGACCAAAATGTTCTTTACCTAATGAATACTGGGATGTGTCGCTTGCTCATGTTAAGACCAAAAATGTGATCAAACTGGGGGCCTTTTCAACAAGCACTAAAGACTATTCAAATTCTAACGATCCCAAAACTTATTTTGTACCATGTATATAGTTGTCGCTTTCTCACGCCAGGCACATAATAATTTTGAATTAAAACTTGTTTTGGTTTAACCATTGCAAAGGCATGTATCATACAAGTAATAAAGTCGATTATAAATCTAGGTATCATCCCTATAGGGATTGATTATAAAATCTAAAGATTAACTACCCCTACTACTCAAGATCCTCACTATTTGAACCTCTATTTTCTAGAATAGATTTAGCTTTCTAAAATAAATTGGATGAAAGAAGTAAAAAGAAATTCTAAAATACATGGAGTAGAGAGTTCATTGGACTGAAATAAAACTGGGAATGAAATCAGTGTTGTGATTATCAATTTGCAAAAGTCCTAAAGAAAAATATATTTTGGACATGAACTCTAGAATTGTCTAAGAGTTGTGGTTGTGTGGCTCGGGAATGCCTCCGATTAATTACACATTTTACTCACGACCATATTCCTAAACCAAGTTAATGGGTCTAAAGAGCTACTTGTAGGATTTGATCCTCTTTAAGATTTTAAATCTTTTCCTTCTTAGTACTTCACAACAATCTTTTAGAATTGGAAATTGCTTGCCCCCATAGATAGGATAATGCAAGCCCTCTCCAAAACAATTGGTACCTTAGCCATCAATTCGATTAAAATGCTTTCTCTCCTTGATTAGAATCTTAGCTAACATGAGATTGAGATTATTTTACTCAATTGAAGTGAAACCTCTAAAGATTAAACTGATAGATATTGAGGCAGATCTTATGCCTCGGGAACACACTCTTATTTTGTCGCCTAGGAGGGAACCTTAAAGTCAGAGGTTAGAACTTTACTAGTAATGTATCAAAGTGATCTTTAGAATTCATGAGTTTAATGAATATCAGTACAATATACCCCTAAGTGACTACTCTTAGGTCGTCCATCCCTATGTAACTGAGGGGTTCTTGGAAATCATAGCACAAATACAACTCTTTCTGGGTATAGAACACCGACATTCCGAACAGCTCATTGTAGGAGCAATACCAATTAAATCATTCCAGTTTTCATTCCTAAAACAACTTTAAAATACTACAAACAATAATCAAAACAACAAACTCTTCCCAGAGGGAGCTTAGCCTTCCATATCTGGATCATCAATGACAATGACTAGTTAATCAAACAAATTCATTGAAATTTTAATCAAAACTGAAATAAAACGATTCGTAAAAATTTCCGCATTTCATTAAAGCATAAATAAAGCTCGACATAATCAACTAAATTTCAGACTTAGCTCTGACTACTACTCTAATTCTAAAAGAAAAAAAACAAATCTAGAAACAAATCTAAAATGTAAAGACAATAAAAGAAAATTATATACAATGAGACTTCAGCTCTTCCAAAAAGTACAAAACTGGATTAAAGCAGCTAAAGGCTACGCACTCCTACCAAGGAGTTCCCGTAAAACCCAAGTAAATTTGAATTTTTTTAAAAATGGCAAAACGGTAAATTGCCGCTACAGTACTGAAATTTTCTAGATCACGGATGACAAAGAGGACCTCACCGTTGGATTCATCTCGTGAAATCTAATTACCTAGACGAATTTTGTCGAATTCTGAGATAGTCGAAATTTTCATGTTTTTTGAGGTGACAGGTGTTCAATGGATCCCAAAAACGAGATTTTTGAAGAAAATATTGGAAGTTGTAAAATAATTTAAAGAAAGGTCATAGAAGATAATTTGAACTTGAACCGAGATGAAATAAATTGTTTCGAGACAAAAAAAATTGACCTAAGTAAGGAGGGACGTGTCGCGGGACGTGAGCCACATATCCAAAGTATTAAAAAATGAGAAAATATCTCATTTGGGAAAGATCTCCCATTTCTGATTTTTTGTCAAACGTTAAAGAGAGAGAGAAAGAGAGGAAGAGAAAAGCCAAGAGTTCCTTCGGCGATTTCTCGGGGTTTCTTCGGTCGGAATCCATTGAGCCAAGAGTTAAAGCTCATCATCTCGATGAGGGCTACGCGTAGGCATGAAAAAGAAGAGATTTCACCAAAGATTCAAAAGAGGAGATTTGGGGGAAATCAAAGTTTTCGGGTTAAGAGGTGTTTTAAAGCTTCCTAATGGTGTTTCCTAAGCTCCAAGAAGTAAGGATTCTTCATATTTTGATTTTATTCCTACCTTTGGGCTAAATTGGAATTGTTTGGAAGCCGATTTTGGGCTAAGTTTGGGCTGGGTTTTTTTCCATGTTATGGCATGTTTTGTGGCTTTAATTCGGACGATTTTGGTGGCCGGTTTTGTGGTTTTACTTGGGACGGGGTTAAGTCATGTTTAAAGAGTTGTTTTGGGTCAAAATTTGGTGTCCAATAGCTACCCATAATTTTCTCAAGCACGCTATTGCGTGGCTAGGCTTCAAAACTGCAGCCTCAGGTACGAAATCGTGTGGGTTTTGGCGCAATTATGTAGCCCCTGCACCCCTTTAAGCCTCCAAATTTAAACGACCATATTTTTCTCGTCCAAACTCCGATTCGCACTCTATGGAAAGATCATTGAGTCTAGCATCTGACCATGTGCTGGTGGATGGCATTTGGTGCTCACATATTTACTGAAAATTTGATTGTTACACCAAGTGTTCTATTGTATTGACATGTGATGTGAAAATGACCCCACATACTGTCCAGATTTTTGGGACTAATTTTTAGTAGGGAAAAATGGGGAAATTGGACTAGTGTCCTTCATGTAAATTGTATCTGTATTTGAGAACTTGATGTTAGTCTTTTAAATCACCTAAATTGAACCTCTATAACTCAAG
Organism: Tetrastigma voinierianum; assembly: GCA_016808115.1. Classification (NCBI taxonomy): domain Eukaryota; kingdom Viridiplantae; phylum Streptophyta; class Magnoliopsida; order Vitales; family Vitaceae; genus Tetrastigma; species Tetrastigma voinierianum. Next base: position 325,112 of record JAEQBH010000319.1, read on the forward strand.
TTATGGTCCATTTTCCGGGACTACCACAGCCGCCCCGTTTGGACCTCACATTGTCCGTATTGGGACTGATTTGGCCTGGGAAAAGAGGGAATTTGGACTAGTGTTCGCATGGAAATTATAGTTGCACCCGTCAACTTGATGCAGGCTTTGAATCACCCAAATTGACTGTACAACCTGCTATGTCCATTTCGAGACTCCAAGTACAACTTAGGTTGTTTAATGGTTTGTGTCCAGTTTTTGGGACTGTTAGGGGACTAGTTTTTGAACTAAGTTAGGAACTATTCTGTGGTCTATTATGGCTTGATTGTGAGAGTGTTATTGCATAATATGGAATGACACGTTGTATGTTGATGTTGATATATTCGTGCATGAGATATTAACATGAATGAAGGACTGTATGGACATTATATGCTTATTGATATAATTGTTCATGATGCATTGGTGATATGCATGAGTAGAGTTGTCCATATAGCATTCATCATTTATGTGACATGGTATAGACATGCAATGGTGCATCACATTGCATATGCACAGGAAACATCGCATTTCATGGGTGTGAGTGTATGGTTGAAATCAATCACCACATCGCGATTAAAGGGGCGGGAGCCTTATGTCATTGACGGTTCCAACAAATAGCATCGACGCATGAAATGGAAAATTTAAGTGTCGTAATAGCAAGGTGAGGATACCCTCGTGAAAGATCCAGTAGTTGTGGTTAGACATGATCTCTAACAGTGAAAGCCCCTGAAAGTGTTGGAAGTCGTGCGAAGCCTGCGGTGGGACCTTGAAAATTCGCTACCCACAAAAAGACACGTGGTTTTTAAAATGAAACAATCATTTGATATATGACATCCAAAAAGGTTTGGTTTATAAACAGAATCTAATTTTGTTTCAAAATGATCATTGGATGCGATTCATCAATGATGGATTTTATCACACATTGGAATTGCATTGTGTGTTGGGAGTCGCAGGACATGTGCATGGGTGAGTCTCATCTCATTTCATGGCATGAAATATAGAGTTCCAACCTAGGATTACATAATCTTGTTGGAATTGTGGTGTGAAATGTGTTGTGAACATTGCATGTGCACTTAGGTGAGGAGTAGTCTCTATAGGAATTATACTCTACTGGGCATAACTCACCCTTTTTAGGACCCCTATTTCAGTTACAGGGAGTACACCGGCTGATGGCGCTCACTTGAGGTCGTAATTGTGAAGAAAGTTGGGTTGTGGCTTTATAACCATTTTTGTAAAGATACTAGGAACGAACTAGTTCTAGCATGTATTTTTGTATAAAAAGAATTGTAATTAAATTCTTATGGGACTACTACTAAAATAGTCGTGCATGTATGTATATATATGGGATAAGTGGCCCGACGTGGTCACTGTATACTTATGATTGGATCCTGGTGAATGGGACTCCAGGTTGTGGTATCGGGCTAGCCGATACCCTTTATATTCCGCGGGTTGACGGTTGGTCAAAGGACCCTTGGATTTTGGGGTGTCACAATTTGGTATCAGAGCTTAGTTATACGAATACATAAGGCTTGATGGATATGGGTCTAGGTCATTAGATTCATTAAGCTCTGATGTCACAGCTTGTGCATCATAACATCGGTATGTGATTTCCTAGGGTTTGATGGGCATGGATTTAGACCATTGCATACTTTGTGTGTTCATGTTCGTGTTACATGTAACACCCCGAAATATACCCTAGTCGTTTTCGACATGTTTAGGGTATAATATAAGTTAAGTTTGTCTTATTTTGGAAATTAAGAGACTAATATGAAAACGATGTTTTAATTAGTACGAGGAAAAGGGTAAAAAGGTCAAATTGTAAAGAAGGGATCCAAATGGTCATAGTTAAAAGTTGATAGGCTAAATTAGAATATAGGATGAGTGTGATGCAAATAGAAGAGAATGGAAGGGCTAAATAGCAAAAATGGGAAAATAAGCCAAAAATGGCTTTCCAAACATGGCCTTAAGGAAGTGGATAAGATGAGACCAAATTGGTCTCTTAAGAGGAGATTTTTCTCACTTTGAAAAGGGGAGTTAGGGCTCCCACGTAAGAGAAGAGAAAGAAGAGAAGAGAAGAAGAAGAAGAAAGAAGAAAGAAATGCTTGCAAGAGATAAGGTATGGAACTTTGTATGGAATTGTATGGAATGTAACATTGAGTATGGATTACTTGAATTTCTTGTATGGATACATGTTTGTGGGTTGTGGGTTGTAAGAAACCTAACCCTAGAATGAATTCTTGTATGGAATCAAGAGTATGGAATCAAGAGTATGGAATCCTCCCTTTGAGGTTGATTCATGGTTAAACGGCAATTAAGTTAGGCTTAGAATAAACCCAACTAATTCAGATTGGTCAGGTATGGGTTATAATCTATACTGAGTCGCTTTGAAAGAATTCACAAAGTGTTTGAAGAAAGATATGTATTGAAAGATGATTTGAGTAGAATAGAGGTTACAAGATGAACATGGAGTTTTTTGCTTTGAAGTGTCTATTGATTATTGAGTTGGTTTGGTGGAAAATATGGAAAATGGGAGAAAAAACCACTATTTCTAGGAAATTTCGAGGGTGGTACTGCACCAAATAGACACTCGGTCGTGGTACCGGTCGGATGAGTGAGAACCAACCAAAACAAATCAAACTCGCCGAATCGGCCGCTCTAGTGAAGAACCGTTGAATCATTCTCACGTATGAGCGTGAAAACCTGCTCAAATGGTTGAGGTAAAACCTAAAATTTGGCTCTAATATCCTCGTATAGAATAGAGTGGAGCCAGGTTCCATTTCTTACCTCTTCACATAAAAACGCCGAATGTAAACCAAGCTACACATCCCTAAAAATCCAAAGAAAAGTGCGTGTCCGAAACTAAGTGTGCCCTCCAAAGGTTTCTTCCAATCTCGATCTCTATGTCCTTTATGCTAATTCCCACCTCCATCCATCAAAGCCTCTTTCGTTTTTTCTCTCCTTCAAGCTTTGAAAGGGCCCTAATCAGTCTCGAAATAAATTTCCCCATTCACTCCTCCCATTTCCCATGCAAGCCGAATCACTTAAGTTTTCAATGAGCCACTCACTGGCATCCACACGGGTTCATGGTCAGAGGTAACATAAGACAAGGCCCAAAATAGACCCACAATACTCCCAAGGTCGAGCTGGAGCTTATGGGCCCGAACCATTAGGATTTGGGCTCCAAAATCACAAAAACGGTACCCACACAACGTCCCAACTAACTGCTGAATCCATGCCAACAAGTCGAGCCAAGGAGGAAAATTATGAAATTTGGATAGAATGTTCCCTGAAGAATAAGGAGACCAACAAAAAAAAACGGTGCACCATTCTAAGTTTGGATGAGGGAGATATGATCAAAACAAGGAGGAGTGCTTGCCAAAATCACCCAAAAAAACAAGAGGTTGTACATACTCACATCGACGAACTACCAAACCGATTGTCAAACTATTGACCAAAATTATGAATTTTTAACATAAACCTCCTCGCGAATACAATCTAACAAAACAAACGCTGAACAATTCGAAGCCCTGGACAAAGGAGATAACTCGAAAGAAGCTCAAGTGCTCCAAATACATATACCCATAACCCGATTGAGCTAAACCTCGGGGGGGCGCCACTTGCTTCCCATGGCACGACACAACCGACACTCGATGACACTGGCGAAATACATACGCACCACGGACCATATACAAGCCCACCCGAGGTCTGAGAAAGACCGTGCCTAAAAGGGCCTAAATGGTGTTATATGAGAACAATGGGTGAGTATGACACCCATAGGATAAATGCAAGTGCTTAGGGACAAAATTGAGGGTCTACACCGGTACCATAAGTGTTCGTGATTAATCGGGTACCTGTAATGCTCATTTTGCACCGTTGTTCGTATTTGGCCACAACCGGGTCATTTTTATCTGATTTGAGTGATTCAAGTTTCTGGTTAAACTAGACTTCAAGGAGAACAAAACATCCTGAAATAGGAACCTTCAAATTCTGACTGTATGTGGCCCAAAAATTCACTCAAAGTGGGCTATGTTCAAGCCAATTCTCTGCTCCGCTGAATATAGAGTAATCCCTAAGTATTAGACATGTGCTGCGTTCTATTTGAGTGATTCCAGTTAGAGAAGAATCCTAGCACCTTAGCTTCAAAGAAAAGCAAAGAACCAGTGTCAAATATGGAGTTAAGACCGCCGAAAATGGGTATTTCAGACTGTTCCTAGTGTAATATGGACAAAATGACTAGTATGGAATGAGAATGTCATAACTTGAGTTTGGATGATTCAATTGGAATGATTCCAATTTCTAAGTAAAGTAGATTTATAGAGGAACAAGAATACATGAATGATGTGTGAATACATAGGGCATCATATCAGACAAGATATGAAATGCCATATGCACGTGATAATAACAAGAAAAAGTATAGGAAATGCAATATGTATAGATGTGTTCATGAAAAACATGAATATGATATGAAATATGAAACGAATCGAAATACTTAACATGAACATAAAATGCAATATGTCATGAACACATAATGTGGTTAAGTTATATATGATTATTATCACATATAATCTAGAAAAGATAACGAATGATATGAAATACAAGAATGAGATCCGAAATACAAGAATAAGTTCCATAATACAAGTATAAGATCCGAAATACAAGAATAAGTTCCGTAATACAAGTATAAGATCTGAAATACAAGAATAAGTTCCAGAATACAAGTATAAGATCTGAAATACAAGAATAAGTTCCGTAATACAAGTATAAGATCTGAAATACAAGAATAAGTTCCGTAATACAAGTATAAGATCCGAAATACAAGAATAAGCTCTGTAACACAAATATAAGATCTGTAAGACAAGTATATGCTCTGTAATACAAGTATAAGTTCCGTAAGACAAGTATATGCTCCGTAATACAAGTATAAGATCCGAAATATAAGAATAAGCTCCGAAATACAAGTATAAGATCTGTAAGACAAGTATAAGATCCGTAATACAAGTATAAGATCCGAAATACAAGAATAAGCTCTGTAAGACAAGTATAAGATTTGTAAGACAAGTATATGCTCTGAATACAAGTATAAGTCTAAGACAAGTATATGTCTGTAATACAAGTAGAAGATCCGAAATATAAGAATAGCTCAGTAATACAGAGTATAAGATACGTAAAACAGGATATGCTCCTAGTATAGAAGTATAAAATCATGATATAAGTATACGTTCTGTAGTACCTAAGGGTACCTCGATGGAGTCCCAGCTCTGTAACTCCTACGAGGATCTAGATAAGTATAAATTACGACAAAGTTGATAGATGTCCTTTGGGAGATCCCGAATAATTATAAGTCAGAGATAAAGTATGTTATAAGTCAAATATATATATGTCCTTTAATCTGAATAAGTATATGTCCTTGAGAGATAAGCATAAGTATATATACGGAATAAGTAGAAACATATGTATAAATACGATGTCGCGTATGAAATCTATATAAGTATCGTCTACGGGAGATAAGTATAAGTATGTGTCCTACGGGAGATAAGTATAAATATGTGTCCTACGGGAGATCAGAATAAGAATAAATCTTGCCATAAGTGTAAGTTACGGTGTATAGATTGTTAAGTATAAGTTCGATCTGTGAGATACGAACAAGCTTAAGTTAGTTAAAGGATATTATGTATGTAAATGTGTTATGAATTCATGAAGATTAGAATATCACATTCTTTGTTATATGGTTATTATGATTCGATATAAGTGCATGTGTTTATGTATAAGTCATACATTTCCCACTAAGCGTAAAAAGCATACGGGTTTAAGTCGTATGTAGTCTGAAAGGAGGACTGTCTAGTCTTCCGCATCTGGTGGGCTAGCACACTAGTAGGGATTCATCACAGTATGTCCCGCGCTCTGATTTGTAAATGTAAAAGTACAGTTTTTGTATATGTAAATGGACTCAGTATATGTGTATAGATTTTGATGGACACCACTCCGGTGGTAGTTTTATTTTGTTATTACAGAAATTGTTTGTAAACCCACAGGTACAAGTTCAGCTCTTAGCAAAGTAAAAAAAAAAACAAGTAAAGAGTCCCAGTATATAGTCTCGCGCCCCGAACTCAGTTCGGATCCGCCATTAAATTCGGACGAGATCAGGTGTGACATGCAGCGACTCATTGCTTTATGTTGTCGTAGTACCACTACATAGTAATTTGTATATAGGAAAAGAGTAACACTAGGGTTAGAAAACATAACCTTAGGGGTTGGGAAAGAACAAACGGGATAGTTCGGGATGTTGATGTCTATTAGTGGTTGGCTTATGCACTACTAGTTAGACTAGAAAAGGAATCTCAACTTGCTATTTGACATGTGTAGATGGCAAGTCGAGGAAGAGGACGTAGAGGCGATGGGCCAGGCTGACAGCGAATGCCACCGGCCTTCGATCAGCAAGCCTTCATGGAGGCTATTAATGCTGCGACTGCGACCATTGCACAGACAAGTGTTGCAACTACTACCATTACATAGGCTAGTGCAACGGCGAGCCAAGGGGGGTCAAGTAACCTCCAAAGGTTTAAGGCACACCATCCTCCAGCATTCATGGGAGGAAGGGAGCTAATGGTAGCTAATCATTGGTTTCAACAAGTCGAAAAGATTTTGAAGGCTATGGAGGCCACCTTTGATGCCACTAAGATAAAACTAGTCTTATTCTAGATGGAGGGTGAATCCCAAGTGTGGTGGGATTGGGTTAAAGCCTCAAGAGACTTGGAGGCAATGACATGGGAAGAGTTCTATGAGCTCTTCATGGACAAATATTTCCCAGCATCTACTCGACATGCAAAATCTCGGGTGTTCCTAGAGTTGAAACAAGGAACAATGATAGTGCTTGAGTACGTGGCTAAGTTCACAGAATTGGCCCTTTTTCTGATGATTATGTGGCCACCGATATGGCCTAGAAACTCTACTGCCACCCAATACAGTAAAAAGGATTAGAAGTTTTTTAGGACATGTTGGATTCTATAGAAGATTTATCAAAGACTTCTTAAAAATTTCCAGACCATTATGCAGACTGCTGGAGAAGGATGCCAAGTTTGAATTTGATGACTCTTGCTTGTCTGCATTTAAATAAATAAATTTCATATTGGTTATGTCTCCCATCATGGCAACACCAGACTGGAACAAAGAGTTTGAAATCATGTGTGATGCCAGTGATTATGCAATGGGAGCAATTTTAGGACAAAGAACAAAGAAAATTTTCAGAGCAATATACTATGCCAGCAAAACCTTCAATGAGGCACAAGAGAACTACTCAACCATAGAGAAGGAAATGCTGGCAATGGTGTTTGCTTATGAAAAATCTAGGCCATATATATTGGGGTCCCATGTCATCATACACAATGATCATGCAACAATTAAGTATCTAATGGCAAAGAAAGATGTCAAACCAAGACTAATCAGGTGGATACTATTGCTACAAGAATTTGATTTAGAAATCAAGGACAAGAAGGGGAGTGACAATGTGATAGTTGATCACTTGTCAAGAATGGAAATACCTACTGAAAAGGAAAGAGGGACATAAATAGAAGAAAATTTCCCTGATGAGCAGCTTTTTCAGGTGTCAGTCCAATTACCCTGGTATGCAGATATTGTTAACTATTTAGCCTGTGGAATCATGCCACCAAATTTCAGCTACCAGTAGAAAAGAAAGCTGAGGACTGATACCATAGTATATATATGGGATGACCCACTATTGTTTAGAAGAGGGGCAGATCAGATTATCAGAAGATGTGTGCCAGAAGATGAGCAAGGCGGAATTATTGATAAATGTCATGCATCACCATATGGAGGACACTTCGTAGGATAAAGAACAGCCTAGAAAATTCTCCAATCAGGTTTTTATTGGCCTACTCTATTCAAAGACTGTTTTGAATGGGTGAAACATTATAATAAATGTCAGAGAATGGGCAATATAGGCAGAAGAAATGAGATGCCCTTATAAGGGATCTTGGTGGTGCAATTTTTTTATGTATGGGGGATAGATTTTATAAGACCTTTCCCACCCTCATTTGAAAATCAATACATTCACCTAACTGTGGACTATGTATCTAAATGGGTGGAAGCTATAGCTTGTCCAATGAATGATGCTAACATTGTAGTTGGGTTTGTTCAAAGAAATATCTTGAGTAGATTTGGAGCCCCAAGGACAATCATCAGTGATGAGGGAAGCCATTTTGCAAACAAGTTGTTTGCAAAACTCGTGAGCAGATATGGAATCAGACATGTTATGGGATTGGCTTATCACCCTCAATCAAATGGACAAGTAGAAATATCCAATAAGGAGATAAAGAACATATTAGAAAAGACAATAAGCACCAATAGGAAAGATTGGTTAGTTAAGTTAGATGATGCGTTGTGGGCTTACAGGACTGCCTATAAATCTCCTATTGGAATGTCCCCATACGGGATAGTATTTGGAAAACCTTGTCATCTCCCTCTTAAGATTGAATATAAAGCTAAGTGGGCCATAAAGAAAATGAACTGTGATTTCAAAGCAAAGAGAAGAGACTACTCCAAATGAATGAACTGGAAAAGCTGAGAAATAAAGCCTATGATAATGCCAGAATCTACAAAGATAAGACTAAAAAATGGCATGATCAGAAGATTCCGAGGAAAGAGTTTAGAGTAGGAGAGCTAGTCCTGCTATACAATTCCAGGCTAAAACTTTTTCTAGGAAAACTCGAAATTAGTGGAGTGGTCATTACACGATGAATTCTTGATTACCCCCTTTAGACGATAACACTAAAGCCAATTCTATAGATGAGTTTAAAGTGAATGGTCAAAGGCTGAAACATTACCTGAGAGGAAGACCAAATGAAGAGCAGTCCCAGTTTGAAGAGAGATGGATAGAATTCTTTGAAATGATAACCTGCTATGTGATGTCTAGCTAAAGACATAAAAATGAGCAACTAATTGGGAGGCAACCCAAGCAATTTTCATCTTCTTTTAGTGTGATTTTGTTCTATTCAGTGTGTTTCGAATAGGTTAGAAGTATAGTAGTTTTGTTATAATCTATTTGCAATTTATTTAATCACAATCTGTTGAATGTCAGGATAATGAAGCTGCAAGGATATATGAAGATTATTTTGGAAGCATCTCAATGAGATTAAGGGTTATGCGAGTTAACTACAAAAGGGGAGTCTACTTCTATTACTTGTTACATGAAAATGATGCATATGCTAAGTTTGGTGAGTGTAATTTATCTGATTGGAAATTACATGGTAGCTTCATTGTCCCTTGTTGAATGAATTTGTATTTCTACAATGTAGATATAATGTGAATTGATTGAATTTAAATCGAGTGTTCTTTGTTCATGTTTGAATTGAGATTCTTCAGCATTTATATACTTATATTCCTGACATGAATTGGGAAATTGCGAGTAAAAGGAAAGAAATCTGAAATTTATGCTTAAAGAAAGCTCGCTACCGATGGCGACATTGGCGAATGTCATGACCGCGGTTCCGAACACGATCCGTGACATTATCGCGACATTGCCCTAATGTCGCGACATATACAATTCAATGTCGCGACATCGCAGATATACAAGAGAGACATTGAGTCAATGTCGCGACATCAATATGCCAATGTTGCGACATCGCATTTATAGAAGAGCAACAACAAGACTGACTTTGAAGCAATGTCGCGACATCAAGTCAATGTAGCAACATTGCATTTCCCAGTGGCGACATCAAAAAGCAACTTGAAAACTAGGTAATGTCGCTGACGCAAATAATTTCAATGTGACATCAGGTAAACCAATTAGAAAATCAGTGATGTGTGACATCACCATGACATTGTCGAACATCAAGTCAGTATCCTGCGACATCCACTTGGCGTAATCGTGACATTACGATTTAGGCTGACCTACCTATAAAGGAACACTTCAAAGTGCTGTTCTAAACCTAATCTCTCAAATAACCGAGACCCTAACGTTCTAAAAATCTCACAAAAAGCCAAACCATGTCGAATCCTAACTCTCAACCTTAGACGCGGTAATAGAAAATGTAGTGAAGGAAATCTGAGAAAAAGGGCAAGGAAAGGAGCTAAGAAACTGCAATATAAGTGGTTCCTGAGGAAATAGAGCTGGTGGTGGAAGAAGGAGAATCTAAGACCTTCTACACTAACAAGGGAGCAGAAGCGTTTCAGAAGCATCTAGCAAAGAAGGGTTTTGTGGAGGAAAGAGGATTTAAGCAACTGGTGTCACCATTTAAGGAGGTAATCGAGTGATGAGGCCGGGAGAAGTTCAGGGAGTCAGGAGTAAAGGCCCTTGTCAAAGAATTCTACGCAAATCTGGGCAAGCAGAAGAACCTGACGTGCTATGTTAGTGGGAGGTGGATCCCTTTTGGGGAAAGGGCCATCTCCTAACTCTTAGAGCTAAGACTAGTGGGTGAATGCGTAGAGTACGACCAGCTTCAGGAGAGCCCGAAGTTCGAGGAAATCGTCAAGGAGTTGACAAACGGTCTGGACCAATAATAGAGGACCAAAACCATCCGCAACTCCTACATTGACAAAGGAGATTTGACAAAGGCGAATAAGGTATGGTTCTACTTTGTAAATTTTGTTCTCACCCCCTCCAAGCATGTCACAACTGTGAGACAAGACCGTGCCATACTACTGTATACACTGGTCAAGGAGCGTAGTCAGAATGTGGGGAAGATAATGGAACAGTCCATTCTGGACTACTCTAAGAACAGCTTCTCAAGGAACATCTCCCACAGTTAAGACCAAATGATATATAAAAATTTAGGACACTACTACCAAAGGAATATTACCTAATCCCTGGCAACGACGCCAAAATCTTGTTAAGACCATTTCTCATGTGTATGAAAAGATGGAATTGTTCTTTCTTTTGAAAATGACTCATTTAAAATTTGTGTTTATTGGTCTAGATACATTTTGCAAGTGCAGTCGTTAAGTAATAAAGTGGATATTTAAAGTCAGATATTGTTCCCACGAGGAAGGATGATAAATCAAAAACAAACTACTCCAACTACTCAAGATCATTACTATTTGAACTCCACCGATATGATAATAAGAAGACTAAAATGTAGTCTTCGACTGAAATCTTAAATGTACAAAAGTAAAGTTTAATAAAATTGGGGTTGAGGATTCACTGAGTGAGGCAAGACTGGACATGGATCAATTAATAATAATCAATTTCTGCATCATTTTGATTCATAGCTCAACCATCAATTAGAAAGCCCGAGTTCATCCAAAGATGCAGAGTAGCATAAGTTTGGATTTCTCTCCTTAACCATACTTTTCAGCGACCAAGGGTTCATATTCATTTTTGAGATATGATTCTGTCGAGTTACTTATGTCTCTCTCCCTCTTTCTAAGATTTAAGTATTTTCCTTTTTAGTACTTCATACTCGGATCTTAGGACTAAAAATTCTCTGCCCCATAGACGAGGATGTGCAAGCCTTCTCCAATTTGATTGACACCTCATCCTACACTTCTGATGTAAATTTCCATCTCCTTGATTAAATCTCAGTTAACACGGGATCAGAATCAATTCATCAGAAATAGGAGAGACCTTTGAGTGATTAAACAAATACTTCATTCAACCTATCTCAACTTATAAGTAAGTTGGTGATCTATATGAGCAATCCATCAAAGTTCAATAGTTTCATAGTATTAGTCTACCATACCCAAAAGGAAATTCTCTACACTCTCAGGATTCTCCATCTCTATGTCACTCAAAGGGCCTCTTGGAAATCAGTGAGATACGATTTGCTGCATTGGGTACATGGTACTGAAATGCGAACAAACAAATTTATAAACAATACCAATCAAATAAAATCAAATTCTAATTAAAGCTTTCTTCCACCTTATGCGGCCATTGACTATCATCGATGACCCATTTCCAATAGACTCAACTTTTCATTGGTTTACTCATATCGGTGACTAAGCGTCGGGGAAAATTCATTGAAATCATAAGCGAATTGAAATAAATGAACTCGAAACTTTCCGACATCCATTTAAATCAAGCGATAGAAAAGAATTTATAAGAAATACCAGCTCGTTTGCATGATAAAATTCCCAAATCGAGAAGAATTATAAAGTAAAACTAATAGACTTTAAATCTTGTCGCTGACGAGCGTAGTGTACTTGGTCTTAATTGCGTCGCAACATGATTGCTTTGTGTCGCGACACAAAATTTGTTTGCAGCCAGCTTCTTATGTCCTCGACTTCTGGATTACGCCAGCGACATAATTTACCTGTCGCGTGAGCATATTCCTCTTTTGGCATACACTCTATACGTGGCAGGAGTTTTCTATGCCGATAAATATCTCTTTGATTCCTCAGTAATTTTTGTCGCGATTGAAAACCTTATGGTCTCGACAGAGATTGTTCTCTTGTTCTTAGTTGCTTGTCAAGCTGTTGGTTGCGACATAGAAATCCTTGTTGTGACACAATTGCCTTGGCTCATCTCAGTTCTTCTTCAATTTCTGTCGCGATCAAATTCCATAGCTTTTATTGTTTACCTTTACGAATTTCATATCCGTCACGATGCGCCTTCAATGTTGTAAACTCAAAATGCTATGTCTCGACAAGGTTTTCTGTGTTGCGATAGAAAACCCTTCTTGAGCTGGCTTGGTTCTGAGAACTTTGTCGCAACATAAAAACACTTGTCTTAGCTGACTTGTTTTTCCTTCTTGATATTTTCTGTCACAACAGAATTGTCTCTTATCGCGACAAAGTTCATCCATTAATCTTTAGCTTTTATGTTGTGACATAAGACATAATGTCGCGACACAATTCCTTCACCATTTACCTTAAGTATGTCGCGATAGATTTCAGGGTTGTCGCGACGTACTTCTTCAAAATCTTCTTCAAGTTCTGTCGCGACAGAAAACTTTACAATCACAACCTAGAAAGCTCTTTTCAGCCTTAAGTTCTAACTAGTCTTTTCTACGACATAGTTTCTTTAGCCTGCTTGCATTTGTGTCACGACATAGAAAAATTAGGTTGCGACCAAAGCTATTTGCTTTCATATTTTGCTTCTTTTTACATTTGGATTCTCATTTTCAATAATTGCACGCAAAACACAAAGTTGATGAATATTCTTATTTTGGCATAAAATATATCTTAAATTGTTAAAAACATGCTAAAAATGGATTAAAATAGATGGTTCTGTGTTTCATAAATCTAATTCAAAGTTACATCTGGCATAAATGCATCGAAATTTTGTTTGTCCTCAAACAATTGAACTTTTATTTTTAAGGACATTTTTCTATTGAAAGCTCAGATAGGGCAGGAACAAAGGTCAGTTGTAAAATTATTATTAAACATGTTTCCAATCTATAATCAGGAAGATTTTCAATTAAGTTCACTGAATAAACAAATAATTCAATAGGTGTAAACAATTTAATTATTATCCTGATTTGTGAGTGTGTGCTGGTCTTCACTCTCTTTCTTGGCAGATCTTTTATAGCTTCTAGGATAATACTCAGTTGGCATTCTCTCTTTCATTCTTACAGTCTCATATGCTTGTTTGTCATATTAATCTCCACTAATGTAAGCATATTACCACCTTTAGGATCAAATAGGTCTTTCAGGCTTGTAATGTCTGGCTTAGGTAATTGGGTAGATAATGGGACAATTTTAGGCTCACTTTACCCAGATTCTTGACAACTTACACTTTTTCCTTTTGATATATCCTTGATTTCTCTTGATTGTGATTTTCTAACCTTCCCCACGGGTTTAGTGCATCTCTTTGCATATTCTTCAGTCTGGTATCTTTTTCTTTTTTCATTGTTCATACCCGAAGATAGCACCTCCTTATTTTAGAAGCTTTTTTCACTTTTCATTTCTCATCAAGTTTCTTGGAGATGGTGCGATGTTGGTCTTTTTAAACTACACCACCCTTAATGAACTTTGGGTTAATAACTCCCATACCAGTTGGCATTAGGGTACTAGGTATTGAACACCCTAAGAACTTAATTGTTCAAGGGAGGAAGGCTACAAGACCAACTCATTCCTCTTTATGTTTTCACAGCTTCTTTCATCACTCTTTTTATCTCTTATTATCTCTATGCACTTTTCTTTCTCAACCCACTTTCTCCTTTTCTACATCTCAAGATGATATTCCCCTAAACTTGTCCCTTTCTGTCATTGATGTCTTTTTGTCTTGCAATCTGGGCAAATAAGGGTTCTTTACTGTAGTATTAGATTTGAGAAGGGATTAGGCTACTCCATTCTTAGTTGATAATGATATTTTAGCTTTAGGCTCGAATAGGGAACTAGTGTATATGCTTATGCATATCATAGGGAGTAGGCTTTGAAAGGCTCAAACTTCCCGAGGATGCTTTAAATCATTTTCTTGTTAGTGGTATTGCTTAGGATTTTGCCTTGACTAATAATCTAACAAGTTCTAGGACATTGGAGAATCTACATGATGGATCCCAGAAAATGTTCCTAATCTTGGCACAATTTTTCTAGATTCTTTATTAACCATGTGCAAAGTTGCCGATTACATGATCAAGCTGAGCACATCAAGCTGAATTATAAGTTTTATATGTTTCATCAATTTAGTAAAACCTTCCTTATTACTTGAAGTTCAACACATTTTATTCAAAAATCTTACAACTATCCATTTCAGTCATTTCATCCTACTAATGCATCTATCAATGGTTTGTTTGGCTTTGAGATTTTTGTATATTGTTTTTTAATCAAGTCAAGTTCATTTCATCATGCATTTAGCTCAAAACAATCCCACACAACCACAATTTCATCAATTCATTTCAACCAAACATCTTTGCCGACAATTAGACCAATTTGATCCAGTAAAATTTGGTTTCTCAATTATTCAACTAAGTAATTATCAATCATGAAACAAAGAAAATTAAGAAAAACAACACCAAAGAATCAAAAACACAAATGAACACAGAATTTGCAAAGAATTCTTTATTTTATTGATTATTTTGATGACTGGACATTGAGTACAAAGAGGATGAGGAGATGGAACAGTAGGGTGAGCTATTTTCTTTTTCTATCATGCTTATGGGAAGGGGGTAGGTTGACTGGGTCTAGTTTATATGCAACTGTAGAAGGTGAAAACTCGAGGAATTGGACTTGTGGCTATCTTGATTTACTATTGTCTCCACTTTTGTTTGGTACAGACCACTCCATTGTTAGGGCCACTTGCTTGATCAGTTCATTTTGTCTCTACCTAATAGAATTCAAGGTTCCCTTAAATTCACCTTGGGCAGAGTACATCTTGATCAAGTTTTTGTTGATCATATCTAGGATTTCTGTCCAACACTTCTCCCTATAGTTCAGGGTGCCCTCCAATTCCTTGTCCCTTTTTTCGATCAAAGCTCTGATTTCCTTCTGATGTTCCTTGTACAGATACCCAAAGGCATCTGCCTTCTGTAGCTGTTCTTCTCCATAGCATCCTCCATTTCCTTCATGATTTTGAATAGCTCACTTTCTCTTTTTAGCTGCTCAAAGATGAAGGCATCTTCTCTTGCCTTTAGTTCTGCACTGAGCTCTTGTTCCCTTTGTTCCCATCTACTTATCCATTCTTCATCTCTCTATTTTAGAGCCTCTTCTAAGTTCTGGTCCATTTTCTCAACTCAGCCTCTATGCTTCACTCATCTACGAGTTACGAATTTGGAGTTTCAGATGGTTATCCCTCTCTTCCATTCCTTGCCTCATGGCATTAAGCATTTCAAGGACTGCAGAGTCATTCCCTAGAGGTTCAGAGCCATCATCATGCTCTTAATGAACTGGTCTCACCTCAAGGGAGAAGGGTAGTACTGGGCTTGAACTTCTCTGCCTTTATGGGAGCTCAAGAGTTTCACCTTGGTACATCGTGCTGTAATTCTCTTGGTTCTTCTTCTCGAGACGGCTTCCACGACTTCCTGCGCCTCTGTTTTAGGCCTTTGTAGTTCAATGAGTGTTAGGGGAGATGTTTTAGGGCAGTTTTCTTCTTCTTCCTAGTCTCCTTGGACGCCACAAAAAATACACAGCCTCGATATTAGCCCTCAGTGTGGGATTAATCCCTTGTATCCTCCTCTGTAGTAGCTCGGGATTGAGTTTTCAATCAACTTGCCACACACTAAATTTGTATCCCTTGAGGATGATGGCATAGAGAAAAATTGATTTCTTTTCCCTGACTATGCATAAATGTTTGGAGGGTAGAATGATAAACTTAAGAAGTAAAACCAAACCTTTGCTTGCTCAGTCAATGCCCCCCCTGGCGATGGATTCATGTGGGTTCTTCCTAATGGCATTCCACTTCCCTTTTCCATCAGTCAGCTGATCTACAATCTTTTGGAAGTTAGGTGCTTCAACCAGTCTTTTGAATTTAGATCCATCCTTCCTCTCCTGAAGATTGAATGTTTGATTTATCTGCTCTGATGAAGGATGCCGTCTCCCTCGACATAAGCGCCATGTCCTTAGTTCCCACCATGTTAAGGCGTAGAACTCTTTAACCACATCTGAACCGGGAGCCTTGTGCTCATAGAAAATATCTTATCCTTTGCTTTATCAGCTCTTGAAAAATCCATATTAAAACCTCTCTCCCAGTAAAGTCTATGTTTGCGGTTTATCTCTCCTAGCAATATAAGCCATGTTAGAGACCCAGTCGCTAGCCTTTTGTTCGCCAATCTCTGTTTCTTCATTCCTCTTTTTCTCTTTCGAGATTTTTCCACTATCTACTCAGGATCCTCGTTTTCATCATCCCCTCTCGGCTTGCTCGTATTTATCGAGTAAGCAGATTGTCTAATCTTCCAACTCCGCATATTCCTCTATGATTTCGTTTAGGTTTGGAATCAGGGTTGTGGGATCAGACATCGTTAGAGATTGGTTTAGAGATATAGGGTTTCTAATGAGTAAGAGAATTGGTGAGGGAGGCTGAATGGTTTGATTATGATGAGGTAGATGACTCTTTAGTCTTCAAACTTTTTTATTTATATGCCAAGATTTGTGGTGCTTCTTTAATTGTGGCGATAAATTTTTGACCTCGGGTTATGCCCTTTTTAAATTTATGTCGCGACAAATTTTTGACCTCAAGTTATGCCCTTTTTAAATTTATGTCGTGACATAGAGAAAATATGTTGCGACACAATCTCTTGCCAACTCCATTTTAGCATTTACTTTATCGCGACATAAGAAAGCATGTCGTGACAATAACCAATGTTGCTACTAAGTTCAATTAGTGTCACGACATAACTTATTTTGTCACGACATAATTATGTTTTGCCTCAAATTTTTTCTTCTTCACATTTTCATACTTTTAATCATTCAACCCACTCAATCATCATTCAATAAATCCATCCCCTTAGATCATACTTGTGAAAACACATATTAAACATCAAAGAACCTCAATTCAAGTATGAATAACAAATCTCTTTCTAACATCAATATCATTCATCAAAATATTCAACAAGGCATTCAAGCAATTGGCATCAAACTCCCCCAAACTTCATATATGCATTATCATTAAAAACAAGTTGAGGGAATTAGAAATACTCCCCCTTGTAGTTATTTACTGCATATTCAATTTGAGATATTCTGCTTTCTAATGACCTCCAATTCCAATTCCTCTTTCCTGTTCCTGAAAAAAAAATTCAGCAAATTATCAAATTACATAAATATACTTCTAACAATTTAAAACTAAAACCTCAAATTTATAAAAGTAATCATCAATAATCAAACTATCCAATTTAACTTCTGCTTAGGTTGCCTCCCAAGAAGCTGCTCAGTTTAATGTCCTTAGTCAGACATTTGATGTAAATTGTCTTTTTTTCGGCAAAACTCTTTTCCCTTTTTAAAATCTGGATCTACTTCATTTATGCTTCCTCCAAAGTAGTGCTTTAGTCTCACGACCATCTTTACTTTGAATTCACTTCTAGATTCATCTTTTAGCTATTCTTGAAGGGTGTGCGGTTATCACTATGCTGGGACCACTCCATCTTGATTTCAATTTCACTGAAATAAGCTTGAGCTTAGAGTTGTATAAGAAAACTTGTTCTCACTTGTGAATTCCCTCCTTAGGATCTTTTGATCCTTGCCACCTCTTGAGTCTTCTTTGTAGATTTTGGCATTGTCATGGCTTCATTTCTCAACTCTTCGGTTCATTCGAACTGGAGTAGTCTAACTTTACTGACTTGAAAGTCACAATTCAGTTTCTTGATGGCCTACATAGCTTTGTATTCCCGTTCTAAAGGGAGATGACAAGGTTTTCCAAATACTATTCTATATGGGGACATTCCAATGGAAGTTTTGTAAGCAAATCTATAAGCCCACAATGCATCATCTAGCTATAAACCCCGATCTTTTACGCTTTGTATTCTTGTTGTTTTCTCGAATTTTTTAATCTCCCTATTGGAAATTTCAGCTTGCCCATTTGATTGAGAGTGATAAGCCAATCCCATCATATGTTTGATTCCATATCTACTCATGAATTTTGCAAAGACTTTATTTGCAAAATGGCTTCCCACTATCAACAATGATGGTTAAGGTGCTCCAAATCTACTAAAGATATTTCTTTATATAAACCCTACCACTGTTATGGCATCATTTTTAGGACAAGCTAATACTTCCACCCATTTGGATACATAATCCACATCTAGGAGAATGTATATATTTCCAAATGATGGAGGGGAAGAGGGTCCGTGAGCTATTCCCCGAACATCAATGTCTGCACCACGAAAATTCCTTCAGAAGTCTCATTTCTGCAACATGTTGCCATTCTCGACAAGCATCACAATGTTTTACCATTCAAACAATCTTTGAATAGGTGGGCCAATAAAGCCACAGTTGGAGAATTTTTGGGCTGTCTTGTCTCCCTACAATGTCATCCGTATGGTGATGCATGACGTTTCTCCTGATACCACCTTGTTTGTTTTACAGTACACATCTCCTTGCAGTCGTATCTGCTCCTCTTCTATACAGTAGTGGGTCATCCCAGATACAAAATATGCAATCAGTTCTCAATTTTTTTTCTCTATTGGTAGCTGAATTCAGGTGGCATCACTCCACAAGCTAAATAATTGACAATATCAGCATACCGGTGTTTGGACACAAAAATAGGCGCTCATCGGGGAAAATTTGCATTTTCATTTCCTTTTTCTTTCCCAGCATTCATTTCCAATCTAGACAAGTGATCTACTGTCACATTATCACTACACTTCTTATCTTTGATCTCAAGATCAAATTCCTGTTGCAGCAATACCCATCTAATCAGTCTTAGTTTGGCCTCCTTCTTTGCCATTAGATATTTTATTGCAGCATGATAAGTGTGTATTATAACATGGGATCCCAATATATATGGCCTAAATTTCTCACGAGCAAACACTATTGCTAGCATCTCCTTTTCTGTGGTGGAGTAGTTTTCTTGTGTCTCATTAAGGTTTTTGCGGCATAGTATATGGCCTTTAATATCTTTTCGGTTCTTTGTCCTAATACAACTCCCATTGCATAATCACTAGCATCACACATAATCTCAAAATCATTGTTCCAGTCAGGTGTTAACATGATGGAAGATGTCACTAATCTAGATTTAATCGCATCAAATCTCTGGTCACATGATTCATCAAAATCCAAATTTGCATCTTTTTCCGACAGTCACCTGATGATGCGGGAGATTTTTGAGAAATTCTTTATGAATCTTATTAAAAACCGGTATGTCGAGGAAGCTTCTTATCCCCTTGGTGTTGTAGGTGCTTTGAGTTTTATAGCGGCAACTTTTCTTGGTCTACTTCCAATCCAACAACAGAATCGTGTGTCCCAAGACAATACCTTATGTTACCATAAAATGGCATTTCTCCCAATTCAAAGCTAGATTTTTGTCTTGACACCTACGAAATCTTTTGTTTCTAAAATTTCAAACAATGCTCAAGCGGATCCATATCTTGAGAATTCATCATAAAGATCTCCATAGCCTCTTCCACCAAATCAGAAAACATAGACATCATACATCTGTGAAAGGTGGCACTGAGCATTGCACATGATCAGCATCCTTACAAAGCAAAGGTGCCATAAGGACATGTAAATGTAGTTTTCTCCTTATCCTTTGGGGCTATTGCAATCTGGTTGTAACCAGAATATCCATCAAGAAAATAGTAATGGGAGTGTCCTACTAACCTGTCCAGCATTTGGTCAATGAAAGGTAGAGGATAATGATCCTTTCTGGTAGTAGTGTTTAGTTTTCTGTAGTCTATACACACTCTCCATCCTGTCATAGTTCTTGCAGGAATCAATTCATTCTTCTCATTTCTTATCACAGTGAATCCTCCTTTCTTCACATCAATCAAAGCTGCTCTTGTTGCTAAGAAAGGTCTTCCTAACAACAGTGGGACATGTTTGTCTTCCTTTATGTCAATGACTACAAAGTCCACTGGGAAAACGAATTTTCCCACTTTGATCAACACATCTTCTAAAATACCCTTAGGATGGGCCGGTGTTCAGTCTACCATTTGCAAAGTCATGGCTGTGGGAGTAAATTCCCCCAAACTTAGTTTTTTTGCTACAGACAAAGGCATTAAGTTTATGTTGGCTCCAGAATCACATAGTGCTTTTCCCACATCAACGTGCTGATTTCACAGTATAGTAAGTACACTGGATCTGCATCTTCTGCGGTAAAGTCGAATTATTACCTTTGCGGATTCTTCATCGGGCTCACTATTCCTTCTTTAGCAATCTTTCTTTTTTTGCTCAATAACTCTCTCATAAATTTTGCAAAAAGAGGCATTTGAATCAATGCCACGAGAGAATGTTGATCTCATCTTCTTAAAAATATACAGAATTTAGAGAATTGCTCTTCTAGCTTTATCGTCTGCAGCCTTTAAGGGAATGGAACTTGAAGTTCATAAGCCTTGACCTCTTCATTTTTCCCTGGATTTTCTTTTTCCACCTTTTTCTCTGGCTGCATCTTTGCTCCTTCCTCTTCCTCTGTGTCTTTCTTTTCATTTATTCTCTCTTCCAATTCCCTACCAGTTCTTAGAGTTACTGCTATACAATCCCTTGGATTCTTTCTTGTGTCACTTGGAAACGAATCCTTGGACTGGAGGTCTGCATGATTGGGGCTATTGCCCTATGCATCTCAGTTCTTCAAAGAATCATTGGTGTTGGCTGAAACACAGTTGTGTTTGCCTGGAAATTCTCAAGTTCAAAAAATCTCTTCTCATGCATATTCAAAATTCTTTTATTTTCCCCCATGAACTGCAACATATGATCTATAAAAGATTGAGTCCTTTTATGACCTTGATATTCTCCTCTATTGTCCCTATGTTGCTGCTACTGTTGTTGTTGTTGGAACCCAGGCTAACCATAAGCCTGATGGTAATTCTGTCCAGGTCTGGGGCCCTACTGTGCTCCTCCACCATATGAAAAGCTTCATGGTTCCTTAGTGTCGGTGTATAGTGTGTTGACAAGTTGCGGTTAGGCATAAAGGTGTAGCTCCTGTTTGCATTGGTACTGTGGCTCCTCAACCTAATAGGGCTCTTCTTCTACATGTCCCTCAGCACTATTTCTCATTCCTTCTTTTACTGCTCCCACTTCATGTGTAGTATGCATTCTTTTCTCATTGTTCCCCGGTTTGTTTACTCTTTGCATCCGAAACTGTATGGTTGTCATTCTATCTAGTCCAATAAGACCACTTCCCTCAGTGCGTGTTGCTCCACTGAAGCCCCGGATGGAGCCCTTGTAGTTTGTGAGTCTTGATCAGTTGCCCCTTGCCTCCTGCGCATTTCTTCTTTTAAAGCTCCACAATGGGATCATCCAGTGCTACCCTTAGAGGCATAATTCATAGCATGGTAGAAAATATCCATCTGAGTGGTCAGATATATCCCATGCATAGGGTATCTTTTTAATAGTCTCTTGAATCTCTCCTATGCATTATAGAGACTCTCCTCTTCTCCTTGCTTGAAGACAATTATTTCTCCTCTTCTCTCAACAGTTAGAGTTGGAGGAAAAAATCTGCTCATATAGGCCTCCACCAACTCTTCCAGAAGTGTTCAGTCCCATTGGCAGTAGATCAAACCATGTTGCTGCCACATCTCTTAGTGAAAGAGGAAGAGTTTGACTTGATTACTTGGTCTCACCCGGGTTTAACCCAGTTTGTGTTGGCCATCCTCATGAACCTCTCCATATGCTCATTGGGATCTTTAGAGGGGTGAACTGTGAACTGGTGTTCCTGCACCATAGTAATCAATGTTGGCTTCAACTCAAAATCATTAGCTTCAATGGCAGGTTGTCTCACTGCAAAGTACTCCTCTTGAATAACAGGTCTCCAAAAGTCCTCCATAGTATTAGGCCTCTGAGTTCTCTCTACTTCTTCTTCTTCTTCTGGAATAACCTGTAATCTTTCTCTTTGATTTGTTATACTTGGATTAAATTTGTGAGTCTTCCTCAAATTCTACGATGTTCTCTCAATTTTCGGTGTCTAGAGGCGACCATCTGTTTAGATTTCTATGCATTTTAAAATATTCCTGAAATAGAAACACACTAGATCGAATGAATTACGTAGGATGCGATTACATCCATTAAAAGCTCACATAGAAAAATGTGAGTAGCTTCTTGATAATGTTATTAAAACTGTTTTTATGATTTTTTGAAAAATAATATCAAAAAGAAAAATGTCCAAATTAGTAAATCCCTTTTTGGATAGAATATTGATTTTTAAATTCATTACTATCCTGGCAGCGGCCTTGAAAACTTGTTAAGACCAAAATGATATACAAATTTATGACACTGTACAAAGGACTATTACACAATCCCAAACACGGCGCAGAAACTTGTTAAGACCATTTCTCCTTATGTATGAAAAGATGGAATTGTTCTTTCTTTTGAAAATGACTCATTAAAATTTGTGTTTGTGGTCTAGATCACTACAAGTGCCGCAAGTCGTACAAGTAATAAAGTGGATATTTAAAGTCGGATATCGTTCGGGAGGAGGATATAAATCAAAAACGCTGCTCAACTACTCCAAGATCACATTTACTATTTGGGAACTCCACTAATATGATGATAAGAAGACTAAAATGTAGTCTTAGACTAAAATCTTAAATGCACAAAAGTAAAGTTTAATAAAATTGGGGTTGAGGATTCACTAAGTGAGGCAAGACTGGACATGGATCAATTAATAATAATCAATCTCTACATCATTTCGATTCATAACTCAACCATCAATTGGAATTGAGTTTATCGAATCTGAGTAGCATAGTTTTGATTTCTCCATGCCATGCCTGCTGATTAAGGTTCATATTCATTTGAGACATGATTCTAATCAGTTACTTGTAATATATAACCCTCTTTCTAAAATTTAAGTATTTTTTATTTTCAGTACTTCATACTTAGATCTTAGGACTAAAGAATTCTTGCCCCCATAGACAGGATATTGCAAGCCTTCTCGATTTCATTATTGACACATCTACGCCGATGTAAATTTCCATCTCCTTGATTAAATCTAACACGGGATCAGAATCAATTCATCGAAATGGAGAGACCTCTAGTGATTAAACAAATGCTTCATTCAACCTATCTGACTTATAAGTATGTTGGTGATTTATCTGAGTAATCCTTCAAAGTTCATTAGTTCCATAGTATTAGTACTGCCATACCCGGTGCTCACACCTCTGGTTACTCCATCTACGTGTCCTTTCGGGCCTCTGGAAATCAGTGAGATACGATTACCTTGCATTAGTACACGGTACTAGTACTAAGAGCAGTAAATTTATAAAGCAATACCAATCAGAAGATTGAGAATTATAGTTAAAGATTTCTTCCACCTTATGCGCCAAAAATGACTATCATGACCCATTTCAGTGAAACTCAACTTTTCAAAATTGTTTACTCATATCGGTGACTAGCGGTGGGGAAAATTCACTAAAATCATAAGCAGCTAAATAAATGAACTCGAAACCTTCCGGCTATCCATTTAAATCAAACGGTAAATGAAAGAAGAATTTATAAAGAAATGCAGTTAGCACTTGATCTGATTCCCAAATCCAAAAAATTACGGGAAAACTAATAAAAACAAACTATGACCAGGCTAAATCTACTAAAATGGAAAATAAAATAAAAAATAAAAATGTACAAGAGTCTTCAACCACCCAGAAATCCTGGAGTCGTCGAAAGTTGCGTACAGTGCCCTAGATGCGTCTATTTATAGACTTTCCAATGTTGAGCCGTACTTCATTAATTGCATTATGGATCCCCAAAGTTTGGCCCAAATTGGTCGCTTTGTCGCAACATAAAAAAATTATGTCGCGACATAGCTTTAAGTCCTTGTCATTGGCCTCTGTCGTAGCTTGTAATCTTCTGTCACGACTTTACTTCTAAGCTTTTACTTGAGTTCTATAGTGATGAATTTTGTCTTGTCGTGGCCAGGCGTAGTGTACTTGATCTTAATTGTGTCACAACATGATTGCTTTGTGTCGACCACAAAATCTGTTACAACCCGACTTCTTATGTCCCTCCGGCTTTTGGATTACATCACGACATAATTTTCCGCATCGCGACAAACATTTTCCTCTTTTAACCATCTACTGCAGCCAGCGTCGAGTTTTGTAATACATGACAAATATCTCTTTGATTCCTCAGTCGTTTCTGTCACGATTGAAAACCTTATGGTCACGATAGAGATTGTTCTCTTGTTCTTAGTTACTTGTTGAGCTATTGGTTGCGACATAGAAATCCTTGTTGTGACACAATTGCCTTGGCTCATCTCAGTTCTTCTTCAGTTTCTGTCGCGATCAAATTTCATTATGTCGTGATATAATTTCATCCTTCCATAGCTTTTATTATTTGCAACACAAAATTTCTATGTCTCGACTGAAATTCTGCCTTCAATATTATAAACTCAAAATGCTATGTCGAGACAGGGTTTTCTGTGTTGCGATAGAGAACCCTTCTTGAGCTAGCTTAGTTTTGAGAACTTTATTGCAACATAAAAACACTTGTTTAGCTGACTTGTGTTGCCTTCTTGATATTTTTGTCGCGACAAGACAGAATTGCCTCTTATCGCGACAGAGTTTATCCATTAGTCTTTAGCTTTTATGTTGCGACATAAGACATAATGTCGCGACACAATTCCTTCACCATTTACCTTAAGTATGTCACGACAGATTTTAGGGTTGTTGCGACGTACTTCTTCAAAATCTTCTTCAAGTTCTGTCGCAACAGAAAAATTTACGGTCGCGACCTAGAAAGATCTTTTCAACCTTGAGTTCTAACTAGTCTTTGCTGTGGCATAGTTTCTTTGGCCTGCTTACATTTGTGTTGCGACATAGAAAAATCAGGTCACGACCAAAACTGCTGCTTTTTCATCTTTTTGCTTCTATTATCCTGGGATTCTCTCATTTTTCAATAATTTCCTACAAAACACAAAGTTGATGAATATTCCATATTTTGGCATAAAAATAGATCTTAAACTGTTAAAAACATGCTAGAAAAATGGATTAAAAATATATGAGTTTAGACTCATCACCCTTATATGATATCTCCATGCATGAGGGTGTAACGTCAGCGAGACATAAAGGGAAGTTACTTGAGATCCTCTCCTCTTACTCTCACTAGGGTCCTCAAAACTCCAGCACAAGGTAAAGAGGTAGAGAGAGTAAGAAATATGAAGAAAAGCGACCTCAGAATTTCAAGGGGCAATCCCTAAAGTTGAGGAAGGCTAGGAAAATTTGGAGAAATGGGGGTTTTAAAGACTGAAAGCGACGATGCTTTCCCTAGAGTTGAAAAACAATGTCTACTGTGGCTAGGCGAGAAAGAGAAAGAGCGCGGAAGAGCAGAGGCGACAATTAAGGTTATTCTCTCTACTCACGAAATGAGAGAGAAGAAGGAATGAAGAAGAGATGAGAAGCTCGAAGGTGAGATGGTGAGATGAGAATCGGTACGCGAAGCAAGAGCAGAGAAGAAAATGTTAAGCGGCACTCATCCGATGGGGATGAGAAATTGGAGAAGAGGAATTGGCAGGAGGATCAAGCCCTAAGGCGAGCTAAAGAAAGGGAGAGATGGCATTTATGAATGATCCCGGCTAATGAGAGATGATAAACACTCGAGATCATGGAAGTCGAAGAAAAGATATGGAAAAATCACTCCCGAAGACGAGGCCTTTGGATATCTCTACAAACAATACCAAAAGGAGATCAAGGCATTCATCCAAAAGATGGATGAGGAACTAGAGCAATCTCTGAGCTATAGAGATAAACTTTGAGCGACCGGCATAGATTAAATTTGAGATTCGATATGATCAAAATGCTCGACCAGGGGAGAGTTTAGGCGAGTCCACTGGTCCTATTAGGCCAGCGAAAATGGGCTCATCAGTAGCCTGATAGAACATAAGAATGGTACCTCTTTGATAGGGGTGAAGGTGGCTTAACTAGAAAACATGAACCCCCCATCCCTTAATACACGCCTTCTAATGCCAGGTACAAATATGAACTAGTCAATCTCAAGCCCTCAAAATACCAAAGAAAAGAAAAATAGGCTTTATTCCTCTCTATTTCTCTCTCTATCCCTCCATCTTTCTATCTTCTTTGTATTGCTCTCTCTCTTGTAATCTATACAATGTAATTTTTCTCTCTATAAATAAAAGGCAGTTTCTAAAATTTGTATCTGAAATTTTCTT
The DNA here is from genome assembly GCA_016808115.1 of Tetrastigma voinierianum. Lineage (NCBI taxonomy): Eukaryota > Viridiplantae > Streptophyta > Magnoliopsida > Vitales > Vitaceae > Tetrastigma > Tetrastigma voinierianum. The sequence goes on from JAEQBH010000319.1 coordinate 351,762, forward strand.
ATTTTCTTATTTTCTTATTTTTCTTTCATTTTGTTAAAGACCTATAATAAATTTGAGCTTGTGTTTGTTTCTCTGAATAAATGAGAATTCAGAGTGTTAAATGTAAAAATGTTGTAGAGTTGAAAATTTTGGATGTTGTTGCATATTTTCTAAAGGGATGTTGTGATTGATTGTTTGAGGACTATGAAAAAATTGTTGAGATGTTGGTGTTATTGTTGTTGACCAATTGAACTAAAATGCTTAATCATAATGAACTGTAAAGTTGAACAATAACACATTAATCTGTTTTAAACCAAACAAAGCAGAAATTCGAAATGCAAATGGGCTGAAAAATTAAGACTGGATTTTAAGTTGTGTTGTAAAGGATAAATAAGCTAACTTTTTAGATTCTGAAAAACTAAAATTGAAATCAAAGCTAATAAGGCTATTAATTCTAGTCAAATTGAATAGTACAGTGCAGAAAAGGACTAAACTAACACATTAGTCAAAAGTACTTTAAAAACTGATTGTGCTTGGGTTAGGAAAACTTTATTGGACTTACTATCAAAATCTACAAAAGGTCCACAAACTTAGTGCATTATTATTGAGGAAATCTAGACGTTACAACCGAGTAGAAAATGATTTAGGCCATCACTGATTTGATTTAGGATGCTAGCCTACCCTTTGATATTCTATACGCATATACCTTAGTACCTATTTTGAGCTTAATGCCAGTTTCATCATCATAACCAAAAAGAAGAGCCCTATTTTGAGCTTAATGCCAGTTTCATCATCATAACCAAAAAGAAGAGCCTTAAACCTTCCTTAAGTCTTACCATACAGTAAAGAACCCTGAATTTACCAAAAATTGCAAATCAGAGCAAAATAAAAAACAAAAAAAAATGATCAAGAGGATAAGTTAGAGGGAGTACAAATTTGAATTAAAATGAAGGAGGTAAAAGGAAAACAATTGAGGAAAGTTGTACTAAACGAGCTACACAACAGAAAATTGAGAAGCTGAAAAAGAATGACAATTTTAAAGGATGAGTGAGTTTTGCCTTGTAGCCTACTTACCTTGAGTAATTAAGTCCTTAGGGGTGTTTTACGTCTAATACCTTAATGCTAACTAGTAGGAGAGTTGTTGACCCAAACCTTGTTAATGGGTAGTAGAAAACTTAAAAAAGTAAAACATTGCACCACTCCAAACCTTAAACAAAATGACATAAAAGAGCTTCTTGAGCATAATTGAAAATGGCAGTGGAAAAGAAAAACCCAAATAGGAGAAAATACAGAAAAATGCACCATAAGAAGTTTGTTGGTGCTTGAAGGGCTAGTTTAGCAGAAAAATAGGATGAGCAGTGAAGGCAAAGTGTTGAGAAAATGTATGCAAATTGGGTAAACTTGAGCCTAAAATGCCTAATTATCTACCCAAGTGCCCTAACCATACATTACAAGCTCAAAAGACCTATTTGATTCTGAGGGTTATGTTATGCCCACACTAGTAGAGAATAATATGACCAACAAGCCTATGGGACCTAAATCACTTTCAAAGATATCATTTTGTATAGTAACTCTCATAAAGCTAACTAATCTGCAAATTAGTCATAAAGGGATGACCAACACACACTCACAGAGTCAAGAACTGTATCTGTTTAGTAGCTATGAATTACATGATGTATTGAATGATCTAAATTGAAAATTTTTAGGATTATGAAAATGAAGCTTAATTAGAATTGATGTCACAACTTAAATACTACTAAGGCCTAAATGTTGATCTAATTGAGAAGATGATTTAATTGAAAAAAAATGTCCTTAAAATTTTATTTTTATTGTTTGAGGACAAACAAATAGCCTTTTTTTTGCTTCAAAACAAGCAAAACTTTAAGTTTTAGGGAGTTTGATGAGTCTAAAACTCATATATTTTTAAGCTCATTTTTTAACTATATTTCCGGCTTAAAAGTTCAGTTTAATGTAAAATCGTGGAGCATTCACCCAGATTTATGTTTTGTAGAAAATTAAGGAAAAGAAGCATAATTCAACATAAAAATGAGCAAAAATCAAAATTGTGCAGAAAATATGCCAATGTCGCGACATCATAACGACATTGTCATGACATAAAGTCAATGTCGCGATAGCACAACTCAATGTCGCAATACCACAACTCAATGTCGCAATACCACAACTCAATGTCGCAATAGCACAACTCAATGTAGCAACATCAAAAGCAGCCTCAGCAATTAAACTACATCAGATATCTAATGTCGCGACATATCCACGACATCGTGGCGACATTATAACAAACCTTAACCAGTGAAGACATCAGTTGCACGCTGTACACCAGAGAAATTTTGCGACATCAGATCCAAGCAGCCTAAGGTTTAACATACCAATGTCGTGACATCGAACCATCAATGTCATGACATCGGACCATCAATGTCGTGACATCATCCATGACATTGACAGAGGGCTTCAAAACATCAAGATTCAATGTCGCGACATCACATCAATGTTACAACATCAGCTTAAGATGGTCAAGATGAACTTAACTAACTAATGTTGCGACATCAGCTGAAATGATCAGAACAACAGGTCTAATGTCGCGACATCAGCACGACATCAAAGTTCAATCACAATGAGCAAGGTCACGACATCAACTCAATGCCGCAACATCAACTAAAGTAAGTAGAGCTAAAAAGCATTGTTGCAACTTCAGAAAGTAACCTCTGTATTCAAGAGCAATGTCACGACATCAACTCAATGTCACAACATCAGAAACACAATGTCGTGACATCAAAGTTGATCTACAACACTACATCTTAGTGTCGTGACATCATCACGACATTGACTGATCACTGAAAATTAAGAAATGAACAGTAGTCTTTTAATGTCGTGACATCAAATTTAGCCACGACATTAACAACTTCGATGTCGTGACATCACCACGACATCAGCAGCTGGGGCATAATTTCTTGGGCTTCTCGAACGCCTTAATTGTCGCCTCGTTTTTAAGGCCCAAGACCTAAGCCTATAAATAGAAGCTCATGGGGAATAGTGTGCAACTTCCAAAGGCTTATCATCAAGTTTTTTGTACTTTTTGGGAGAGCTAAAGTCTCATTGTATATATTTTTCTTTTTATTTTCTTTACATTTTAGATTTGTTTCTAGATTTATTTTTCTTTCTTTTAAGGATTAGAGCAATGATCTGAACTAAGATTCCTACCTAGAATGAATGTAATTAAAGCTTCATTTACGTCTGAATGTTAATGGAATCTGGGAATTTTTCTGGAATTCATTTTTCTTCAGTTTTGATCTAAATTTCAATGAATTTGTTTGATCAACTAGTCATTGTGATTGATGATCCAAATTTGAAAAATAGCTCCTGCGGGAAAAGTATGTTCTTTGGGATTATTGTTTGTAATATTTTAATGCTGTTTTGGGTAAGAAAAATGGAGAGATTTAACTAGTGTTACTCCTACATTGAACTGTTCTGAATATCAGTGATTGGTACCCAGAAAGAGTTGTATCATTGTTCTATTTTCTAGGAATCCCTCTTAATGACACAGAGTTGAGACTACCTGAGAGCAATGAGCAGTAACTTGGGGGTAAATTACACTAATATTAGTTGAAATAATGCACTTTTAGGATCACTTTGATACATCACTAGTGAAGATCTAACCTCTACTTTCAAGGTTCCCTCCTGGGTGACAGTAGTGTGTTCTCCCAGACATATGATCCATAGCGATCTAGAATTTAATTACGAGTTACACCTAAATTGAGAGGAACAACTTCAACCCTGTGTTAGTTGAGATTCTAATCAAGGGGGGTAGAGAATTCCTGTCTAATTGATTGTTGAGATACCAATTATTTTGGAGAGGGATTGCATTATCCTATCTATGGGGGCAAGCAATTTCCAGTCCTAAAATATGGTTGTGAAGTACTAAGAAGGAAAAACAATCAGATCTTAAAGAGGATCAATTCATACAAGTAACTCTTCAAACCCATTGTCTAGAGATAGAAGTGTGGTAAGTTGGAGAGTGAAATGTGTAGTGTTAGGAGAAATCCATTATACTAATCTCTTGGACAATTCCAAGGTTGATATCCCATACTTTATCTTTTATTTGGAACTAGCAAAGTGATGGTCACAACACTGTTTTCATTCCTAGTGTTATTTCAGTCCAGTGAACTCTGTATTTTAGAATTTCATTTTTGCTTGATTCATTTTACTTTAGAAGATAAATCTATCCTAAAATTTGGAATTTCAAATAGTGAGGATCTTGAGTAGTGAGGGTAGTTAATCTTTAAATTTTAATTATCAATCATCGTGGGAATGATATCTGGACTTAAAAATCCACTTTATTACTTGTATGACCTGTGCACTTGCAGTGATTTAGACCAAAACAAATTTTAATTGCAAATTATTACCTAAACAGTAGAAAACATATTTTATATATATTCAGTCAATCAAGTTTTTGGCATGATTGCTAGGGATTGAACACACATCTTTTGGTCTATGTGGAAAATCAGACAAACAGTGGTCCTTAACCCTCAAGAACACACTTCTGATGTCACCCAGAAGGGAACCTTGAAATCAGAGGTTAGAACATCACCTATGAAGTATCAAAGTGATACTTATAGTATATTAGTTCCCAAAAATCAATATATTTTACCCCCAAGTGACTGCTCTATACTCTCAGGTAGTCCATCTTTATGTCACTCAGAGGGATCCTAGAAATCAGAATGTAGATACAACTCTTTAAGGTGCAAGCATTGATATATCAGGCAGATATTCTGAGGGCAATGCGATTAGATGACTGTGGATTTCTCATACTGAAACCGCTCAAAAATAGTACAAAATCCATAATAAGAAAGAAACTAAATACATTCCCAAATAATAGCCTTCCAATCTCTTAGTCACAAGTAACAATGTAACACCCCAAAAATACCCTAGAATTTTTATAATAATTTTATTATATATTCCGGGCATGAATTGAGCCAAACTTTGGTTTTTCCCGGAAAACTGATAAATTGTGAAATGTAAAATGAATATGTGAGCATATGATTAAATATTATATGCTAAAATGAGAAATTGATTGAACTCGGGAAATAAACCCAAATTATTAAAAGGCAAATTTGGAATTTGGTAAAATGAGGACATAAGGGTCAAGAATAGAATAAGCTTAAATGCTAAAGCGAATTAAATGATAAATGAAAGTGAAATAAAGACCAAAAATGAGAAAAATGATAAATGGAATTTGTGTGTGTGCCAAACATGGCCTTACCCTTAAATAAGAGAAATAAGACCAAATGTGGTCTTAGAAGAGCACATTTGTGCATTTTGAGCAAACTGTATTTGAGAGGGAGTGAGAGGAGAAAGCTAGGGTTTTGGGAAAAAGTGAGATTTGGTGCAAAATCCAGCCCATTTATTCAAGATCTTGCAAGAAGGAAGAAGGAAAAAGGCTAGAGCTTCAAGTGCAAAGAAATTAAAGGTAGAACCAAACCCAAGTTGTATTTGATGTTTGGGTTAGAAAAACCCTAATCCTTCCATGGGTTTTGCTCATTGTTGGTTTAAGATGGTATTTGGATGTCATTGAGGGTGATTCCTATGTTTTGTTTTGGGATTTTGAGGATTTTTGGAGAAAATCACGAGTGTGGCGAAAATGCAGGCAAAGAATGTCAGCGTGGCGTGGGAACCCCATGCCGTGGCAAGACCTACGGCCAGGCGTGGGATCTATCTTGAGGTTGAGAGTCTTAAAAATGGCACCCCTCGGGTACGCCACAGCGTAGCAAATCTATGCCGCAACTTAGATACTATTCACAACAAGAAAATTTTGGATTGTTGTTCCAAAAGTCTCGTATTCGTACACCGATAGTTTAAGGACCCTAATAAATGATTAATGGGGATTCAAATAAGGATAAAACTAAATGAAAAACGTACCGTACCTTGCCGCCTCGGCGAAGCGAGTTAGTCTTTGGGCAGACTTAGTGTCTTAACCCAAAACCGTTAACGAAGATAAATTTGTCATTCACTAAAAATGTATAATAATTGTTTATCCACTAAGAGTGGCGTAATTTTTATTGACTAAGGACGGGTGAGGATCACCTAACCTAGGACCAAGATCGAAGGAAAGGAAACAAGAGTTGACAGCTTCGGTTTGTTCACTGAACCTCTATCCTTATTTCAAGTGTTTTGGTAGTTTACCAAATAAATCTGAAATGATTATATGGAATGAGTTTATCTTTGAAATGATATTACGAAAGTGCATATAGATTTGAAAATGTGATATTTGAAATGTTAACAATTAATTGCATGTGTGTGATTAATTGAATTATAAACGAATTGGTCAATTCTTGACATCTTGAATTGAATCGATATACCAAGCTTTGACCAGCATGAGGACCGCAATCGGCATCCATCATTAAGGCAAACCGAAATTGTGCAATGTCCCACATGGCGAGATGCACCAATCGGCATCAATCATGATGGTGTATGGCATTGTTAAAATGTCCCACTTTGCGGGATGAACCAATCAGCATCTGTCATGATGGCGTATGGAATTTTTAAATGACCACTTAGCGGGATGCACTAATCAGTATCCATCATGATGGGAGACCGAAATTGTTAAATGTGTAAGTACATTGCAGATGATAAAAGAATGGGATTCATGACCCAGGTCGAGTCATAAATGTAAGGTGCATAAAAGTGAAATAACAAACTTGATGAGTGTGAATGGGATTTAGTAAACTAAATACATCATTGGGAGTATATGTTTGAATCTCATGATTTGGAGTTAAGTAAATTGAAGCATGTGAAAATGCATATTTGATATGATCGATGATTTTGTAAAATGAAAGCATGTGAAATGAATAAGCATGAGTATAGTTTGATATAAAGGCATGGTTTATGATAAGTATATCATGTTAAAAGCGAAAATTTGAGATAGAAGCGTATAGAACCACTAGCGTGAAAAATGCTTAGTGTGTAGTTTATCTATGCACAGGTTTAGGTAAGCGGGAAATAAAGGCGAATCGAAGCGAGAGTCATAGAAAGTTGCGGCGTATAAGTATACCCCATCATATGCATATCATTTCTTTTGAGCGTGTGACACGTGAACAAAAGAGTTAAACTCTAAACTATTGTTTTGTATATCATTTTGTAAAGGCATGATACGCCATTTTGTAAACAAATTGTATAAGAGTAAATGTTTTTAGGCCTACCATTTGAAAATGCTTCCGCGTAATTGAAAACCCTCAAACGAAATGACATAAATAAAATGTTTTGATAAGATAAATGAAAACGTTGGAGTAAACCGGGCTCCAGTTCAATTCCGCCATTCGGGTTGGGCCGGGCATTCGGGTCACGACACTTTTGAAAAAAAAAACAAATAAATAAAAAGAATTAAACGAGCATCTTAGGCAGGTTGGATTAGCGTCGGGTCGGACCGAAGCAGGTGCTACAAACGATGACTAGTTGATCAAAAAAATTCACTGTAACTGTAATTAAAACTGAATAAAAATTAATCCCAGAAAATTCCCAGTTTTCATTCTAGTTCACACAAATATGAAGCTTGATTATCATTAGAATCAGCTCGGAATTTCTGTTCAAATCTACCTTTACTTCTAAAAGAAAGAAAGGAAAATAAAAAAAAAGAAAAAGAAAAAATATATATTTACAAAGAGTTTTCCGCTCTTCCAAAAAGCTAAACGCTGGTTGAAAGCTACTGAAAAGCTCTTGATCCAAAGATGATTTTTTTTTTTTTTTTTTTTTTTGGCCTATCTCCTTCTATTTATAGGGGTCATAAATGTTGGGCCTGAATTCAGGGCTGAATTTGTGGTTCCCTTGCAGGCCTAATGAGTGTCTTTGTCGCGACATTGTTTGTCTGTGTCGCGACATTGTAGCTTCACTTGTCGTGGCTTTGTCGCAACATTTCTGCCATGTCTTCAATGTCTGCCTTTTGTCAAATTTGTTGCGACAAAGTTTATGAATGTTGCGACATAAGGGTAGTTCTTAAGCCTTCATCCTTGTTCTGAGTTTGTCGCAAAAATTCTTCCTTGTACTCCTCTTGAGTGATTGTCACGACCATCTTTTCTTATGTCGCGACATTGTTTTAGTATATGCCTTAATTCTCTTTTCTATAATTTTCAAGACAATGGAATGAGTATTGCGACACTGTTCTTTGCCCTTTATTCAAGTTGTGTCGCGACATACTTTGGAAATGACGTGACAAAGTTTCAAGCGGCCCCTAATCTTGTAATTGTCGCAACATTGAACTTCTGATTTACTCAAGTTTCCATGGCCTATATTGTTAAGTCTCACGGATAGTTGGCAGTGGCGACATTACAAACTTTCTCGCAACAATTGTTCTTGAACTTTTTCCAACTTTTGTCGCAACTCAAGGTATGACTGTCGTGACATACTTCTAGTCTTCTTCCTTCTGTTTTGTCCCAACAATGGATTTTATGTCACGACGATTCGGTGCTTCCTTGTATTCTTAAATGCGATATAATTCTAGATGTCGCGACAATGTTTCTGCCATTTGCCTTGTCCTTTAGCCATAAAAATTCATTTCCATGTAATAATAGAAAATTCAATTCTTCTTCTTATATTATGTCGCAACAAAGTTGTGAAATGTCGCGACAATATATCGACTATCATCTTACACTTTGCTTTTTCTTTGTTTCGACACGGTTACGCATTTGTAATGAGCCGCAGGATTTCCTTTAGGTTTGTCGAGAACGATGCTGTAATTACGTCGCGATATACTTTGCATTTCTGCCAACATTTCTACTTTTCTTAATGCTTTTTCTTTCTTTTCTGCTTCTTTTCTTTAAATTCCTACAAAACACAATTTTGGGTGAAACTCCATAATTTGGCATTATATTAGACATTAAACCTTAAAATATAAGTGAAAAATAGGCTTAAAATTAGATGAGAGTTAGACTCATCAATCAGTAACAATACCAAAATATTAAAACTGTTCATAGAGGCATCGCAAAACCAGAATCACAAACTAGATATTCATTGAAATTCACCCAATAAACAATACCAAAATGAAAAATGCAAGAAAACATGGGAAATTGGGAACATACTTTGGAAGAAGACAAAAAGCAACAAGGGTATCCTAGAAGATGAGAGGTTGGAGATTTATGGGGAGTTTATTATAACCACCTCTCATAATGAAGCTCAAATCCTGCTAGACAAAAGGGTATTGATAGATTCGAGGAAGAGAGTTAGTAGATGCCTGATTCACACATTCAATCTATATTGTACAAAGTATATAATCCCAAAGAATGCTAAAAGTTTTCAAAACCTATTGAATGATCACAAAAATAATCTGTGAGACCATAAAAAACACGTACCTAATGGAGGTTTCCTATTGAGTGATCTCGCCCTATAACCTTTTTATCTTAGACCTAAAAGTGGGAAACCTGAGGGAAGTGGAGACTGGAGTGATCGAACGGTAGAGTAGAAAAGAGCCTTGTTGCGTTGATGATGGAAGAGAATTGTCACCACTTAAGGTTAAAAATTAAGGTTAGAAGAAGTTATTTTCAAGGGACAATTTTGGTATTAATTAATTTCACAAGGGGTAACTTAGTAATTTCACTAGTGGAGTGGAGACGGGTATTACATATTTTGAACTTGAACTTTTCTCAAACCCAAATCGGGTTTGAAAATCCATTCCCAAACCCGCCCATGCCCGTTTAACTTTTTCCTAAACCCGTCCTAGTAGGGGCGAGGAGGGTACCCGAAAACCCCATCCCATTATCATCCCTACTTCCATTGTGGTTTTTATCCATATTCATTCACATATTCCCAAGGTCATAGCTCTAAACTTAGCTTCATCACTTGATCTAGCCATAACTTATTGCTTTTTACTCCTCCAAGTTACCAAATTTCCTCCCAAGAATGAACAATAACCAAAAATAGATCTTCCATCAAGAAAAGAAGGCTCAGTCTGTATCAATATAAATTTCTACCTCCATTGTCTTAGCTTTAGTAAACAATAACCCTATTCCAAGTGAATTCTTCAAATATGTCACAATACTTATGGCAGCTATTAAATACTCTACATTTGGATTGTGCATAAACTGACTTACAATCCCAACAACATAAGAAATATCAAGGCGTGTGTGGGATAAGTAAATGAGTTTTCCAACCCACCTCCGATAGCTCTCCTAATTCATAACTTCTCCTATAATTTTCCTTACCTTATGATTGACTTCCATAAGGGTTTTAATAGCTTTACTCCTAAGCATACCAATCTCTTTCAAAAGATGTAAGACATATTTCTTTTGAGATAGAAATATGTCTTTTCTCGATCTGGCCACCTTTATTCCCAAGAAATATCTCAAATTTCTCAAATCCTTAATCTCAAATTCTTTAGTCAGTTTTTCCTGCAACCTTATTACTTCATTCTCATCATTCCCCATGAGTATAATGTCATCAACATAGACAACTAAGGCTATAATCTTCCCATTATCTCCATGTTTGAAAAATAACATGTGATCCCCTTGACTTTGATGGAAGCTTTTATTGTAAAAAAATCTTGTGAATTTCTCAAACCAATCTCTTGGCGATTGCTTGAGCCTATACGAAGATTTATTAAGTTTGCAAACTTTACCAACTCCTATTGTATTCTCAAAACCAGGTGGAACATTCAAACATTATTTTATTTTCAAATAGTGAAGAAAATAATAATTTCATATACTTGAAGTTGGGATGTCCTAATCTACAATGTCGTCTCATTATTTCGTCCTTATTCCTTGAATTTCTCTCGACTTGCAGTGCTTGAGTTATCTTCTCCTCCTCAAGAATAAAGAGACCATCCACTTCCGTAGCACTACCAATCCTCTTCTCTAAAACCATATTCTGAAAAATATAACCTGTTGATTTTCCCTCATTGTTACCTTATTTATAATTTATTTTATGTTTAGTTATGTAAGGATATAAGGGGGTTAGAGAATCCAAATTTTCCTATTTGGAGAATCCAAATTTTCCTAATCCTGTTTTTCCTATATGGTTGTCATGATTCTCTGATTTTTTCTTCCTTTTTTGTTACCATTTTAGTCATGAGGATCATGTATATAATGATGTAATATTCTTCAATTGATTTAATGAAATTTGAAGATTATTCTTCCTCAAAATCTTCATGGTATCAAGGCATGTAAATTGGAGCAAACAGCTCCATCTTTGAAGTCTCTTCTCATTCTAATCAAACAGCTACTCTTCCAAATTCTAGAAATTCTAGAACGTTTGAAAATATTGCTCTTCTTATCACCAACCATACACTCAATGGCCAAAACTTTCTCCAATGGTCTCAATCCTTTAGGATGTTTATTTGTGGTAGGGGCAAAGAAGATTATCTCATAACGGAAATTCCAATTCCAAAGAAAGATGATCCAGGTTACAAGAAGTGGAAGGCTAAAAATCATCAAATCGTGTCATGGCTCATATATTCAATGAATGTTGATATTGGTGAGAATTTTCTTCTATATGAGACTACACAAAAAATTTGGGAAGCTGTGAGAGAAACCTACTCCAATTTTGAAAATACATTAGAACTCTTTGCAATTGAGTCCATCCTTCATGATCTACGACAAGAAGACCTCACAGTAACACAATACTTCAACATACTCATCCATCATTGGTAGCAACTAGACATCTTTGAAAGCCATCAATGGAAGTGCCTCGAAGACAATGCTTTATATCCCAAAATAGTAGAGCAATATTTAAATTCCTAATGGGTTTAAACAAGGATCTAGATGATGTTAGAGGTGGAGTGATGGGAACTAAGCCTCTTCCAAGTCTTCGAGAAGTTTTTTCTAAAGTTCGCTGTGAGGAAAGTAGGAAAAAGGTCATGATGGGTGGCCAACATTCATCACCAACATTGGAGGGATCCGCATTTGTTGCCTATGCTTCACGCCCTCCATGTCAGTAAAATACTCTTCAACAAAGGAAATGAAGACCTTGGTGTGATCATTGTGCTAAACCTAGCCACACTAAGGACACATGTTGGACAATACACGGCAGAATAGCTAATTGGAGACTATCCAAGTCAAATTTTGATAGAGATAGTCGTGCAAACTCAACCACTGTAGTCAAGGAACAACCACCTGCTGCTAAGTCAAGTCCTTTCACCAAGGAACAACTTGAAGTGCTCCAAAATCTTCTAAACAACACACTTTCTCAACACATTATTGTTGCCCCATTTACTAGCATGCATGCACAAGCAAGTAATTTATTTTCTTTATTCTCAACGAGGGATAAATGCACAAAAATTTGATTACACTAAGGGAATTTTGGGGGAACCATAAGTATGCAGAGATGAGTCTTGGGTCTTCGACACTACAAACTGGGATGTCATACCCAAATCTTTGATAAAGGACGGCAGCCGGCTTTTGTTCTCGCCCTTTACTGTGTGGTTTCCTGGATCGACGGGTCTCAACTCTCACCGAAATCGTTTAAATTTGCAGCTCTATGTCTCAAACCCGGGACAAAATTTAATGACCAATGAAAGCCGGACTTTGATAATCACTACTTTATTTAGCGGGCTTTTTCCTCAAAATGTGTATTTTTTCAGAGACCTGGTTCTAGGAAGAAGATTGCAATGTCGGAGATGCCTCTAGACTTGGCCCCCTCTCAAGATACTTCAAATCTAGAAAAAGCCCCACCAAATTCCAGCAAAAGGGTCCTTCTAAAAGTCGATCACTTCATAATTTCAGTCCTAAGTTTGTTTTTAATTCAAGTGTCAATAAAGATAGTGAAGTCATGCTATGGCACTATCAATTGGGTCATCTAAACTCGTACCTTGAAAAGTTGTTCCCTTATTTATTCATCAATAAAAATTCAAAAAATTTTAACTGTGAGATTTGTCAACTTACAAAACACACTAGGTCTATCTATCCAAGTGTCCCTATTGCCCATCAAAACCATTTTCCTTAGTTCATAATGATATTTGGGGACCCTCTCGAGTAAAAAATATTAATAGGGCACGATGGTTCATGACATTTATGGATGGTCATACACAACTCACTTGGGTTTTCCTTATGAAAGAAAAATCATAAGTTGATAGAATATTCTGAGCATTCAATTCCATCGTCCAAACTTAACTTGGTCATTTCTAACATCCAAATGCTAAATCCGTTTGTCGCTAAGGAGTATTTCTATTCGGGGCTTCTAGTATACTTGCAAAACAGTGGAATCGGGGTCTAAATACTTACGTGTCAATACACTCAACAAAATGTGGCTGAGAAGAAAATTCTGGCCATTTGTTGAAGTAGCCCAATCTCTTAAGGTTTTCTACCTGGTCTCAAACACTCAGCCAATTCTTACTTCCTGATATTATCTCATCAATAGGTTACTTGATATGTCCAACACCCTTATATACTCTGTGTTCTTTGTGCTTACTTATTTAGTCTGTACTTGTTAAGTGTGTTTCTTGTTTCATACATATTATTTGGTTTGTCTTGATCTGAAATGGTGCAATCAAGGTGAGTGTTGGAGACTAAGACGGAGGATCAATCCTATCAACATCGCGACGCTCCAATTGCCGCGACGTCGCATATCTACTATCAGGTTTGCAGCAACATTTAACCAACCTTCATCATTCAACGACGCGATGTCACTTAGAGTTGTTTGCCAAGTTTTTTAGAAAAAAGCTGAAATCATAATAAAAGATATAAAATTAAATGTATACAAAAGTCAAGAGGGTATGAAGCACAAGACTAATCGTAATAGAGTTTTTCGCTTTTGATTTACTTTTTCTCTCGTCTTCTGCTTAACTGTATGAATTCCACAAACATGATGCATTCCTTTTCGATTATGAACTAACTCATTAAGCTAGGGTTTTGATGTAACCCTAATCTTGGATTGATGGATTAACATTAATTTATATATTCAATTTTATTTCTTGCAATTATTGAACGTTCTATTCTATATGAATTATGCTTCAGAGCTTGATCAGATATGGGTGAGTTCAAGTGGTATGTTTGAGATCGATAAGATAAACTTTGTGACATGAACAAGATATCAGATAATCAATCAAAGTAGACACGCTGATTTTACATGTGGTAAAGGGCTCGCTGGTAATGCATTTGATATTTTAATTGAGGAAGTGCAGATGCAAATACAGAATCCTCATTATTATGATAGGTGCTCAAATGCCCACAGAGATTGAGTACATAAAAGATCAACTCATTTGATCAATAGTAAATGGAAAAAGGATATAATCCGCAGATAGCTTATCTAAATATCCACCAATCCGATCGTGAAGTTAAAGCCCTATATTTAATCGGATTGGAAAGAATGCAATCTTAGTTGTCTTTAAATATTACTATGTTCAGCTTGCCTTACGTTGATAGATCTAAATGAATATTAGGTAAATTGGTTCCAATTGACAATCAGACTCTTTGTGGGACGACTTGACTTATCACTTCACTTACTTTAAACTGATACAGCAATTTGCTATTAACCTGGTGATTTTATATAAAAGAGTTTCAAAGACTGTCAAGTTTTTAATGCTTGTTGAGAGTTTCAGACAAAGTGCCTAATATTGACAATAGTTTACTTAGATATTACTTTAGAGAATTTGTTTTTTTTTATTATTTATTATTATTATTATTTTACTTTAAATTTTATCTGACTAAGAATTCTATTAGTGTACATTGGGGAGTTTCAGGGAGTTTCAAGTACTTGTATGCAATGCATGCGCAAAGGGAACAAATTTCCCTTTGATCCCAAATCGAATGTAAACAACTAGAGTGACTTTGAGAGAGAGAAGAGTGTTAGACACGCATAATCGCTATCTTGCTAACATGGTAGAGAACTTAGTTTAAAACCTCAATATATGGAGGGAATGGAAATGCCAAAGTAAAATAGAGGAAATAATAATGCTCATCGGCCGCGGTTCAAACCGAATGACCGCATATGCTATCGGAGGAATTCGTGATTACCACCTACAAATTACAAAGTCTCAGACACGTTGCACTCCAATCCATGGGAATAATTTTGAACCAAAGGCTATGACACTACAAATCTTCACCTGGTGGCATTTAGTTTGCCGGCCAACAAGTGAAGATCCCTAACACCACTTGACAAGATTCTTAGAATCGCGAATTAATTGACTAATTTTTTAACATAGACCAAATCGATTTAAGTAATTAGCACCAATCCAAAGACTTTTTGAGCCCCATTGAATGCCATAAAACTTGTCAGATCAAATTTTGATAAAATATGTGTTTTAGCCCTTTTAAAAAGATCTATTAAATTGATTTTGGTCCAATCACCCAAAGTGCACAGGCTACATGGGCACAAAAATATATCAAGTCCATATCATCCCATGAGAATTGATGATAAATCTAAAGATCAAGTATCCCATCTACCAAGATCTTTGCTATTTCAGAACCTGCAGTTAAAACATTTGGTTCTAAACTAAAGCAAAAGTAAAACTAGATAAAACTCTATAACTACATGTGCAATTCAACAAATGGATTGAAAGTTCACCGGGTAAAGTAACACCGGTATAGATCAATGTAATAATTATAAATTTCTCGCATCATTTCTTATAACATAGCTCACCATTAGTTTGAAATCGAACTCAAGCCAAAGACGAAGGGTAATATAGTTCGATTTCTCCATAAACCATACATATTTCACTAATTAAAGATCCATATTCATTTCTATTGATACGTGGGTTCATTAATCACATTTGTAGAATAGAAACCTCTTTCTAAAAATCTTGGTGTTTTTCCTTTTTAGTACTTCATACCTATTTCTTAGGACTAAAGACTTCTTGCCCCTATAGACAGGATATTACAAGCCTTCTCCAATCTAATTGGTAACTAATCTGTCTAATTTGATAATATTCTCTATCTCCTTGATTAGATCTATGCTGACACGAGATTAAGATCCTCTCATCACATTGAGAAGAAACCTCTGATCAATTAAATTGATACATCATCCAACTATCCTCACACCACAGTGCAAGTTAGTGATCATCTAAGTGATCTTTGTGAGTTTAGTAGTTCCATAATATTAGTCTAACATACTCCCAAGTAATCGTTTCCACACTCGTGAATTTCCATATCGTGTCATTCGAGGGCTTCCTGAAATCGGGAGCAAGATACATTCTTTTCGGTACACTACCAATATTTTGAACAAGTAGCTTTAAGAACAAAGCATTCACCAACAAATCCAAATTTCAAACTATGACCGTCTTTCTGGTTGCCAGAAAATAATAATTAAGATTAATCCATTCCCGCATAGCTCGGGCCTTCAAAACTGGATCACAAATAACAGTGACTAACTGATCAGGTAAATTCACTTAAATTGCAAACGAACTAAAATACATGAACTCTCGAAAATTTCCAAATTCATTAAATCGGACAGTAATGAAAAACATAATTTTACAGCAAACCTAGCTCAAAACTTCACACCAGATCATTGTTCAATCCCAAAAAAGAACTAGCTAAAATGCTACTCTAAAAATTAAACAAAAGAAAAGAAAAATAAATAAAAATAAAAGAAAATAATATACAAGAGTCTACAGCTACCCAGAAGTTCCTGGTTTTGCGAAAGCTACACACAGTGTCCTAGATGGGTCTATTTATAGATTTTTAAATGATGGGCTACACTTCTAGGCACAAATTGTGGATCCCAAAAAATTTTTGCCTAATTAGTAGCTTTGTCACGACATAGTTTTCATCTCTATCGCCCAGCATCTTATCGTGGCATGCAATTTCTGTCATGACATATTTTTATGCTTTCTTCTTGAATTCTATCACGACATAATTTGGCACAGCTGACATAGTTCTAATGCGTTGTTCGTTTATGTCACTAATTAGAGTGTCTTTGTGTACGATAATTCTTGATCCCTTGCAGCTTTGAATACTTGAATAGTATGTTGCGATAGCAAAATTCTTTGTCTGATTGGTTTCATCAAGCACAATAGTTGTGTAGCTAATGTAGAATTTGTGTGTCACACAGAAGTTTTGATTCTTTTCCGCTTTTTATCGCGACAGAGTTTTGGAATGTTGCGGCATAATTTGACAATTTCTTGTTCCTGACTGTGTCGCGACACTCTTCTGTTCACTTCCAAGCATTCCTCTTCAATTTATGTCGCGACCTAGCTTCCAATTGTTGTGATAAAGAATGCTACCTTGAGTTCTTCATTCATTGTCGCAACATAGTAAATAATGTTGCGACATTCTTCTAGTGGTTTGTTTCAACCTTTTTCGTGACATAGGTGTAAACATTGTCGCAATGTAGAAGCCTACGCTTGCTTGGACTACTCGCGATAGACTTTTTCTTTGTCGCGACATAATCATCTTTGATCCTAGTTGCTAGCTGAACTGTTTGTTGCAACATTGAATTCTTTTTCGTGACATACTTTTCTAGGTTGGTCTCATGTCTCTTCCTTTTTCCGGGTCGCGGACATAAAACTTCTTCCGCCACGACAGTCAGTCTCTTACTGGGCACTTTATTGTCGCGACATAATCTTCTTTTGTCGCGACAGAGATTTCTACTTTGTTTTCTTTACTGTGTCGCAACATAAGTTTCTGTGTCGCAACATAAGTTTCTTGAAACAACAGTAGCCGTATTTGTCACAACAAAGTTCACTTCAACCTCATGTTGTGTTTTTCGTGACTTAAAAATTCTCTGTCGCGATAAAGTCTTCTTATCCTTCATTGCTTACTCTGAATGTTGTATCGCGACATAGTTTTCTTCTGTCACGACATATAATCTAGCCTGCCTCACATAAGTCAAAATGTTTAATTTAATACAGGAAACTTTGCTGCGTGCACTTGTCTCTTCGACTTGTTCATTGTTTTGTTATTTCTATCATAAATAAAACTCTTCAAGCATTTAAAGAAATTTCTTGCCCTTCAAAGATGATCATGGATTTTGTGTCACGACATAGTTGTCTTTGTCGCTGTATTGCAGCTTTTCAAGTATCTTCAATCTTTATGTCAACAGAGTTGTGAGATGTGGCAACATGAGTTTCATTGCCCTTCGCTTGGATCAATGTCGCGATACAGAGTAATTAATGCCACGACATTCTTATTCATGCACTCTTCCAAATTTTGTCGCTACATAACCGCCACTTATCAAAAAATTATGTCGCTGCTTGTCTTCATTTCTCGCTTTGTGTTCCGCCTGATCCTGTCATACATAACTTTTGCTGGTTCTATTGGGATTCTATCACGACATTCTAAAACTATGTCGCGGCAAAGAATTCTACCTTGGCCAATTTTCTGCTTTTCTTGTTGGAATTATCTCCTTTTCATTTAAAACCTGCAAACAAAAAGGTTGTGAATATTCCATAATTCAACATAAAAATGAATCATAAACTTCTAGAAATATGCCAGAAAAATGGATTAAAAATAGGTGAGTTTAGGACTTATCAGCGACAACATGAAATATAATAGGGTAATAGAGGAGGCCATACGGTTCAGACTATTTCTGCTATCCTCGAGTTTACGCAGCTACAATGGCTAACTTCAACCACCCGACTCCATCATAAGTCATGTGATTTGGTCCATAAATTTTGAAAAAGTATCGCTTCTACTAAGACTCCAGACAAACGTGGGATAGAGATTAACAAATTTTTCCCAAAGGATATACGTTTAACCGAAACTCGATAGACGCAAGGAATTACTAAGAGTGTTCCACTGGCTGGTTAACCAAGTGGATGAAAATCTATAATTTTTATACTGGCTTCAATGCCCATGCAAGACATATGATTGATACCTTAGTTGGGGGTATTTTCTTGAAAATGACGACACAACAGGCTTTCGACTTGTTGGATGGAAAAGCAACAAACAGTTATCAATGGTCGCAAGAAAGAATGGAAAAAGGGAACAGAAACGGTGGAGTAAATACTGATGTGGAACAAAACCAACAATAGTCACCCTTCATGGTGATCAACGGGCATACAAGAGGAATTAATAAAAAGATGTACTAGCGGTTGACAAGTCTACTTCTGCATACTCATACCTTGGACAGAGAAAACAGAAGATACCTATCATCCTAGGTAAATGTGCTTTTTAATAACAATTAGAAGAGCTTAATTGATGTGCGGAAAGGAAGAGTTAAGGTCAGAGAGTACAACATGAGAGGCGGATCTAATGTGTTGAAGGCAGACGCCCACAAGAGTGACTCTTACTATCATATTGAGAACATCGAGGCTATAGTGTCTAACCATGAGGATACAGATGATCCCTTGGAGACTAGCCTCCTATAAGATGATTTGTTAGAACTAGATGATGAAGCAAAAGCATATGTGTAGCGGATGAATTCCTTTGAAGAGAACCAAAGGAAATACTATGAGCCTCTTAAAGAAAGTGGAAACTAATTAGTACCATCTATTGAGAAGGCACCACATCTTGAAAAGAAACAGCTGCCCAAGCATTTACGGTATGCATATTTGGGAAACTCTTCTACATTGTTGAATATCATCTCAACATCACTAATTCAAGCCCATAAGAGTATGCCGCTGGTATATTAAGGATCAGAAGTTTATCGGTGGTCACTAGTCGACTTAAAAGAACTCGAATTTTCATGTGTACGCATCCATCTCCTATTAGAAGATGGTTATGCTTCAGCAGCAATAAAGAAGATCGAATCTATAATGGCGAAGTCATTTAAAAGAAGTTTTGAAGTGGTCGATGTCGGGGGAATTCCACCATTTTCGACAAATTTCATGGGTAAGCTCATATACATGTAGTTTTAAAGAAAGGTGGAATGACTATTGGGAGAACTGAAAATAATGTTTTGCTTCCTTCAAGAACAAAGGATCGATAGAAGATCAGATCACTATAGAAAAGCTAAATAAGGCTACCCGTAGCTTAATTCATTTTCCTCTTCCTTTCTTGGATCAGATGTTGGACAGATTAGCTGGCCATGATTATTACTGCTTCCTAGATGGATACTCGGGCTACAATCAGATAGCCATCACACCCGAGGACCAAGATAAGACAACCTTACATGTCGCATGTAATTACTGCATTCCTCACAGATGCTCAGCGCATGAATGCCTGTGTACCTTTTAGTGGTGTATAATGGCCATATTTCGAGCAGGTGGAGAGGATAACTGAGGTCTTTATGGATGACTCTCAAGAGTAGGGTTCAATATGATAACCTGCCTGAGAACCCGAGAGCAAGATTGGCCTGGATGCAGGAGACCAACGTGGTTTTGAACTGGGAAAAGTGCCACTTTATGATACGAGAAGGTATTGTCCTTGGCCATAGAATTTCCGCATGGGGAATAGAGGTAGATAAATCAAAGATAGAAATCATTGAGAAGCTACCACCCCCCACTTCACTCATAGGCATACGTAGCTTCTTAGGACATGCTGGGTTCTATAGGAGGTTCATCAAGGATTTTTCCAAAATAGCTAAGCCCCTTTCAAATCTTCTCGTGCAAGGGGTGCCTTTTGAATTTGATGAGCAATGCAACCAAGCCTTATGTACCTTGAAAGAGAAATTGATTTCGGCACCTATAGTAGTCACACTAGACTCGAGCCGCCTTTGAAAACTTACGTATGAAGCGCAAGTGACTACGCCATAGAGTAGCTGGAGGCGCAAAAAGGACATAGTTTTTTATGCTATCTACTATGCAAGCAGAACTTTGAACGAAGCACAGCTCAACTATGCAACTAAAGAAAAAGAAATATTGGCTATAGTATTTGCTTTTGATAAGTTCCAGCCATACTTCATTAGGAATAAAATGATTGTCCATATTGACCACTCCGCCATAAAGTACCTCTTGACTAAAAATGATGCAAAATCGAGGTTGATAAGGTAGGTGCTTCTACTATAAGAGTTTGATGTAGAAATCAAAGACAAGAAGGGAACATAAAACTTAGTGGCAACAATCTATCCGCATCGAAGGTCCAAAGAATGAAGTACAGATAATGTAGATAATCCTTTCCACGAGCAACTCGTTAGCCATTTCTCGATTCGAGCCTAGGAACCAGGTTTGCGTACTATGTAAATTATCCGGTAGCGGCTTAATCTCCCGAGTTCATTATTATCAACAAAAGAAGATGTTCTTCGCAAACTTAAAACATTATTATTAGGAAGAACCATTTCTTTACAAACATTATGTTGATCAAATAATTAAAGGTCCATACAACAGGAGGAAATGGAGAACATACTCATTCATTGCCATTCCTTTGAGTGTGGGGGACATTTCAAAGGAAGTAGAACATCTACCAAAGTGCTTCAGTCGGGATTTTATTAGCCTAGTTTGTTCAAGGATGGCCATGCGTTCATTTCAGCTTGTGACAAGTGTCAACGAATGGGAAATATTTCAAGAAAATATGAGGGTCCGTTGAAGGGTATCTTGGAGGTCAAATTATTTGACGTTTGGGGGATAGATTTCATGGGTCCTTTCCCCTCTATGTACAACAATAAATATATCTTGTTAGCAATCGACTATGTGTCCAAGTGGGTAGAGGTCATCCCGACCTATACCAATGATGCAAAAGTGGTTATCAATTTTCTCCACATAAATATCTTCACTAAATTTATAACACCCGAGGCATTAGTAAGTGATGAGAGTGGCCACTTCTGCAATAGACTTGTTGAGAAGCTCCTACTCAAGTACAAAGTACGCCATAAAACTGCGTTAGCTTATCACCCTTAGACCAATGGGTAAGCGGAAGCCTCTAACATAGAGATAAAAACTATTCTTGAGAAAACAGTGAATGGGTTAAGGAAGGATTGGGCAAAGAATATTGACAACGTACTATGGGCATACCGGACCGCTTTCAAAACGCTAATGAGGATATCCCCCTATAGGTTAGTTTTTGGAAAGGCTTGTCACCTACCAATAGAGCTTGAACACAAGGCCTATCGGAAAGAACTATAGAAGGTCGGGTGAAGGCGATATGAAAGCATCCGAATAACCAACTCCTCTTAACCTGAATTAGACAAACTAAAAGCTAATGCATACAAGCCAAAATTTACAAGGAACGAAC
Source organism: Tetrastigma voinierianum (assembly GCA_016808115.1). Taxonomy (NCBI): domain Eukaryota; kingdom Viridiplantae; phylum Streptophyta; class Magnoliopsida; order Vitales; family Vitaceae; genus Tetrastigma; species Tetrastigma voinierianum. Next base: position 373,718 of record JAEQBH010000319.1, read on the forward strand.
TAAAGCGTGGCACGACAAGCATATAGTTCAGAAAGAATTCTAGTCGGGATAAAAAGTGCTACTATTCAACTCAAGATTGAGGCTATTCCCAGGAAAGCTGAAATCAAGGTGGTCATGTCCTTTTGAAATAACCCAAGTTCTAATATTGGATTCGCTCCACGCAGGTGGCGATCCGGTCAACAAAATTTATACTCTGTCGCTTCCGCCACCGTACGTAGCTACCGCAAAGATAGCGGCTCTCAGATCTAAACACGTGATCGGTTTTCGCCTTACAAATGACTCGTATAACAGATTTAAAACGGTGAGGCTTTACTGGATTTCTGATGGTATAAAAAGTGTGGTTGTCATTGCCACACCTAACTGAAAGCAGCTAAAATAAGAGAAAAGAAGACCTTGAAGTTTTGAGTCACACAGGCGATGGGGTTGCAGAGGTGTCCTCGGTTATTTCTCGCACAGTGGCAAAATGACATAGTCATTTCCAAACCAGATCTTTGTTTAACTTTAAACCAACCCTTAGTAATATCTCGTTTGAACCATAGCATTTATCGAGCATTTAATGTTCCTTCACTGAAAATAAAGCATTTAACCTTACTTTCGCTCGTGAATGATATCTAATGGATGTCGCTGTATCTACCATTAAGAATACATCAACCCTAAAGCATGCCAAGTATATTGACCAAAGAAAATACATTAAATAGCATTTAAACCTAGTTTGAAAGTTTAAACATTAAATACGCAAGACCGCTTCATGAAAACAGTAGGAACAATTCCATAAACCTAATATCAACTGGGGACCTTAGCAACCCTCCTCTTCATGTTTTGTATACGACAAAGATCCTTTGAGTTGTCATCCCCAAAGGGGTGTAAGGTCGGGCAATTCAGAAAACGAGGGAAGAGGAGAGAAAAGAGAAAACGTCCAAAACAGGGCCAGAATGAAACCAAGGCGGAAATGAATAGTTAGGTTACAAAATGTTCGCAACATGGCTTATATGTACCACAAACATGGTATCACTCAAACTAACCTAAATAATATGATTACATTGAGGGTAAAGAGGAATTAATCAAACTGAGTCGCTGGGATCACAAAACACGATGCGTCTTTCAAGCATGCATAATTTTCGCTATATAGCGGTACCTCCGCTTATGATAATGAAATTTCACTATCATAGCGATTCTTCTATGTAGCTTAAAATCTCACTATAGCTTGGCCTCATTATCATTGCAATCTCGCTTATCATTGCAAAAATTTCACTATGCCTCGTAAATTGCCTAATCTTCTATCGCCGTTTCCCGCATCCCCAAACAGATTATGCATCTTCCAGCTTGCAATTTCTTCATCCCAGGCTTGATGAAATCAATGAGAATTCATACGAACTCTGCATAAATCAAGACAATTTCGATGCTGGGCTTGATATGATGGTGAAGGTTTACAAACCCAAAACTACCAAAACAACCTCGAACAAAATCAAGAAAGACTAAAGGACCTACACATGTCAATCGGCTTAAATAATTTGATTAGTACGCAAAAAGCACTCAAAACCTATCTTAAATAGGACTCAAAATAGCACTTTTTGGGTACTAATTACACCCTTAACCGACACTTGCTAGTCCCTTAGCAATGCTAAAAACAATAAAGGACATGCAGGCTATGCTTTTGCAAAAAGAGTATTCTGTTCAAAAAGTGTGTACAAGGAGCTACCCAAAGATATGAAAATTCACTCTGAACAAAAACCATCATGAGAGAACAATTGCCATATAGGAACAAGTTTCGTGGCAAAGATCAATTCCAAGGAAGGTCAACTCGAACTTCCAATTAAAATCTATGTTTTTAGGGTAACCACCAAACTAATGTTACTAAGCTATTCCCTCCCCGCAACTGCCAATGCCAGACCTTAAACTGATGACCAACCTGTATAGATTCAACATACACTCTTATTTCTTACTTCGAACAGATGTGTGGTAAATGTTGAAAACCCGACTTCACCAAAACTGTAATCTGGTCCACCCATGACTCCCAACCCAATTAAGGTTTAGTGGCATCAAGCCAAAAGGATCTGGTCAGACCACCAACTCTTCTGTGCTTCACTCGACTCGAATGAATTCGAGATCCAGCACCTACAACTCGTTAAACTCCACCCATCCACCCATGTAGCGAACACTAAGCTGGTGACTCCAACTAGTTGGCTTAGGGTGATGAGTCTAAAAACTCATTAGGTTTTTAATCCATTTTTCTGACTTTATTATGAGATAAATGATGAATTGTTTGAAGAAAAGTGGATAATTACCTCAATTTCATTTTTGCAGAAAATACAAAGATAAACTCAAATTCCAGCAAAATCGAAGAAATCATCCCGGCAGCTGTAATCAAGTCACGACCGGAGTTAGGGTCGCATGTAAGTTTTTCTTCCGCGATAAGCCATCCCAGTCACACATCAACAAATTCGGGCCAAGAACAAATGTAAAACTTGAAACAAAATGAAGTCGCGACTAAGAAGGAGGTCGCGATAAAGAAGACGCGGGTTCGAGACTAAAGGAAATGTCAAATGAAGAATCTACGTCGCTACACACTTCTGGCGTCGACGCCAAAAGGAGATAAATGCCGCCACATACCTCAAGTCGCGACAAGAATCCGTCTATGAAACCACAAGAGAGGTCCTCAAGAAAAAGAAGTCGCAACTGCTTTTAATTAAAGTGGTCAATTGAAGTCGCGACATGCTATAATCGGGTCGTGACATGAAAACAGAACCCGGTCTTGACAAGAAAAATAGATGTCACACCACCTGGTCCGTGTCATAATTTCCAAAGTGAAGAGACAGCATAAGAGGAGGATGTCGCGACATCACTTTGATGTCGCCACTGGAAAAAATAGTTGGGAAGAAAGAAATCGGGCCGCAACCTAAACTCCATGTCGCAGCCACGCACGAGCCGAAGAATAGGAAGACAATGATGTCGCTACATCAAACTGAGGTCACGGATAAATACCGTAGGAACACCGAAAGCAAAAGAGGTCGCTGAATCGATCATGAGCACAATATTGTTTATGTCGCGACATCAACTTGAGGTCGCACATAGGATAGTGAGTTGGGCTTTTCTTTGATTTCCACCCGAACACATTTCCTGGGATTCTACTGGGATTCTTTTTACGTATAAATAGAAAGTTTTCGAATAAGATAGTAGTTTTCTCTTTCTTCACTACCCAAAGAAAGGGAAAAGAAAGAGAATCAAGTGTATATTTTAGAGTAGATTTTTATTTTTTTAGTTTTATTTTTCTGGGTTTTGAATCTTAACTGTAAGTGCAGGCTAGTAGAAATGGGATTGTTGGCCTGCTATTTTTCTTCAAGATACGTCGAAATGTATGAAATCTAGACAAAATTTCACCATTTTTCGTATTTATTGCAATTACGTTGGTCGTGGCGAGATCGCACTCCATTTCTTTGATTTGCAATGCAAGACCAGAGCGCAATTCAACCGGATTTGATTTACATTTAGTTGGGCGCCTTTCCTCGCACAATTTACTGAGAATTAATTTGGCTTAGTTTTTACTTTAATCGGTGTCGTTTTTTTAGTTCTGGATAAGTTCCCAATAGTAAGTACCTAGTACCAATTGAGGAATGTATCTACTCGAGATCCAGACGCCCTCTCAAGGCACACGTAGACTCGAGATTCCCGAGAGCCGAGAGCAATCTTTTCTCGGCACGCCTAAACTACCATTGACGAACTCGGCTGAGCTCGAGAGTTCATTTCGATAAATCCCCATTCGCCATAATTGAAGTCGAGGGGTGTATTTAACAATACTACAACGAGAGCCCACCTTAATCTATAGCACGCTCGATCCCCCGTGCCTAGATCTAATCAAGGGAAAGGGATAAACCCATAGATCTGGAGGTTGAGCCACCAATTAAGTAGTAGAAACTTAGCTAAAATCCTGAGGAGGTGAAGCAAAAGTTCTGCTGTCAACAGGAAACGAGTGTGAAGTATTGAGAAAGAAAAATACCCAGATCTTGCAAGAAAATGGAATACGGTACCGGGTTTGATCTTGTCTTCGAGAGAAGCAAGATAACAAGTGAAAACTAGAGAGATCCAATTCCACAATAATTAAGAAATTCGACAAAAAATCGACCCACATAGAACAAAGTAACTGACAGGGGTGCCGGGAATTGACTGCTCCATTGTATCTCATTGATAGTTTTCAAGCTCATGAACCGGATTCAATCCATTCTTTTATGTACAATTTATTTTTAGTCATTAACTTTTGTTCTCGCTTAATTGTAACATATCCAATAAGATAGGATTTTTAATTTTTGTCGTTTTGATAAAACATTCACTTTGATTTTTGAGTCCAAATAGTATGAAATTCTAGTAGTTGGGGTAGTTGAACTCGTAACGCTTATCAATCTCTTGTGGAATGAGATATCTGACTTAAGTATCTGTAGATTTAATACTTGTATATCTGTGCAATTTATAGTGTCACAGACTGTCCCTTATTTTTAATCCTGGAACATTAAGAGAAAATTATTTTAGCAACCAAATTATCCTAAAAGTGACATGGGTATAAGAGAATTAAAGGCTCTTATAGCTGTGTTAATTTGAGGGGTTTTAGCTCATATAGAAAAAGTGCAAACAAGGCACTGGGCTTCAAAGGCTTTCGCCATATACCCTCGACTGTGTTCGGGTGCCGGCAAAGTGTCACGGCTTTCCATTCTCTTTTTCTTCTTTCTTTTTCTTTTTGCCTTTTTTTTTTTTCTTTTTCATTTGGAAGACTTCATTGGTCTTCTTTTGTGAGTAACATAAACCTATTATGGGTTGTCAACGAATCTAAGGCCGGTTTTGCAAAGTAAAAAGAGGTATGCAGCTTCTCAACCTATTAATGAAAACTGATGTGCACTGTGTGATTAGAAGGAAGGTGGATGCTGAACAAGGTTGAATACTTTGGAATTTCAACCAACCAAAAACTTAATCATGCATGGAACTATTCTAGCATTATGGTAGCATACAGTGCTTCAATTTTTCAACTCAAGGTAAGACAAAACCACCACAATAAAGGGCCAAAAGAGATGCGAAAGAGAAGCAAACATTACTTTCAACACAAGTCAGTCCCGCATGGAACGAAAGTTAGAGGATGGAGTGGTACTCTCCCTCAATCAATGGCGCAGAGAAGAATCATCTCACTCGGGCAGCCGAGGTGTCACGCATGGCGGGTCGATGTTGTTGCAGCTACCAACACAAAGCAAAACATGCCACTCAACTGATTACCACAAGATTTTTAACAAAATAGAAACTTAAACAAGACTAAGATAACAATTAGCATCAGATGATCACAGAGCCACTCTAAACGTAGCCCTAGGTCTCAAGGAGGGTCCGTATGAGAATTTCTCCCCGACTACACCACAGACAACATGTATTTCACTCTTGTCCATTAACCTTTGATCACCCTATTATCATTTGGATTGAGTAAGTCTATTGAACCATTGGGGTGCTTGCTGAACTATGAATGGGCCCGTCCATCGCGACTTGAGCTTGGCCCGAAAAATACGGAGTTTGAATCATACAGAGGACTCGTCCCCTTGTTGAAATTCTGTTATCATTTGATCATGCCATTTTTTCGATCTTTCCTTGTAATCTTCGAAGTTCATAGGCATCATTTCAGATTTCCAACTCATCGAGATCAAGGAATCTTTTCGAGCCCTGACCACTTAACCATGTTCGGGCCACGCCACCATGCTTTCTGCACTCGATTTCCACTAAGATGACATGCCTTGCCATAGGACCAACCGGTTAAGGGGACATTCCCAAGAATCGCTTTTGAAATATGTTCTGTGAGGCCTACGCTGAATCAAGCAATTTGAGGACCAATCTTTTCTCTGCTGGTCGCTCACCACCTTCATTAGAATGGTCTTAATCTCCCGTTTAGCAAGCCTCACTTGACCACTTGCTCGAGGATGGCAGCTACTTGTGTTTAACACCATATTTAGCCAAGGAGGCTTCTGGAAGGTTTGTTACAGAAATGTGAACTCCCATCACTAATAATAATGGCTTTTTGGTACCTTAACCTGAAAAGATGTTTACTTTCAAGAGCACCACACTCGGGTGGTCAAGCCTTGTGGATTGGTTTCAACCCATTTAGACACATAGTCTACTCCCACCAATATGTATGCATGCCCATAAGACGTAGGGAAAGGTCCCATGAATCGATGCCCCAAACATCAAATAGCTCGACCATTAAAATTAGGTTAAGGGCCATCATATGACGGCGAGACAATTTCCCGAGCCTTTGGCATCTATCACATACTCGGCACATTTGGTGTGATTCTTTAAAAAGAGAAGGCCAAGAGGAAACCATACCGCGAAGACCTTCAATATCAACAGAAGCTAAAAGTGACTACCATGTGCACTCTCATGGCGCTGGGCTTAGAATTCTCGTTATTCTTCTTCAGCACACACTTTCTAATTATCCGATCTCGCACAATATTTAACAAGAAGGGCTCTTCCCAATAATAGGAATGACCGCTAAGAAATACTTCCTATCCTCGTTTCTTTCCAATCGATGGAATTCTCCTGCGTAAGGAATTAAGTAATGTGAGCATACCAAGGAGCTTTCTCCAACTGCATTAAATATTCTTCAGGAAATTCATCATTAATGGGCGGGCTATGAGTGTCATGGGCTATTGTTAATCTAGAAAGATGGTTTGCCACAACATTCTCTACCCCTTTGTCCTTGACTTTGTGTTAAATTTTTGAGCGGCAACCCATCTATCACTTGGGGCCTTTAGCATTTTGTCAATGAGATATTTCAAAGCCGAATGATCTATAAAACACTATATCGCACTCAACCAAGTATAAACGAAATTTGTCTGGCGCACTCACTACCAACAACTCTTTCTATGTAGTAGTATAGTTCCTTTTGTGCTTCATTCAGTTTTGTTTGCATAATAGACTACATGAGGTTTTCCACCTTCTCTTTGTCCAAGAACTGCTCCAATAGCAAGATCACTTACATCACACATCACCTCAAAAGGCAACTCGCCAATCAAGTTCGCACTATCGGGTGCAAGGGTCAAATGGGACTTCAAATTTCAAAGCTCTTCTCGATACCTTTTTCCTGCCAAATTTAGCATCTTCTCTAGTACTTATAAAGGGGCTTTAGCAATCTTCGAAAAACTTGATGAATCTCCTATAAAGCCTACATGACAAGGAATCGCCTAACTGCTTACACTATTGAGACTCGTGAGTTCGGAAATAAGTTCAACTTGCCTCATTAACTTCTATTCCCTCGGCTGAAATAACATGCCCCAAGATAACTCTTTAGTTCACCATAAATGGCATTTCTCCCGGGCTACACCAAATTCTTTCAATGCACCTCTCAGATAGCTTCAAGATTAGTCGACATTCTTCAAAATCACCTTCTAGATAGCTGATGTTATCCATGGTTACTTCCACATGCGTGCCCACCATATCAATGTTACTAAGCATACATCTGAAGGTATGTGGGTGCTGCAAAGACCAAAGGCATCCTCCTATAAGCATAAATTCCAATGGGATGGCGGTAGCGTGGTCTTTTCGATCTCTGAAGCACTTATCCGGGCATAATCGAATACCATCCAAGCAATAGAATGGGTATCCAAAAATCCTCTCGAAGAAGCCGATCAATGAAGGGCAAAGTGGGAAGTGATCTTTCTTGTTACTTCATCGAGCCTCCCATTCTATGCATACCCTCCAACCGCAGGTCGGGTAGACACCTCGCCTTTCATTTTTTACAAAGGGTCACCCCTCGGCTTCTGTGCACCACCGGGGTCGGGCTTTCTACCCAAGTGCTATCGATATGGGGTAATGATACCTACTGGCAATGAACTTCAGACTTCACGCGAACTTACTCTGATGTGAGGATTCAACCTCCTTTGTGGCTGCCTAATAGCTTTAGATTCTTCTTCTAAATAAAATGTAGGGTGCATTGTTACCGATGCCTTAAATCAGAAATCTTCCACCCCAAAGTTTGCATTTGTTCATTTTTGAGAGGAGGTGCAAAGATGTTATCCTCCTCACAGGAAGTGGCCTGCCAGTGATTTATATTACTAACCTGATAATCGCTTGTTTTCTCTTCCGTAAATTCATATTTCAATTCTTACGCTGTGGGTTCGAGCCCAACTTCGAGGTTCTTTTCTTCACCACCAACCAAGGTGTAGAATTTCTATTTTTTCTCCAAGACTCATTTAGCCCATGCATCGAGGTTCCTGTTTACAAGGCACCTCGATAACTCCTGGTTACATCTTGCACTTGTCGCCATTATCCCGGTTCTTCAAGAATTGTATCTATTATGCGCATTCTTCACAAATGTTTCCACTCGGTTGCATATGCCTTTACTCAAATGGAAGATATCGAAATTCTAAAGTCATATTCCCAAAAGTGAGAGTCAGATAACCCCATTTCTGAATTTATAATGGCATCTGGCGGCTGGCGAATGGCCTTCCCACCATGATGGGTACATGATCGGGCCCCTTAATCGCAAATCGGCTTTTATCAAGTAATGGCAAAATCCACCGGATAGTAGAATCGGTCCACTTGTATTAGAACATCCCCAATGGTCCCCTTCGTATTTTAATAGACTCATCGACCAGAGACAAAGCAGGATGGAAGTGGGCTTCGCATCAAGTCGCTTGTACATGGAATATGGCGTGAGGTTCACACTAGCTCCCAAGTCTAGTAAAGGCTTTTTCTGACACCAGTGCCTCATATTAATCAGAGAATTTAGACATCCCGGTCCTTATACTTCATAAAGTCTTTGCACTCAATGATGATAGCACTCACTTGCTCACCAAAAGGGCCTTTTATTCACATTGAAGCCTCTTTACCGTATATAAGTCTTTTCTAAAAATTCTCAGATACGTGGGGACTTGCCATCATCAAGAAGATGAATGTTAACCTTCACTGTCAGAGTACCTCTAAAATTCTTACTGTTAACTTAAATTTTTCTTTTTCTAAGTGCCCGTGAAAAGAGGGTACACTGGCTTCACCTCTTCCCTTGTCGGGCGTCTTCTTCCGTATCATCCACTGGGAGCCGCCTCGGCCGGGTGCTAGCACTCCCCGTCCCGCCTACCACTTCAAAGTCACACCGCTTGAATTAACCACCAGTGATTCGATCACCTATGAGCCTATCATGCATTCCCTTAGGGTTTTGTCAGGTCCTGGAAGGAAATTTCCCTTTTTCATAACCTCCGCTGCTGGGTTAGACAACTCTGAAATCTCGCACGTGTACCATCAATTTCTTGTTGAGGAGCTCGACCACTTCAAGTTTCGATTAGCTCAACATCCAACACCTTATTCCTCCATGTCGCCTACTACTTTGTTTAAATTTAGAATTGTCAATAGAGAAGAAGGTGGAGGTCAAGTTAGGCCGGTGGACAAACTCCACTACCTGCCTGGAGGCATATGTGGGGGGTTTTGGCTTCCATGATAGGTTCAGAATGATTCCTCCAATCGGGGTTATAGTCATATAAGTGAGCATTTAGGTGGCTTTATTTTGACCCAAGACACGGGCAGCCGCATTAAGTCCTTACTAAAGGAACTACTGACATGGCTCCCGTGCAGCTGTCGGATCGACAATTAAAACAAACCGGCCGAGATGCAGCAACCCATTCACCGCTGTATTTCAGCACGATTTACTTCCAGCCTCCAACCTCGGCCAAAGGGTCGCTTGTTTTCATCTCCTGTTCTGAAAAGCATAAATGCCTCCTTTCGTGTATCATGTACCTATTCTTTCCACTTCCTCGTTCCTTGGCTCATCCCATCCCCTTGGAAGCTCTGCCACATAATTCAAAAGTCCACGCTCTTATCCGCCCCCGTCGAAAGTCCCTCCACACATGTTTCCGAAATGTTTCTACGGCCGAGACATACCATCATAAAGATTCACCAGCCTCCATGTATCAAACCCATAGCGTGGATATGCATTGATGGCCCCCATGAATCTCTCCAGTCACTAATAAAACTTCATTATCGTAGGTCGAGTAAGTGTAGATTTGCCTCTTCAAACCGGGTTGCCTGGTTGCATCAAAAATTTCTTCAAAATTCAACTCGAAGATCGCCTACTTCTAATCGTTTCGGCCGTTGAATTGAGCCAAAATTTTGGCTCATTTTCGAGGGTTAATGGGAATGCCTCAACTTCAACAAATCCATACCTGGCTACACTCTTAAAAGTTATGCATACTCCTCAAAATCCCTGGACAGGTGTGTATGGATTTTCATTTTCATACCATGAAAAGTCGGGAGTAGGGCACCAACAAGGTCTCACCTCCACATCCTCGCAAATGGTATGATGCGTGAAGGTGCACTAACTTCAGAGGGTGTATGTGGTCCCTCATTGACCAGAGGCTCATTGGATTCAGGGAGCCGCTTACGATCATTGTCTTCTCGTAGAGGTGATCCATTTGCCACAACGCGGCACACCGACTCACAACCTTGCTCAATCAGGCACTAACTCTCGTACTACTCCGATATTCCTCTCATCCCAAAGGATGCATAAACACCGTGGATACAAAAAGAGATGAAGCAAAGAACAACAAAAAGGTTTCATTAAAAGATTAGTGTTAATAAAATAAAATAAAAGATCGTAATAATAAAATGTACTAAAGAAGGATCTGCGAGTAAAAACTTGAAAATTTAAGTCAATGAAATTCAAAAAGGTTTAAAGGTCACCAATACTGTAATGAGTACTATAAGTACCCATCAACTCATTATCTCAGAAGGTCTGGGCACCATCCCGCGAACGGCGCCATTTGATTCTGCGGGCATAGCAGTAATGACCCAAAGTCAACAAAATTTATACCTGGTTCTACTACCCGTAGCGTGAGCTACTACAAAGATAGCGACTCTATCGAACACATGGACGGGCGTTTTCATCTTGCTAAAAATGACTTGTATAATGATTTAAAATGGTGAGGGCTTTCATTTGGATTTCTGATCGTATAAAAAGTGTGGTTGTTGCTGTCAGCCTAATCAATCGAGCGCTTTAAAAATAATGTAAAAGAAGATCTTAAGCTTTTGAGTCACCAGTCGGGTATGATGGGGCAGAGGTGTCCTCAAGTTATTTCCTTCAAGATTAGAGCAAATGACATATTGTCATTTCCAAAACCGGATCTTTGTTTAACTTTAAAACCAACCCTTAGTAACATTCCTATTCGAATCCATAGCATTTACTGAGCATTTAATGTTCCAGCAGTTGAAAATACAGCATTTAACCTACTTTCAGTGGCTCGTAAATGACATATAATGGATGTCGTGTATCTACCATTAAGAATACACTGAACCCTGAAGCATGCCAAGTATCGACCAAAGAAAATACATTAAATAGCATTTAAACCTAGTTTGGAAAGTTTGAAATGACAAATACTAGCACTCGCTTCATGAAAACAAGAGGAACACCACAAACCCACATCAACTGGTCCTAGCAACCCTCCTCTTCATGTTTTGAGGTTTAATAACATCCTTGAGCCACATCCTCAAAGGGGTGTGTTTGACAGCCTAGAAAAAATGAGGTTATGAGAGAGAAGGAGAGAAAACAACCCAAAACAGTAATGAAATGAATCCAAGGTGAAAAGAATAGTGCTAGGTTAGCAAAATGTTCTGGCAACATGGCTTATAGCCCCACAAACATGCGAAAATACCAAACTAACCTAAATAATATGATTACATTGAGGGAAAAAGAGGAATTAATCAAAACGGAGTCATTTGGATCACAAAAACACGATGCAGAATTTTCGCTATGCACAATAATTTTCACTACATAGCGAAAATTCAACTATAGCGAAAATTTCGCTATCATTGCGAAAATTTCGCTATGCCTGCGAAATTGCCAATCTTCTAAGGTTACTTCCTGCATCCTCCAGCCTGCATTATGCATCTTCCAACTTACTATTTCTTCATCCCAGACTTGATGAAATTGACGAATTCATACTTAACCTTGCAGATAAATCAAAGACAAATTTCATGCCAAGCTTGATATGATGGTGAAGGTTTACGAAACCTGCAAAACTACAAAAACAATCCCCGGGGGTAAAATCGCAAAGATTAAAGGACTCATACATGTCAATCTATGAATATTATATTTAGTACGCAAAGCACTCAAAACCTATCTTAAATAGACTCAAAATAGCACTTTCCGGGCACTTGAATCATCTACTTTACGTGGAGCTATCGAGATCAGCACCTTTAAAAAAGGAACTTTAAGGTAAATGTAAGCAAAGACTAAAGCGATATTTATGGTGGCACACCAGCAGAAAGCCGTTTGTTATTAGACACGCCCAAGTAAAAGAGTAGAAGAGCGCAATTCATCGATCATTATCGCCATGACACATCTTCAAATGAAGCTAACGACATTAAACAAAGCACTACTTGGGAGGCAACCCAAGCATTTCAAAGTTTTTCTTTCTTTACTTCAGTCTTAAGTGTTATTAATCAGTGTTTTTTTTTTATGATTTTGGAAATTTAAGTTTTCTCGATGTTAATAGACTATAACCATATCGTGTTTTCTCTTTGTTGTGTCTATAGGTTTCGAGGTTGAAGCAATGAAGGAGGGGTAGCTTAAGAAGCCTATTTTAGGCTTGGAAAAGTGTGGCAATTCATGCAGGGAGTTTTCTAGCACTTAGTTTTGCCAAAAGCCATCTTTTGAGCTCGAACATTGCACCCAAGAGGGTCCAACACGCCCAATGTCCACCATGACGCTAGATGAAAAGTGAAAAACAGTCGCCAGAACATCGTGATTTGGTATTCAATCCCAGAACATCGTCGTTGAAATGTCGTGCCATTGGCTTAAATTTTTTGGGCCACTCTTTGGAACGTCGCAACGTTGGCTCGAACATCGCGACATTACCCTGTTTTAAGACCAAGAACGGTCATGTTTTCGAGCATCAACATTTGAAAACCCTAAACTCTCGCATTTGCTCTTGTAGATTCATCCATCAACGATCTTCTTAAGGCTTTATAAGATGATTTCAAGTGCCCTAGATTAAGCTCGTAACATCCTTGATAAAAATCCTGTGGTTCCATCCATCTAACAGATTAGACATTAGGTTTTTAAGGATTTTCGACATTTCAAGGTAAAATACTAAAATTTTGAGGACTTTTAGTTTTGATTTACTGTGAAATGAGGGGGTGGCCGAGAAGTTTGGCCTCATTTCCAAGAATAGTCGTCATTACAGTGATTCCATCACCTCGATGGATTCTTCAAAACCATTACATGGTGTATAAAACGTGCCAACCCCTCAAGGCCACCACATGACAGCAGAATCATGCCAACCCACAACGATAAATGACGCGTTGGCAGGCTGTAAGGGTCTCTGCAGATGTCAATACGAATTCTATAACCTAGAGCCGTAAACAGTAGTTTATTGATGAGCTGCCAGAAAAACCCAATCATCTAGGTGCTTATGTTACTTTACCAATGGCCAAGGAAGTGGAAAGTTAACAATGAAGGCATGTGGGAAACTCTAAGGCCAAAGATTATTACATCCCTAAGGTACTGGTGATCACTTCATCACATCACGCTCCATTCCAATCACAATGCAGGAAGTGGACAACTAAGCTGCCTGGTTAAATTATGCTGGATAATTTTAAGACATCCCATTTGATGCGGGATGTCATAGAGGATGCAACTTTTAAACAAGGATGCAATGTGAACCTCGGGCAACTTCCTTATCTAGAGACCATGTGTTAAAGCCTTGGAAAGCAATGAGGTAATGGATACTGCCCTGGCCAGCCAGATTGCAGTAAAGAAAATAAGTCGCGCATAAAGGCCTGATGAGGTGGCATGATTCAGAATGAACCTCAAATGAAGAAGAGCTTAAGGCCTCTCAAACCCTCGCTTGCACAGAGAGAGGATGACAAAAAGAGAAGTATTAATGTTCATTCAACTCCATCCTCACCACCCACATCCTATGATATATACCTAATCCATCTCAACCCATCGAGGATCAAGTTCAAGACTCACCACAGGTTCGATGATTCTGTGATGAAACCTGGGAGCATCAAGTCTCGATGAGCCAGGAAATGGAAGAGCTAGCGTAAAGATGAACACAAATCTGGCAACCAAGAAATCATCAAGCAAAGAAATTCGCTTCAAATCCTGCTTATCACATGCCAACGCCACCACCCCATGATCCGAGATCACTAGAAGTTTTCTCGCATCTACTTCATTTTTCATGCCATCGACGAAGATAATGTCCATTTCTTTAAATCAAAATGCGATCAGTTTGGTATCTTGTGTGGTTTGTGTCTTATGTGTCATTATATATGCTTGTTTAGGTTTATGGATGGTTTATTCAGGTAATTTTGTGCTTTAATTTGCTTTATTGGGTCAGTTAGAGGCCTGAACCCTATTAGTGTAATTTAGTTTAGTTTTTATGTTATTTTCATGATTATGTTTGCATGTTTTACATTTCTTTGCATGAATGTGGGTTTGTTTCGTTGTTATAGTAAGTTGTCAATGGGTTTAGTGTGTCTAAACGAAGTTTGATGAATTGACTGCTAATAGAATATCAGTTTGAACACAAATTTTTTAAAGAAGGAAGGCCAAGTATAAAATGGAAGTGGATCCTTAGGGTTTTAAATAACTGATCAGGTAAGTCAGATGATATGGGTGACTTAGCATAATCACCCACCTTGTGTTTCAAGAAGCTATTTCTCTAGGAATCTAAAAAACACACACATTTGATATCCGATGTATACCTTGGTCCAAAACCCCTTTACTTGAATTCAGCTAACCTTGGGGAATTCTAACCACACAAGTTATGGGACACCTAAGCAAAAGAGGATTTCCACTGAGCCTCAACAAAAAAAAAAAACAAAACAAAAGAAAAAAGAAAAATGTCAAAAATAAGTTAGTGAATTAGAATAAGTGGACTCATCCAAATCTAATCCCTCGCACAAGTTAGACTAAATTCTAATATAACCCAAAACTCGACTAATTGTTACACAAATTAATTATAATTGAACTGGCTTCCTAAGACTATTCAATTCCTAACGGTGTTAAAAAACATGTTAGACTAAAACATCAACCAAATCTTCAACACAGCTACCATAAGCTATTCAATCCCCTACAACAGCGCCAAAAACTTGTTAACTAACCAAAGATATAATATATGTTGTTTGCCTTGTATGAGAAGGCCTCATTTGAAAATGTGTTTTGGTCTAGATCACTGCAAGTGCACAGGTCATACAAGTAATAAAAGTGGATTTAAGTCCATATATCGTTCCCATGAGAATTGATTAAGTAAATATCAATGCCATCTACTCGAGATCCTTACTATTTGAACTCCAAATTTAAAAGTGATTTGTTTTAAAACTAAAGGGTATGTAAAAACTAAATAAAATTCTATAACTATATATAAAGAATTAAAAATATTGGATTGGAAAGTTCACTGGGTAAGTTAACAATGGGAAATAGATCAATGTACAATTATAAATTTCTACATCATTTTATAGCATAGTTCAGCCATTAGTTTGAAATCCCGAACTTGTCAGTCTGTAGTATAGTTTGGTTCTTCGTACACCGCCACATTTCACTAATCAGAGATCGAGGTTTCTTTGGATTTGTAGTCTAATTAGTTGCCCAGCCAGAATATAATCCTCTTTCTAAGATACATTATTTTTCCTTTTAGGTACTTCACACACCAAATCTTAGGGCGAAAGAATTCTTTGCCAGATAGACGAGGATATTGATCTTCTCGATCTAATTTATTGCTCATCTATCGAATATGATAACATTCTCTATCTCCTTGATTAAATCTATGTTAACACGGGATCAAGATTCTTTCATCAGATAGAGGGGAAACCTCTGATCAATTAAATTGATACATCATCCAACTATCCTCACACCAAGAGTAAATTAGTGATCTATCGAAGTAATCTTTCAGAGTTCATTAGTTCCATAATATTAGTCTAACATACCCCCAAGTAACTACTCCATACTCTCGGGAATCTTCATCACATTGTCCTCGAAAGGACCTCCGGAAATGAGAGCAAGATCTAGGTCCTTTTAAAATTTAATCTACTAATATTAAGACAAGTAGCTTGAAACGGCCTGGTCATCGTCTAAAATTTCGAACTATGACCGTCTTTGAGTTAGCTAGAAAATAACTGTTAACATCAGTCATTCCACAGAAAGCTCAATCCTTCAAAAATGGATTACAAATAACATTGATTAGTGTCCAGGAAAATTCACGAGATTGCAAAGCGGCTTGAAATAAATAGAACTCGGAAAAAATTTCCAAATTCCATTTAAGTCAAACAGTAATGAAAACTAAAATTTTACAATGACCCCAGCTCGAAACTTTGCACCAAATCATTGTTCAATCCAAAGAAGGAAAAAAAAACTAACTAAAATGCTAAACTTAAACTAAATTGACGGAAAAGAAATAAAAATAATAAAAATAAATAAATAATAAAAATGTATACAAAAAGAGTCTGAGTACCTGAGTTCACGGTTTTGAAGCCATGCCTGAAAGTGCGTAGTTCTTCTCCACCTTTGTCGCAACAATATTTTCTTTTGTCATGACAGACTTCCTCACAGCTACCTGTTGTTATTGTCGCGACATAAAACTTCTATGTCGCGACATAGTATTGTTGTTTTGCACTGCTGAATCCGAACTTTATGTCACGACTGACATTGAAAATGTCACGACATATTTCCTTCCTTGATCTTTGTCACTAGCTTAACTATTTGTTGCAACATTGAAATCTTTGTCGCGACATTCTTTCATCCTTTCTCAGCTCTCTATGTTGAGACATAAATTTGATTGTTGTGACAAAACTCTACTGCCATTTGCTTGATCATTGTTGCGACAAAGAAAAATAATATTGCGACATTCTTCTTAAAGGCTTCTCGATCAGTCGCGACACAAATTCATTGTCCGCGACAAAGTTACGTCTTACGATTACAATTCTCTTCGCAACATTCACTTCTTTCTCTCAACATTTATCATTAATCTCATTTTTGTGTTTGCAACAAAGGATTGTGAAATATGTAGCGACATTCTTCACTTCTAGCGAGTTCAAACTTCATCTTTGTTGCGACATAGTATCGTTGGTTCCCTTGAGAGTATGTGCGACATTAAAAGAAAACCATGTCATGACATTCACGCCTTAAGACTATTTTCTCTTCTTTTTCTTCTTGGATTTGCTTCTTCTGCATTTAAAACTTGCAAAACACAAAATTGGTGAATATTCCATAATTTAGCATTAAAATGAATTATAAACTTCCAAAAATATACCATAAAAATGGACTAAAAATAGATGAGTCTAGGACTCATCAAATTCCCCCAAATTTAAAGTTTTGCTTATCCCCAAGCAAAGAAAAGAAATTTTTGTTTGTCCTCAAACAATTTAGCTTTTATTTTTAAGGACATTTTTCTGTTCTACCCTAGACATATTTGCTCTTGAATCCACAATTAAGCAGGAAAAATAAGCTAGTTGTAAAATTATGTTTGAACAAGTTTCCCATCCAGAACAAGGAAGATTTTCAAGTAAGTTCACTAAACAGGCAAATAATTCCTATAGTATGAACAGTTCAATTATTTAACCCTGATCTATGAGTGTGTGATGGTCTTCTCTCTTTTTCATTGGCAAATTAGTTAATCTTCTGAGACAACACTCAAATAATAAACTCTTTGATTTTTTCTAAGTCTCGTATGCTTGTTTGTCATATTAATCTCCACTAATATAGGCATTTTCCACCTTCAAGATCAATTAGGTCTTATATGCTTATAATGTGTGGCTTGGGTAATTGGGTACATGAATGGACAATTTAAGCTCAATTTTACCCATATTCCACTTACAACTCAAACTTATTACCTTCACTCAGCATCCTTGACTTTTTCAATTGATGTCAACTTTCAAACATACCCAAACAAGGTTTGGTGCATCTTTCTATATACTCTCTATTGTGGTATTTTTCTTGACCACTTTCAGACTGTAGATTCTATTCCTCATCTTAGAAACTTTTGCACTTTTCATTTTATATCAGGGTTATGATTTTTCAATACAATGTTTTATCTTTTTAAGCTTTTGCCACCTAACGAACTTTAGGTTGGTAACTCCCATACCGGTTAGCATTGGGTCTGAGTGTTGAAGCCCCTAAGAACTTAATTGTTCTAAGGAGGAAGGCTATAAGACAAAACTCATTCCACCTTGATATTTTATCTTTTCACAGCCTCTTTTCTTCATTCTTTACATCTTTCCTTATCTCAATTGGTTGTCCTTTCTCAACCCTTCTTATCCTCTTTCATAATTCGAAATAATACTCCCCCAAACTTGTCCTCTTCTATTATTGATGTATTTGGCATGCAATTTGGGCAAATAAGGGTTCTTTACTATAGGATTAGATTTAAGGGAGGATTTAGGCTTTTCATTTGCTAGTTGATGATGAAATTGGTTGTTGGCTCAAATGAGGAACTAATGTATTTGCATATGCATATTATAAGGGTAGGCTTTGAACGGCTCAAACTTTCAAGAATGGCCTATATCATTTCTTGTTAGTGGTATTTCCTAGGATTTTGTCTTGACTAATAATCTAACAAGTTCTAGGACTATTTGGAGATTAAACCGTGATGGATCCCAGAAGATGTCCCTAATCTTAGCACAATTTGTTTCAGAGGTACTTTTGACCATGTGCATTGTTTATCAAGATTTATAATAACTAAATGATGAGTATCTTAAATACTCATTTATCCCTATGCTTTATTTAGTTTTTCTGGTGTTTTTATGTTAAATAAGTGCCCTAATATAAAACTCATACTTATGATCAGGTCATCCATTTGATGGAATTGTGCAAAATTGGTGGAAAAAGCTATCAGAAACGACTCTTGTATTTTTGATGTTTCAAATATCTCATTATGAGCTCCAATTGAGATCAAGATTTATATGAATAGATTCTACAACTTCCAAGATCTTTCCAAGGATACAGAACTACCATACAAAAATTGGAGTTCGAACAAAGAAGTTTATGCAAGTTCCAAAACTTGAAGAAAATCAACAAAGCATTGCAGCACCTTCAGCAGGAGAGATATATTTTAGATGTTTTCAGACATAATATGAGCTCCTAATGCATCAAATATATATGGATGGATTCTACACTTGAATCCTTTTCCAACGGTACGAGAACACCCCAGTCGGGTTCGGATGACAAAGTTATAGTCTTGAAGTTTGGAGCAGCGGAAAGCTGCAGCAGCGTCGCGGGCGTTGCGGGTGCAGCGCGGCATCTCGGCGTTGCGACGTTGCCAAACGACGCCCGAGGGCGGTCAGGGGTCGATTTTGGATGGATTTTTAGGCCGTTTTGGGCCTGTGGAGGATTTTAAAGCTCAAACGTAGGGATCGAGGGGAGGGCGATTTGGAACCTTGGTTTTGAAGTTTGAGGAGAAACAAGCTCCTTTTGGTGGAAACACCTAGGGCTTGTTCTTGGAGCCCTAAGTTCGTTCTTGGAAGAGGAAGAACACTTGGGGAAAGAAGAGAGATAATGGAGAAGAAAAAGGGGCTTCAACGCAATTTGTTTCCTCTCTTTCCTTTAAGTTTTCTTTCTTTTGATGGTTGTATTTGTTTGGGTTGGGTTATTTATTACATGTGGAGGAAGCCCAGCTTGATTCCCAAGCCTCTTGGCGCTAGAGTATAAAGAAGAGGATTAGGTGTGGCTGTACTATTCTCTTGAGGATTTTTTGGCAGCGCATTTATCGAGAGTAGTCTTATATTGTTGATCTTTGTTGTGCCAGCCAAGAAGAAGAGAAGAGAGATCAATTTTAGTTAGAGGAAGAAAACACAGTTTTTTTTCTTTTCCTCTTCACTGCCCAAGATTTGATCAAACCCGTGCAGGTTTCATCTGACTAGTTCGATCGACCTGAATTCTAGAGGAGGTTGGTGAGCTTGTTGATCTTCATTCTGAACGGTGGAGATCTGATTTGGATTTTCGGAAGATCGTATTTGCGTTCACGAGATCGGTGCCTCTGTGCAATGGAGTTTTTCACCACGGATAGTTTTCATCATCAGTCTGATCCCGATTCATCCGTGGTGCAGTCGAGCTGATTTTGATGACACGTTCTTAACTCGGTGATCGCTGGGCTTTGAGCAGTGCAGATTGGAATTGAGTTCTGAACAGTGGTGTTTATGTCCGAGAACATGGTGACTCTGTTTTGTATGAGATTTCTCTATTGTTTATACAGGATTGATTTGCATTTGCCAAGATAAAATTCTTGAGATATGATTGGTATATGCCTACAGTTTATCTAGAGAGAATTGTGTAACCATTTATTATATTGAGTGGAGTGTTTAAGTGGCTAAGGGTCCCGTGTGGTTTTATCTCACATTTGGGAAGGTTTTGCAGCTAAAGTCTATTTCGTGTCCATATATTTGTTGCTTTTGGGTGGTGTTATTGCTCTACATTAAATTGTTTCCTATTAGGTTCTCACGAGAGGGGATAAAATCACACGGATTTGTCATTGTTTGTATTTATCCATCAAAAGTGGTATCGAGCTGAGGTTCAAGATAAGTTGTGACTTGTGTACCCAGAACAATGGAAATAACATCGTAGAGCCTGATCTGCTGAATGGTTTGTTATCATGTTTGGAAAAGGGAAAAATGGAAGACTTATTGTATGTGAAGGATTATTATTTACTGTGTTTTGCTTAAGAAAGCCGAGAGAAAATTAACCGATACGGGAGAAATGGAATTTACTTCATCTCGACGGGTTTGTGGTTATATCCTTGCGAGACGTGGGTGAATGATAATGTTACGATCATGTTAGTGAAAGAGAAACATGCGAAAGTTTATGGAACAAGCTCGAACGATTATAATATTCGAAAAATGGAAATAATAAATTGTTTATGATTAAAGAATGATGAGTTTGAAGTATCAAGATGGAACTCCTATGATGAATCACTTGAATACATTCCAAGGTATTATTAATCAGTTCATTTGGAATAGACTTGTCGAAGTTTGAGGAAGAGGTGCAAGGGTTGTGGATTCTTGGTACATTCTTGGGACTCGCGTCAGGAGGCGTTTAGAACTTCTTTGTCTAACTCAGCCCCAGATGGTACTATGAATATGGATTTGGTTAAGAGTTGTGTTCTGAATGAAGAAATGAGAAAGAAAGTCCATGATTTAACTTTCCGGTCGGATGTCTGGTGTGAGAAGAGGGAGGAGTAAGAGTAGAATTAAGAAGAAGCAGAGATAGAAGCAAAAGCAAGAATAACAAGTTTACCAATGTTGAGTGTCCCTACATCATTTGAAGGGCATATAAGAAAGTATTGTCGCGATTGAAGAGAGATATGAAACAAGGGAAAGTGAAGGAAAAGAAGAATAGCTGATGGTGGTGAAGATGACCCGAGTTGCCACTACCACTTCAAATTTCCTTATTGTTTATGATAGTGATGTTGTTAATTTTGCTTGCCAGGAAACCAGTTGGGTGATTGATAGTGGTGCCTCCATCCATGCTACACCTCGGAAGGATTTCTTTACATCCTACACATCCGGTGACTTTGGAAGTGTTAGGATGGGTAATGATGGCTCATTTAGAACATTGGTATGGGAGATGTGCGTTTAGAGACTAGTAATGGTACTATGTTGACTTTGAAGAATGTTAAACACATTCGGATAATCGCATGGGAATTTAATCTCCACGAAAGCTTGATGATGAAGGTTCTGCAGCACCATACGATGATCGGTGGAAGCTCACTAGGAGTTCTATGGTGATAGCAAAGGAAAGAAAAGAGTTCCTCATTGTGTTTGATGCGAGGCAAAGGGTAATTGATTCGATATATCAATCACGATTGGATGATGATAATATAGTTGAGCTTTGGCATAGGCTTGGTCGCATGAGTGAGAAGAGGCTTGATGATTTTTGGCTAAGAAGAATCCTTAACCACGGTATGAAGAATGGATCTTTGAAGAAGTGTGCTCATTGCTTGCGGGAAGCGGAGACGAGTTGCATTCAAAACCTTACGCCATACAAGGAGCCCGGGTATGCTTGATTTAGTGTGATACGATGTGTGTGGTCTAATGAAACAAAAACACTTAGTGGATCTCTATATTTTGTGACTTTTATAGATGATCATTCAAGAAAGATTGGGTTTTATACTTTGAAAAGCAGACCAAGTGTTAGGCGTGTTTAAGCGATTTCATTACATCTTGTTGAAAGACAATGCGGTGAAAAGAAAGTTGAAATGTATCGGAGGGCGATAATGGGGTGAATATTACGGTCCTTTTGGTAGTATTGTGAAACCTGACATGGTATTAGACATCAAAGACACCTCCTAGGGTGTGTTTCAGTTGAATGGGTTGTGAGAGAATGAATAGAACACTAGTAGAAAGGGTAAGATGTTTACTTTCACAGTCACAGTTGCCAAGATCCTTTTGGGGTGAGGCTTTGAATCACTGTGCCTGTTCTCGTCTTACACCATGTGTTCCTTTGGGTGATGTTCCCGAGATAGGAATTTGGTCGGATAATGAAATCTCTTGTGATCCCTTGCGTGTCTTTGGATCACGAGGCTTTGTCATATTCCCGAAGAGATGAAGAGATTAGCTTGATGCTAAACAGACCTTGTGTATTTATTGGCTATGGTCGGGATGAGCTTGGTTACAGGTTTTATGATCCGGTGCAGAAAAAACTTGTAAAGTAGAGATGTTGTGTTTATGGAAGATTATGCCTCTGAGAATGTGAAGTCGATCTGAGTCTCGACATAGTGATGATTTGATTGACTTGGATCCACTCGCGAATGAAATCTTCTACGAGGTTGAAGATGGAAGCACATGATGACTTGACATGACATGGGTGATGTTGAAACTCCACGGGTTGAGGTGGATGATGATGTTCATGACGGAGTCTGCAATGTGGAACTCTCAGATCTTCACTTAGGAGGTCTACCAGAGATTGACATCCTTCTGCAGTACATTACGTTGATGACATGTATTACTAGCGTGGAGGCTGAAAGTTGCCAGGAAGCGTAGATGAAAATAAGAAGAAGTGGGTTGATGCTATGCAAGATGAGATGAAGTCATTGCATGAGACTCATTCTTTTGAACTTGTCAAGTTGCCAAAGGCAAAAAGAGACTTTGAAGAACAGGTGGGTTTACAGAGTGAAGCAAGAAGAACACACTTCACAGCCACCAGTTTACAGAAGTAAGGCTGGTTGTGAAAGGGTTCGGTCAAAGAAAGGTATTGATTTTGATGAGATCTTTTCTCTGTTAAGATGTCATCTATTCGTGTAGTTTGGAGGCTTACTTGATTAGTCTTGATTTGGAGATTCAACGGATGGATGTTAAATTTGCTTTTCCATGGTGATTTAGGCGAAAATTTATAGGTCAACTCAGGAGGTTTCGCGGTAAAGGAAAAGAAGGATTATGTGTAAAGCAGGAAGAAAAGATGTCTTTATGGCTTGAAACTGAACCTTAGAAACGTGTATAAGTTTGAGTCGGTTATGGGGAGCAAGGCTAAGAAAAACTGCCCGACCATTATTGTATTTGTGCGAAATTCTGCAGTAATTAGTTGATATATTGTTTCTCTATGTTGAATATCATGATTGTTGGTATGTTTCAGAGGTGATAGCTTGAAGAAGCGAGTTAAAATTCTTTGCACCATAGAGGATTTAGGAGCTAGTAAAAATTCTTGGCATTAGGTGGCGGGGATGACATCTGAAGCTATATATGCGTCTGAGGCAATATATTGAAGAAAAGGTGCAAGAAGTTTAAGCATGAGCAAAGCTAAAGTGGTCGAGTTCTCCTCTAAGCTAGTCACTTTGGCTATGGCCAGACGCAGCCTTCAGCAGAATGGGGAGAAGGAAGACATGAGAAGAGTTCAGTATGCCTCAGCAGTAGAAAGTTTGATGCATGCCATGGTATGTACTAGACCAGACATAGCTTATCGATTGGTGGGTGATGCGTTTTCCTTCGAGATCGGGAAAACGACATTCCCAGGAAGCGATGATGGATTATGAGATATTTCTGGGGCACTTCAGTACAGAGCTCACTTTTGGAAGTGGGAAACCAGTACTTATTAGCTACAATGATTCAGACATGGCAGGGGATGTGGATAATAGAAAGTCTACTTCAGGCTATTTGATGACATTCTCGGGGTCTTTGTGCTTGGCAATCCAAGACTACGAAGTATGTTGCACTCTCTATGACGAGTATATTGCGACGGGAAGCATGTAAGGAGTTGTTGTGGATGAAGCGTTTCATGCGGGAGCTCAGGTTGAAAGCAGCAACACTAACTTGGTATGTTGGCAGGTAACACAAAGTGCTATTCACCTCGATAAATTCCTTTCATGCGAATCCAAAACACATTGATGTGAGGTATCATTGGATGAGAGATGCTCTCAATGACAACTTGTTTGAAGTGAAGATACATAAGAATATAATGGCTGGATATGTTGACAAAGACACTACCAAGGAGAAGCTTGGAGTTTGTTGTTCCATTCTTTGGGATGGTGAGTCTCATAGTCGGAGAAAGGGGAGATTTGTTGGGTTGGGTTATTTCCTTTATGTGGAGGCCCAAACCCAAATTTCTAAGGCCTCTTAAGCCTTAGAGTATAAAGAGAAGAGGATTAGGTCATGCTTCATTCTCCAGGGATTTTTAGCAGCCACTATCAAAGTAGTCTTCCTCTTGTATGATCTTTGTTTGTCTCCATAAGAGAAAGGAAGAGAGAAAGAGAGATCCATTTTTGAAGTTAGAGAGAAAAACAGTTTTTTTCTTTTATCTTCCTTTACCAGTTTGATCAAGCGGCCGATACCGGTTCATCTGTGGTTCAATCGACCACAATTCTGGAAGTTAAGTGTGACTTGTTGATCTTCATTCCTGAACAGACGGAGATCTGGGTTTGGAGTTTTGGAAGGTCATATTTGCAGTCCGAGATCGGTGCCTACGTGCTGTGGGTTTCACCCGGACGGTTTTAATAATCCAGTCTGATCCGATTCATCCGTGAGGGGATGCAGTCGAGCGATTTTGGTGACGTTCTTGCTATTGATCTTCATTTTTGAACGGTGCAGATTGGGTGGAGTTCTGAACAGTGGTGTTTATGTCCGAGAACAGTGACTCTATTTTGTGAGATTTCTCTATTGTTTATGCAAGTTGATTTGCATTTGCCAAGATTAAAATTCTTGAATATGATTGGTATATGCTCTGGTTTTATCAGAAGAATTGTGCTTAACCCATTTATTATATTAAGTGGGGGGTGTATTTGGTAGCTTCTGGGGTCCGTGGTTTTTACTTCTCATTTGGGAAGGTTTCCACGCTAAAATTGTTGGGTAATCATATATTTGTTCACTTTAGGTGAATTAATGTTGTGCTCTATTAAATTGTTTCCTATTAGGTTCTCACAAGAGGGGATAAAATCTGGTTGTGCATTGTTTATGTTTATCCCATCAGTATTTACTTTTCCACTTATGTTTTAGTTAGTTTTCTTAAAGGGGGTTTAAGATGTAGTGAACTTTGTATGAATCTCTCCCAATTTATATTGATTGATGTTTTATTTCATATTTATGTTAGGTATTTCAAAATTTTGAATCTTGTGCTAGTGGATATTTGGCCCAATATTTGCATAATAATTGGTTGATTCAAAATCTGAAGTGAGAGTTAAAATTAGACCATGGTGGTTACATCATTATCATAGATAGAGATATAAAGTGAGATTAGGTGTGGTATTAAGATTTATAGGGTTCAATGCATCCTTAGTTATGATGGTTTGAGGCAGAGATGCAGTATAACATTTTCTAAGGGTGGTGTGTGTGCGAAATTCTTTCGAGAAGACCGAATATACATTGGTTAAATAAATATCTTCATATTAAAATTGACCATGATTAATTGGGTTAGAGAGGTTCATATCATTATTTAGGTGAAATCTATACCTTAAAAACTTTGAATCTTTATAAATTATTCTTATGCACCTATGATTGACCATCTTTGAATTTTTCTATAGATTTTCCAACATCCAATAGCATAGGATAGATTAGAGTCGTACTTGTAACAGTTGCAAAGTGAGGAGCGATGATATTCACTATCATTATATTTGCTTGAGGCGCAGCGTGCACTTACGCACATGGCGTACATTGTACTGCTGCAGCTTTCGGCCTATCACTAAACTATTTACAAAAACAGAATTATAAGTCTTACTTGTTCCATCATTTGTTTAAATCATCCTTAATCTTGAAGTTCAACTTATTCATTGATAATATTACAACTTCCTCTTTCAATTTATTTCATCCTTCCCCAATTTGCTTCATAACTGTGTATTGTTTGATTTCTGAACATGTAGCTATGTTGTTTTACCAATCAAAAGCTTACTTAAATCAAACCATTCAATTCAGAAAAAAAAAAAATTTGGCGCAGCAACAATTCAGTTAGGTCATCATTCAAATTCCACCGGCGATTCCATTCGGTAATAAACCCAGAAAAGCTGGTTTCTCTATTATTCAACAAAGTTATTCTTCTTATTGTGTCTTTCTTTATTTAAAATCAAGAAATGTAAAAGAAAATAAACACACGCAAAATACAAGAGGAAAATGGACATAAATGTTTGCAATTAATTTTTCATTTAAGTTTTCATGCAAAGTTTTGATTACGAGAGATAGAAATAAGGAGGAAACAATGGCAAAGTAAGTCATTTCTTTTCTATCATGCCCATTTAGGGCGGTTTACTAATTCAAACTTATAACCATCAAATGAATGAGAGAATTCAGAGTGGACTGTGGATCAGCGCTGGCCTTTACTACCTTCTTCTTTGTTGGTACAGACCACTCCAGCGGAAAGTCTTTTTGCCAATAAGATCATCTTGTCTGCTTGATAAGGTTTAAGGTTCCCTGAGCTCACACCTTGAAGCGAATACATCTTAATCAAGAGTGGTATTGCTTATAATCTAGACTCTCGATTTATAACTTTTCCCTTTGTAGTTAAGGGTTGCCTCCATCCATTACCGTCCCCTCATCTCTATCCAGCTTGATTTCCTTTCATGCTCCTTATATAGATATCAACATACTTTGCATCTGTACTCATTGCATCCTCCCTCTCTTTCATTATCTTCAAAAACTCACTATCCTTTTTCAACTGGTCTGAAATGAAAGCTTTCTCCCTATCCTTGAGTTCTCCACTCAATTATTTTTCTCTTTTTTCTAGTTTATTCTTCCATTCTTCATCCCTCTGTTTGAGTGCATCCTCCAAATTTTGATCTCTTCTTCTTAGCTCTGCATCCATGTACTCATCTCTCAATTGTAGTTGAATCTTTACTTGTCTGTCCCTCTCATGCATCTCTTACCTCATGACTCTTAGCATTTCCATCACTTCTACATTGTTACTTTGATGCCCTAAGCTCTCAGTTGGCTCTTGATGGATTTCTCTTAATTCTAGGGATACAATCATGATGGGACTCAAGCTTCTCTGCCTCTCTTGGTACTCTTGAGCTAGGCTCTCAAACTGTACTTGCTCAATGTCTCTGTTATCCCCCTCCTCCTTTTCAGCTTCTACTTCCTTATCCTTGCCTTTGTTATTTGGCCCTTTAGTTATTCCTGTCAATGTTAAAGGAGAAACTTTAGGACATGTTTCTTCTTCTCCCCAACCTCCTCCATACCTCCTAGTATGCATAGTCTTGTGATTAGTGTTGGATGGAGGTTGCTAATCCTCTGTGTGGCGCCTGCAGCGCCAACTCAAGGTGGGTTCTCTATTATTTTCCACTGTTGTATCCCTTCAGAAGACCTGGCACTATCTTGCCCCTCCCTTTTCTCATTGTGATGAGGTGTTTAGATAGTAAAATGACTGAACAAATGAAATAAAACCAAACCTTAGCCTCTTCAATCAATGAGCTCTTACAATAGACTCATGGGGATTCTTCCTTGTGGAATTCCATTTCCCCTTCCCAATCTATCATTGGTCAGCAGTGATCTTAGAATCTACGGGTTTTTCACTAGTCTCTTAAACCCCGAACCATTCTTTCTTTAGTTTTAGATTGAGTTCAGTCAGATCTTCTCCTATTGAACAATATCCTTACCTCACGATGACAAAACATGATCCATTATTGATATGAAATTCGCCGACTACCAAGACTAACAACTAAAGTCCACTGTGATAATGTAGCTGTGGGACAAATGATGTTTATAAGAAAATATAGCCAAGGGGGTGAATGTGGTAACTACTTAAAAACTGATTTGAAACAAAGAAAGTAAATTATCTTCAAAGATTGAAATGAAAAGTATTAAACCTTCATTACTTTGTAAGTGCACTTGGTCATACGGTAATAAAAGTGGACTACATAAAATTAGGGATATCGTGCAGAAAGTTAGAGTTCTCTGTTGGAATTTGAGCACCAGATTACAAAGGGCTCTTCACTATTTAGGCTTGACCAAATATGATGTGAAATAAAATCAGAATTTAAGCTAAAATAAAAACTAATTTAAAAAATGATCCTAAAATTTACGAACAAACAACTTCTTAAGTACAAAAATGTATGAAGAGAGGCATTAGGGATGGAGATAATCATTTAACAATCAATTTGTGTTTCCTTGGTACAACATTTGTAAAGTTAAATCTTTGGTTGTCAAGAGCAATGTAGTATAGCTTGGATTTCTGCTCCATACCATACATTTCACTAATTAGAGATCCATGTTCCTTTCAGAGACAGGTTAATCAGTTGCCAGTAGATTATAATCCTCTTTCTAAGATCACGGGTATTTTCCTTTTGATTATACACCTAAATCAGGGTGAAGAATTCTTCTTTATAGACAAGATTATACCACAAGTCTTCTTCCAATCTAATTGGTATCTCTAGTCCATCAAATCTAATGAAGTTCTCTCTCTGTGATTAGATCCCATGCCCCAACACGGGATGAAGTCATTCTATCAGATTGAGGTGAAACCTCTAAACATTAAAATGATACATCATCTAATTATCCTCACATTTATGAGTAAAATTAGTGATCTATCAGTCATCTTTGAAGTTCATTAGTTCCATAATATTAGTCTAACATACCCCCTGATTTTCTCGAACTCTTAGAATCTCCATCTCGGTGTGTCCCACACCCCTATTCGTCAGAATGGGTTGGCGATCCGAGCCGAAGTTTGAAGTGCGAGACCATATCTTGGGACTCTTTACTGTTTTTTTTTTCCTCGAGGCCCGAACTTGTAACTATGAAACATAAAACAATTTTGTAATAACAAAAATTATTTACATATACAAAAGAACTACCACCGAAGTGGTGTCCATCAAAATCTATACCTTTATACTAAGTCCCATTTACATATACAAAACTGTGCTTTTACAATTATAAATCAGAGCGCGGAACCTACATGTAGTGAACCCCTACTAGTGTGTTGGCCCAACAGTATGCGGAAGTTTTCAGATGTCTTCTCCCTGTACCTGCAATTAAAAACCGTGCTAAACTTTACGGCTTAGTGGGAAACATATCATATAACTGCTCTGGGATACACATGCATTTTATCTTGAATCATAATAAACATATAACGTTAACATATCATAATCTTCATGAATTCATATAACACATTTACATACATAATTATCCTTGTAACCAACATGCTTGTTCGGATCTTGTTAATGCAGTCTTTTGAACTTATACTTATAGCAATCTTATACTTACTCGAACTTACACTTATGGTAGACTTGTTCTTATTCCTATCTCGAAGTGGGACACGTATTTACTTATCTCGAAGTAGGACACATGCTTATACAAATTCCTCGTGTTAAGTCTGCTTATACATATATATACTTATCTCCCTTGGAACACATACTTATGCTTGTATCGGACGTATACTTATTCGATTCAACAGCTATCTGATCTTGAACTTATATATACTTGAAGCAGAGGTACTTTTCACGTACTCATACTTCTCCCATCTTATACTTGTTCGAGATCTCAGGTAGGAGTTACGAGGCTTATGCTTATCTGAGGAGGTACCCTTAGGTACTGCAAGGCTTATACTTATACCATAGGGCTTATACTTATACTACGGAGTTTACACTTGTTCGGAGGTACCCGTAGGTACTACAGAGATATTACAGGACGTATACTAATATTCTTGGAACTTATTAACATACGGAAGTACTCATAAGTACTACTTGTTGGAAATGTCCCAAAAAAGACACGTACTTGTGCTTATATCAAACTTATATTTAATTAAAAGTACCTTGGAAATTTACTACTAACTTATACTCATACGAGAGTGCCATGGTACTCTTGAGTTTATCACGATTCGGCGGAGCTTATACGGAGGTACGTGGAATTTTCTGAAGTGTCAGTCTGAGGAGGTACCGTAGGTACTATAGAACTTATACTTATTCTTGTATTTCGGATCTTACTCTTGAATTACGGAGCATATACTTGTCTTACGGATCTTATACTTGTATTACGGAGCTTATTCTTGTATTTCGGATCTTATACGTGTATTACGGAACTTATACTTGTCTTACGGAACTTATACTTGTGTTACAGAGCTTATTCTTGTATTTTGGATCTTATACTTATATTACATTGCATATTCTTGTACTTCGGATCTTATACTTGTGTTACAGAGCATATTCTTGTACTTCGGATCATATACGGAGCTTATTCTTGTACAAAAGTACGAAGTAGATACTGATTCATTATCTGCCGAGGTTCGTAGGTACCCTCACATTCATAAATCTAATCTTCCCGATTCTTTCGAAGGCAGAGAGTTAGATAACTACTTTGTCACAGGTTGCCTTGTTACGGATATTTTCTTTTCAATACTTCATACCCAGAACATGGACTGTAAACCTTAGCTCCTAAGACATAGGTGCATGGGTTTACACTTTGCGGATTTCTCTTATCGAAATTGGAGCAGTTCATCCTTTCCTTGATTAGATCCTTGCTAACACGGGATTGAACTTACTGTTCGAATCGAGGTGAACTCTCTGCTTTTTTAAATTGATAAGTCATTCAACTCAATCTCGATTTCAAGTGAGAAGACGATTTATCGACTTACATTCACAGAGCTTATTAGATCTCCATTATCAGGTTCGCATACCTTTGAGAAATTGTTCACTACTCTCAGGAATGCCTTCTCTGTGTCACTCAGAGGGCCTCCTGGAAATCAGAGCATGAAACAATCCTATTGCAGGTATAGGACACTGATATTGGGATCGGATCACGGAATGTGGAACCGACCAAGTAGATTTATAAGCGAGGATTCGGTGGCCCGATAAATTTCTACGGGAAAGATAAATTCTAACAACGGAGTCTATTCAATGGAAGGCTGGGTTTCTAAGTGCTATTACACCCTACAATGGCTTTCTGATCAAGAGAACCACAGTAGATCGGACACTAGAAATCCGAATTCCAAAATTTGTCTGGAATTCATACGATCCAGGCAGTAATTTGAAAGAAATAGAATTCTGCATTCAGCTTCTACTTTAACATTCTTGTCAAATCCAAAATTTGAAAGAAATAACAATCTAATCTAATCTAAAACAGCAAAACAAAGAAAAAAAGAAAATTAAAATACGCAGGCCTTAGGCTACCGGATCTGCGTTATGGCCCAGCGAAATTTGCTTTCCTTGATAGCGAGTTGCTTGTTACCCATAGGGTTTTGAAGTTGGGCCTAACTTTGATCGCCTCCTTGTGGATTTAGTTAAGCGGCCCATTTGGTTGTTAATGTCGCGACCTCGATTCTTTGTCGCTGACATCGGTCCAATCTAAGCATTTGTCGCATAAGCTTTTATTTGGTCGCGACTTGCCTTTAGCATCCCTTGGCTCTTCCTATGTCGTGACCTCGATTCTTTGTCGCGACCTCAGTTACTCAGCATACGTCGTAGAAGCTTTTATTTGGTCGCGACATCAGTTGTCTAATCACTCATCCATTCTTCCAAAAGACGGTTCATCTTCTGGTCGCGTGCTCCCAAAGCGTCGCGACCTTGAATTCACTTACAAGTTGTCTACGATACCCTCTAGGGAACAATTCTGATTCGGTGTTGATGCGCGACCTCTTCACAAATGTCGCGACTTCGATGTTCAGTCTCTTGAAAATCTTGTGTCGTGACTTCTATGTCTTGCTCGGCCTTCAGTGCATGCGACCTCGAGGAATGGGTAATCGACATCATGTATCTTGTTCTTCGTTACAATTTATGGTTTTGACTTGGAGTTTTTGTTGCGACACCTTTCAAATTCCACACGCTAATTGCCATATATCGCGTGGGTTTGTGATTGCGACCTTGATGTGATTCTTCATTCTTGTCAGAAAGTGCGATCAGGTCCTTTCTTATCGTGCACCTCTCTGTTGCGACATCGTCGACCAGACCGTGTCATTCACCTTGATCCTTTCTCACTCCCTTCTACTATGATATCCTCTTTCTCTTGAATTTCTGTTGTATACTTAATTTGGTGAGTTATTCCACATTTACATATAAATCAGTCCTTTTGGATAGAAATCAATCGAAAAATGGTGAAAATGAATGACACCCAAGCCCATCAAACTCCCCCAAACTTAAACTCAATTTTATTGTTTATAAATTAAGCCTTAGGACTCATTTATTCAATTTTTTTATGGTATTTTAATATGGAACAAATTAAAATATTTTATTTTAAACCTCTATTGTCAATTGAATTATCCCCTTATAAATTTTCATTTATTGTATTCTTGTTATTCATTAACTATAATAAATGGAGTGAGCCATAAGTCATTTTACAACAATCAGTATGATGGGCGATTAACTCCCAACAATCATAAAAGAAAGGCTGAGATCGAAGGAAGCCAAAACTATGGAGGCGAGATCAAAGTTCAAATTCCTCTACATGTCAATGTTCAAGGACTTAGAAGAGGATGAAGGAAGAGATAAAGCTTGATGACAAAGATGCCTTGAGGAAGAAAATTACGGCTTGAATTTGGATTTAATCGACAATAATCTTTTTTTTTTTTTTTTTTTTTTTTTTCGAATTTTTTGGAGTCGTATTTGAGAATGGAGAACACAATGAACACATTGGGGAAAGAGACAAGATGATCTGAACAAAGGTTGATCCTGCAATTGATCCTTGAAACGGATAGAGAGGGAGAATGACAAAGAAGAAGAGAGAAGCGAAATGAAGTTTGAATTCTCTCACAATTTGGCTACACCACTTGATCTAAGATCCTCGACATCTTTGCTCCTCCCCCGAAAAGAAAAAATAAATCTTCCCATTGATTTATCCTTCTCTTCCCTATATTCATTTATTTATTCTCAACTTTTGCATCATATCATGAATAAAATAAAATTTGTTAAAAAGGAATGTTTGATGTTGCTTACTTGATTCGATTGTATTATTTTTTTGCTTGGATTGTTAGGAGAATAACATTAGGATTTAGTTCGAATGAAAATCTTGACATATCATAATGCGAACTAGTTGAAAGTAGTTGACTAGAAGATAGGTGAAACACAAATAATTGCATAATAAGGAATGAGAATGACATATAATTGAATTGAAACACAAATTGCATAATTGACTTTAATTTAGGCGATGAGTCGAGATAAAGGAAAGTCATACAATTGAAAAGAGAGCAAAAAATATATTTTGAGTTTGTAGTATAAGCATTAAGCCAAAGAACACAGTGAACCTTAAATCATGTAACTCCTCTGTCAAGCGAAGTGAGTCAGGACGCATCCTTAGGGTTAATTCTGATTAATCAAGCAGATTCTAGAACTTGTTGAATTATTGATCAAGAAATGAAATCCTAGGTGATACAACTAACAAGAAATGATGCAGGCCATCCTTAGCAGTTTGAGCCATTCTAGCCATATTTATATGTACATACACCTTAGTTCTGGTGAGGCGGAAACAATCCTTATCTTCAGTAAGCCATTTAAAATCCCAGCCATCTAGATAATTAATCCTCCAGTAAGAACCTCTTATTGCAAAATTCCAAAGAAGGAGGAAGAGATAAAGTTTAGGGAGTATGTATTTTTAGAACTAAAGGAGAAAATACAGAAAGGGGTGAAAGAGAAAGATCTAAAGCAAAGAGAGAATCTGACCAGAAAAGAAAGCAAGGAAAGTTTTGTCTTGTGGCCTAACCTCTTGAACAATTAAGTTCTTAGGGGTGTTTTGACACCTAGTACCTAATGCCAGTGGTATGGGGCACTAACCCAAAGTTAAGCTAAAGTGTTAGAAAGCCTAAAAGAGCCCGAACATTGCACTATTCTGAATGGTACGGAAAAGTTCCAACAGTGTGAAGTACAAATGAGAAATGGGAATGAAACGATTTTAAACAAAGAAATCAAGAAGATACCCCCCAGATGAAGTTTGGGGAATCGATTAAAGAAATTGCAAAGGAAAGAAGGCGGCAGTTAAGTAAGAAAGGAGAAAGTGCAGGTAATCTTAACCTACTCAGTTCCATCCACCCACCAAAGACCGCGACATTACAAACCTAAAAGACAGTGATCTTGAAGGTTGGAATTACCTACATTAGTGAAGTCAATATAAACAACAAGCATATGGAATTTGAAAAACTTGAAGGATCAAAGCGCGAAGGACCTCGGAGGGTTAAGCGGCTCACTAAGAAAAGAGGAAGAAGACCAACCTACTTTTGACGGGATCAAGCGGCCCATACATTTATAAAACAAATTGACAATTTAGTTTTGTACCTTGGGATTGAGTAGAGACCAACCTTCATACGGACTTGAAGCTAGATATCTGAGGAAAGAATGCAATTCTAGTCTTTTCGATTAAATTGGTTGCATTTGCAAAACAAAAGCAGAAAAATATCCTTTTGTTTGAGAGACCGAAACAAATCTTTCTTTTCTTTGCTTTCGAGGACAAGCAAAATTTAAGTTTGGGGAGTTTGATGAGCTTAAAAAGTCATCCATTTTCGAGTCCATTTTTACGATTGATTTCTATCCCAAGATGATTTTTATGCGGAAATGTGAAATAACTCACCAAGCGCTATCTGATAGGAAATTGAAAGAGAGGATATTGCGGTAGAAGGGGCCCGAGAAAGTGGTGGCGGGAATGGCCACGGCGGTTGAATGATGTCGCAACGGGAGAGGTGCCACGAGGGAAGAAAGGACGATGTCTCGACGCCTTAGCGAGTAATGAAGAATCACATCAAGGTCGCAGCCCGCCTGAAACTCGGTCAGCGACATAAGGGCAATTGAAGGCGAGCGAAGCGGTCGCAGCGAGCTCAGTCAATGACCATAAATTAATGAGAACAAGGCGTGATGTCGCGACACCATTTCGAGGTCGCGGCGAATTGAAGTAGAGCGTTAGACATAGAAGTCACGACCTGAGATTTTCAAAGGCGAACATCGAAGTCGCGACATTTAGAAGAGGTGCGACATCGATGCTTGAATCGAAATTGTTCCTAGAGTGGGTATGGGGAGCGACTTGCAAGAATTAAGGTCGCGACGTCATTTAGAGGTCGCGACCGGGCGTGAACATGTCTTTAGGAAGAATGGATGAGTGATTAGACAAGCGATCGCCGTGACCAAATAAAGCTTCTGCGGCGTATCTTTGAGTAACTAGGTCGCGACAAAGGGCTCGAGGTCGCGACATAGGAAGAGCGGGATGCTAAAGGCGAATCGCGACGAATAAAAGCTTACTGCGACAAATGCTTAGACAAGCGATAATCGCGACAAAGAATCGGTCGCGACATTAACAACCAAATAGGCGGTCAATAAAAATCCACAGGAGGCGCATCAAAGTTAGGGCCCAACTTGAGGAACCCATAAATAGCGGCTGCTGCGAAGGAGCGGCTCTTGGCGACTCATGCTTGAGAGATGCAGGTAGCCTAAGGCTCATGTATTTTTAATTTTCTTTTTCTTTGTTTGTTGTTATTTTTAGATTAGATTAGATTGTTATTTCTTTCAAATTTTGGATTTGAATGTTAATTTGTTAAAGTATAAATTTGAATACGAAATTCTATTTCTTTAATTCTTGCTGGATGATCTGAATTCGGACAAATTTTGGAATTAGTTTTCAGTGTCAGATCTACCGGTGGTTCTCTTAATCAAAAAGCCATTGTAGGGTGTAATAATAAAGTAATTTAGAAACCAAACTTCCATTAAGATAGACTGTTGTTAGAATTTATCTTTCACTGTAGAAATTTATCGGAAGAGTACGAACTTGAGTTTATAAATCTACTTCTGAGTTCGAATGATACCGTATGTCTCGATCCCAATATCGGTGTCATACGCAATAGGATTGTTTCATGCTCACGATTTCCATGAGGCTCTACGGTGACGCACGGAGAAGGCATTCACGAGAGTAGTGAACAATTTCTCAAAGGTATCACCCCGAACGATAATGGAATCTAATGAGCTCTGTAGATGAAAGTCGATAAATGCGTCTTCTCACTTGAAATCGAGATTGAGTTGAATGACTTATCAATTTAAAGCGGAGAGTTCACCTCGGTCGAGACAGTAAGTTCAATCCGGAGTGTTCTTGAGGATCTAATCGGAAAGGATGGGTATTTCAATTTTGAGGAAGAGAAACCGAGTAAAGTGTAAACCCATGCTATACCTATGTCTTAGGAGCTAAGGTTTCGGTCCATATTCGAGTATGAAGTATTGAAAAGAAAAATATCGAACAAAGCTGACCCAGTTAAAAGTAGTTATCACAATCCTGCGTCTTCGAAAGAATCGGGAAGATTAGATGATGAAACGATGTCGTAAGGAGAGATCCAGTACTACCACATTCCTTGGACGGGTTTAAATCGTAGTTCGTGAAGCAAAGGGATTGCAGGAGTAGTCTGCGGGATTGATGTTTCACAATTTGCGGTATTTTTCAATGCTCCCTTTAAAGATAGCGATCAGTCTAAATTTTGTTATTTTAGATTTCGGTTTTAATTCATTTGTTATTAAATCCCACTTTTCTTAGTTTTTATTATTTAAAGGTTCTTGGGAATATTTCAATTGCTTATCAAAGTCCAAATAGTATAGAGTTCGAAATTAGTCGGGGGTAGTTGATTGAAATTCTTGAGATCTACTGTGGGAGCGATATACGGACTTAAATCAATTTACTACTTGTTCGACACGTACACTTGCGGCATCACGGATCAAAACCCGGAGAAAATGATTTACTCTTAAAAACACGCTTTTAATCGATCCTGATAGATAAGGAACACAACAAACAAGTTTCATGGCATTATTGCTGGGGATTAGATAATAGTCCTTGGGTAATAACGCTATAAATTTGTATAGGTATTTTGGTTGTTCACCTCTCATGGTTCCTTAATGCTGGGGTATAATGGGTTGGCAGGTTGGGGTTAGGCTTGAAATGATATGCTTTCTACATGCTCGTTCGAATCATTGTAGCCTCCTGCATAAGACCATCTTGTTGCGCCCTCGAGCGTATTCTCTTCTTCTCTTTCCCTTTGCTCCTATCTCATTTGCGAGTGCATTCTTTTATCAAGCCGATGCATTCTTTTATCCAATCTCATTGGTCCATCAGAAAAGGAGTGAACAACCAAAATACCCTGTCTAATTTATAGCGTTATTACCCAGGGACTATTATCTAATCCCGACAATAATGCCATGAAACTTGTTTGTTGTGTTTCCTTATCTATTATCTTGATTAAAGTGTTTCATAGAGTAAATCATTTTCTTTCTGGTTTTGATCGGGATGCAAGTGTACGGTCGAACAAGTAGTAAATTAGTTTAGATCCAGGATATCGTTCCCATAGAGATCTCAAGAATTCTCAATCAACTACCCTGACTACTCGAACTCTATACTATTTGGACTTTGATAGGCAATTGAAATATTCTTAGCAAACCTTAAAATAATAAAAACTAAGAAAAGTGATTTAATAACAAAATAATTAAAGCGAAAATCTAAAATAAATTTAGACTAATAGTTATCTTTTAAAGAGAGCATTGAAAATCTGCTGTGTGAAACATCAATTCCTGCAGACTACTTTGTAACTTTGCTTCATGAACCACAGATTTAAAACCTATCCAAGGAATAGGGTAGTGCAGTTGGATCTCTCCTTACTGTTCATCATCTAATCTTCCCTGATTCTTTCGAAGAGCCAGTTAGATAACTACTTTTAATACAGGTTCTTGTAATTTACAGATATTTTCTTTTTCCAATACTTCATACCTGAACATGGACAGCAAACCTTAGCTCCTAAGACATAGGTACTTAGCATGGGTTTACACTTTCTTTGGTTTCTCTTCCTCAAAATTGGAGCAGTTCATCCTTTCCTTGATTAGATCCCTTGCTAACCGCAGGATTGAACTTACTATTCGAATCGAGGTGAACTCTACTGCTTTTAAATTGATAAGTCATTCAACTCAATCCTCGATTTCAAAATTGAGAGGAAGCGATTTATCGACTTACATTCCACGAGCTCATTAGATCCTCCATTGCTCGAGGTTATACCTTTGAGAAATTGTTCACTACTCTGAGGGAATGCCTTCTCTGTGTCACTTTCAGAGAGCCTGGTAAAATCGAGCATGAAACAATCCTATTGCGGGTATAGGACAACGATATTGGGATCGAGATCACGAGATATTGAGGAACCAGTAGTGGGTTATAAAAGCGAGAGTTCGGTAGCTTCGATAAGAATTTCTACGAAAGATAGAATTCTAACAAGCGAGTCTATTCAATGGAAGTTGGGTTTCTAAATTACTTTATTACACCTGATGGCTTTGATCAGGAACCCTTGTAGATCGGACAAATCAGATTCCAAAATTTATGCGGAATTGACGATCAGGTAATTTGAAAGAAATAGAATTACGCATTCGACTTCTACTTCTTGACTAACGTCAAATCAAAATTTGAAAATAACAATCTAATCTAATCTAAAATAACAAAACAAAGAAAAAGAAAATTAAAATACATGAGCCTTAGGCTACGGATCGTTATGGCGCGAAGCACTTTCCTTGATAGCGGTTGCTTATTTATAGGGTTAGAGTTGGGCCCTAACTTTGATGCGCCTCCTTGTGGATTTCAAATTAACTGGCCCATTTGGCTGTTAATATGCGACCTCGATTCTTTATTAGCGACATCAGGTTAATAAGCATTTGTCGTAGAAGCTTTTATTTGGTCGCGACTTGCCTTTAGCATCCCTTGGCTCTTCCTATGTCGCGACCTCGATTCTTTGTCGCGACCTCAGTTACTCAGCATACGTCGCAGAAGCTTTTATTTGGTCGCGACATCAGTTGTCTAATCACTCATCCATTCTTCCCAAAGAAGGTTCATCTTCTGGCGACCTCTAAATGACGTCGTGACCTTAATTCCTTGCTAGTTGTCTACGATACCTCTGAACAATTCTGGTGATGTTGATGTCGTAACCTCTTCTAAATGCTCCCGCGACCCGATGTTCGATCTTAGAAAATCTTGTGTCGTGACTTCTATGTCTCTTGCTCGGCCTTGATTACAGCCACGCTGACCTCGAAATGGTGTCGCGACATCATATCTTGTTCTTCATTAATTTATGGTTGCACGACTTGGAGTTTACATTTGCGACGCTTTCGTTACGCGCCTAATTGCCCGCATGTCGCGGCCCCGGGTTTTGTGGTTGCGACCTTAATGTGATTCTTCATTCGCATCCAGGCGTCGCGACATCGGGTTCTTTCTTCCCTCGTGCACCTACTTTGTTGCGCATCATTGATCGATGTCATTCACCTTTCGACCACTTTACGCTCCTTCTACTACAATATCCTCTTTCTCTTGAATTTCCTGTGTACTCTTGATTTGGTGAGATTATTACATTTACGCATATCATCCAGTCCCTTTTAGATAAATCAATCGAAAAATGTTTGAAAATGGACTTACAAGCTCATCAACTACTGGACTTATACTTATATTACAGAACTTATACTTATTTTACCGATACGGAAGTACCCGTAAAAGTACCCATAGGTACTACATACTAGATACAGAGGTACCCGTAGGTACATTCAGATCTTTACCCTTATTATTTATTCAGAGTCTTATCATATATACATTTTAACTACCGGACGATCATAAGAAATGGTAGGGCCCGCGATATGATAAGTACCGAGGAAGGTCTTGTACGATCTTGA
Source organism: Tetrastigma voinierianum (assembly GCA_016808115.1). Taxonomy (NCBI): domain Eukaryota; kingdom Viridiplantae; phylum Streptophyta; class Magnoliopsida; order Vitales; family Vitaceae; genus Tetrastigma; species Tetrastigma voinierianum. Next base: position 413,695 of record JAEQBH010000319.1, read on the forward strand.
AGTGCGTAGCACAAGCCGGGAGTCTGAAGCACTAAACGAGTGTCGTAGCACTGTCGGGTACCGAGTGCGGGCGGGAGGTGCGTAGCACTAATCGGGAATCTTGATGAGTCTTAAAACCTTCAGTTAGCATACTCGCGTCAGTCTTGCATTTTCATGTTGATTTGGCGTTATTTATATAATTTTAGTGTTAGATTCCTTATTTAGTTTTTGTTTTGGAATACAGGCATGATGAGGTGAAAAGAACAACTTCTGGAAGCCGTTTGGAAATGAGGGCATCTGAAGTCAACGCCGCGTCAGGCGTCCCCCGCGTCGCTGACGTCACTAAGCTGACGTGGGGGTGACAAATCACGAGAAGTCAACCCGGTCACCACGTCGCGGCGTCTGCGTGCGCGACGTCTGCGTCATGACGTCGGATCAATCACGCATCATCATTAAATGCAAAGGGGGCTCGGGATTTTGGGGGATCATCGAAAGAGCGTGCGACGGAGAGATGCGAATAGGAGAACACACCCAACCGCAGAGACTTCAAGGATCTCCTTGGATTTTTGTATTAGTTTTCCTTATTGTTTGATTTATTTTTTGGATCACATAGGGATGTTCTTCATATTAGATATTTTATTTCTTTCCTTCATGATGTTCTAAACTTATTTCACAGGGTTACATCGAACCACATCACAGAGTGATAGTTAAATTTAACCTTTCATGTTAATCAATTGTTGTTAATTTATCACATACGCTCTATACACGCATGTTAATTATATGATAATATCGGCGATATTAACATACTTACATTGAAGATCAAGAGATTCGAGAGATGAGGGTATTCGAGGGATGCGGGTAAGTAGCCTTTGGTCGGTCGGGTTAATAGAGATATTAGAGACACGAAGGGTGGTTTGGGGTTGAACATTAAGCATTTACGAATCTGGGTCGAGATAGAGATATACTTTCTGATTCTATTCCACGAAATAAAGTGCTCTCGAGAGAGGATATCGTAGGCACGATCACCCTGCATGTCAGTGATATGTTGCAAACAATCGGAATAACAACATCTTTGGGAGAATAATCCATCGAATGTGACGAGGAGATTTAACCCTAAGGTTCCCACATTATCAATTCACCAAAACCAATAGCTTAGATTCTGATTAGTACTTAAATTCTCTCTTAGAACCATTTATTCGGATATTGTCTAAAGCGGAGATCTCACATTGAGTGATTCATCTTTCCCTGTGGATCGATACTCGTGCCTTCAAGTACACTATATTGGGGCTACAGCGTGCACTTGCGCATAGGCATTCATTTTATACAGCGTATTCGGCTTTGTCAAGTTTTAGGCGCCGTTAGGGAAGGCTTAAATTGATATGAAATGGCACATAGATAATGATACGAGATTTTCTTTATTTTTTTGTTATTTTACAAGTCTTGTAATTGGGTTTTGTTAGTTGGTGTGTTATTGCGGTCTGAGGTTTAGTGGTACATCGCGACGACCAAAACCCAGATTAATCAACACTTGTGACGTGTGATCAGGAGCCGAGGAGAGACTTCTGCAGTTGCTGCGAGAGCGGAAAGCGAGCCAATTAGAACTCGATAGTCATGGAAAACGCGAAGAGCGAGATTTTGAGGCGTGGAACAAGGCTGAACCCGCAGAGAAGCCCGAAGAAATCAAAGCGCTAGGCCATTCATACAGTAGGACGTCAGGTACATGCTATTAGATGAGTTTGTTCACCTCAATGATTTGTTCGAGGGCCAATGATCGGTACATAATTCAAACAAACAATTTTGAATTGAAGTGGAGTCACGAGTCTGAATGCTTGAACATATTGTTCCATGGACTACCCCATGAGAGCAGAACATGCATTTGACTAACTTCCTCGGTTCGCGATACCATCAAATACAACGGGGTCATGAAGAAACCCTAGTGCAGTTATTCACTCTCACTCCGAGGATAGAGCCAAACATTGGCCTAACCAGTCGACCACGGTCCATTACTACATGGAGCAATTGGTACAAAAGTTTCGACGAGTTCTTTCCACCTTGAAGATTACTGGCGGTCTGAGAATCGTCACGTTCGGTCAATTAGGAGAGAACACAGCGAAGCATGGGACGGGTTCCACATGAATTGTGCGGAAGTGTCACTCACCATCGACTAACCGGATGGATGCAAGTCCACACCTTTACAATAGTGCAGGGGAAATACAACCTGAGAACGATGACCAGATCTCGGTACAGAGGATCATTGATGAAGAAAACCACGAACCCGAGGCGTATGAGATATTGGAAGATCTGCACATAACCAACACTATTGGTGCTTCACCAGAGAGAAGGCTACACCCGATGTTAAACCACGGTGGGTGGCGCAGACAATGAAGTCCTCGACAATGCGGTAAAATCATGTGGCTTCGGTGACTAAGCGACTAAATGAATGACGAGGAGCGACACGTGCTATCTGGAGACCACTCCATGGGAGTTGTGTGAATTACGTGGAGGGCGGCCACGGTAGTGTAGAATGTCAGTCAAGGAAGACAGCCACTACAATGGAGCAAGCTCGGTACGTATCGGGTTTAATCGAGAATCGATCCACGGCCGGCAAGGACCGTATGGGGTAATTATCGAGAATCGAGAGATCGAGGGAATGAGGATGGCGTACTTGACCAAGGAACCCGAACAATCAAAACAACGAGGGTATGGATGGAGGAACAAAATCGAGAACAATCGCAATCAAGCGAGGCTAATGAACTGACCCACGAAGAAGTTTAGTTTAGAGCAGAAAGCTGCCTGAGGATGTTAACTTCTCATTCGCGTTTATGAATGAGACTAAGGGCGAACATCTTTGATGAACAACCCGAGTTAAACAATCAAAGCGGCCTGGTAGAGGTTTGGAAGCACAAATGGGCCAAATGGCGAGCTTACTTCTTTGAAAGGCAACCGGGTTCTCTGCCGAGCAATTCAGAGGTAAACCCAAGAAGAGATGGGAATGAGCACGTTAAGCAGTCACGCTGAGAAGTGGGAGAAAATTGGAATCACAAGTGCAACCCCCGCTCATTAAGCGTTAGAAAGCGAGGATGTCACACGACCCGAACGAGGAAAGGTGATGCAGTCAAAAAACGATCCACGAGGAGAAGCAGGTCACGAGACCTCTAGTGAAACAAAGAGCCCGACATACGGTCCACTTATCCCGCGGCGTCTCGAGAAACATAAAGCGGGCGAGCAATTCACGAGAAGTTCATGGATGTTTTTCAAAAAGTTACATATAAACATCCCATTTGCGTGCCACCAGAGCAAATGCGCGAGTTATGTAAGAGTTCATGAAAGACATTTTTGTCTCGGAAGAGAAGATTAGCGGACTTGAGACGGTAGAAGCAACGAAGAATGCGGTGCCATCCTTCGGAGGAAGCTACGCGAAGCTCGAGACCAGGCGGTTTCACTATCCAGTGCACGATTAGGAAATGCTATTTTGAGAGGCGCTATGTGATTTGGGTGCCGGCCATTAATCTTATGCCCTTATCCATCTTTAAAGCGTTTGGGATTAGGAGAAGCCGATCCGACTACGATCACTCGCAGCTTGCGAGACGGATCTTTGAAACACCGAGAGGGATAATAGAAGATGTCTTAGTAAAGGAATTCGACCAAGTTTATCTTTCCGGTGATTTCATAGTTTTAGACATGGAGGGAAGATAAAGAAATACCGATTATCTTGGGAGAGACCTTTTCCTTGGCCCAGCGAGCAATGATTGATGTCTTGAGGCGGCCAAAACTAAGAGTACAAGAAGAAGAAGTAAAATTCAATGTATTTGAGCGGTGAGACACCCGGTAGTAATGTCTTAATGGTTGATATAGTAAGAGGCTATAGTGTCTAGCCAAAGTGGTCTCACTTGACCCTTTGGAGACCTTTAGTGTAACCAAATGCATCGGAGGGCACGAGTGGCGAGGGCGGAAGAATGCGTTAAGTGGATGGATTCTTTGGGCACCGTAGAAGGAAATACTTCGAATCGGTAGGCGGAAGGGGCTAAGCATTAGATTCCATCCAATTGAGCAACCACCCAAGATGGAACAAAAACCTCTACCTAGCCATTTGAAGTATGCATACAGGGGGTAGAATCTGTTGCAAGTAATTATCGTCATCCACTGGCGGGGAAATGGAGGAAGAGAAGTTATTGAGGGGTTCTTGCGATCCTGAGCAAGCACTTTCGGATGGTCTAGGCGACCTAAAGGGATCCGCCCTTCTATGTGTGTATGTGCCGTATTTTATTAGAAGATAGTCACAAGCCTCGGGTGGAGCGCGAGAGGAGGCTGAATCAGACAATGAAGGAGGTAGTTCGGAAGAAGTTAAAATGGCTTCAGATCTTTGGGTGATTCTTTGCATTTCCGGGTGTATGTGGGTTGAACCTGTTCAGGTCAAGGTACTGGAAGGATAAGCCACAGTATCAGTGAAACAATATCTTCTTGCCATCTAGAGCCGGTGGCCAAGATTGGAGAATTTGTATTGACTATAGAAGGCGAACAAGGCCCTCGGAAAGATCACTTTCCTACGCCATTTCGTCGGTCTCGTCGATTAGCGGAGTATGAATATTATTACTTTTGGATGGATATTCCGGTTACAACCAAATCGCCATTGCGCGCGGTCGAGGAAGACAACATTCACTTTGTCCCTATGGTACATTAGCTTCCGGCCGGATGCCCTTGGGTATGTAATGCTCCAGTGCGTTTATTGATGCATGATGGCCATATTTTTCGACATGGTGGAAAGAGCGATTGAGATCTTCATGGGCGATTTCGGTAATGGGAGATTCATTGACGAGTGTCTAGCTAATTTGAGAGTACATGCCCAGCAAGATGTGAAGGGGGCCCGACTTAGTACTCAATTGGGAAAGTGCCGTTTCATGGCAGTACGAGGAGGGTATTAATCCTTGGACATCGGATGTCGACAAGAGGGATAGGGTAGACGGGCGAGATTGGAAGCAATTGAAAAGTTGCCTCCACCCTCTTACATTAAAAGGGATTCGCAGTTTTTCTAGGCCCACGGGTTCTCTGAGCGGTTTTATCAAGGATTTCTCACGGATTGCGAAGCCATTATCCTAACACCTGTTAGTCGAGGATCCCATTTGAGTTTGACTCCCAATGTTTGGAGGCTTTTCACGGTGTTGAAAGATAAATTGATCTGGCTCTATCGTTGTGGCTCCAGTTGGTCTTTTCCGTAGGCCCGATGCGATACAGCGACTATGCAATTGGGCGGTTGGGGCGAGAAAGCAGGAGAAGATCTTTCGGGTGATCTACTACATGGCGGGACTTTGAATGATGCTCAAGCCCGAATTATGCCACTACAGAAAAGAGTTGGCCATCGTCTTTGCTTTCGAGCAAGTTCGGGCCGTATTTGATTGGCGAAATGAGAAGTCGTGGTGCATCTTGATCGTTAAGCCGTTAAGTACTTGATGACCAAGAAGATGCAAGGCCAGATTGATTCGATTGGGTCATACATTACAAGAATTCGACATAGAATAAAAAAAGATAAAAGGGCCTTTGAAAATTTAGTGGCGGACCATCTATCGCGGTGGAAGGGCCGGGAGGATATTCCAGGTGAGCGATGAATTTCGGATGAGAAACTTTTTGCTGGCTGAGGGGAAAGAAGGCGGTCCCTTGGTTGCAGTTATGAACTATTTAGTGGCTAAAGGTAGTTCCACCGAATTTAAGCTATCGAGGAAGAAAAAAAGGTTTTTCGCACCACCTTAAGTACTACTATTGGGGAAGAGCTATTCTCTACGAGCCTTTGTGCGTCGGAGTGATAAGAAGATGTGTGCTGAAGATGGGGAAATGCATAGTATTTTGAACCATTGTCACACTCTATCTCGTGTGGTGGACACTTTGGTGACAATGACCAAAGGTTCTACAATCGGGCTTTGTGCGCCCAGCCCCCATTTAAAGATGCTCGTGATTCGTTTCCATGACGAGTGTCGGCCAGATGAGACATCTAGAAAGAACCCGAGCCACCTATGCATCCTATCTTGGAAGTGAGTTGTTCGATCTATGGGGGATCGATTTCATGGGACCATTCACGCATCGTCTGACCATTTTGTACATCTTGTTGCGGTGGACTATGTTTCAAAGTGGGTAGACGATTCTACGCACAAATGATACCCGAGTTGTAGCCCGATTTACGCGCGGCAATATCTTCTCACGTTTTGGAACTCTCGAGCTTTGATCACGGATAATGGTACACATTTACGCAGCAAGGTAATTGATAAGGTTTTGCAAAAGTATAGATGCGCCATCGCACATCCCTTGCATACCACCCGCGTCAGATGGGCCAGCGAGGTATCAATGTAAAAATCAAATACATTCTCGAGAAAGGCGATAAGCAGCTCGGGAAGGATTGGTCTAAAAAGATAGACGATGCACTCTGGGCATATCGCACCGCATTTAAGACCCCTTTGGGTATGTCCCCGTTCCGACTTGTGTATGGTAGAGCTTGTCATCTTCCAGTGGAATTGGAGCATCGAGCTTATTGGGCCACTCGGCTTGACTAAACATGGGCGATTACATTGGGTGGTGAAAAGCGACTACTTCAACTTCGGTGAGCAGTGAGTTCGGAAAGCGAAGCATCACGAGACGCGTATTTATAAGGGAAGACCAAGGCTGGCGCGGCAAACACATCACCCGAAGAGTTCCGCGGCCGGTTCACGAGTTCTTTTATTGATTCCGCCTAAAGCTCTTTCGAAATTGAAGTCTCGATGGTCAGGACCTTTTTACCAGGTGACCAAAGTCTTTTCCATGGAGGAGTGGAAGTTTCACACCACTGAGAAGGCACATTCTGATCGCGATCAACGTTTGACCTTGGAGTACTATGGAGCGGGTGTTGGCGGTTTCGTAGTCATTCCTCTAACGACCTTAAGACGGTATAATCAACAATTATCCCCGAGTTTGCGTTCTTACTCACATTGAGATCGAGAGTTGTCGAGGCTAACGACATTAAACATAAGCAGCTTCTTGAGAGGCAACTAGTGTTCTTAGAATTCTGTAGTTTTAAATTCTATAAGTTCTTTTCAGCAATTTTTGGTTTCTAGTTGTGTTCATGATCAATGTTTTTGTTTGTTGGTTTCATTGCAGGACCCGGAAGCGTGGGTGCAGGTCTTCTGGCGTGTCAATGAGCCGAATGAAGTTCACACGTGGAGAGTTCGAAAAGTGGGGTACGCATAATGTATCGAAATTTCTTGGGAGACGCGCTTCTACGTCACGTCGCGATGGGATTCTCACGTCGCGGCGTGGACACTCCCGCGTCGCGGCGTCATTTATGCGTCGCTGAGTCAAATTGCTTAAAGGCTCACGTCCGCGTCGGCGATGTGGGATTCTCCGCGTCGCGGCGTCAACTTCTCCGCGTCGCGGCGTCATTTTCCGCGTCGCGGCGTCATTTGGTCACCTCCTGCAATCCGCGTCGTGGCGTGAATATCCGTCAGCGGCGTCGTTTCTTTATGCTCTACGCCCGCGTCGCGAAGCGTTGCCGCGCGCGTCGCGATCGCCATCAAGCTCTCTTGTCACGTCGTGGCGTGGCCCTGTGCGTCCTTGACGTGAGGCGGATTTTAAACCAAGAATAGGCCATTTTGGCCTTTCACCGCCTCATCTCCTCCCAGGAAACCCTAGCCTCCTGCACTTGCCTTGAGCTCCTTTGGGCCAGATGGGAGATCTCTCCTCTTTGCTCATGAGCCAGCAGCGTAAGTCGCCCACATTTGCGGTTTTGGACCATGGTGGCTTCACCATGCTTGTGTGCCGATTCTAACTTACAGGTATAGTAGTTAGGGTTTCTTTTTTGTGTTTTTATTGTAGCTAGAGGTCTTTTAGGAGGTCATTCGGGTAACTAGATTCATTAGGGGTTTTAGAGTCCTCCTTTAGGTCTTGCTTGAGTCTTTAGGTGGTGAGTTAATTTCCGTTGTAAAATTGCATATTAAGTGTTTGTTATTGGGTTTAATTTGGGATGTAGAAAATAGCGGCAAAGTTGCACCTTGGCGGTCGGGCGACGAGGCCCAGACTCCACATTGATGCCTCGCGTTTTGTAAGCGCGGATGCCGCAGATCGGTTTAGCATAATTTGCAAAAACCGATCCCTTCATTAGGAAGAAGGTTCCACCACCCGGCGATTTTTAGCAAAACTATTGCGGCGAGGGTTGGTGTGCTTTGTGCCAACCCCTCGCCAGTACCATGGCGTGGTTCGGGAATTCGCCAACCTTGCCTCCCACGTCTCAAAGGTCGGGTGCGAGGTGTATTGAGTCGACTTGTTGTGGTCGATCAATGGCTACTATGGCCTCGAGCATATTCCGGGCCCCTATGATCGGCTTATATTTACCATGAGGTCGTAAGTGTTGACGAGTCGAGGGGGTGAGTGGCGGATCAATAAGCGCCCAGGCCCGCGCGATGTCAAGACGACATTTGGCCTACATTCCCTAAGAGGTGGCATCACTTTATCACTTCGCGTGTATCTGACGACGGTGTGTGTGGTGGCGCCCGGCGCTCCGCTGCTCAACTACGCTATCTTACGAGGATATACCATTTGGCGTTGGGCGAGGTTATCGGGGATGCCATCCTCCATAGCAGGGATGCGAAAAATGAACTGCAGGGCACCCTTTTACGATCTTCGACGTACGGAAACAAGCCGGGGTGCCTGGCGACAATAATTTGGCTTCACCCAATTAAGACCATATCTGTCAAGCGGGACACACACAGTGTCCACTTAACTGAGGTTTATGACTCGAGCCATGAGCCCGCCGGCGGGCGAGCTTCCAGTTATCGGGCTCGCTATGGATTCTGGGTGACACCCGGGAGGACGTGTGGCCAGGTCCTCGTCGACCTCCTCCACCTCCACCCAGCTGACCTCGAGCGACGGTCCCTCCTAGTCCTTCCCCCGATGGTAGGGACCGGTGCTCTCCCTCAGCGGCGCTTTGGCGCGTTACGGGATGGGGCCGGGAGCATCGAGTCCTCGTTACTCGGGACATGGGCGGCTGCGTCTTGACATGCGCACCGTTACAGCTTGATCGAGGCCATCATTCCTGGCCGGCGGCGGGCTATGCGGGCTCATTTCGGCGCGGCTCTGGCTTTCACCATCCACCGCCACCGCCGCGATGATCTGAGGGGAGTCCCTTACCCTCCTATGTTTTACTTTACGGTGGGGATACTTTGGATCTTTTGTTGGGGGGTATTTTGTTCGGATACTATGTTTTGTTTATCTTGCTTTGAGTTGTTTTTAGTTTTAGTAGTTTATAGTATTGTTAGTTGTTCGCATTTGGGTTGTGTTTTGTTTTTAGTATTGCATGCAGTTGTAGGTAGTGTTAGTATTTGTTTGAGTTATTGTGCATCGCATATTTTGCTTATGTTGGTGAGTTAGTTGTTAGTTGTTTATTTGTTTTAGGATATTCATGCATAATGTAGTAATTGCATTCAGTTGTGCCATGTTGAAAATTGAGGATCAGATTTTAGATTGAGTTCACTATAGATTTGTTCAGATGCATACATTTGTTTGATGCTCGGTAATTAGATTGAATAGGTGAAAAAGGCTAGTGAACCAATCCTGGGTAGTCAAGAAACCAATTCTCAAAAACTGTCACACTCGCTGCTAGTGACGATCGGAGTATGCATAAGTCTTAGAGACCAGCTACTAAAGTCGACCAACCTAGGGAGATTCGAGACCATTTGAGTGATGGGACACCTAAACAAAGAGGATTGCCATCGAGCCCCAATAAGAGAAAATACAAAAACATGAGAAAAGAAAAAGAAAAGAAATAAAAATAGGCATATGCATAAGAATAAAGCGGGATCATCCAGTCGGAATCCAAGACACCGATCTGAGAGCTATCAAAGCCTAATGCCACTGAGCCAGGCGGCGGAGTCATTGACTTCGCGCCGTTACATGAGACGAAGATGGATCATTCACGCAACCTAGGGCCATCGAGTTTGGTTGAGTGTTCGAATTCGAGTTTGAAGGGAACTTAATGCACGGTGCCCATAGCTCCCGGCCAATTGAAGTCACTTGATGGATCCCAGCTACGAGGAACATATGGCTAAAACTTCTTGGCTTAACTAGGTCTTCATTTTGTTTTGGTACATAGGAAATTCTAGATATGAAGACATGTGAATAATTGGGTGCGTTCTATCCTTGTCTAGTCGATTCTTCCTAATTGGTGGGTTGAACTTAAGTTTAGAGGTATCGGAACTCGAGGCGTACAGGAGTCACCTACCATAGGCACGTAGGGTTTTAGGAGCGGCCATTGAACACTATGGGAGTGGATGCACTAGTCTCGAGTTTCACATACCTCAATCGAGAGTCACCGAGAGTCAGAAATGTCTGTGTGCCTTCATTGAACATGGGAGGCAAAAGCCGGTGGGTATGTGAATCGGTCGAATTGATCCCCATTTTCCAACATGGCATTCTTGTCTTAGTGTGAGGTTGCATAGTGTCGGGTGTGTGTCTGTTTAGAATGGTTCTTGCGAGACGAAGCAAGAAATTAAGTTTAGAGTGTGATGAGTGCTTAAAACACTTTCAGTTATACTCAGCGTCGATCTTGCGTTTTCATGTTGATTTGGCATTATTTATATAATTTTAGTGTTAGATTCCTTATTTAGTTTGTTTGGAATACGGGCATGATGGCGAAAGAACAACACGGGAAGCCATTTTTGGAGAAATGAGGAGCATGCAAGGAAGTCTTTGCCGCGTCGGCGTCCCCGCGTCATGACGTCACCAAATCCTGACGATGAGGGTCAACAAATCACGAGTCAACCGGAGTCACCTGTCGCGGCGTCACCATCAGCGGCGTCACCCTACTGTCGTGGCGTCCTGCGTTGTGACGTCGAGAATAAATCACGCATCATCATTAAATGCGAGGGGGCTCGGGTTTTGGGGATCATGAGCGTGCGCGGAGATGCGGAATAGGAGAGCGCAGCCGCGGACTTCAAGGATCTCCTTGGATTTTTGTATTGGTTTTTCCTTATTGTTTTGATTTATTTTTTGGGATCCACATGAGGATGTTCTTCATATTAGATATTTTATTTCTTTCCTTCATGATGTTCCTAGAAAACTTATTTCTAGGGGTTACATCGAACCACATCCTGGTGATAGTTAAATTTAACCTTTCATGTGTTAATCAATTGTTGTTAATTTATCACATACACTCTATACCGCATCATTAATTATATGATAATATCGTGATATTAACATGCCCACATTGAAGATCAGAGATTCGAGAGATGAGGGTATTCGAGGGGATCTGGGTAAGAGTAGCCTTTAGTCGATTCGGGTAATAGAGATATTAGAACTGAAGGTGGTTTTGGGGGTTGAACATTAAGCATTACGAATGCAGAGTCGAGATAGAGATATACTCGATTCTATTCACGAAATAGGCGAATATACCTCGAGAGAGGATATCTCGTAGGCACGATCACCTCGCCATTGATATGTTATAAACAATCGGAATAACAACATCTTTAGGAGAATAATCCATCGAATGTGACAGGGGGAGATTTAACCCTAGGTTCCCACATTATCAATTCACGAAACCAATAGCTTAGATTCTGGTTAGTACTTAAATTCTCTCTTAGAACCATTTATTCGGATATTATGCAAGCGAATCTACGTAGTCAATTCATCTTTCCACGTGGATCGATACTCGTACACTAGTACACTATAATGCAGGACTCACAGCGTGCACTTGCGCGCAGGCATTCATTTTATACTTAGCGTATTCGACCTTGTCGAAATGCAGGAAATCTTGAGCGAAGTGTCGTAGCAACTAGCGAAGTCTGCAGAAGCCGTCCGAGCGTCCACTCATTCATTTTTCGGTCCTAGGTAGTCATACTATCATATGTCTTTCAGAACTCATAACCTATCTTTATCACGTTCTGTGTTCATGCCATATTGCTTTTCATGTTCATGTTCATGTTCATGTTTCAGTTCGTTTTCATATCTCATCTCATATTCATGTTTCATGAACACAGTTATACATATTGCATTTCCTATATTTTTCCTGTTACTATTACATATGGCATTTCATATACTTGTGGAGTATGATGCTATGTATTCACACATCATTCATGTATTAGCGACCCATACATGAATCTATTTTACTTAGAAATTGGAATCATTCCAATTGGATCATCCAAACTAAAGTTATGGCATTTTCATGCCAAATTAGTCAATTTATCGATTTTTCACTCAGGACAGTTTGAAATACCCATTTTCCAGTGTCTGGAATCCATTTTTGACACTGGTTCTTTGTACTCCTTTCAAGCTAAGGTGCTATGGGTTCTCCTAAGCTGGAATCACAAATCAGACATACCGGAACTGATTATGTCTAAACAGCGGAATTTATTCTATGGTCAAGCGAAGCGGTGGCTTGAACACAAGCCCCACTTTGAGTGAATTTTTGGGCCACATAGAATCAGAATTTGAAGGTACCTATTTCAGGATTTTTGGTTCTCCTTGAATTCTATTTTAACCAGCAACTTGAATCACTCAAATTGAATAAGAAATGACCAAGTTATGGCCAAAATACGAATCTTTGGTCAAACGAGAAAAGCGGGCACTTGCAGTGCAGATACCGTTATTGATGCAGAGTCACGCCCTCGAAATTTACAAAATGTGTGTTTTTCTTCCATTTTCCATATGTTGATACCCAAATCAACTCAATACTCCATATACACATCAAAACCACTCCCGAATTCATCTTAGTAATCTCTAATTTTACTCGAATCCTCTTTCAATACTTATCTTACCCAAAACCCATCATGAATTCCTCCCCAAATCTATAATGGATCATAACCCATGCATACATCAACTATAAAGGTGGTTAGGGTTTGTTCTAAACCTAACTCGATTACATAATTAAACCATGAATCCCGACTGAAATGGAGGTTGCATGTTTTCTTGTACCATTTAGGGTTTACCAACCCCTACTTTCAAAGAAATACATGATTGGGGATGAGGGAAATCCTATCAAAACCCTAGGTTTGAAAACCATGGAACATCCCTACCATGGTACAAATACACATGATCTCATACAAAATTCACTTGATTTCAATTAAATCGAATCCATACTCATAGTCATAGTTCCATACCTTAATTTGGCTTCTTCTTCTTCCTTCTTCTTCTTCCCTTCTTCTCCACGGTTTTTCTCCCCCAAATTGAGACCAAATTTGGTCTTAAATCCAATTTTTGAGTTAAGGCCATGTTTAGCCAAGTCAAATAAAACCCATTTTTGGGTTAAGTCTCTTTAATTGCCTTTTAGTCTCCACCATGCTGCAAATGACTTATGCTATTTCCACTTTGGCCTCTAATCTTATCAATTCATATCTTTTTGGCCCCTTTTTACAAATTACAATTATGTCCTTAAGTATTGTACAATTTCCAGGTTTCTCAATTTCCATGTTTCGTAATTAAATCACGAAACATTCAAATTATGCTTACAAAATACCCTAAACATGTCGAAAACGACTAGGGTATATTTCGGGCCGTTACACAGTGTCACTCAGAAGGCCTCCTAGAAATCAGAGCAAGATACAACCCTTTTTGTGGGTACAAGCTACTAATATTAAGAACGGTTCATTATATGAACAGTACCATTTATATAAAACTAGTCTTCAAACCCATAAAATAACTGAGAATCTGCAAATCTAAATGTTCAACAATTAATCTCCACCCCTAGAGGGTGTTTAATGTTCCATTATTGGATTCCAATCATCAAAAATCAAACTACAAGTAAGAAGAAAATGAAGAAAGAAATCAAGGAGACGAGGTGAGGAGAAAATCGATTTGAGCTTCAATGCCGTCTCAACATTAAATAAATTGAATCTCTAAGTACGACAGAGTCTCTTTAATCACAAATAAAATTGCTCTCAAACTACTCTTAGATCTACTAGAAATCAAAGTCCTAAAAGCTAAACAAACTAAAAAAAATGGGTAGGTTTTAAGAGAGAAACCTCGATTTTCTCTCTCCTCAGTTCCTTGTTACCACTAAAAATCTAAAAAAATTAGTATTTATAGTCCTCTAGTGAAATGGGCTTGAAAACAGGGCAAAATATCAATTTTCGGGCTTTTTTGGTTTTTTCCAACATTTGAGTCTTGATATCAGCATTTTGGAGTCGCGACATCAGCATTTGTGAGTCACTAAATTAGCACTCTAGCCTTGTTGCTGACTCTGTCGCGAAAGTTTTTTTTCTTTGTCGCAACATTTTTTTGCTATATCGCGACATTAGCAATTTTGAGTCGCAACATCAGCATTTAATTATAACATCAACATTACGGCACAATTTTTTTGCTTTAATAGGGACTTTTTTTTTTTTTGCTTTGTGCGGACATTCTTTGCTGTCGCTACATTTTCTTATCGGCGACCGATTTTTTCTCCGAAAGGTGCTATCGTGCCCATTGTCGGTGAGGAATTTGGTACCGATTACCAGTCAAAGTGAATACGGTACCCTTTGCTTCTATGACCCTATTTTTTGAATGTTTTTGCAGATTAAGTCCCATATTCATACACCAATTGTTTAAGGACCCTAAGAAATAATTAATTGGGGTTCAAATAAGAATGAGACTAAGTGAAAAACGCACCGTACCTCGCCGCCTCGATGAAGCGATATTCGTTAAGTGTGAGTAGTGTTAGTTACTAAACGCGACGTGTGTGATTTGCTAGGGGGCAATGAGGATCACCTAACCTAGGACCGAGATTGAAGGTAAGGCGAGAAAGAGAAAGAGAAAGAGAAAGAATGGTTTGTTCTATCTTCTCCTCTTCTCGTTTCAAGATTTGAAATATTTGTTCTAAACGTATAACAAAAGCATATTGATTTGTTTTAATTGATTTGAGGGAATTGATTGTGAAATGTTTGCATATGAAAATTGCATGAGTATTGAAAATGAACTGTTTATACAGATGTACATATTGTACTGTATTTTGCTATAAAGTATTTGAATGCCCTTGATAGAATGTTAACCGTTTAGTTCGTATCAAGGATAGATTGGTATACCAATAAGGGTCAAATTAGCAGTACTGCGAACAATTGTATTGATGTGTCACTCCGATCAGCAGCCCAGCGGGACCGTATCGGTAGTGTTCACGAATTGATTTTTAATAACTAGTCAACAGCCCAGTAGGACCGTACTGTGTTATAAAGCAGTTTTTATACCGTCTTGCAACCCAACGAGACTGTGTCGGTGACTCCAATATCCTTTATACTGAAAACATAGGTTAAATTCGTTAAGGGCATAACTAAATTGATAATTTGGAATTGAAAAACATGCTTGCAATTGAAATGAAAATTGCATTGTGAAATGCATGAATTGGTTATAAATGATTTATTGCATACGAAAGTGTATATTGGGATGATCAATGAACCATAAATGATTGTATATGAAATAAGTATATGTATTGTATTGACATTGATCATCAGATTTGGTTGGTTTATTAAAACTTCATGATTTGGCCTGTGAAGCTGAAGAATGGGGTGTATAGAACCACTAAGCATGAAAATGCTTAACGTATTGTTTTTACCAATGCGCAGGTACCAAGTGATAGGCAGTGATTGAAAAAGGACGCAAGATTGAGGAGCGTCGAGTCATAGAGAAAGAACTGCGGAGTACACTCCGACACATGCATTCACTCCATGTTTTCTTTTGAATATTGATATTTTGTAAAAACAATTTGAACTCTGAATATCTATTTTGTAAATCATTTTGAAAAGGCTTGATATGCCTTTATAATGACGGTACTTTTGAATTTGTAAATGTTTATGGGCTTGCTCCAAATTGAAATCACTTCCGCAAAGATTTGAGAACGAAATGTATTTGATAAATGAAACGGTGGCGGACGTCCCGGATTTCGGTTGGATCCATAAAATGGGTCGACCGGGTTTGAGAATCACTTCACATGTATCCACCAGCAATTAAACGATCCTGATCCATAAAATGTGTCTTCATTGGTTACTCTACAAATAAGAAAGGGTACAAGTGTTTTTGTTCCAACACACAGAGGGTATTTGAAACAATGGATGTGACGTTCTTTGAACAAAATCCATATTTTACCAAATCTAAAATTCAGAATAAAAAAGAACTTCAGCTTTGGAGTGGAGGTTCCTTGCTAGAACAACCACAAGCTCTTGAGTCTATTACATGTCCAACTCGAGGTTTATTATCCACAAGAGTACCAACTAAGTCCACTTTGTGCATCTATTCCTATTTCTAATTCTCACTCATCCGAGCCTAATATTCCTTCTTCGAGTATATCTAATCCTAGTTCAGAAACTAGAAAAGTTCAAGTATACGCTAGGAGAAAAAGACAATTTCAAGGGGAGAATAAAACCTTGGCATGTCTCACACTTGTTCAAGAATCTGAATCAAACCCAATGACTGCAGGAACTAGCATAGGAGGGAAAAATGAGCTAGAACAAAAAGGGTCAAAGAGATTCAGACCATGGATGATTTGGAATTGCCTATTGCCTTAAGGAAAGGTACACGAACTTGTACTCAACATCCGATTAGGAATTTTATATCATATGCAACCTCTCTAAGCCCTTATGAGCTTTCATCTAAGTGGATGGTACAAATCCTAGCAAACATTCAAGAGGCTTTGATTCATCCATGTTGGAAAAAGGTTGTTCAAGAGGAGAGATCATGGCCTTGAAGAAGACCGGTACATGGATTATTACTGAACTCCCTCCAGGAAAGAAAACAATAAGTTGTAAATGGGTCTTTGTTATGAAACATAAGGCTAATGGGAGCATCGAGGAGCTTAAGGCTGGTGGCGCAAGGGCTTTACTGGCCATGTAATTTGTTTTGATTACCAAGAACTTTTGCTCCGGGTTAAGCTTAACACCATTCGAATACTTCTCTCATTAACGGCGAACTTAGATACAGCCACTTCATCGACAGTATAAAACGTCTTTCTTAATGGAAATCTTGAAGAGGAAATGCGCATAAAAATTCCTTTGGGTCTACAAATAGCGTGACAATGATAAAGGTATGGAAATTATTGAAGTCTTTATATGGATAAAGCCATCTCTACAAAGTGTAGTTTTGGTAGGTTGCATAAAAATTCCTTTGGTCTGAATAAGCGATATGATGATAAGGTCATGGAAATTATTGAGTCTTTATGTGGACTTAAACCATCTCACTAGAGTGTGGTTTAAGTGGGGTTCTCATGATCATTAAAGGAACATAGATTTTATTCAAAGTATCCAAGCGGATCATACACACTCATTGTAAGCGATCTCCCAGGGCAAATTAGCCATCTTCATTTTGTATGTTGATGACATCATTCTAGCTGGAGATTATGAGGGAAAGGGTTATTTGAAGATTAGCTTGATCCTTGGCAAAGAATTTGAAGTAAGACCTTGGTCCTCTCGCTATTTTTCTTAGCAAGGTATTTCGATCAAAAGAATATTGTCTCTCAAAGTAAATATACTCTAGATTTGCCCAGAGACTAGTGTCTTCCAGGAGTGTAAACTTCTGGCTTATGTGGACTCTAAAGGAAGTTAGGCGTGAAGAGGAAAGAGTTCTAGTAGACAAAGGACGGTATCAACATTTAGTTGGGAGACTCATTTATCTAACCCATACTTGGCCTTTGTTGCTTTGATAAATGTCATAAGTCAGTTTATGAACCACCCAATAGAGGAGCACATGGAAGGTATGCACCGAATTCTCAAGTATCTAAAGATGACTCCGAGAAGAGGGTCATTGTTCAAGAAGAAAGAGTGTAGAGATATAGTTTTATAATCTTATGCAGACTGTGTAGGAAGCCAGACAAACAAAAGGTCAACCACAGGGTATTGCTCATTAGTCTAGGGAAATCTTGTAACATGGAGGAGTAAAAAACAATTTGTAGTTTCTAGAATCGATTATCGGGGTAGAGCCCAGAGCATATGATAGAAATTTTCAAGGAATATCGTTAAGACGGGTTTAACTGATTGGGAATGAAGTTTGAGAAGTCATTAAGCTTAAGTGCGATAATCAAGCCCTTTAATAGCATTTACGGAATCCGCCGACGGAACTAAACATGTGAGATTGATTTTGGTACATGGCGGAAGGTGGGAACTCAGGTGGTGGTCCATACTCTCATGAGCAATTTGCAAACATCTACGACAAAGGCTTTGCATAAATCTGAACTTTGATGCTTGGTGTAACAAGTTGGGCATGTACAATTTTGTGACCCACGACTTGAAGAAGATATTGATTTTCCCTCATGATTATATTTCTGTTATTCTATGTTTATTTATGTAAGGAAATAAGAGGGTTAGATAATTCAAATTTTCTATTTGGAGAATGGATTTTCCTAATCTTCATTGTTTTGCCTACTCATTTATTATAGATTATGTGATTTTCCTTCATATCATTATTACCATTTAGTCATTGAAAGGGATCGCCTGCATAATGATGTAATATTCTTCAGGCGATTTAATGAAATATGAGAAGATTGTTATTCCTCAAAATCTTCTACAACCATTTGGAGGAAAAATTCAACCACACATTTTGTATGCTCAAAATGTCCCGAATATATAGTCGATATATATGGGATATCATTATTTCTGAGCACGATATTATTGATAAAAATCGATTGAAATAAATATAAGGAAAATATAGGGAAAATCGTCTATATTTCGGCGATATATAAAAAAAATAGATATATTGACGAAATATCGAGTGTCCACAACACGCGTGCGTGGACTTGAAATTCCACAATAAAAATTTGTAAAAAAATCGGTGATTATCGTCGATCTATCGCAATATATCACTTGGAAGTCTTAGCTCTATATTCATTTAATTATCATCTTTTGAAACCAACGCCTCTTAAATTTTAGTTTTAATTTTGTGGATACTCCACATAATTGTATCTTTAAACAAAGCCCCTTAAATTTTGGCACCATTTGCCTTATGACCTCAAGATTGTGTCATAATGGAAATTGGCTTAAATTTTATCTTGATACTCTAAAGTACGTGTCGATGAAAATTTGTTAAGTTAAAAGGAATACTGAAAATTTTAAAATTTTAAATATTATAAACATTTAAGTATAGGAAACTTTGGAAACTTAAGACCGAGAAAGAATGTGATGGGCTGAAACCTCCATAAAGTATTTTTTTCATCCCAAATTTTATTGATATCTAAAATATATTTTAATACATGAATTATCATTATATTTTTTATCCCATATTTTATTTTGATACATGTATTTTTTATTTATCCATTTACTTTTGTTTAATTTTTATATTTTTATATTATTGAAACATAAAAATGATTTTTCGTGCTGCTTCAATATATAATAATACAATATACTATTGATGGGTTTGAAAATATGCGCAAGTGGTGCCCACTCAGGCTCTGAAAAGAAAGAGGCAAGCCCTAATGAAACACCCAAGCCCCTAGCCTGTACTCCAAAACGAAGTTCAAACCGGCCACTCTAAAGGCCGACATAACATTGGTAATTGGAAAACTCCCACATTCTCGCAAATCGATCAAATCTCGCTAATAAGGGATGTAGGATAATCCCTAATAACATCTTATCCTATAAATCCAACTAAATCACCCAGCAAGAAAAATAGGATAATTCATTTATAAACAAGCTTTATCCCAAGTAGATCAAACCGGATCTCACTCAATAAGGGAGAAGATAATTCCTCAATAAACTGGCTCCTAATATCCCTTGCATAAACTGAGCATCGATAAAGACAGTAAAAATATCTCACCAATGGGAAGAATCCTATTACCATCCATAATTGGGAAATATACTTATATATATCAAGCCACCCCTGAAAGGTACGAAATCATACGCCCCTCTGCTGGGCCTATCTTTTCTCCCACAGGAATTGACTTAGGCATCTGAGTTTTTACCGCGGGCTCCTCACGACCCTTTTTCTTTCTCTTGTCTGCAGAGGAGGCGCCAGAGCCCGTGGACCACCCAATGAAGAAAGCCCTAGTTCCTACTAACGATTCCCAACACACTCCAAACCCGCCCGCTGAAAGCATCATCGCTTGAGCACTGTCCGGGAACGACAGCCTCTACAACAAAGCCACCCTCGCCGACCGGGATGGTATCAACCTGAACACAAGGTGAGCAACGCCAATCCTCCAAGGATGCAGACTGTGCAAGGCTGGTGAGGCTACAACGACCTCCGTGAGTGCCGCTAGAGACAATATAGGCCAACACCTGACGAGGTGGAGGCGCCCGCGCCACCAACCAACACTTGTTGAAAGAGTCGAACAACTCACTGTGCAACACGACACTCTATGAGACATGACAGGCCCAAAAAGACCAAAACCCTATTACCCGAGAAGAGAAACACCTCGACCCTCGTCGAGAAGCGGATAGAGAAGGAGAAACTAGCCACACCAGGGAGCATGATCCTTACCAACCCCCCGAAGAGGATAGCAACGAGGAGAGGTCGTGGGAGCAAAGGTTCAGTGGATGTCCAAACAAGAAATCAGTCACATGAAGGTAGCAAAAGGCCGAACCTACCCCAGCGACGCCCAAAGGCAGAACTAGTCTCCATTCACCGAGCCGTACTTCCCCTTCCTAAGAAAATTCGGGATCGTCGAGATCGGTAGACGCTCGGTTTTAACAGTGATCTATACCACCAATACGCACAAAATCAGATAATCGCATGATATCGAGCCTGAGTAGCTCAATTCAAACATGCCATGTAGCCACGAGCTAAGTAGCTCAGGAGCCCAGTAACTCAATTCGCAGAGCGACAGTTCAAACAAGCCGTGTAGCCATGGAGCCAAGTAGCTCAGGAGCCCAAGAGCTGGGCCAAATGTGCACTATAAATTCTTATAAGGCCTCACTCAGAGCCTTAGTGAGCCGCTTTGACTTAGCTCATCCATTTCCACTTCAGCTAAGTGCAAATCTAAGAGTCACTCACAGCACTATAAATTATAAGGCCTTGGGGCCAAAGAGCCCTGCTAATACCGCCTTGCAGCCTTCAGAAGGCCTCGCACTCTACTAATTTAGCAATTTCGGGGCCGCCTTGACGAGCTCAACTACTCACTCAGCCATGCAAATTTAAGAGTCATTCACCAGCACTATAGCCCATGGCCTCAAACGCCTAAGAGCCAAGATTTCGGGCCTCAGCAGAGCTCTTCACCTCGTGAAGGCCTCCAACCCCTGAGCCTTAGCAACCAAATTTCATGAGCTCAACCACCTACTCCAGCCAAGGCACCAAGAGCCGCCCCACCAGCACTATAGGCCCATAAAGCCTCGGGGCCGCCAAGAGCCCCGTGAGCTCGCCATGTAGAGCCCCGGACATGAAGGCCCCGCCGCCCACGGAGCCCCCGCGATCTCCGCGCCTTGACAGCTCAACCGCACTCACTGTGCCATGTGTACCCCAAGAGCCGGGCTCAGCCTGCACGCCCATAGCCCGCGCCTGCAGCCTCAGTCAATTAGCCAGTGCAGAGCTCTTCGCCAGAAGGCCTCGGGGCGCCACTGAGCCTCAGTAGCCTCAGGCTTTGACGAGCTCAACTACTCTACCTGTGCCATGCACCCCAAGAGTCGCCTCAGCCAGTAATTTAGCCCATATACCTCCGCCTAGACCTTAGCACTCAATTTGAAGAGTCAGCCATTCTACTAAGCCACGCAACAGAGCTGGGCTTCTAACTGTATTCACTTCAGATTTTAACGCCAAGAAATTTCGCTTTAAAGAGCCCAACTATTAATCTCAAAGCATAACCCAGAGCTTGCTCGCTTTAAGTGATCACGCTCATGAGCCTCACAGAAGATACAAGGCCAAGAACTAATCGCTAACTCGTGACGCCTAATTCAGTCATTCGGTTAATGCGTAATAAATAAGAGCACAAAGTAGAGGCGCGGTGAGATAAAAATGAATATTCATTAAGGAAAATGTTGCTATGTCTCGGGTCCAAGCCCAACAAAAAAAAAAAAAAAAAAAAAAAAAAAAAAACAACAACAACAACAAGCAAGCAAAGATGGTGCTGGGAGATCGTATACACAGGGAAGTAGGAGCGCAGGGTGAAGAAGGGGAGGGGCCTCGGGTATCTGGGTTCTCAGAATAGTCTCAACATGAGAGGGACCCTCCGCCTCCTCGTTTGTGGATGTCGTCGGTTGAGGTGTCCAGCCTGGGGTGGCATTAGCACCTCTCCCGAAAGGTGCCACCCGTACTCCACAGTACAGCCTCGTCCTCAATCTCCCATAACTTCGTCCCTCCGAACGTGCCAAAGTCTCTGCCTATGTGAAGGTCCCGCAACCCATGGCACTCCTCGGCCGTGCTCTAATGGGGTGAGCGAGAAGGCCTCTAAGCCTGGCGACAGCTTCGTCTAGCGTCACTGCTTTATTGCAGCTCTTCTCTAGACTCCCCGCAGTCGCCAGACGTAAATGTGGTCATCCCCGACCATCCGAAGTCAGATCGGGCAGGTGACCGCAGCCTCGTCTCCCGGGCCTCTGTACATAGGTCATTTTGTACAAATTGCAGCCCATCCCGAACCCTCCCGAAGCTCAACTTCCTACGCTCTGCTATTTCACTCATTCTCTACCTCGGCCCGAGCCTGGCGCCGGCAAGGTGGCGCGCCTGGCAACTGACTTGCTTCACCGCCTCTACTATACTGGTGACTCTCATTTCGCAAATTAGCCCGCTTTCGTATAAGGGAAGCCACCTCGCCTTTGTAAACTTTGGCATTTGACATGGCTCCTCGTCAGATGGCCTTTTGGCTAAACTCTTCAAATCAGTAGCCACCTGCCCACACCCAACACAAGATCAACACCCAACCTGCTAAAATCGCACCCATATACGGAACTTACGAGGCGACCCCCGAAGGGGGATAGAGCTAAAGCTTCCTCAACTGGCGTATGTCACCTCTCAGGTCGACTTTAAAGATGGACGAGACCGTGCCCGCCGCAAGCTCTGCATTGATGAGCAAGGAATCGCCATCCTCGCGCCTGAGTCCTTCCCTTCAACTCCACTCGAGGAAGGTGGCTTAACACTCTAATACGGATTCCAAATGAAGGATAGTAATGACTCCTTAACGAAGCCGCTTCACAGCTCTTCCCGAGGAGCGCCCGCTTGGTACAGTAACTAACGGGCTGCGAACTCGAGCTTTAGGGATCTCACCGGAGGCGACAACACCCGCCTTGCAGACTGACGTGTGGGGCGGGGAAGAGGATGATTTCCCGCCGAACTCCACCAAGTCGGGTGGTCTTTCAACCAGAGTCCCGGTTTCTAGCTTCATGCCCGGACTTCCGAGACAAAGATCTCCACCGAGCCAAAGCTCTCCCCGCGGGCTTGGCAGCCGAAGGCTCGACGGAGAGAATTTCAGCGGCAGGTGAAGGCCTCAAAGTGGTGAGAGATGCAGGTTCCTCAAGCTTACGTCCCGTAGCTAATTCGATCAACGAGGATATACACGGGGAAGACTCACCAACTCCCATTATGACATTATCTTCTGGGTCGAGATCTGGCTGCCTAACACCCGAGGCACGCGGTCAATGCAGATGAGATACCCTACACTCTTCAAAGACTATATTAAAAACAAAACAATACTCACGAGATTCTCGGTAATCCAAACCGGAATGCCCAGGTGGGCCATCCTTGTCAAGAGGGTCATACTCCCAACATACGCTAATCTAAGGAAGTAACGCCTTCCAAAGCTTCATGGAGACGGAAGATCGTAAATTACTGCAGGAGCACCACGCTGAAAATGGGGCAGCTCCTCACGATTTCTCTTCACGCTAAAAAGATCAAGGAATAAAGCTATGTCGGGAACACCGAGGCCCTCATTCCGAAGAAACCAATAACTCCAACCACACCCCAAAGAATCGGGCGAGAGTTGAGAAGGACGTATGCACGTTGTAAAACCCCTTTATAAGGTGCAGGAAGCCAAGACCGTACACTGTAAAGGAGGTCCTGTAACGCCAGCGAAAGGGCTCCATACAAGGGTCCGACTTCAGGTCCCACGTACCAAAGCATTTTTGCACTAAGCAGATTTTAGATATTCCGATCCCGGAGAGCCAATCTCCCGTCAATTCTCCACTTACCCTTGTTCAAGGAAAAGTACCCCCAAGGTCTCAAGATCAATTTCAGCTGAGCTACTGCGAGGTGCCGCTAGCTCGAACCGGGCAAAGAACCGAGAGTCACCCAATGCGCAAAGAAGAAGAGCTTAATTCTGACTCATGGTGATAACAAGTAGTAAGAACAAAATTTAGCCAATCTAGCACCCTAGCGCTCAGATTACTTCCTCAAGATGGCCCATGAGAAAGATGCACCTCCGTCCTGTGAATAAAACAAAAAAAAAAAGCTATCTCAAGCAAGACACTAAAAAGGATTTCTCGCATACAAGGTTCAGATAGTAATACTATGAAAGTGAAGTCCAACTTTACTAAAAAGCAAAGAAAAAGCTTCCGGATCAAGGGAACACAAGACAAACGGTCAGAGGATATTTACGGAAGAAACAAAAAGAAACTGAAAGAATTGGAAGAAATGAGCACGAGAACCGAAAAGTGATCATTATCACAAGACATATGACGGAGACAAAGCCCTAGACCGGATCCGCACTCGAGCCGACACGTGGAAATCACACCGATGAAACGCATGCCTTGCCCACGCACACACCCACAAGAGCCTGGGAGGCAACCACGTTAGAAAAACAGCGTGCAGCCCACTCACAGCCCAAAGAAGAGGCAAAGCTCACTGAAATACCCACATCAAGGCCACAAACTCCAAAACGAAGCTCCAAATTCGTCATTCTAAAGGCCGATAACATGGTAATTGGGAAGGCCCAGAGCCTCGCAAATCGACTAAATCTCGCTAATAAGGCGGGCAGAGGATAATCCCCAATAACATCTTATCCCAGAATCCAACTAAATCTCACCAGCAAGAAAATAGAGCACTACTTATAAACGCTTTATCCTCAAAGATATCAAACCGATCTCACCACAAGGGAGAAGGATAATTTTAATAAACTCGCTTCCTTCTAATATCCCTTATTAACCGATATCTGATAAAGATTTAAAAATATCCCATCCAATGGGGAAGAATCCTTGGTTACCATCCAATTGGGAAAACATACTATATATATATCGGTTCCTTCTGAAAGGTAAGCAAAAATCACACGCCTCAAGGCCTATCTTTTCTCCTGGCGAGGAACTCCGACTTAGTATCTTGACACACGGCTAAGCCCTCACAACCCTTTTTCTTCTTGTCTTCAGAGGAGTGCAATACAGAGCCCTGGACCAAATTCAACAATGTTCTTAGTTCCTATCAACGCACCAACACGCTCCAAATTTCTAAATTCCGTTGAAAAAAAGCATCATCAACTATTTTAAAAGTTAAAATTAATTAATAAAATAAATTATCATCATAGTTTTTAATAATTTAATTACTTAAGTAAATTATTTCAATAGATAATTTATTTTTACTTTAAATGTATTTCAATATATTTAACCACATTTTGTATTCAAAACTCTTCCTCGTGACATCGAATATATCGGCCGATATATCGAATATCAATGGCTACCAACACGATATATTGCACCCTAAGCCTGCTAAAAGCAAATATCGAGAAAATATAGGGAAAATCGCTCTTAGCATTTCGGCGATATAAAATATCGATATATCAATGAAATATCGAAATGTCCACAATAAGCGCAAGGGATTTGAAATCTACACAAAATTTGCAAACAAATCGGTGATTATCATCAATATATCGCAATATATCCCAATATTCCATTTAATTAACATCTTTTGAAACCAACGCCTCTTAAATTTTAGTTTTTATTTTGCCTTGATACTCACGTAATTATCATCTTTTAAACCAAAGCCCCTTAAATTTTGGCTTTAATTTTGCCTTGATACTCACGGAATTTATTGTCATAATGGAAATTGGCTTAAATTTTGTCTTGATAATCACAAAATGCATTATCACGATGAAAATTTGTTGGATTAAAATAAGGAATATGAAAATTTTAGAATTTAAATAGTAGGCATTTAGTAGGAAACTTTGAAACTATGTTATCTCGTAGCAGAATAGATATGGGCTAAAAACTCTATAGGTATTTTTTTCATCCCAAATTTTATTGATATCCTAAAATATATTTTAATACATGAATTATCATTATATTTTCATCTATATTTTATTTTGATATATGTATTTTTTATTTTTTAATATTATTGAAATATAAAAAATGTGATTTTTTTTTTCAAAAGTTGCTTAAATATATAATAATAAGGTTCTACTATTTTAAAAGTTAAAATTAATTTAATAAAATAACTTATCAATATATTTTTTAATAATTTAATTACTTAAGTAAATTATTATTTCACAGATAATTTATTTGTACTTTTAAATGTATTTAATGCTTTTCAGTATTAAATATTTAAAAAATTCCTTTCATTATTCATTTGATATTCGTAAATAATAACTAAAAATATAAAGTAATAACTTTTAATATTATAATATCTGTATAATATTAAATATGTCCTATTTAATTTAATACCTAATAAATCCATTATATTCTAATCTATCTTAATAAGTGTATTTTTGTTTATTTATATCATTTTTACACTTTTTCAAAATATTATTATTAATTTCAAAAAAAAAGTTATATTTTTTATTTTACCGATATTTATGTAAAAATATCCACCGCTATTTTACCGATATTTTCGATATATTTGTAAAATTCAAATACCGATATATCCATGTTTACCGATATTTTGATCCTTCACCAGAACATGAAATATAAGTAGAAAATAAGTTTAATGAACCTATCATGTGGTTCATGGCTCTCAAATCCACAATCCACATCTTTGCACATGTTTTAGCGAAAAGAGCCTTATGAAAAGTACTTGCTTAGGCTATATTTGTTGTGGAATTAGCAATTTTTTTATAGTAACGTGGACTATTGAACATTTTCCGCAACAACTCCATTTCAGACTTGCTAAAAACTTGAACTTTAGTGTCAATTTTCTGCTGTTGATCAATAGAAATCTGAAACGCTTTTCCAAAATTTGACCCTTTACTGAAATTTGTTGGATTCTCATGTAATTTCCAGCATTTGTCTCGATAAAGGTAACAATATTGCAAAGTCGCACCCACCTATTCTTCTTCTTTCTTCTGATTTCTTCTAAGCCCTTTGTGTGCTTCCGATTTACTCATTTTTCTGAAGCAGTAAACAAGTGCAGAACTTTCTTAAACTACAAAAAGCCAGAGTCTCCTTCGTCATTACAGTCGTTTGTTTTTTTACTTAATACTAAATATGTTTAATACTCGAATAAGATTTATTAAGACAAGATGTTTGCTTAGTTTTTTAATAGTACGAATACATAACAACTTTATATTTATTATTTTAGTCTCGCCTAAATTCCCACCCCGCCTTTAATGGGACGATTCTGTGCTTAATCAGAATCGTGCTTTTTAACGGTAGCCTCTGCGCTTATTTTCTTAACTAGTATGGGTTCTATTTTATTCTGTATTGTTATTCTGGCCCCGCTACTTCCGTCCCGCCCCGAATAACATATTTTAAAATTTTTATTTTTTATTTTATACTTTAATATAAATAATAATAATAATAATTAGAATGTTTTATAATAACAATTTATGTAAAATTCATACTATTTTTATTTTTTACAAATATATTAATTTTAATATAATAAAAATAAAAATAAAATTTTAAATAAAAAATAAAAACAAAAATCATGGGTTTTGGAATTTTCTCATCCCTATCAACTCGTCCCGTTTAATTTTTTAAATGAGACAGGTTTAGGAATTAAAAAAAATAAACGAACCGGGTCAAGATGGGGTCACCTCGTCCCAAACCCCCATTGTCCCAGAATGAAAATAAGCAGACCTTCCTCCTTATTGTAGCTTTCTGCTTTGGTAGAAAATAATTTTTTCCTCACTGTAAAAAGCTCTGGGCCATTTGCTTTTCTATTAAGAACTTTTTAAAAAAATTTCAACAATATATCATAAAAATTTGAAAAAACATACCGCTGAATATTAAAAGCTATTCAGCTAAAAAACAAACAGCCCCTAAGTCACTTTCCTCTTTTCTAATTTCTGCTTAAGTCTTAGTAACAAAAGGAATAGGTCTCGTTCCCATATTTCTCCCACGAACAACATCAAATTCAGGATTAAGACCAACAAGGAAGCCAAACACCCTTTCTTTTTTATCTATTTTCCTATATTGAAGAAATCCTTCATTCCCTCCATTCAAAGTCTTTATATAAATCCAACACTAATTCTAGATGTTAAAATAAG
Source organism: Tetrastigma voinierianum (assembly GCA_016808115.1). Lineage (NCBI taxonomy): Eukaryota > Viridiplantae > Streptophyta > Magnoliopsida > Vitales > Vitaceae > Tetrastigma > Tetrastigma voinierianum. Next base: position 441,902 of record JAEQBH010000319.1, read on the forward strand.
TTGTAACCGAGTGACTTCCCTGTTTAGTCTCATGAACCTTCCATCTAAGATCATAGAATTGAGAATCATTATTCAAATTGGAATACATCAAATTTAGTGTATCTCATAATTGTTTTTGTAGTAGTTGGCGATAGATTTTGACTCACCTTAGCTTTCATTGAATTAATCAACCTAAGCAACGTAGAGAACACGCTCAAGCCCCTAACTCGATTCTCCAACCGCATGCACTTTCTTTGAACCACCTAGTTGACCCATCTTCCCTCATCCTTTGATAAAGAACTTGCCAAATTGAGTCAATCAAAGAAAATTGATTCTATTTAAATTGTGAGTGGTAATATTGTGGGTGTTAGGTGATCTTGGGCCTTCTCAATCCCAAAAGCTAGCTCATGAGATGAGGTTTTCCCTCACACTTATAAACTCATCACCAACCCCTTCCATGTAACCCATGTGGGATAATCCCAACAATCTCCCCTCACACATCAGAGCCTGGTCTGAGGAGCGAGTTAATCTAGTTTCTCCTGGTCGAGACTTGTTGATAACCCGGGCCTCGATACTGTTATAGTGACCTCGGGGCCTTCAATCCCAAAGCTAGCTCGCTGTGACGAGGTTTTCCCTCACACTTATAAACTCATCATCACCCCTTCCACAACCGATATAGATAACCCAACAAATGGTACCATGGACTTCGCCTGCACTCTAAATCTAGGACCCGGCGCACTCAACCCCATAGGATAATGGCCTAATCCAATGGACTCAAGATCTGCAAACCCACAATATAATGGCCTAGCTTCTACGAAGTTAACTGGGTTTTCATTTGGCAATCTAGCTCCAAACATACTTTTCCAAATGACAGAGACACAATGCCTAGGTATAACCTCTCTTGGTCGGATACTATCTTTAAGTAGACAGCCGACTGATTTCTCTCAACTTGAACAAATAAATCACCCATGCTAAGTTGATCATATAGAACTACCTTGATGTCAAACGATCATAGAGCAAAGAAGATACGCATAATTTGGCTATCTAAAGGGAAGAACGGGTCATACATGCGACAAAGCGTCACCTTCCTCTTCCGCTTAGGAAGGAAATCATCGACTTTCCATTTAAAAGCGACAACCGCCTCCCATAAAGGAAGAGGGAGTGACACCAAAGAAGAAAGTATATTTCTTAACTTAAAATACATCATTTCGCCTCGAGATTTCCCCGATTGATCAGGCAGTCTGAGAGGTCGTTGGGATTTGTTTTGCGTGTGCTTGGCACGTTGATGTTCCAACGAGATCCAAAGGACCCAAAAATTCAGAAAACTACAAATATGAATCGAGGAGCCTTCTTCACTCGATCCACGATTGGAAATAGGACCAAAATTCTAAGAAGTTTTTGACTTATAACTTCTGACATTTTTTGGAATAAAAAGAGGGACCAATAAAGAAAGAAAAGCACAAATTTCCTAGTGAAACATGGCTTTGATACCATGGCAAGGTTTAGGAAGAAAAGTTCATCTTTTTCTTTCACAAAAAACTAATTACAGACTACACCTCTTTATAGGATTAGTCCCTTTCGTATGCAACTAGTAAAAACCATTTGAATAAGGGAAAAAAGAGAAATTTGTAATTCATACCGCTTGAAGAATCCAAGAAAAGAAGAACAATTTGTATAATCTAAAAAAAGAAAGAAATGTCTAATAATGTCAGCTTGAAAATAATTTAGTAAAATACAGAATCTCAACATTATGTAATTTATTCACTTTCACAAATTTGTTGTTAAGATGCCTTAACAATCAACTTTACTGTAAGTGACTTCTCCATCCCAGATATCAGCTTATTGATCTCGGGCTAGACTTCTCCAACTTGCATCAAGTTTCTTCTTGACGTTACTGAAAAACCTACCTTCTTCCTAAATGCATTGGATATTACTTTTCTTAAAAGAGCTTGACAGATTTGTTCCTACATTAACTCATGACTTTGACTTTGTCACCTAAGGCACTCAAATCACATTATAACCACTACATACATATGGATGCACCGACACAATAGGAAAAGCAAAAAGAAAAAATAATTGATGTTCTCAAAAGTATTACTTGGAAAAAGCAATTTAAAGAATAAATCCTTTCATAAATCACTATGCGATTTTCTAATATTGCAAGAAATATTTTTAGGATTTATAAAGTATTTGTTAATTTTTTTTAAATATCTAATATTTTTATAAAAAAATTAAATTAAAAACACTTTTTAAAATCACTGTCAAATGTGCTCTTAATCTAATTTTCTTCTCACCCTTGAGGTATGATTTAAGTGGTAAAATGATGGGATTGACATATTGTAGAATCAGAATACTTGTAAGAATAGAATAATATACAAAAAGTGAATAGAAGTAAAAAAAAAAATCTAAAGGCTTATTTGATTCCTCTTTTTGAAAATTATTCTTAAAAATAGTTTTGAAAACACAAAAAATGTCATTTTGGTGTTCTCTAAAAATTATTCTTGTTCTCTAAATTTAGTATTTTCTGTGTTTTTTATAACTAAAAATCAAATGTGTTCTCTTTATTTTTCTTGTTTTTGAGAACATAAAACAATTTTAAAAAACAAGACCCAAACATGTCATAATTTTCTTATAATTTCATTAGGTTTTATTCTTATTATTAAGGGTTCAGGTATAAAAAACTCATTCTCATATGAGAACGAGTTTTACACCATTAGATGGTGATTTTATGTCTTGAGATCTGCGTTTTCTCAGACAAAATTTTAATCTACACAGATCCCAAGACATAAAATTACAATATAACGATGTAAAACTCGTTTTTATATGAAAATAAATTTTTTATAACTCAATCTATTATTTACAAACGACCTAAAATTGATAAAAGCCCATAACTCAAGTCCATGCGGCTTGTTTGGCATCAAGGAAAACTATTAAAATATAACAAACTAAAAAAAAAAATTTCTAACCAAGCCTAAAGCATACTTTCACTTTTAGGTTGTTTTGGGTTAAGTTTTAAAGTGCTTTTGGATTATGATTGGTTTTGAAGAATTTTTGTATAAAAAAAATGTTAGGATTTTAGGGAATATACTGTCAAAATTTTCTAAAACTCATGTTTTTGTTTTTGTCATCACTCATCCAAATTTAATGATTAAATTTTTTGGATAAATTAGACTTATAGGAGAACAAATCTCCTTGAAATAAGTGTATCCAAATTTTGACCCCATTGGATCCAAAAAATTTTCAAAGTGAGGCTTTGTTTTTGGGTCAATTCTGGTTTAGTTATGATACGCTTGGTGTTTCGAACAGCTTGGTATTTAGGCCATGCTGAGTTTCACTCATCCAAATCGAGTTATTCAAATTTCGGGTAAACTAGACTTCTAGAGAACAAATTCGTGAAAATAATTGTATTCAAATTTGACCCCATTAGACCCAGAATTGGCTTCAAAGGGAGCCTGCTTTTCGGGCAAATTCTCGGTTTTATATTGAAAATAGAATAAGCACTTACGTTTAGGACATATCCGAGTTTGCAGTTCCAATTCTGATGATTCCCAATTTCTAACAAACAACTGGTAATAATAGCTTTTATATGAAGACAAACAGAAAACAAACTGGTTCAGAAACCTAAACAAGTCAACGATATAATGTTCTTCCTCCAATGTAATGATTAGTAAGTTTATGACAGAAAACTGACTAAGTTTCAGAATCCAGTTGAGAGAACCAATGCGCAACCGCTTGGTTCGCTCTTCTATTATTATTTTATTTCAAGTATCAAAATTGTTTGCGCAATTTTTGAAATGATTTTCAATAAAACTACATATTGATTTATTTTAAGTGATTTGAGAAAATTGATTGTGAAATGATTGTCATGAAAAACTGTATGAGTATTGAAATGTGCCATTTGAGTACAAATGTATGTACCCTATTGTAAATTTCTATGACTGATTTTAATGCCCTTAATATAATGTTATCCGTCATATTTGAGTTAAGGATAGATTGGTATACCAATAAGGGTCAAAGTAGCAGTACTGTGAACGAATGTAATGTAGTGTCACTCTAATCCATAGTCCAGCGGGATAATATCGGTAGTGTTCACAAAATGATTTTTAATAACTAATCAAAGAATTGGGCTAGAACTCATCGTTATAAATGTTTTATACCAACCTACAATTTCAAAGGACTTTGCCAAGGATTCCAAGTATCCTACAAACCGCAAAAACATTAGCTAAATTGCTTAAGGCAAATTATAAGAATATTTGTGAAATACATGATTTGAGTTTTGAATGAGTTATTGCATATAAAAGTGCATATATGGAATGATCAATGAATTGTATTTGAATGTATATGAAATGAATATATATACGTATTGTATTGCATTGATCATTAAAAAAAAATGTTCAAAAGCATTGCTTTAGAAAAGTTGCATAATTTGTGTTAAAATGAAATGAAGAGAACTGTATAAAACCACTAAGCATGAAAATGCTTAGTGCGTTTTATCACATCATGCAAGTATCGAGTGAACAGAAGTCCAAAGCAAAAGACCGTGCAAGCCTCGAGTCATCGCCCAGAATCGCCCTAAAACCCGGGGGTCATTTTTTTTTTTTTGAATGAACAATGTCCATGAACAGTCTCCCAAACAATGACCCAAACTGTGCACAACATAGTGCACTACAGCAGATGGGTCATGTGCACAATGCGCGCATTGCGCCGCTTGGCGTTATCTTAGCCTTCACGCTGGCAAGATGCCTTGCTGACTCAAAACTGTGTCACACTAAAACTATCCAAATTTACCCCAGCCCTTCATAAATAAAATTTCGTTTGAGACCCAAGTGCCCTAAATCTAGTCTAGAACCCCTGTCACAACCCTGTCATGACAAAATTCTTTCCTTTCCCTTTGAAAACACCTCTGCCGCGATCGAGAAATCTGTGCTCTAGACCAAAAACTAGCCCAACCAACAACCCAACGCCGTCGCACTGTGACCTATGTCGAACCCAATCGAGTCAGTTTCACATATTAAAGTCTGGCCGCGACAGACCTTTTAGTCTTAAACCAAAGTCCTCTATCACATTAAAACCACGTCGCGACTTAACCTGCCCCAGTACCCACCCTATCGCTGGGACTCAAATCTCAGGTACTTTCTCGACCTTAGACCTACTCACCAGAACCAACCCCGCGCATGAAATCTCGTCACGACTGCGTGCCCCAAAGACGCCTGCACCCATGTCGCTACACACAGCGGACTATGTCGCGACATGCGCCCACCCGCCTTTGCTCGCGACAGAGCCCTCGCCGCGACCAGCCCCCATCGCGCACACCAAAACCCCATGAGCAGCGCCGCCGCGCACAACCGCCTGGCTGCTTTGTGCCAACGCTGCGAGTTTCTAGCCCTCTGGCCGTGGCGCGCGAAGCACACGACCTGAAGGCAGGTGACTGGGCCGTGGATCGGGGCTCTATCACGAGACAAAACTCAAATTCGGGGCAAGAGCCCTATCTCCATTCCCTTCCCCGCACCTTCCAAATTCACTCATATGCACATTTTCACATCGCATCCAATCGTACTCATTTTCTGCCACAGAACCCTGGGAAAAATATTAACATAACACTAGAACATCCCGGAACTCAGTTTCTATTACAAAACACATTATTTACATGTAAAAACCGGATATTTTATCCCAATATTACAAAATAATTGAAAAAGGTCACAACCTGGCTAATTTCACAACTGATTAGTGCCCAAAAAGTGCTATTTTGAGCCCTATTCGAGATAGGTTTTTAGTGCTTTTTGAGCACTAATCGTATCAATTAAGCCAATTGAGTGTTCAAAGCCTACTTAGTATCACTATGCCATTTTCGAGGTTATTTGTGTGGTTATTTTATGTGTTTTTGTGTACTGGCCCATTAAAGCTCTGACTGGAGTATCGAGATTTGTCGAACCATGAAAGAAGGATTTAAAACTATTTCCAACCATCAACATATCAAAATTCAGTTGATGAAAATGAAGGCAAAGTGAAGATGGAGGTTTTTAGAGAGTGCAAGAGGCAAATGCTGAAGAACAAAGAATCTGTGAAATTTCGCTATGATTGCGAAAAATTTTGGTCGGATTGGGTACTCACAGCCCATGAGAAAATTGCAATCCAGCTGTAAATTATACTTCAATAAAGAAGCAAATTTCACTATAGAGAATAGAATCACTGTAATGAAGGAACCCTTCATTTTCGCTATCTCAAATTTTCAAAGTTAGAGAAATTTCATGAAGAATAAATTACCGTAAGTAGCTTAAAATTTACTACTATCTTCACAGGTATCACAGAGGGTTGAATAAATTCTTTCGCATCACTTGTATAATTCCTTTCCCATAGCGAAATTCCTGCCCACTTTGTAATTAACGCCAACCACCCCATGGTGTATTACCTCGTCTCCCGACATTAATATTATTTTCTGTGTTCATATAACAGGCCTATATAGTTTATCATTTGTAACTCTACATAATCTTTAACTTTTTATTTTATAACATTCCCAGCAAATGCTTTAGGTCGTTTTTCTTCTCTCTCCTTTCTTTATTTTCAGTCACAAACACCTCTCGAGGATGATGAACTCAAGATCATGCCTTTATAGCTTGAAGACATGAGGCTGCTGGGTTTGGTTTTGGGGTTGTCGTTGGTCTCACTGTAGTGCTGCCATATGATTTTATTTATGGCGTTCCATTCCAAACCAGCATGAAAGGCCACATTTGGTCAATATTTACCAAGGTTTTGAAAAAGAATGTTGCACATTTCATTGCTAGATTGTTATCCTTTAGATAGCCTCATTTGAGCCAATCTAATGAGGTTGAGTACTAAATTTTGGGAACCAGTATGGACTGTGAAGTATACCTTCGTAGACTCAAACAGAGTGGTCCTAGGGTTAGCTTCAGTAGTTAAACAAAGATCCATAGCTTAATTAAGGTGTTACTTGCCATAGTTTTGCAGGATATGACCCAGAACACTACAGCCCATGTCAGTCAAGCTTAGTGACCCAAGCCTTCAAAGCTATTTCATCTGCACCCTCATTTTCAGCCACATCGTTAGCTAGTAAACAAATGAACTCCCACCTTAAACAAATCCAAAAATCCAAATCCAGCCTCACCATTTCAACACCGATGGCAAGTCATTCATAGATGAAATTCCACTTTAGATCATATACTGTAGAAGGATTACGGTAGAATAGGAAAGATTTCATTGATTCTACCGCACAATCAAATGCATTTGATTCGCGCACTGTAGGGTGAGCGAATCAAAGAAAATTTGTTTCCATGTTCTCCACGCGTAGCTGCCTTCCACGCAGCAGATACGGCCTAGTGGTCGAACACGGGATGGTTTTCTCAGACAAATGATTTGATGAAGTCAAAATGGTGAATTTTGTTTAGATTTTGCTGTTTTTGGTAAAACAAAGGGTGTATGGCTGGTTGTATGATGAAAATAAAACAATAAAAATGTAAAGAGAACTCCTTGAAGTGGCCTGCCAATGATTCCTCGGTTCTAAAGTTCTGATCGAGGGTCCCCGGTTTATTTTCACATGGGGAAAATGACCTATAGTCATTTCCTAACTATTCTTACTTAGCTTTAAAAACTAAAACCCTATGATTTTCCTCGAAAGATGGTGATAATCAATATCTCATGGTCCCATAAAGGAAACCTACCTCCGAACTTTACATTAACAAATAGAGGCAAATTCAATGAATATCACCTGATCTAGTATTAAGCATCCAATGAACCCTAAAAGATTGCCAAACACCGGCCGATCAAGATGCACCTAAGATTTGAACCCCAGAGCATGTTATTGCAAAATGTCACGCCAAACCCACTTAGCATGATCACACTGACACCTCAAGTCTTTCAAATTTCAAGGTTTGGAAGTGTGAAACGACAATTAACCTTTCTTTAGAATCCGATTTTGTCCAATTACTAATCACATATTCACGCATAAATGCTGAACCTTCTAAAATTCATAAATTCTCCTAAATTCAAAATTTAATGCCGATAAAAATTTCTTCTAAATATCTAAATCTAAATTTATATTGTCATATAGAGTTGTTCGGTAATAAAACAATATTTGAGATCTCTCAAATCCAACTTGTACTAATATAAAAAGGAATGCTCATCCATGACTTTCAATTAACTTTCAAAACCCAACATTTCACATAAAACAGAACTTATGAGTTCAACATGATCCAATATAAGCAAAGTTATATAATCAAATCCTAATGATGACGAATCCTAACCTAGCCATCACTTCCTCACATAAACTAAAAGCAGTCTAAAATATGTCAATGACATCGGGAGTGAGCTAAAGCTCAATAAGAAATACTAATACAATTTCATGGATCAAAAGCCAATCATAACAATAGGAGAGAGATGTTTTTCATCAAAACTTTGATTCAAAATGTTTTGAACATTAACAAAATATACTTCAAACATTCTCATATCCATTTCAAATCATTTCATATCAAATGATCAAAACAATTTCATATCAAATTTCACTAAACACTCATATCAAATTAAAATCAAATACATTTCAAATATATTTTTCTCTGGTCATCAAATATCAAATGGTGTCAGTTACTTTCATATCAAATCCAAAATCAAATATATTTCAAATATATTTTTCTTCACAATAAACATCAAATGGTGCCTTAGCTATGGGACTCAAATGGGTGGCTAGCCTAAATCGTCTTTGGGTGGACGGAACCAAATACTACTAGCAATTAGTAACTCTAACCAAACCCCTAGAGGCTGGGGTTCAAATCAATTACATTCCCACCAAGAAATGTAAAGGTCAACTATTATATCCCGCTGACAGCAATAATAGTCAACTATTATATCCCGTTGGATATGTGGGCCAATAGGTCAACTATTATTCCCGCTGACAGGCCGAATCCAATCCGTATCAAATATTTCATTCAAAAGTTCAAATTACAAAACATCATATTCCACATTTTCTTTCGTGAACAAAACAAATCTCAAAAGTGATGATAATCATACAAAACTACTTTCGATCCATGGATAATCAAATAAATAAAACAAGTAAAACTTTCATAAACCAAGATTATATATAATTCACGAAAACAATTTTCATCCTCAAATGTGAGTAAAACAAACAATTTTCCTTTCAAAATCATTAATATCCCTACATGCATATATATAAATATAATAATTTTTTCTAAAAGTCGTATTAGAACTCTTACCTCAAAGGAGTACTCTCAAAAGCTTGGAAAGAGCTAATCCAAAGAATTTCATCTCAACAAATATTTCTAAAATAATAAGGAAGAGACTATCATCATTACTTATTTATTCTAAACTTTCCTAATTTGATATTCTAACAATTATATTATTTTGTTCACTTCAAAACATATCAATAACCTGCTCAAACGATAACTATTCGAATTGTAGTTTTACAAATTTTATAAAACTCATATTCCTTTCGATTTTATTTTAGCCAATTTATTTATTTTTATGATCTTTAATAAATATATGTATTTATTTCCTAGTAATTGCTAAATAATTATTCTAATCATATTCCTTATTTAATAAAATCTCAATCCTAAATAAAATATTTACTTCACAAAATACATATATATTTAAATACTTATCAAATACATATATTACTACAAAATTCAGCATTTTCAAATTTATTCTTATTTGTTTATCATTATTTTCTTCAAAAATCTATTCTTAAATATTTTTTCATTCTCTCATACTCAAAGTAATTTAATACTTATTATCACCAATTCTTATTTTATTTTTTATTTTTTATTTTTAAAGAATCCAGAATGAAATCTAAATCGACTTCTTCTGTGGTTCATCTAAACTCCAAAGTAGAAAATAAAGAATCTACATCAAAGAAATCTAGAAAAATAAAATAAGAAAGATCTTACCTAGAGAAATTTGTTCTTCAAACCTTAGATCCGAAAGTCGACGCCTTCCTGAATTCTACTGCCAGAGAAAATTCAAAGAAGAATATAAATGATTTTCTTTCATCTAATTTATAATTCGAGGTGTATCTATTAAGAAGTTACTTACCCCTCTTTCATTAATTTTTACCTATTATGATTCACATTATACTCTTTCTGTCATTAAATTAATCTGATACCTATTATGATTTGTCATACCCTTTCTGTATATGTCATTATACCTATTTTATTTCCATTTATACTCTTCATGTCATTATACCTATTTTATTTCCAATATACTCCTTTCATGTCATTATTATTTTCCTTAATTTATACTTACAAATTCCCCACACATATTTTCCATAAATTTATACCTATACAAATTCATCATTATTATTTTCCTAACTTATACCCAACGAATTCCCGGGTACATTCTCCTCCTCCTTTATAAAAGTTTAGTCCTAAACTTGACTTACCCAGTCTTGAAATAATTGAGGATGTTTTTCTCATCTCTTCTTCTAACTCCTGGCGGCTCTCTGATACCATGATCGGGCTTCCATAAGACTTTTACTAACTTGACAATGATGTCGTAGAACCTTATTCATCACATCCACAATTTGAATCCGCACTTTCAGGAAGTCAAGTCCTCAAAATCTAGATAGGCTTCAACTCTACAACATGAGAAACATCAAAACATATTTCCTCAAGGTCAAACATAAAACACATTATGAATCTCGTATGTGCCTGAAGGGGCGCTACTTTATACACAAGGTACTCAATATTCTCACTGTCAAACAAGCCCACAAATCGAGACTGAAGTTTTCCTTTTTCAACAGATTAAACTCCAAACATCTCAATTCTAACTCAATAAGCAACTTTAAAATAACAGACTCACTACAAATTCAAATACTAAATATTGCTTGGGATTATCAACATAATGACTTGTGTGTACCTTTGATTTTCTCCACTCCCTTCTTCAATCGATTATTCTTTCGTGAGTCAATTACACAAGTTCATGTGTTACTTATTTTTTTCTCCAACTATGATCATAATATGGGACTGGCAAACTTCTACTATAAACCTTTCAAGACATAATCTCTTATCAAGCAGTTTAAAACTATTCTATAAAGAAAATTTAACCAGTTGTAAGAACTCATTCTGTTTTACTTTCCAAGTCTAAAATAATATATCTCAACAAATATTTCCAACTTTGCGACATTTTCCCTCAATTAATCATTAGTCTAAGTATGAAAGCTACTATCAAAATTAACTTAGTGTTTCACTTTTTTTTTTTTTTTTTTTTGACTAAGTCAAAATCTAAAAGTAATAAGAATTTTATTATGATTTTTAGGAATCAAGCATACATTATTAAAATCTCCTTAGTATCGGTAGAAGCTACTGTCTAGAATAGAAAATTATTATTAGACTTTATCCATACACAAACCATCATAATGAAAACATCACATCAACTAAGGTTCTTAGTAATCATCACAAAATCCTATGCATGTTTTCACACTCATTTAGAAATATAAAGTAGTTGCAAAAATATTAGAACTTTGATGTAAACCTCCATATACTGCATCACACTAAACCCAAAGTCACAAATAATGTAATACCTTACTCATATAATATGACCATCAAAATTGTCTTTAAATATTTAAACTTTTTGCATCCTTTTAGGTAGATCGTAAAACTTAATGAATAAACCTCCTTCTAAGTTGTCTCTTTTATGTCTCCATTATTTAAGACATTAAGTCTAATCCCAAATTTTTAAGATCTTATTATCTTATTAAACACAAACAATGGTTCAAAAGTTCAACTGGCAAGCCTCAAATAATAATCTCTTTATAAAAACTTGCACTCTCCAAACAAACTTAGTTGCACTAAAATGCTCAACATAAAGAACTCTAAAATCCAAAGGTATAACATGCGATTTGTAAACATCCCAAATCATAATACCTGCTTAAGTAATAACCTTAAATGGATTTGGCGAAATCAATTTTTTTCTATTTAAGGCATAAATCACAAGATTCTCATTGTTTTATTAGTACTAATAATGTCATCAAAATCCTTACAATGTATCAATATCTTCTATTTCTTGCTTAAAAATTATTTTAAGAAGACAAAGACTTCAAACTCTATAAACTATGGGTAGATCAGTAATAAAAAAATGTCTCATATCTTAAGTGCAAAAATCATTTTGGGCCTAACTTCAAATCATAATAAGGTAGTTTTCTATCTTAAAATTTCAAAATTGTCTATAAAATATATTTCAATTTTTCCATGTTGCATATGGACACAACATAAATCCTAATGAAAGGCATCATTATGCAAACAAATCTTTATAACCCTTGAATGAGCACCTTCAAAATAAGAGTTGCTACCAATTTGCTCTCTCTTCAACTTATGGTTTATCATCATAGTTATGGTGACCAATCAAACTTAACTTCTTTCTATGTCACTCTGAAAATATAAGATAATCTTAAAGATCTCTTTAATAATTTATTTGTAGTACTCAATAAATCCCAAGAAACTTCAAACTTTACTAATAATATCGGATCCTTTCAAATTTCAAATTTTCATCACTATCACATTGACTTAAAGACTTAACAACATTTCTAAGCAAATAACTACTTGGTAAAGGTCATAGTTTGATACAGAATAATTTATCCACATGATTCTCTAACTAAACTCAAGATAACTAAGAATATGGAAAGACAATATTTTCCAAACAATCAACAAATAAAAGGTAGTAAGCTCCTTAATCATCCTCAAAACTCAAAACAAAACTTAATGTTTAAGGAGATGTCAACTTAATATCCTTCTTAACAATCATTGCAAATAACTTCAAACCAATTATATTGTCCATAATGACATGTCCCAAAGAAGTTGATAAAATTCAAACTAGCACTGTATTAATAAAAAAAGTAGTATATTCATACTAAACCAACAAACAAACAAAGATAAAAGAGCGTAGTGGAATCTTAAATTAGTCAACAAGAAACATTATCTAACATACTTTGTACATGCTACATCATCTAAACTGATATGAACTATCAACTATCCCCATACACAAGCTTAAACAAGTTCCCGTTAAGATAATAAATCTGGCTCTGATTCCACTTGGAGCCGACTTTTTCTATACTTGGTTACCATGAGCACCATCACTCCTATTCCTTCCTTGTTGTCTCTCATACGCGAAGCTCTCGCTTTCTCGTAATAAGGGCCTCGTTTACCACCTCTGAATAATCAACTTCAGAATTGATATCTTATTGTTCAAATAAGGCTTTAGTCCATCCTGAAACTTTAATGCCTTTTCCCTCCTCTGTAGCAATCAACTATGAGGCAAAACGTGATAGTTCGGTAAACTTAGCCTCATACTGGGCCACTATCAAATCCTCCGTCTCCAAATGCATGTCCTCCCACCTTTGTCGCCGAACATCATCATGAGTACTTATATAAATGCCTTAAACTATCTCCAAAACAATAGGCCCCCGATCCTCTAAGCCTCTAGTCATGAGCCACCAATGATCCTCGCCTTGTCTCAATATAAATGTTATGTAGAGCAGGTTTTTTTTTTTTTTTTTTGCCCTTGTGAACAATCAATGACACAAAGAATTTTCTATCACATAATCCAAGCCTCGTGGGATTTGAGGCATCTAAAATAAGGGGGACTCAATTTAAAGTCACAAAGGAGCTACCCCTACTAGATGAGGATTGTCCTCTAATTATTGGATTCCAAAGAGTTCTAAATTCGCCTCCCCAACCAATCCCCAAAGTCCCAAATATCTATAAAGCCCTTCGCACTCATAGGGGCAAAGCCTCATGGAGGAGGTATATCATCATTAGCCCGATCACTATTTTGGGAAGATGCAAGTCTCCTTGGCGGCACAGGTTCTATAAAGGCAAAAGGTATAACTAATCTAGCCATTAAGAAGCCAAGTAAGTGTTAGAATTGCAGGGAATTAAAGGAATCGACTAGATGAAGTTGAAACTTAAGCTAATGATCACTCATCTATTCCCAAAGGCAGGTAAACTAAACGAAGTTCCCATCAAGATCATAACCTATAGCTCGATACCACTCACACGCCCGAAACCCACCCTAGGGCATGACTGCCAATTCACCCTCAAGCCTTCACCAAGGTTTGAAGTGTGAAACGACACTAACCTTTCTCAGAACTGGATTTTTGTCCAATTACTAATCACATATTCACAAGAATGCGCAACTTTCTAAATTCATAAATTCTCCAAATTCAAAATCATTTAATGCCGATAAAATTTCTTCTCTAAATATTCAAATCTCACTATGATATGTCATATAGAGTTATCGTAATAAAACAATATTTGAGATCTCTCAAATCCAACTTTTACTAATATAAAAAGGAATGTTCATCCAAGTGACTTTCTCAAATTAACTTTCAAAACCAACATTTACATAAACATGAATCATATGAGTTCAGCCATGATCCAACATGCTATAATCAAATCCTAATGATGACGAATCCCCAACTCTAGCCATCACCTCGCTGAAACTAAAAGCACTGAAATATGTCAATGAATGGGAGCAGCTAAAGCTCAATAAGTAAACACGCAATACAATTTCATGGATCAAAAGTTTTCAATCATATAACAATAGAGATGTTTTTCATCAAAACTTTGATTCAAAAATAAAGTTTGAACATTAACAAAATATACTTCAAAACATTCTCATATCCATTTCAAAATCTCGCCTATATCAAATGTGATCAAAACAATTTCATATCAAATTTCGATTCAAACACTTTCATATATCAAATTCAAATAAATACATTTCAAATATATTTTCTCCTCGGTCATCAAATATCAAATGGTGCCCAGTTACTTTCATATCAAATCCAAAATCAAATATATTTCAAATATATTTTCTCCGGTCACTAAAATATCAAATGGTGCTCAGCTTGAGTGTGGACTTTCATTTGTGGCTAATGCAAATTGTCTTTTAAGGTGGATTCGAATCAAATACTATTACTAAGATTTCAAGAATCCTCTAACCAAAGTCCCCTATATACTGGTTCAAATCAATTACATTCCCTACCAAGAAATGTGTAAGGTCAACTATATCTGCTGATACAATAATAGTAAATAACTATTATATCCCGTTGACAAGGGACAAATAGTGTCAACTATTATTCCCGTTGGCATAGCCGAACTAACCATAGTCAAATATTTCATTCAAGTCTTAAATTATTAAAACAGACTATATTCCACATTTTCTTCAGAAACAAAACAAATCTCAAAAGTACAATCATACAAAACTACTTTCTTGATCCATAGATAATCAAATAAATAAAAACATAAAACTTTTCATAAACCAAGATTATATAATCAGCTTAAAATACCATCCTCAAATGAGTAAAACAAACAATTTTCCTTTCAAAATCTGCATTAATATCCCTTACACGTATATATATATAAATATATTACGGAAGTCGATAGAATCCCTTTACCTCAAAGGAGTACTCAAAAGCTAAAAGAGCTAATCCAAAGAATTTCATCTCAATGAAATATCTCCTAAAATAAGGGAAGAGACTATCATCATTACTTATTTATTCCAAAACTTTCCTAAATTTTGATATTCTTAATAATTATATTATTTTTTGTTCACTTCAAATATATTGACAATCGCTCAAATGATAACTATTTGAATTAGGTAGTTTTACAAATTTTATAAACTCATATTCCTTCTGATTTTATTTTAATAATTTATTTATTTTTATGATCTTATCAAATATAAGGGGATTAGCTTCCCAAGTAATTACTAAATAATTATTCTAATCATATATTCCTTATTTAATAAAATCTCAATCCTAAATAAAATATTTATCATTAAAATACATGTATATTTAAATACTTATCAAATGCATATACACATAAAATCTGATTTTCAAATTTATTCTATTTGTTTATCATTATTTTCTTTCTTAAAAATTATTCTTAAATATTTTTTCATCTCATACTCAAAGTAATTTAATACATAACAATTAATTCATTTTATTTTATTTTTTTATTTTTGAGTTAACTATAATGAAATCTAAATCAATTTCTTCATATTCAATAAACCTGAAAGAAAAATTGGTAATTCAACATCAAAGAAATCTAGAAAATAAATAATAAGATTCCACCAGAAATTTTGTTCCTGTTCCTAGATCCAAAGCCGCATCAGCCCTCTCGAATTCTACTCTCGCTGAGAGAAATTCAAAGAAGAATATAAATGATTTTCTTTTCATCTAATTGTACCGAGGTATCTATTAAGAAGTTACCTTTTACTCCTCTTCATTAATTTTTACCTATTATGATTCTACAATATATCTTCTTTCATGTCATTAAATTAATTGATACCTATTAGTGATTTGGTTTATTATAATTTCTTTCATGTCATTATAATTTACTTTATTTCCCAGATTTATACTTCTTTCATGTCATTATACCTTTATTTTATTTAATCATACCCTTTTCCAAGTTATTATTATTTCTTAATTTATATACTTATACACTCATGCACATTATTTTCCATAATCCTATATCTATACAAATTCCTATCATTGTTATTTCAACTATATACCTAAACGACCCAGGTATGCTAAATTAAATGCCCATAAATGAAAGTATAAACAGAGGACCAATAGCTTATCTTCAGAGTCGCCAAAGAAATCTTCTCGCTTCACATGAGTATTTTAGTTAAACATCCTCCGAGTTATTATCCCCGTATGAAGGTTTCACAGCCAAGTGCTAGAGAAACGAGAGAAAAGTGGTGAGTAATGGGTTCTCCCACTTATTCATACAAAGAAAACCACTGGGTATACAAAAATGGCTGAGATAGCTTACAAACCAAGTGAAAATACCATAAACTAAACTTAAGGGATTACAACAAGGGTAGAAAGAGAAAAACCAAAATCTGTGGCAAAACTGATATGGAAAAGCAAAGAACAATCACAAGAGGAGCTCATCAAAGGTTTAGATGGTCAGCACGTGGGCAAGCACTCAGTATCCAATTTTCTTCACATTCGCTCTTTCTTCCTTTCCTCGATCTTTGATTTGTAATGTTGAGTTTGACTTGAATTCTTCAGAAGCTTGATCGACTCAACAATTCTTTGGTATAATTAGCTCGCAAAACTGCAAAATTTGCCACAAATGCGATCATTAAAATAAGAGGGACCGTAATGTACCTAAGATTAGAATGATTAGTATACAAAAAGCACTCAAAACCTATAATAAATAGGGTTCAAAATATCACTTTTTGGACACTAATCAACAACTAAGCTCCTAAACCGCACTCCCTTGCGCACTGGCGGCTTCACACTGGGCGAAAGCAATGTCCGCAGAGAAAGTTTTCCTCTACGTGGTTACTCTCACCTAAAATGCACATGCAATGACGTACATAAAAACATCAATCACATTTTATACAATTTATGCAACATTATATGAAATGTTCCTTATCATACATGATATGAGACTCCTTATGCCCATATCCCGAGTCACTCACCGACTCCCTCATACATGCCTATACCAGTAGGATAAACTCGCTATCAGAAAATTAACGACACCATATACCGAGCTCTTTGTCTGGCCACTAACACCTAATGGAGTGCCACTGCACCAATCCCGGAACATCCCCGACTCCTATCACCCAACTTGACGTCTAAGTGATAACTATGATTGTGTGTCTTCTTTGGGCAACATAACTTTTCGGCTCACACCGCGGGTCTCTTACTGATGAGTGCTTAAAACACTCAGATTACACTCGCGTCAGTCTCGCATTTTCATGTTGTTTTGGCATTATTTATATAGTTTTGGGTGTTAGATCTCTTATTAAGTGTTTCTATTTTGAAATACGTGCTTGATGAGGCAAGAAGAACATCTTTGGAAGCTTTTGATCAATAAGGAGTAGCAAGGGAAGTAATTGCCACGTTGCGACGCCTCCACGCCGCGACGTCACTCAAGTCACGACGCGGGAGGTCAATCCATTACGTAAGTCAACCCGCCCTATCGCCGCTGACACCCCCACGTCAGCGACGCCCCATCGTCAGCGACGCGTCATCACGTCGCGACGTCAGCTCAAAATTCTGGATCCCATCATTAAATGCGAGGGCTCGAATCGGTGGGCAGGAGGACGGCGGCCAGATACTGGACAGAACCTCGGCAAATACGTAATTTCAAGGATCTCCTTGAATCTTTGTATTAGTTTTATTTTTTTATTGTTTTGATTATTGTTTAGATCACATGAGGATATTCTTCATATTACATGTATTATTTCTTTTCTTCATGATGTTCTAAACTTCTTTCTAGGGTTACATCAAACCCTGTCACAGACTATGGATTAGAATTTAATCTTTCATGTTAATCAATTGTTGTTAGTTTATCACATCTGCTCTATACCCGCATGTTAATTATATGATAATATCCGCCAATATTAACATACTTTTACAATCGAAGATCCGAGATTCGGAGATGAGGGTATTCGTGATCCGGGGTAGAGCAGCTCTTGCACGATTCGGTAATAGAGATATTCCAATCAAGGTGGTTTTCGGGTCGAACATTACATTTTCGAATACCGAGTCGAGATAGAGATATACTCGATTCTATTCACGAAATAGTTAATATACCTCGAGAGAGATATCTTGGGCAAGATCACTCACATTGATATATTGTAAACAACTGACAAATAACATCTTTAGAAGAATAATCCATCGAATGTGACAGGGGGAGATTTAACCTCAGTTCCTCATTATCAATTCACCAAAACCACAGTTAGTTACAAATAAGATTTAAACTCCATCTTAGAATCATTCATTCGCATATTGTCCGGTGTTAAAATCGTAGTCAATTTTTTTATTCTTCCCCGTGGATCGATACTGCACATTCAGTACACTATATTACTTGAGTAATCGCTACAGACTCATACAGATAAAGGCGCATATTTTATACACCACGCTTATTGTACCGTCAAGTTTTTGGCGCCGTTGCCGGGGAAAGGCTTAAATTGATATAGAGTAGTAAGCATATAGATAATATTCTGAATTTTTCTTTATTTTTTGTTATTTTTACAAGTACTGGTAATTGGGTTTTGTTAGTTTGTGTGTTATTGCAGTACAGGTTTTAGTGAGTACATGCGACAAGAAACCGACTAACCAACACTTCATGATCCGAGCGTAAAGACTTCGCATAGATCGCGCCGAGAACAGAGAACAACGCAGCGTAACGCCAATAGTCATGGAAACATCAAGAACAAGATTGGCGTGAAACAACCGGACCACGCAGGCCGGATCCAGAAATCAAGCGCCTGTGCCATTCATACAGCCGCACGATCCGCATGCTATTAGGATTATTCGTTTCTACCTCCAACAATTTGTTCGCATACAACGACGGCCGCCAATTCAAGCAAACAATTTTGAATTGGAAGTCGGCCACAAAGACAAATGTTTAACATATTGTTCCATGGACTAGTCCCATGAGAATCCAAACATGCATTTTACTAACTTCCTCGAAGCTCATGCGAAGTACCATCAAATACAACTATCACAAGAAGCCCTAAGATTGCGTTATTCCCACTTTCAGCTCAGACAGAGCTGCATTACAACCAACACCACCGTAGACTAATGATTACATGGAACGAAAGCCGGTACAAAATTTCTCGACCAAATTCTTTCCACCGGCCAAAAATTGCACAACTGTGCAAGAAATCACACGTTTGACAACTCAAGGGGAGAACGGGCGGAAGCACGGGACAAAGTTCCACGAAGTTATCATGAAGTGTCCTCACCACCGACCAACCGCATGGATGCAAGTCCACACCTTCTACAATGGTCCGAGAAATACAACCCGAACAATGACATGCTCACCGAGGATCATTGATGAAGAAAACCACAGACCAGGCGTATGAAATCTTAGAAGATGCTGCAACCAACACTAATCGGGGCCGCCAGAGAGAAGGTTACACCAAGAACACAGGCAATGTGATAATGATGTCCCCAATAATCAATCATGTGGCAATGAAATTTAACTAAGCGCTTGAATAAACAGCAGGAATGAAGCACGCCATGCGACTTCAACCCCGGGAACTGTGGTGACTTGTAATGACAGTAGTGCGCATTGTCACAAAGAAACCCCACAGCGGGAGCAAACAAGATGTGTCCGATTCGCCGAATCAACCACAAACCCAAGGACCGTATGGGGGAAACAATACCGTAACTGTAAATCGTGTAGGCCAAGGGTATGTGAACAATCGCGACACAATCAATGAACCAAGGTATGGACGGCGAATAATCAACACCACATCAAACCAGATAATGAACCACACTTCCGAGAAAAAAGACGGACGAGCAAGCTCGCATCTAATGATGACCTCCCATTCTGCCTTCATGAATGAAACCAAGGCGAACATGCAGCAGCAAGCAACTCAGTTAAACAATCAAGCAGCACAGCTAAGGAGTTTGGAGGCACAAATGGGCCAAATGTGGCGTTTACTTACTGAAAAGACAACAGGTTCACTACCAAGCAATTCGTAGGCAAAACCCTGAGAGGAGAAGTGGAAAGAATATCAAGAAGGCTATCACTCTAAGGAGTGGAAAAGAGTTGGAAATCCCAAAGCCGCCACTAGCAGCAAGAGAATTGAAAAACTAAAGAGCGTTGAACAAAGCATCCTAAAAGACCGTGACATTCAAAACCAAGCAACCCCAGATACGATAGTTGAATTTTTAAAGATAATAAAGTCGGGAAGAATAACGAAATGCATAAAAACAAAGAAGAACTGTCATACCTCAACCTGCACTTCAGAGGTTGAAGAAAGGTAAATTGAAAAGAAGCCGCAAAGCTTTGACGTCTTCAAGAAATCCATGATATTAATGATACCATTTCCTTTAAGCATTAGAAAATATGCCAAGTTATGTGAAATTAAGAAAAAGATTCCTTGGCAAGTAAGAAGAAATCAAAGAATACGGGACCATTGCCTTAACTGAAGAATGCAAGGTTCATCCTCGTTAAAGAAGCTTCCCAAACTCGGCAAGATCCGTAAATTTGCTATACCATTCTCATAGGAACTCGAGTATCCTGAATGATTGCAGACTTGGGATGGCATCAACTGATGCCACCTCAATGTTTAAAAGTGCTATCGGGAGAACCAAAATCGACCACAATCGCCTGGTAACTTGCGACAGGTCTTATCAACATCCCTGGTATAATCGAAAAATGTCCTAGTAAAGCTGGTAAATTCGTTCTTCCAGCAGATTTCGTCATTCTAGACATGGAGGAAGACGACTCGCCCAATTATACTGCACTCTTCCTAGCCACAATCGGAAAAGCTCAAATCAATGTGCAAGAAGTCGCGAACTCAAACTAAGAGTCCAAGGAGAAGAGATCGCTTTCCATGCATTCCAAACCCATGAAGCATCCGCATCGACGATCCAACTCGAAGATATCTCTGAACCTCGCATAGCCGTGAGATTTCGCAGCATATGAGAAAATGTGGATAAACCGCCTTTCTTGCACAAACAAGACACCTGAGAAGGGCAAGGGTACGTAAGAGTATTTCATCCACCTTGAACATGGGGTGCACACACCTGTGCTGAGACGCTGCAAAAATTTCCACTTTCTTTCTACGAATATCGCAGACACCGAGATACGTGGATTGTCGTAGCTAACGACATTAAACATAGCGCTTCGAGGCAACCCAAGTTTTCTAAAAACTTTGTTTTTAAGTTTACGCTCTATTGTTGTTTTCTTTAAATTTTGAATTTTAGTCGCATCCATGATCAAGAGCCATTGTTGGTTTAATTGGTGAGACGGAGGTGTGGTGGTCCGAGACTTCAGAGGGTTCAAAGTCCGAAAGTGGAAGTTTATATGAGAGTTCTAAAATTGAGGTGGTTTTGGTATATACTTTATCTTGGGAGATTCTTCGCCACGTCGCGATCGTGAGATTTCACGCCGCCACCGCCATTTTTGAAGCTTCACACGTCACGACGTGAGATTTCACGTCGCGACGTCATTTGAGTTTTTCGTCACGCCGCTGACGCAGGATTTCACCGCCGCGACGCCAAAATTTCATCTTTCACGCCGCGACGCGGATTTTTCACGCCGCCGACGCGCTCAATATTCTCGCACCACCGCCGCGACGCGTAATTCTCACCGCCACGCTCATTAAAGCTCATAACCCTCGCGACGTCAGCGACGCGGGTCCGCGACGGCCGCGACGCCATTGCGGAAAGAAATGCCGCCACGCCGCCGACGCTTGTTCTACACCGCCGCTGATCGCCGTTTCAGTCGTCGCCGTCACGCCGCTGACGGGCTTCGTGACGCCATTAATGCGGACCGGGTTTTAACCTGAATAAAGTATTGCCTTCATTCATGACAACCTCTCCCCGAAACCCTAGCTCCTCTGCTCGCCGGCGCTCAGGGACCTTCGAAGCTCGTGTTCTCACCGGTCAGACCTTATCTGCCGAACCCACCAGAAGTCAC
Organism: Tetrastigma voinierianum; assembly: GCA_016808115.1. Classification (NCBI taxonomy): domain Eukaryota; kingdom Viridiplantae; phylum Streptophyta; class Magnoliopsida; order Vitales; family Vitaceae; genus Tetrastigma; species Tetrastigma voinierianum. The sequence goes on from JAEQBH010000319.1 coordinate 464,296, forward strand.
CCATTGTAGCTGGCTGGGATCATAGTGGCCTTTCCCACCACTGTGTATCCGATTCTAGTTTGGGGTACATTAGATCAGGTTTATTTTCGTTTTCATTTAGTCTGAGAGTCCTTGTAGGTCTTTACTCGGTTAACTAGGTTCTTTAGTTACCTCTTTGAGTCATATTTCTTGGGTCGTGGTTAAGTCTTCTAAGTAGCTTTTTAGTCCCCTTAGGCCGTGTATCGCACATTGTGTGCTCAAGTTTTGTCTAAATTAGGATGTCCTGCAAGCTGGCGTAAACTACCGCTGCGGAGTCGGGCTGAGGGGCCCCGACTCCCGCTCGACAGCTTCACGAACGCACGCTGGACGGCGAGCATAATTTGCAAAACCGATCCTTCATTAAGGAGTAAGGGGTTTCCACCCACCCGAAGATTTTTAGGAAAACTATCGCGAGGCCAAGGGTTGGCGTGCTCGCGGCCAACCTCGCCTACCGCCATGAGCGAGTTCGAATGACGCCAACCCGCATCCCACGCCCTCAAAAAGGTCGTGGTGCGAGGTGTATCGTCGACTTCTACGGAGTCGATCAATAGCCATTACGGCCTCGAGCATATCCCACCGGGCTCCCTTTGATCAGTCTACAAAGCACCCTCGACTACCAGGAGGTCATCCGAGTAAGCTGACCAGCGGCCGCGCGAGGCGGCGATGCCACGCGCACGCAAAGAAATCACGCCGCCATCCGGCTCACATTCCTAAGGTGTGGCATCACTCATCACTCGCCTCATAAATCGACGACGAACGTGTGAGACCCGCTTCAGCGCTCCTTGCTCAACTACGCTATTTTGGCTGTGATATACCATTCGACGTCAAGGTGTTATCGAGGATGCTATCCCTCCGCAACCTGGATTTAAAATAAACCCAAAGTACCCTTTTCGATCTTCACAGGTAAGCAAGCCTGGTGCCCCTTGATCCAATAATGAGGCCTGGCTTCATCCGATCAAGGCCATATCAGTCAAGCGGGACACACCTGGTGTCCCGCTAGAACCCGAGGGGGCGTCTATGACTCGGCCACGAGCCCCGTGACGGGATCAGCTCCCGACTATGGCTCGCTATGACTTCGTGACACTCAGAGGACATCGTCACTGTCTCGACTCCTCCACCATCTCCACCCCAAAGAGCTCTCAGCATCGTCTCCTCCTGCAACCCTTCCCGAGGACAGGGACCCGTGTTTCACTCACCGAGCGTTTGACGCACTCTCGATGAGACACGGGGGAGCACTGAAGCCCTCGTTACTCAGACATGGAGGCGCCGCGCGGCCGACATAGCGCATGCTTCGGCCATCAAAGCTATCATTCGCCAGCAGTGTGCTATGCAGCCTGGGGCCAAGTAGCTTCATAGCCTCCACTGGGGCCACCGCTACCTTCCTGAAGATCCCCGTGGGAGTACCTTTACCTTCTATATTTTTTATATTACCAAGTGGACACTGGATCTTTTGCTTCGGGGAGGGGTATTGCTATGTTTTATTTCTAGTCGCTTGCTCTCCATTATTCGCATTAGTAGTTTATAGCATTTTTAGTCGTCAGATACGTAGCTGCGGTTTATTTTACATCAGATGCATCCTGAAGTAGTGTTTAGGTATTGCTGAAGCTGTCTTGTTTGAAGCTGTGTATGGCATTTTTTGCTTATGATTGATGAATCATTTGTTAGTTGTTGCATACATCCTCATTTCAGATATAGTGATAGTTGCATACACATGTCCCGTTGAAAATTGAGGATCATTCGTGATTGATTGCACTATAGAAGTGTTCTCGAGGCATATAGTCGTTGGATACTCTGCGAATTAGGTTGAATAAGTGAAAAGGGCCAAGAACCAATTCCTGCAGGCAAGACACCAATTCTCAAAGACCCTATCGCACGTCACACATTAGTACCTGCGTAGGGCATGCATAGAGGTCGAACAACCACTAAAGTTCAACCAACCTAGTGGAGATTCGAACCATTCAAGTGATAGGGACACCTAATGAAAAGAGGGGATTGCCATTTGAGTCTCCCAACCAAGAAGAGAAAATACAAAAACAATAGAAAAGAAAAGAGAAAAAGAAAAGAAAAAGGAAAAAATGATAAAAATAGGTATAAGCGAGCAGGAATAAGCGGGATCATCCAATCTAATCCCTGCACAAATTCGAGGGGCCTATCAGTGCCTAATGCCCCCGAGCCAACCCGGCCGGAAATATCGACTTCACCGCCCGCTACATGGGACGTAAGATGGATCGCTCACGCAACCTGGGGCCATCAGCCTGGGTCGAGCTGCTCGGGCAAGCTACGGAATTGAATGCTCGTTCTAACCAACCTTAAGTGGGGGAGTCACCAATGGAACCCGCTGGCGTGGACACTTAACTAAAACCTGCCGCACTAGGTTCGTTCCTTTGCTTTTTTACAGAAATTTCTAGTTTTGTTGTCATGAATAAATAGGTGCTGTTTATCCTCTTGTTTCTTAGTTCGCTTTCTTTCCCCATTAGGTAAGTCGAACTTAAGCTCGGGGGTATCGGAATTTAGGCATATTCTGGAGGCCATCCACCATGAGCACATGTGGGTTTTGGGAATGGCACTGGAATACTACGAGTCACACTGGGGGTCGGCTTTCACCTCTTACTTCAATCGGTTACCGAAAGTCAAGTATATGTATGCCTCATCAACATCGAGCAAAAACATTGAGTATGCGAATTAGTCCAAATTGATCCATTATTTTTCAACATGAGCACACATTGTCTTAGTGTTAGTTGCATGGTGTCGAGTGTGTGTGTCCTCGTTTCCAGAGTCGCCCTGCTTGAGGACAAGCAAGAAATTAAGTTTCCGGGTGTGATGATGCCAAACACTCAGATTACACCGCGCTTCTCGCATTTTCATGTTGTTTTGGCATTATTTATATAGTTTTGGGTGTTAGATCTCTTATTAAGTGTTTATTTTGTACCGCTGTGCTTGATGAGGCAAGAAGAACATCTGGAAGCTTTTTCGATCAATAAGGAGTAGGCAAAGGAAGCACCGCCACGTTAGCGATCGCCTCCATCGTCAGCGACGCCACAAGTCACGCACGCGGAGGTCAATCCATTACGTAAGTCAACTTCGCCACGCCGCTGACGCCCCCACGTCATGACGCCCCCACGTCGCGACGTCATCACGCCATGACGTCACCAAAATCGATCCCATCATTAAATGCGAGGGGCTCGGGAATCGAGGGCATCGGAGGACGGCGCGAGATACGGGATTGGGAGAACTCCGCAGAACACGCATCAAGGATCTCCCTTGAATCTAGATAGTTTTGTTTTTTTATTGTTTTGATTATTGTTTAGACTGGTTACTTCGAGGATATTCTTCATAATATATGTATTATTTCTTTTCTTCATGATGTTCAAACTTTCTGTTACATCAAAACCCTCGTCACGTGCATCATGGATTAGAATTTAATCTTTCATGTTAATCAATTTGTTAGTTTATCACATCTCGCTCTATACGCATGTTAATTATATGATAAATATCCGGCCAATATTAACATACTTACACTAAGATCCGAGATTCGAGAGATTTATATTCAAGTGATCCCCAGAGAGGCCTTTAGCCGATCTCGGTAATAGAGATAGTTCGAACCCGAAGGTGTGGTTTTGAGTCAACATTAAGCATTTCTCGAATACCGAGCCGAGATAGAGATATACCGATTCTATTCACGAACAGCGAATATACCTCGAGAGAGGATATCTCAAAGTAAGATCACCTCGCGCATCGGATATATCAGAACAATCGAATAACAACATCTTTAGAAGAATAACCATCACGTGACAAGGGGAGATTTAACCCTAGGTTCCCATTATCAATTCACCAAAACCAATAGCTTGGGCTTACACAAGATGAACCCATCTTAATCATTCATTCGGGATATCAGTTCGAAAAGGTAACCAGAGTCACCCGATCTTCCCTCGCTGATCGATACTGTGACACTAAGACACTATATTACTTCGAGAGAACGCGCTACAGACTTCAAGGCTGCAGATAAAGATATTTTACACACCACGCTTACACTCGTCACTTACACCCACAATAATGTAACTTTCCGGGATAACATCACAGTCTCCTTTACACCCAGAGAACTTTTCGATAATACCATGGGTCTCTACACATGTAACCTGACAATAATACCCCATGGTCTCTCACACCCAAATTTCCAGGCTTTTCACCTGAGGGGATTTACAGCCCCTTTCTTGCTCCGCTCAACACACATAACTTGCCACTTACATGGCTTTACACCCTCGTGAGTCCCTACCTTGGACTTTGTCCCATTTTCCGAGCTCACGACCCATCCACCAACACCGGTGAATAAACCATACCATGCACCCACACCCGACTCAACGCGATGTGCCTGTGCATATGAATGCATGATGCCAATGCATTTTCCTTCATGTACATGTATATATGGAAAAGTTAAGATGAATATTTACATACTACATAATTATAATCAATACATATAATTAACATCCACGTATTAATCCACGCAATACATCAATAGCATACATTAACACGTTTTTCGCCACACCGCATGTTATTTATACGCTTCACACATGCAACAAGGTCACACTAACCCATCCAACATGGTACCTCACGGCCCCTTCACAAACATTTAACCATTGATTCCAAACATCCATACAACATCGTTTCACGACCTTGCAACTTTTGGTTTTAGGATCAAACCCTAACCCACAACAGTCTATGATTGTGTGATAACCGGTCATAAAATCTCTACCTTCAGTCCCAAGTTTTGGAACTAAGTCACGTGGCTTCTACGGCTCCCATAAACAACCTTTTCATACCATTATAGTTCCCTTGTGCTTTAAAAGAACCGGGGAAGAGGAAAATCCTTTATCTTCTGGAGTTGTCGAAACTCCACAACTCCTGCACCACGCCAGAGTCTCGCAGCTGGGGATAAACTTCTGCCTCTCGTCAGTCGGGATTCACCTGGACCGATCGCTGAAAATCTTGCAGGAGTAGCTCGGTAGCCTTCTCACTCTAGTGCCCCCACTCCCTCTCTCCCTCTTCCCCTCCCCCCTCTCTCTCAAACCGACGCATGGTTAATAAGAGGCGTCTCACTGCCACACGCCACACCCTCAGCGCTCTTCTCATCGATTTCCTCCTCATCCTCTTATCCATTCACTTGGATTTCCACCCAATCATGTGTTGCCACATGTCTCCCATGGGTCCCACTTGAGCCTTTTGTTTGACTCATCCTATACTTGACATGTGTCATACTATGAGTCACTCATCACCTGCCAAGTGTCATGCATCATTCCCACAACAAAACGTGGAAATTGATCGTCTCAATTAATAAATTCGGGCGCTAGTATCAGATTTCAAGAGACGATTCCACGCAGACGGGGCCTGCTTTCGCCATCCGAGATCTAGAAAATTTCGATTTTAAGTTGAAATTCTACTGCTATGGGCCCTTCCTTAAAATCCGATTTTCTAGGGTTTCACATCATCAAAAGCGGTACAGAGTAAAAGTAAAGCTCCGACCATACATACAAGAAACTCCATGATAGCTTTTTGATACTTTTTGTATTAAAACTATATTGTGAAAATTAAAATTTGATACATGCTTCTAAATGTTTTTTATATTTAAAATGATTTATAATGTCAGAATATAAATACTTAATGAAAGAAATTATATATAAACGCCATATTAAATGAAAATATGTATTGAGAACAAATGCATTTAGTTTTCTTTGTTAACGTTGGTATATATATGTATATATTTTTATAAGAATAATTTATTCTTTTATAAATAAGTATTTTAAATATATTTTATGGAGAAAATGAATTGTATTTGAATCGGAAAAAAAAATGGCATCCGATATCCAGTTTGTATTCCGGACCCGATTGGTACGGAGGCGCGTGCCCCTCAGAAAACTACCTTCTCTCCTAAATGCATTGGATATTACTTTTCTTGTAAGAGTTTTTGTTCCTACGTTAATTCATGACTTTGACTTTTATCACTTAAAGGCATCAAATTTATTACTATAACCACATACGCATATGGATAATCGACACATGGAAAACCAAAAGGAAAAAAAAAAAAACGATGTTCTCAAAAGTATTACATGGAAAAAGGGATTTTTAAAAGAATAAACTTTTCATAAATCACTATAAGTGATTTTCTAATATTGCAATAAATATTTCAGATTTGTAAAAGTATTTGTTAATTTTTTTTAAATATCTAATATTTTTATAAATAAATTAAATTAAAACACTTTTTTAAATCACTATCAAATGTGCCTTTAATTCAATTTTCTATTTCACCTGGAGATGAAGTGGTTTAAGTGGTAAATGGTGGACACATATTAAAGAACCGCACGTTTGTAAGAATAAAGTAATATACAAAAAGTGAATAAAAGAAAAAAAAAATCTAAAGGATTATTTGATTCATCTTTTTGAAAATTATTCTTGAAAACACAAAAAACATTATTTTGATGTTTTTTAAAAATTATTCTTGTACTATAAATTTAGTATTTTTTGTGTTTTTTATAACAAAAAATTAACTGGAAACTAAATGTGTTTTCCATATTTTTCTTATTTTCTTTGTTTTTGAGAACATAAAACAATTTTAAAAAACAATAACAAAACATGTCAAAATTTTCTTATAATTTCATTAAGTTTTATCCTTATTATTATAACATGATAAACTGTTTCATAAAAACGTAGCTTTTTATACTATTATACTCACGATTTTACGTCTGAGATCTGTATTTTTTCAAATAAAATTTTAATCTATATAAATCCTAATACATAAAATCACTATCTAACGATATAAAACTCGTTTTTATATGAAAACAAGTGTTTTTATAGCTCAACCTATTATTCACAAACCACCTAAAATTGATAAAAGCCCATAACTTAAGTCCACGTGGCTTGTTTGGCATCAAGGAAAACTATTAAAATATAACAAACTAAAAAAATTTCCAACTGCCTATGTACTTTCACTTTGTTTCTTCCTTTTCTTTTGTTCTATTGGATAATATTCTTAACTGTACTAGTGGAGAAATCACAGGTAAGGAAGGGAAGACATGGAGACCAACTTCAGAAAAACATGAAGAGTACAAGATGCTTCTTTATATTCTCTAAATAATATAAAAAATTATGAAAACCCTTTCTTTTGTTATTAAAAAAGTACATTTTGAGAGCACAAACACTAAAAACAAAAATGTTTTCCTCTCCCAAACATACTTTTAGTGTCTTTGTTTTTAAAAACAAAAAACAATTCTTGAGAACACCATTAATTATAGTAGTTCCAAAAAGTAATTTATTATTAAATAATGGAAAATAAAAGAGTATCTAAAAAAAAACATAATTTATGGTAAAAAAAAAGAAAAAACATAATTTATTTTTGAAAAAAAAATATTACACTTTACATAATTATGGATAAATCAATCAATATGCCATACTTCACTTCATGCTTCCATGAAAACTATTTATTTATAATATAATTTCAGTATTTTATTATTTAAATATCCAAATAATTGAAAAGGATGATTAAATGGACTTTTTTTTCTTTAAACAAATTATTCTTTTTATTATCATTTAGTAATGTATAAATATGCATTGATTCCACTTTAATTTTATAGCATAAACAAATAGATTAATAGTGAATATCTATGTTGTCAAAAAAATAGTGAATATCTATGAAAACCTTAAAATGATTAATAACACTCAAATAATGAATGATAATCAAAACAAGCTAATTTAATGAGATCTATGAATAGTGATCTGATCACCATCAATAACAAAATTTTGAGTATTAATAATAATTTTGAAATACTAAAAATAATGAATAAGGAGTATGACTTTTAAAAATGATTTTTACACATTTTCTAATAAATATCTTAATCAGAAACATGAAATACTTTAATCTATTTCATATCTGTTTCATAATTTAAATTTTTAAAGAGCTCTTGTTTAGAGTGCTAATGAAAATGTGAAAATTGAAAAACATAATTTATTTTTGAAAAAAATTACACTTTTACATAATTATGGATAACTTCCATGAAAACTATTTATTTATGGGCATTATAATTTGAGTATTTTATTATTTAAATATTCAAATAATTGAAAAAGGATGATTAATGGGATTTTTTTTTCTTTTAAAAATATTATTCTTTTTATTATCATTTAAACTAATGTATAAATATGCATTGATTCCACTTTAATTTTATAGCATAAAGAAATAGATTAATAGTGAATATCTATGTTGTCAAAAAAATAGTGAATATCTATGAAAACCTTAAAATGACTGCTAACACTCAAATAATGAATGATAACTTAAACAAGCTAATTTAATGAGATCTTATGAATAGTGATCTGATCACCACTAATAACAAAATATTATTGTTAATAACATCTTGAAATACAAAATAATAATATGAGTGCATATCTTTAAATGATTTTTACATATTTAATAAATATCTTAACTGTGAAACATGAAATGCTTTTAATCTATTTTTTATATCTGTTTCATAATTTAAAATTTTGAAATATTTCTTTTTATTCTAGAAAATTAATTTTGAAAATGAAATTGAAACATAATTTATTTTTTGAAAAAAATTACACTTTACATAATTATGGATAACTTCCATGAAAACTATTTATTTATAATATAATTTGAGTATTTTGGTTTAAATATTCAAACAATAAAAGATGATTAATGGAAAAAAAATTTTCTTTTAAAATATTATTCTTTTATTATCATTTAAACTAATGTATAATATGCATTGATTCCACTTTAATTTTATATACAAATAAATAGATTAATAGTGAATATCTATGTTGTAAAAAAAATAGTGAATATCTATGAAAACCTTAAAATGACTAATAACACTCAAATAATGAATTAGATAATCAAAACAAGCTAATTTAATAAGATCTATGAATAGTGATCTTGGATCACCACTAATAACAAAATTTTGAGTATTAATAATAATTTTGAAATACTAAAAATAATGAATAAGGAGTATGGCTTTTAAAAATGATTTTTACACATTTCTAATAAATATCTTAATCAGAAACTTGAAATACTTTTAATCTATTTTTATATCTGTTTCATAATTTTAAAATTTTGAAATATTCCTTTTATTCTAGGAAAATTAATTTTGAAAAATGAAAATTGAAATGTAGAGGAAAATTCCAATTCATTTCGCAATTGGATATGAACAAGTGAAAGCGAGGCTGTTGTCCACATATACAGCAACTTTGAAGCCTCGTGTTTTTTTTTTCCTTCATTTTTTAAATATAATTTCATATTTAATTACTTAAATTTTTTTTTTTGTTTATTCATTTATTTTTTATTTTACAATTTCACAGCCCTAATAAATAAAGAAAGGAGCCAACCCTCACAAAGATATTCCTTCTCACCATCTTTCGATTCTTCCTCTCTCCCTATATATATATAATATGTATGTACATAAAGACACTGAGAAAAAAACCAAAAAAAAAAAAAAAAACCCTCAAAATTAAGCTTCAAATCAGGGTTTTGATTATGTTGTTGCTCGGACTCCTAGGTTTTAGCTGCTCTTCTGTGTCAATGGAGAAATCTCAGGGTTTTGATTTCAAGGACCTCCCCGAGGCTTCTTCCTCAGGTCAAACTCATCACCTTCATCTTTGTAATTATGGTTTTTCTGGATTTTCTTGTTTCTATTTTCTAGGTGAAGTTTAGGAAGTACTGAGTAAAGCACTGGGAGTAGGTTTTTCTTATGGAAGGGACCCGAGGCTTTGGGTTTGGTGTCTTTGATTTGGGTTTTGACTAAGATGGGTTTTTTCTGGTTTTCCTTGATCTGGGTCTTTTCGGCCGCTGGAAGAAAATAGGATTAGAAAATAGAAATTTGAATTTTAAGTAGTAGGAAGGGAAATCTGCCTCTTAACAGACTGATGAAGCTAATTGGAATCGTGCGCTCATGAGCTGTTTTTGGAGAAACGAATTGAGGCTTTTTTGGTTCTGTATTTCTATTGTCTTCATGATTTCTGTCCTTACATGGGTTTTGACTTCGATGGAAACTCTTTTTCTTGGATTTCTTGATCTGGTTCGTTTGGTTGCGGAGAAAAGGGAAAAAAAAAGCTGGAAATTTGAGGTATGGGGATGGTGAAATCTACCACCAAACGAGTGGGGATTACAGGGCATAATGCTGGACTGTTGTTTCTTTTCTTTTTTATTCCTTTTATCTTCTTTGGTTTTCCCTGCAATCGAGCAGAGGTTAACTGTTTGATTGAGCTTTCAAGGGTTTCTCTTTCTGATCTTCATTGTTGTCGTGATTGATTCTGTGATTGTATTTTGGGTTTCTGGAGATCTTCAGATGCTCATTTTATAAGTTAGCAAGTTGATAATCCAAATATTCGTTGAGATGCTGAGAAAATGTAGGAATGAGAACCCTGTAGGACCACCAGAAATCCAGGTCTTCAATATGGAAGAATTTATTCTTCTCTTGTTACACTCCTGGACCGAAGGTGTCTGTGGGGTTGGAAGATCTCTTGTGGATCTTGTTAGCAGTTTGGGAGGCAATTGGGATGGAGGACATTTGCTTTCTTTCTCCTTTTTTATGTTGTTGCACTTAGCTCAGTTTATGTTTACACCTGCAAAGATAGCTGTTTCCAGTGCTTATTTAGTATATTTTTTTACATATTAAGAAAGATACCTCCTACTTTGTCGGTTTCTTAACAACCCAACATTGGAGCAGTGTCAAAGGTTTATAACAATTATCGGGATTGAGGCTGTCATAATTGGGGTTCTCCAACCAGAATTGATTATTAGTCGGTTACTTGACACGTGCTTATTTATGTTGGAGCTGTTGTTTCTATATGTAGTTTACTGGGTTACATTCAGCTTTTTGATCAAGGAACATAAACAACCCTATTTGTATTGATCTTTAAGGCTCATCTTTTTCTAATATATATATGTTTTGGGCATTTGAAGGATGTAACACTGGAGTGTGCTTACTTTTTTTTTTTGTTTCTCTTTTTTCCCTTTCAATTCTTTGGCAGATAGTAAACTCTTTGATGCATCACAATATGAATTTTTTGGTCAACATGCTGTGGAGGGAGTGGAGCTGGGGGGTTTGGAGAATGATAAAGATGATATTCCTGTATTTGGATCTGTTGATGATGAGTATCAGTTGTTTGAGAGAGAAGAGGTATATATTTTTCCCCTTTCGTCATGTAATGAATTAGTATCAGTTTTGTGTTTCCACTCAATTCTAAGTTGCATCATTTTCTTGATGGTGCTTGAACTTTTTATAAAAAAAATCAATGGACAAAAGGAGGAAGAGCAGACATTGCCATGTGCTACTAGGAGCTGAAGATAAGGCTTTATTTTAATATATAATGTAAACAAATGGAGTTGAGAAGTCATTTCATGACTCTTGAGAGAATTAAGTCATATTATTATCTATTTATATTATGATATGTTTGGTGTAGTCAGCACCACTAAAAATTTTTTTTTTTGGAAAGATCACATGTAAAGAAATCTTGCTGTGAAAGAGATTTGTTAGTATTTGTTACTACAGTATTAGAAATAAATTATTAAATAAACATTGTAAGTGTCATTTTATAAATTTCTAATGTTATAAATGTGCACATAAAGTAGACAAACTCCTAGTCCCCATGTCTTTAACATTTGAGAATGATATTTTCCCTGTTTTTTGGTTATTTATCATAATTTTAGTTTTATTTATATTACCATTTTTAAGATATTCTCAGAAAAGCTAATTATTGCAACTTCATTAATAAATAGATTCTCAAGGCCCAAAGGACTACTTAAATATGACTAAACACTCTGCAAAAGGGATTTACTCTGTAAAAAGCTCTTGAAGTCTTCCAAAAGGTGCACATAGGACCTTTGACAAACATGAAACTGTGTATGGAAGAAACATTTTTGGGGAATGAAATTTGGTACAGAAATCATGCTTTGGTTCTTATTTATTGGCTGGTATAGTTGGATAGAAGACCTGCCTTTTTTCTTCTCCAGTTGTTTTATGTTTATAGTTTTCTTGTTGTGATGGGTTAACTTGTATGCTATGCATGTAATGGTGTTGTGCCCTCTTTTGGCATTGTTGATGTGTAATCTTGCCAAAACCTTTAGAATTATTTTTGCTTTTGATGGTCATTGTAAAAATGACAGTACATGCCTTAGTGACAAATGAGAACTTCAAACAACAAACCCTATCTTTAGTAGTGCAGTATGTGAGAGATGTCTTTATCCACTAAAAATTCTTCAGGTGGTGGGCTTTTGAGAAGAGAGAGCTTTACTTGCATAACAGTATTTTAATCTTTCAACAAACTTCCATTCACTTTAAACATTGAGAATTCTGAAGAGCTTTTCTAGAATTGTTTCCTGTGAGGTTGCTGATAAACTCCCCATTTGCTACACATATACGAGGAGGGGCAAAGGGCAGGGATCAAGGAGTCGTTTGCCAAAACAAGCTGGCATAGGGGAGGAAAATGTGACTGTGCAGCCAGAGAAGATTCTCTAGGATCCCCATTGGCTTGGTTGAGGAGTTGGTTAGGATTTCAGTTGTTGCAAGCAGCCTTTTGCTTTAAGAAGGCTGTTTGTGGCGTGAGGGGGACGTGGGAATCTTTCATTAATTTAGCTGGCAGGTTACTGCCTCTAGGAGAGCACAGGCCTCTCGAATTGCCTGATTTCCCTACTGTTTTCTCTGTTTCTTCCATTTTTTTTCTTCATTCATTCAATGCAAAACTAAAGCAGTTGCAGATTGATTTCCTGAGTTATCTTTTGCTTGCTAATTGCTGTTGAGTGTGAACTGTGAGTGTGTGGGTGTATCAGTTGCCTATCCAACTTAATGCATATTGAAGTTGTCAAAATACGTTTTACCAATTTACCCCTTTTTCTTTTTAAAGGAAGACAGGGATAAAAGCAAGACAAAGAGCAGAAATGATCCACTTAATCGATACTTTGAAACAGATGAAATAGTAGAGAGGCAATTAACTGGATAAAAATTGATATTATGAAATCACCAAAGCATGATTTCTGGATGCCTATGCTATAGCTGATGTTACCATAGTCATCAACAGAATGATATCCTCTGGAAATCTGCCTTCAAAACCATCATACATTGGTTCTTTCCTAACTTAACAAAAGCTGATGTGGAATCTATGCCCTCCTGTTGTTGAATTGTGTTTCAATTTCGTACTACTTCAATTGTTTGATTGACTCGTTTATGATTTCTGAATCTTTAGACTCAGTTGTGTATGAGAATATGAGATATCTATTTATTTTCTGATTCTTCTAGAAATTTTCCTTTAATGTAATTGCTTCAAACTCCTTGTCTTCTCAAACTGCTGGATTACTGTTATCTTAATGGTTGATGATATACAATTTTCTCCATTTCATCCCTCAAGAACATTATACACTTCCATATTGACTCTTAACTTTATTTTGTTTTTTATCACCAGAGTGTAGGTTTAGGTTCTTTGTCTGACATCGATGATCTCACAAGTACATTTTCAAAGGTAGGCTTTCTCACATTTATTATCTCGCAGGCAATGCAGAAAGAATCTTGTTTTTGTGTCAATTCTTATACATATTTTATACTTCTCTAAGATTAAATGATTCTTAGTTTCTTTATGTAAAATCTTTTGTGTTTATTTTGTTACTCATTTATTTTTTTTCCATGCTAAGCATTTGTATTAGTCATTGAAATCCATAAATTACTCTCTCATACTCTCCCTATGTTACATGATTGGATTGCGCAATCCATAAGTATTTGTTTTCCTCACTTTTGCTAAAGTGTTGACAACTAATGTTTGCCCATAGAAATTGTTCCAGTGAAATGTGATTGACAAGAACATTACACTAACTTCCATTGAATGTTGATTGAACTATTATGAACTGGCTTTAGACTATATATATGTGTGTGTGTGTGTGTGTGTGTATTTTGATGAGTTAAAAAAGGTCTATTGAAAAGAGACCCCAAAAAGAGTTACTCAAGGTATACAACACCTATGCACCCACCACCAAAATGGCTAAAAAAGAAAAGAGAATGTCTGAGCAAAAGGGGGCTAAAACAATCTCAACCAGCGCTCAACCAATCAAGAAAACTAATTAAGGCTAGAGGATAATCATCTATATTTTTGCTCAAATGTTTTCCCAGACGAGCTATTGTTGGGTGAGGCATTTTTCGTTCGTGAGGCGTACTAAAGCCTCGGTATGCTGAGGCTTAAGCTCCTTTTGCGATCATATTATATAATTAATAAATGTTTTATAATATATTAAAACGATATATTAAATAAAAATAATTGAAAAAATTTTGGAATAAATAATTAATATCCATTTTTGGAATATGTTAATATCCATTTTTCTTAATTTATAATAGCAAATAATTTATGTTAATAGTTTATTTTAACATAATTTATTATAAAATTTATTTGAATGATTATTATATAAAATAAATTATAATTTTTGGAATATGGATAAAATGTTAATATCCATTTTGAAATAATTTTAAAATAATTTTCCCATATAATTTTTCAATATAAAATATTTGTATTTTACCAAAATAATTTATTATTATATTTTTAAAACTATTTTTTGGAAAACAAGTTATCAAAAATATTCATTTTATTATAACATCCAATTTAAAAATGGAATTAGTCCAATATATTCTAATAAAAATACTTATCCATTACAAAATATAATTATATCCCATATAAAATAATTTATCTTTAAAAACACCTTTTTTAAGCCTGTATGCTTTTGGGATGCCTTGCATTGAGGCGCACGTTCCCAATGCCTTTTAAAGCACCATTTGCCTCTGACCAAAGGTAGTAAATAAAAGAAATTTTTAGCTTTTGGATTGAAAGCATTTCATTATTGAAAGCTATTCTACTCCTCACCTTCTGTACCATCCAAAAGATATGAGAGTTGTTTCGAGCTATTCTATTCCTCTGTAAACGAACCATGTCAGTTTGGTAGAGTCCCTCTGACTGATGGAGGAAGCGTCCAAGACACCCCAACCTGGGAAAGGAACATCTCCTGCAAAACCCTGGTTTTAAAACATCTTCAAACCTTTACTTTTCACTCTGTGTTTTTGAAATCAAGTATCCCTTTATGCTTGATCTCTTATTTCAGTCAGAATTTTTTATTCTTAACTATATTATCCTTATAGTTTCATTTCCTTCAAATGTAATTTTAAGTTGTAAATTTTGAGGCATTCCTAATTCATTTTTCTGTGATACAGTTGAACAGAGCTGTTACTGGACCAAGAAACTCGAGTTATTGGTGATAGGGGGGTTCTGATCTTTTCAAGGGAGAGAGTGAGTAATCTATTATTTCTCTGTGATCATACTATGATAGAAATTGGACAGTTTCTTTGATGTCTTGTTATATAGACTGACCAGTTTTCTTTCTAAATCTTTCTGTATTGTTAGCAACCTTGGCCATTGGACATCTTTTGTATTTGAAATAATAAATGCATCTTATTTCTATGGCTGAAAATATCTACCAGTGGCGAGCTTTATACATGCATGCATTTGCATGTATCTAGATTGTTTTTAACTTTTTTCTGGAGACTTGCATCCTTTGTTGCACACACTGGTTTGTCATAGGTTTTTCTGATTTAAGATTTGTAAAGGCTAACAATGCTATTTAGAATAGCTTGCAAGTGATCGAAAAAAGCCTAACGAATTTCACTTACTAATGAAGCCTTTAGGGTCTTTATTTCCTGCATAGAAGCTTAACTTTATCACACTCAAGGTCGAAGCAGTGGGTTGTTGATCTGAAAATATGAAAATTAGTAATATTTGAACATACCTTTTTTCTGGTGTTCCTGGCTTTATGGTTCTTCTGTGGATTATTGGCCAGAAATTTGAGGGTGGGGTTCCTGTGATAAGACTTGGTGCCAACAGGTATTGATGGTTGATCTAGAAACACTTGGGGGAGGGGAGGGAAGGACATGGGTGATTCTGATTTTATGTGACCCTAGATGTTCAGATCTGGCCATTGAAGCAAAGGTTTATTCCTTGGGTGGAGGACTTGCAAAATGTCTTCGATGGACTTTTGGAGTTAATAGTAGCGAGGGATTCTACTGTTGTGTTTTGTCATTTTCTGGATCTCTATGAGGTGATGGTATTGGAGGTGGACCTGAAGGTAGACCAGACTATTGAATAAGAAGCTAATGAATTGGCTGAGAGGGTGTGCCTCCTCTCAAGTTGGCTTTGGACTTCTCATTTGTGGTCAGATGTGGTTTAAAGTTGCCTATTGCTGTAATATTGTTTATTCTGATGATGGGAGTTTGTTCACTGTCTTGTGGAACATGGTTTATTCCCCCACTCTTGGGTTCTTTTTTGTGCTTTTTTATTTTATTTTGTTTTGTTTTTGGTTGCCCTCATGGACTTGAGTTTCATGTTAATGATTTGATGTTGTCTAGGTTAAAAAAATATTTTTTCTTGAACATTTTCCTGTTTTTTATGAGTTTAACAAGTTACATTACTTATGTCTTATCTTCTAAGGCTCATGCCTTGCCTTGATGGAGCAGGGATCAAAGTTCCCTCAAAGTTTATCCAAGTATCATTCTATTTTCCATTTGGTCCCTCTGCTGGACTTTTTATTTATTAAATGTGTGCCTGTTTGGTGTCAATGATATGTGGGGATTACAAATGAAGTCTCCAAGCTCTCCCATTAAATCTCTGAGAGCTAGCCTTTCATGGATTGGAGGTTGAGGGATCGAAAGAAGGCTATCATTTGCTCTTGAATCTTTTCTATTTTTTTTTGTTATTAGTACCCTGAATCTCCTTTTGCTTGTTTGAAAGGTTCATTCATCACCCTTCAAGCTCTTTAAAAGTTGAGGCACTTTCCCATTCATGAAATTGGAGAAGGGATGAAGATATAAGTCATCAGTCAAGCCAGGCCTTAGGTTTCCACAATTTGGACTAATTCCCGGAATGAAGAATTTCTCAGTGGGAGTGTGAAAGTTATCATTGTTGTTTACTAGACCTTGGATGCTCAGTGGTTGATTGTATTTGTCATCTCACCCATTCTGTAATGTGCCTGCACAATAATTACATTTGCCCATAGAATGCCTCCTTTGCATGTAGTTTGGAATATGTTTGCCCTTCTTTTGTAAGTTAAATTGAATGTTTTGTTCGGTCGAACGTCAAACACATGTCAACATGTTGATAATGGGTTAAGTTTTGTTAGTAACCAAACTGCAACTATTAGCATATATTTAGTGGTTCTGAACTATAAACCCACCTGAGTTACTCTTCATTATATATTATTCATGGCGTTACATGAGATGCGTTCTGAGTATCTGATATTAAAATTTAATTTGCGTTTGTTGGTAAAAACTAATTCAGTGGTTACACACACACTAGATAACATAACTATAACATATATCTATAATAATATGTATATATGCTCTTTACTATATGTAATCTGATTTGATAATCGTCTACTCATTTTATCGTCATTTTAAGAGTATGTATCATATTCTTAAATGTAATGATTATAACATTATATTAAAGATATATATAGTGCAAAGAATTGCGTATATGTATATAGCAAATGACAATTATACCTTTCATATATGAATAAAATTCATAATAGTTTATTTTCAAAAATTCATATTTTCTAGAAACAATGACATTTCATGTTTAGGAAACCTTAAATCAGTAAAAATTCCCTTTAATATTCATTACAACATGAATATCTTCAGTGACCTCTTTTCTATATAATGAAATGCTGGATGGAAGTACAAAAGGAAAGTGGAATTTCTCTGGGAAGTTCTTATCTTAGAAAACTGGATTGTATTTCTGTGATTGAGAAAAAACCTATAGTGATTCATCAAGGAGGGAAGATATCTTGTGACAAGGAGCATCTTTAGGTTAGTGTAAGTCTACCCAGGCCCAATAGGGGTTTGGGCATTGGTGTAGCCTATCTGAAGAATAGAGCTCAAGGGTGAGTAGATTTTCTTTTTTTCTTACGAGAGTTCAGTCTTATTTAATCACTACAATATTATTATAAGTACATATGTTGACAAACAGGAAATGGCCTCTTAATGTCTTTGCTCTCTGTGTTTGTTTAAATCTGTCTGTTTGGAGGATCTCTTTGCAGTGACAATCAGCCATTACTCTATTGTTTTTATAGTTTAGTTTCCTTTTTGGATTTGAAAAGAAAACCTGGTCGAGTGCAGAAAGGAATGTTGAGTTTTTTTGCTGATGAATGAAGAATGTTGAGTGTTATTTAGTTTTGGTTCCACCATCTCATCTTGTGGTGAAATCTTCTTTATGCATAGCTGGCGGGTCTTATTCCTCATTTTGGAATTTCCATGTTTCATGATGCAATCATGGATTTGAAAAGCTTCACCTATTGCTGTCTTTGCAACTATATGTATAGTCTCCGCACACAGAAGGACTGGTGTGGATTTCTGAAACGCATGAAGCGATTTTATTTTTGCGTGTTGCCTTGCACCCATGTCTTTGATCCTCTGAGGTCTGTTGAAGTGTGAGTTTCGCAGAAAATCAGAGTTTTTCGCGATTGTTGGCCTAGTGGGAAGGTTGTGACCTATGACACTGTGAAGAATGTTGGGCTTCTCATACACCAGAAGATGCCTTCTACCTTTCTGAATTACCTGATTCGTTGGGGTAAATGCAGATCTGGTGAGCACTGTGAATATTGTTTTTCTATAACACTATACCATGAGGCTCATTCAATATGGATTGTTCTAATTCATTTCTGTTCAGTTTGGATTCTGCTGGGTTGACACTGCTGTGGATTAAGGAAGAAAATTTAAGGACTGTAGGTTGAGTTCTGGCAATTCAATCTACTGGTTCTTTACCGAAGCTTGGTACGATCAGTTTAGCTACTCTGCGAGGCTTCCTGGTTCACTAGCATTTCAGGAGGGCATAAGTGTATTTTGCAGTCATTGGTTAGACATTCTCCTAAATCAGCTGTTTCCAATGGATCAGTTATTTTGTCACCAGGCACATGGAAGCTTAGTTCTAATTAATTTAGCTGGAGCCTGAAAAAGGCCAGTGTAGAAGGAGGATTTCATAGTTAGGTGTTTGTTCTATTTAACCATTTCTGCGCGGAGAGGAATGAGGTCTGAACCTCTTCTTCATTTGCTGATCATTAATTTTTGGGGAGCTCTCATGGTGCTCTCTTTCTGGACTTCTGACTCCAATAAATGCGAGAGCCTCTTCATCTGACAAAATGGGGAGGGGTTTATCAACATATTCTGCCTTCAAGAAAATTTTTATTTCTTGCCAGGTTGTTTTCACTTTACTAATTCTTTAACCCAGTCTTACTAGTTTCTTTGGTTGTTTTTGAGTAAATTTTTTTTCTTGTTTCTTCCTTCTTTGTTGTCTTGAAGATAGCTCCTTACTTTACCTTATTTCCCTTTCCCCTTTTGTAATATAATTATGTAAAGTAACAAATCGTATATATTACCTTTTTTTTAAAAAAAGGGATGGTTTCACTTTTCTTTGAAGCCTGATCTCGCCTGCAGACCAGTGGCTGATAATTTGGCAGTGAAGTACTCTCATATCGAAATTTTGGTAAAAACATCCTCATGGCTACTCTGTGACTGAATGTCTGTTTTGAAATTTATTGTCTGTTTTTGTTGTAATTTTCCTCTTTATGAAAAATATATCATCCTTATTTGCTACTTTGTCAATAAATTCACTGTTCCTTGTTTTACCGGAACAAATTGAAGAAAGAAGGAAAAAGCCAAAGCACTATAATGAACATTAATATTCAATTAATCTAAATCTTGGTGATACCACTGGAGAAAACATCAAGTGTTCATTTGAATGTCAGGCCTAAGGAAATTGTTAATATCCGTGATGATGTAGATAATGGCAATGCCACTAGAGAATGCATTGAGTGTTGATTTGAATGCCACTATCTATTAAAATCTTAGTTCAGTGATCAATTTTACTACCCCATTGAGTTTCCTTTCCATTTTTTTGTCAGTTTGTGTTTCCAATTATCCACTGTATATTTCTAAGTTCTTTCAAACATTTCATCTCTAAAACAGTAGTCAGTTAAAAGCAGTCAATTCTTATTTGGTGATTTTACTGTCTGTATTCAATGAATCATGAGGCAAAAACAACCAATACCCATGTGCAAAAATAGTTATGGATCTATATATATATATATATATATATATATATCTTATCCAAGTACCAAAGTTATACATTTGCTAAGTTGATCGATTGGGGATTGCTGGTTAGTTGGTTTATACCTCCCGAACTTATAGATCATTACTTTGTTCACATCATGTGTAGTTAATTTAGAGGCGAAAGGGTGCGTTTGAGAGGCACACTGGTTGCTAAGTGAGGCGCACTGCAGTTGTTTAGGTTGCAAGGCCATGGGGCTGTAAAAAAATGCTTGGAGACTCAGGCATGGGTTTTTAAGTGAGCGCACTTTTCCTAACTCATAAATAAAAATTATATATCTCACTAAATATTGTCTAATTTTCACTCTAAATAAAATATACTAAGTAAAGACATCAAACATAAAGTCAAACATACTAATGCTCATATCATCCCGAACATAAGTTCAAAACAAAGTACAAACATCTTTAGTGCTTTCCATCATCACAAAATTCAAAGTTCGAAAACAAAATAAACACTCTACAGTTTGCATCTATACTTCAAATAAAAAAAATATATATCTTACTCTCAATCATCAATCTTCCATTCCCCTCTTCTTCATCTTCCTCTACGATAAATCATATCTACTATAATCAAGATTAAAAGTATGTTTGAACAGATAGTCTTGACTTTGTTTGAATGTTGCATTATTTGCCGCTATCTTAACATGTAAACCCTAAGCTCCTTGACCTCGCTCCCACCGCCTCCTTCCATATAAAATATACCCCCTTAAAGACAGATCATCATTTTGGCAGCATATTTTAATGTTGTTTGCAACCAGCCATTCGGTAGTAACTCTCATCTCCACCAAAGAGAATGGATCTTAAGTGCCTATGGATTTAAATGTATCCCTTTATAAAGTTAGTTGTAGCAATGTACACCTAATCATTCAAGCGTTGATGATCCAACCTATTTCTCCTCTTGCTATGAATTTGAAAAAGGAAATAGTTTTTCATGATTATATCTCTCAATGTTTAACCTAGAATCTAAGTTACATTAAAGAATGTTGTAAAGACACAGATTCAATTGCATTACAGATTGTTCTTAAACGACTTTCATTCAGAATCTTTACAATTCTTTCACAAATAAATTACTTTACAGTATTGAGTTGAGAACTCGATGCAAACTTTGCAAATACATGAAACTTCTAGTACTAGATCATATTACTACTCACCGTTTAGCGCTCATTCATACAATAATTCTTAGTTTGAACATTTCACTATTTTAGCCAAAATATATAATAATTTCCAAATGCTAGTAGCTCAAGAGCTAATGGAAAAAATAAGTTGTGAAGAAAAGCTACAAGTACAAAAATTTAAAGGCCTCCTACAGTAACCAGGCCTGGCTAACAGCAGCACTTTTCATGTAAAACTTTTACTATGCCGCCTCTCATTTTCCATCTAATCAAAATATAATAACCATTCATCTTGAAATACTAGCTTAGAATGTGCTTGTTTCCCTGTTTAAAATTTCTTTCATTCACGCAATTTTATGGATTCAGTGTGGTTGTTTCATTTTATTTTCTGGATGATATTTTCCACATTTTTTTGGTAATATTTTAGCTCTTTTTGGTTTTTCTTCTTCTTCACAAGGAGTTGTGGAAGGTTTAGGATTTTTCGGACCTAGAACAAGTGAAATCTGTACAAGGTTAGAAGATGTTGAGTGTCTGGTAAATAAACAACTCATTTGACCAATGTTTTACAACTAAGAGACTTATCAAACATGTCATTTTCTGCCTTCAGTCCAAAACACACTATAAATCACTTTTCCAAATAAACACATCGTCGCCACCAAGAAGAAAAACAAGATATAAGGAGATGAGAAGAATAAAGAATAAAGAATAATGAATATAAGTAAGAAGAAGAAGTTATAAGAAGAAGAAGAATTAATCAACTGTCCATTTAAATTAATCATCTCAATAATTTCTTTCTTCTGATTATTCAAACAGAACCATTGATCATCTCATCTTTCTTCTTAACATATTTATTAAATACTATAAGTATGAGATAGTAGTCGTATAATCTTTTTAAGATAATATTATGTGGTATATGATAACAAAAACAAAGACAAAGAGGATAAGACAAAATCATCACCAACAAAATAAGTTACAAAATAAAGATTGATAAAGAGGGATCAAAGAACCCAGAGTTCAAAATGTGTTAACTTTAAAATGGATTTATTCATCATTCAAATCGCTTCATCCAAAGCCACATCCTATCTCTGTCCCATTGTCATAACAACAAGACAGATGAGTTACCCACACAAATGGGCTTTTCCTGAAGAAGATGAACCTAACCCATAATCGCCTACCCAAGTAAGTAATGCACCCATCCACCTGATAGAGAAAATAAGGTCATTTACATGCCCCAAATCTTGTGGGGCGTTGGATAAAAAGATACTCCAAGATTCTCTTCCGCCGTCTACGTAAAGAACACCCGCCGGGCTTATGAGAAACCACAAGCTTTTTGTTATCCATAGTCAAATCTTCCCCACCAAACCTCCCACACAAAACCCCACTTTTGTAGCACAAGTTGATTCCAAATCATCTTGACAGCACTCAGATGGCCGTTCCTTTCCAAAAGGTCAAAACTAGGATTGATCGTGAAAACACACTAAATACCATCCTAATCCCATCCCACCTGCTTCATCATATGAGAGAGGGCTATGTTTTGAACTACATGATATGAATCTCCGAGCCTCCTAACTCTCAATCACAGAGTGTCTCTCGAATACGGTCTGCACCTCTCCAACCCTGATTTGAGTTTCACACCTAGCCCCTTTAGAGCCAACCACATCATAAAGGGAGGGGAAAGAAGAGCAAAGAGGGGGCTCTCTGCACCAAACATCCTCTCAAAATCGATCACGCTGTCACGCCACCCTTAAGCTGAGCAATTCTACATCAACTGTGACCACTTTCGTGAATATCCTTCCAAAGACCGACCCCTTACCTACCTCTAGGAATGTTAGAGTGCTAACCCCCATCCTCTTTGCCATACTTTAGGCTAATAATATTCCTCCAAAATTTTTTTTCCTCAAAGGCAAATCTCCAATTCCATTTTCCTAACAAAGCCTTGATGAAGTTAGAAAGACTACGAATGCTTTGACCGTCTTTCTCTTTACTCAAGCAGACAGTACCCTAGTTAACCAGATGAATCTTCCTCTTAAGGTTGCCTTCTCCCCAGAGAAAATCTCTTTGAATTTTTTCTAATTTGATCTTGACATTCCTAGGTAAGCTAAAAAAGGACATAACATAGGTAGGTGGGCATATTGGACATATACTTAACAGGTGACTCTTCCACCTTTAGAGATGTACTGCCTTTTCCAATTAGCCAACCTTTTTCGAAACCTCTCTTCAACCCCATCCCCCACACTGACAACATTGTGTTTTGCTCCCAAAGGCAACCCCAAGTATTTTGTCAGAGAACAAATTTTTTAAAACCCAACTCTAGCTAAATTTTCCTTGTTTTCACTTCTACCCACTCAAGAAGGAGCTTTTTATCCAACCACTCCCCTCAACCCGTAAAGCTTTCCAAACCAAGCCAAAATCCAACTCAAAATATGCCATTTGGTCTTTTGTATCCTTGCAGAAAACAAGGGTGTTGTCTGCAAACAACAAGTGTGTGATCTGTCTTTTTGTGCCATTCCTCCCCTTAAACTTGTAACCAGAAATAAAGCCTCCTTCTGCAGCTCTGTCAACCAAAAGGGAAAAAGCTTTCATCCTAAGAACAAAAAGGTAAGGGGACAATGGATCCCCCTGCCTTACCTCTCTCGAACTCCTTGAGAAACCTTATGGGCTACCATTCAACATGACTGAAAAAGAAGCAGTGGATATACACCACTTAATCCAACCTAGCCACTTCTTCTTGAAGCCCATTTTAAAAAGCACTATTGAGAGAAAATTCCAGTTAATATGGACATATGCTTTCTATGCAAATATATGGAAGGTGGTTTAAAAATTGGTCGAGTCCGTACTTCCACTTATGATTCAGACCGACTGACTAACCGAGTCGATACCGTTACCAGGTACAAGACGATAAGGGGATAGGCTAAAACTCGGTAAAACTCAATGGACTCGGCCGATTTCTCGAGACGACTCGGTTAACTTGGTGAAAATCGGTGAAAATGCAGAGAATGATCTCGGTAGAACAACCCAAAAAGCAAACAAAAAATGCAAAATTTCAGAGATTCCTTTGAAAAGCCAACACAGTAAACTTGAATGAGACGTATACCTGGGTGATGGAATTTAAAAAAGAAACAATAAAAATTAAAAAAATTGCTCAGAGATTCGACTCAAAAAGAAACGAAGAAGAAGTAGTTAACCGCACATTTAAATTAAAAGTAAAATCTAACTTACTTGAGGGAGAATCGGAGAAGACGAAGTCGAACAGACTAGTCCCGAATCAGAAACCCTCCTCCTTGACCACTTAAATAGTGCCCCACTACACTCCGAATCATACCCAAGTTTTTTAGCTGCGTAATGATGCTGGATTTGCCATAGCCAAGACCCAACACTCCATCCGTAAAAGCCCCCGATTTACGAGCAGAACTGGAGCTGGAGAAGACGAGAGAACTGAGGGAGAAAAGAAGACTGTCGGCGCCTTGGAGCAGGTACATCCCCTCCTCTTCTTTTTCCTTTTCTTCCTCTCCTTCCTCTTCATTTTTTCATTTCTTGCTGCCGTCGGGAATGCAGGAAGAGGGTTTGGTTTTTTATTTTTATTTTTAATACAAATCAAAATGACGCCGTTAGGTCGTTTCGACTAACGACGCCGTTTTACGTCCAGACACCAAAACTGACGCTTTGATTAGTGTTTTGGGGTTCATGGGTACAGGATGGCTAAACCACGCCGTTTTTAGCCTCTAAAGGCCAAACAACGCCGCTTTGCCTGCTGCTAAAACCCGTGATTTCCATATCCAAGCCTTCTAGCCTCTATTTTTAAATATAAAAATTTGCTTTATTAAATTTTTTAGTTTACTTAATTATATCTATTTTTCTAATAATTTATATAAATTTAATAATTTTTAGGTATTTAATCATTTTGATTTTGCGTGACGTCTATTAATTCCACTCACGCCTGGGACTGTCCGAGTTCCAGACCACACCGACTTTGAACCATGGTTTATAGAGCACCCCTTTTTCCTTCTTTTTCAAAATGGAGTCAATGAGCTTGTTAGCAATCAAGGACGCGTCTATAATCCGTCTCCCCTCCACAAAGGCATTATGAGATGAATTCATCAATTTATTCATCACCTTTTTCAGCTTATTTGCAAGTACTTTTGCTATCAGCTTATAAATGCTTCCTGTCAGGCTAATGGGTCTGAAATCATTTAGGCCCTCAGCCCCTTCTATTTTCGGAATTAAAACTAGGAAGGTTGAGTTAAAGCTTCTGACAAAGCTTCCGTGCTCATGGAAATCTCTAAACAACCCCATAATATCCTACTTAATATCCTGCACTAAATTGTCAGCAAAGAATAAACCATCCGGCCTAAGAGCCTTGTCCTATCTCGTGTGGTCACCAAAGTAAAGATGTACCTCTCTTTCTTTCCGTGAAGGGCACCCTGCCCATTTTAGTGTCATCCAGCGTAGAGAAATTCAACCCCTCTAGGCTAGCCCTCTAGTCCCCAGGATAAAAAAGGAGAACCTTTAAAGCATTCACAATGCCTGTCCTTACATCCTCTATACCATTTTACCAATCCCCACCTATACGGATCCTATCAATGTTGTTTCTCATTCTATGAGAGTTTTCCATCTTGTGAAAGAAACCTGTGTTCCTATCCCCTTCCTTGAGCCATATTTTTGTCGACTTCTGCCTCCAAGAAATTTCTTCCATGATCGCCCATTTGTTGAAATCCTCCATGGCTACCATCCTTTCCTCTAGCTCCCTAACAGACCCATCCCACATAGTCACCTTTTTTAATACAGACTTCTTTTGTTCGTCCACATTACCCAAGACCTCCTTATTTAACATTCAGAGCTGTAGTCTTCGCTTTAGTCTTCTCCATCAGCACATAACTACACGTCCCCCTAAACTCAAAGCTTTGCCACCAGTCTCTAATAAGCTCCTTAAACCCCTCCTCCTTAAGCCACATATTCTCGAATCTAAAGGGAGAGGGGCCATTTAGCTGTGTACCCTCTTCAAGTAATATTGGAGAATGGTCAGAAGTATGTCTTGGAAGGATATTCTACATCACCCTATTGGCATTCCCATTCTTCAGTAATTAAAAATCTGTCCATCCTAGCCATCCTGCAATTGTTTAGGCCCCTTTCCAGTAAAAAGCCCTCGTTGGGATGTCTTTCACCAAAACCATCCACAACCTGGCGGCTCATTGAGTAGGTGATGCTACCTTCTTTATTCCTTTCCCTGGGGATTCTTATTGCATTAAAATCCCCTCCCAAACACCACGGATCTCCCCATAACCCTTTGATAGCCCCAACTCTTCCTAGAGATCTTCCCTACTCCCATAAGCAATGGGATCGAAAACCCCCGTGAACACCCAAATGAAATCCTCCTCTAGGAGTTTAAATCTACAAGATAAAGTTTACCGGCCTTTCTCCTTCTCTAGTAATTGAATCACCCAGGTGTCTTAGAAGATGAGAATGCCCCCAGATGCACCCTTAGCTTTAACAACAACCGAATCCAAAAATCTTCCCACCCCCAAACTTTTGATCATCCCTCTAGAAACCTCCACGCCTTTAGTCTCCCGAAACAAACAACGCCCACCCTTTAAAATTCGATGAACGCCTTGCCACTTTTCTTGCCACGTCAAGAATTCCCCTAACGCTCCAAGACAAAATTATGAGCTTCATTGTCTATGACCAAAGCCCTAACCCCTTTCTTAGGAGCCCCATTCTTCTTCCTCCCTTTGTCCATCACGTTCCACTCTAATTTCTGTAGCTCCCTACCAAATTTTGTGGACACGGATCCCTTCTTACCTTTGTCCTGCTTTGTCTCCAATTGATTTTGGTCATGAATTCTAGGATCTCCTCTTTAAAGCCTTCCCCGTTGGGAATCCTGCATCCCTACTAAATTTAGCTAAACAACTCTCTTCCCACGAACTGTGTCATTTTCCACCCACCATTCCTCTTTTTCTACTCCTGCTTTGCACCATCCTCGCTATTCTTCACCACCACAATCTCCTACCCAGGTGTCTCGTGCTACCACCGGCACTGTAACCCCTCAACGATGTTTGCCCATCCCTCTAATCACCCCTCCTAACTTCGCACCCCACCCCTGACCAAAAAACCCCCGAGGGGAGTCGGCCTCAGCGCAAAAGGAGAAGAGGTAGATGGAATCAAAGTCAAATCTGATCATACCTCATTTCACAAGATGGTCACCCGTGCTTGAGGGAGCCAAACCACATTCTTTTCCTCCCCTTCCTTAGGTTTTTGAATAGAAGAGGGTCCAGCCTCTTCTAAGCTTCTTGGGGCTGAGGCATGGGCCTTTGGCTCTAGGCCTTTTAATGAACCTCCTTCTTTGAGGCTTCAAATAACTTGATGGGCTGGTGGGATCAGCCCATCACGACTTACCCTGCCACATGGATCCAAGAGGATCCTCTCCTCGTGGATCCCACCTGAATCTTGCTCCTAACTGTTGGAATACAAACCTCCTTGGGTATCGAGCCGCCACCGCCTTTAGCATGGCTCTAAGACTGTTTTATTTCCTCCACTATTATTACTTCTGTCAAACCATCATTAATGTTTTGTTTCCTTCCATTACATGCCCCTTAAGCACAAGGCTTACTACACTCATCTCCTCCTCTTGATGTTGCAGTCTAGATTCTGCTCCTTTCGAAGGAAAAACTCTGGCTATCCATGGCGACCGTCCTCACCATAGCTAGAGTTCATAGCTTCTTGAGCCCGACAAAATATTTACTGTACTTAGGCTCTCCTTTCCCTTCACCTTCACCAAAATCCTTGCCCATAACAACACATCAGTTCGAAGTGTTGTCTCCTTATTTAAGAGCTGGCTATCCCTCTACACCCATCCCCCCGATCATCCTCAAACGCCGCATGTCCATAAATGCAAAGGTAACTCCAACTATCCCGAATTCCACCTCTCACTCAACCGATTTTTCCTTCTTCACACAACTAGAATTGCCCATCTTTAGATTCAGCTTTCCTCCCCTAAAAGTTCTATGGCCCCCTTTCAAAGCTTTGTTTGCCTCTTTTGCACCATCGAACTCAAAAAGCAGCATTTGCTGTTTTAAAGACACCACCATGAGCCCCCCTTTCAACCTCCACACCATCTTTGCCCATGATTCTACCTCCTTTGCCGAAGGAAGAGCATCCGGAAGTTCTTTCCAACTTCCAACTAAGTAGTTTTTCAACGTTCCCATTGAGCTCCTGGGATGGAATTCACCTGCATCCACCCAAATGGTGTTGTCTCTGCTCCTTTGATACTTCACATCCTCAACGAAAGAAGGATCGGTCTCAGTGGCACCCTCATAAACACTCTTAGGACTCTGCGGTTTTTTTCCCTCCCAACACATCCCAATTCTCTTAGCTTCCTTAAGGAGACCACCATTAACGAGTTCTTCCTTTCGGAAAGAAAATACTGTGTTTCTTCCCCTCTCCATCCCTCACCATGCATTGTAAAAATCTTCCGTCTTGTTTGATCAACATTCCAGCCTGAAAGCTCTCTTGTCCTCCCTCCATTCTAGCCGCCAGTTTTCAAGGACCTTTTCTCTGCAAATACAACTCAACACCCTTTAGTAATGTGCACGAACCCTCTTCTCCAAAGCGGATCCAGGCCAACCACACCCCTACTCCTTTCTGTGATGACAAGATTTTGCCTTTTCCCTTACTCCTCATCGCGTGAGTCAAAGACTTTACTCCATTGGCAAAATAGGCCTTTAAGCCCTTCCATTTTCACGCATCTCGGTTTGAAAATCAATTAAACTTGCATGGAAAATTAAAATTATTAGTTTCGCTTCACTGGTTTTGAATATTATAAAGTCATGGACACAAATTTTTTCTTTCTTCTTTCCCAATTATTTAAAAATGGGAACTACCAATTGTCTCAAAAGATTATTTTTTTCTTTCTTTTTCTTTCTTTTCTTTTCTTCCTAATGGGAAACCCACAACTATTCAAAATTTTCTTCTTCCTCCATAATCCCTTTTATAAATCACAAGACATGATAACTGGTTTGGTGCTATGTTGATTATAATTTATTCCTTCCTAAAGTTGAGTATGTTATGTTTTTGTTATTTATTACCTCCTGGGTCTTTTTTTGTTAAACTACCAATTATCTCAAAAATTCAGTTTAGGGTTTGGTTTGGGCTTCTTCCCCTTCCTCTCTGACCATGCTGATAGGTAGGGTTGGGTTCTTCAAAATTCAAATCACTTATGTTTGTAGCTTGGGTCTTCATCATGTATGTCCTCGGACTTGGTGCCATAGCCTCTTTTTGGGCTTACATGGATTCAGCCAGAGGGCTTAACATCATGTCGTGCTCTAGCACCTTGACATGTGTCACAGCTCTTTTGTGCCTTGCACTGACTCATTAAATGGGTTTTATTATGTTTATTATTATTATTTCTCTCAAAAGTTATAAGTGTTGCTTTTCATATTATTCCTCCCAAAAGTTAATATTATTACTCCTCCTCAGTCTTTGTCGATCCACCAATTATCTCAAACTATGCATGGTAGGTCAGTTCATCATGTATGTCTGGCCTTCAGCAACCTTCCTGACATGGTTTTGCAGCCTCTTTGGCTTATATGTGGACTTAATAAATTAGATTCAAGATGCTGTGTTTGAGCTACCAATTTCCTAAACCATGTCATAGACTTAGGTTCACAATGTATATGATGCTCTTCAACACTTTTTTCTAATGGGGTCTCTTGACCAAGATCTTACTAGTCAATTTATTCCTTCTTTGTGTGCAATTTACAGTTCACATCTCTTTCTCTCTCATGTTCTGGTACTGTAATGAAAAGAGAAACAATGATAAATTATATCCAATAATTGCTGGTACTTCTGCTTTGTTCTTAACTGTTGAGCTATGTCTCACACTCAATGATGAACTTTGGATAACTTAATTGGGACTGTTACCCCATTTATTTTTGCACCACAATAGAAATTTGGTACTTTTAAAAGAACTATGATGTGAAAACAAAGATCAGTAATTAGAATATGAAAGTAGAGCAATCCTTTTCTTTCTATTTTGTTTTTTAATCATTTGTGTTAAATGACTGACTCTGACTAGTTTAGTGTAATTATTCTACTGGAGTACAATTCAATCTTCATTCTTGACAGTCAGATGAATACAACAACATTAAATGAAAAATCTACAGATATCATTTTTAGTTTATAAAATGGCCAAGGTCAGCTTCTCCAGTGCTTTTTACCCCATTCTGTTTTTTAGCACTTGATCATTGTTTCCTAATCCTAGTGCATCATAAAATTAGCTGAACTTCATTATCTACAATTTTTATTAATGTTTCTAGTTTCTTAATTTCCATGTCTCAACTAACATTGAGTTCTTTAGGTTCACACAGCTGATTGGGCACAAGATGCTGATTTTCCTAACTGGTTGGATCAGCATATGTTTGATGCAGAATGTTCTCAGGAAGGCAAGAGGTGGTCATCACAGCCGCATGCTTCTTCTGCTCATCTAGGTGAATCAAGACCTTTGTACAGAACATCATCATATCCTCAGCAGCCACAGCAGCCACAGCAGCTCCATCACTTCTCTAGCGAACCGATTTTAGTGTCCAAATCATCTTTCACATCTTTCCCTCCTGGTGGCAGATCTCAACAGGCTTCACCACGCCACCACCATTCACATCAGCTGAATATTTCATCTCTTACGGTTGGACCTCAAGCTATACTTATCTGCACCGAATCTCTCCTTATCTAACTCAACATTCATTTGTCTGGTCACTACATGGACCGCATTACGGTGAAATATACCTCAGCTCAACCCCTCCTGGTTCACTGTTAATAATAGGCCACTGAACCACTGGTCAACTGCGCCGGCTTAATCAATGGAGATCACCCCAGCCTCTTGAACAATATACTGCAATAACACTACCTCATCAAAATGGGATAATGCCCCAGCAGTTGATAACACAAACAGCAGTTTAACAGCAGAGGTTGCACCATCCAGTTCAACCATCAATGCCCTATTTTTCAGCATTGCGATCCCAACTACTGGCACCCATCCTTCACCTCAACATAAAGGAATGCCTGATATGAGAGATCAAAGACCCAAGTCAACACAAAGGAGTAAACAAAGCATGCGCTTTTCTCACCAAGCCTCTGATTCTAGCAGCCAGAAAAGTGATAATGGTCTGGTGCAATTCAGGTCCAGTATATGACAGGCCATCACAGGAGAGATTCTTAAAATGCAAGCATGCTGCTACACATAGCAATGACCCCTACATAGATGATTGCTACCACTAAGCACGTCTTGCTAAAAAATTCAGTGAGTCAAGGTTGAAACACCATTTCTACCTGTCTCACCTAAGGATCTTCCGCACGAGGACGCAATAGTGTAGAACAGCATGCCTTATCTCCCTGGAGATGCTCTTGGGAGGATTGTTCTTCTTTCCATCCGTAGGCCTCGCCTCCCAGAAGCAGAAGACTCTCCTTCTGGTTCTAATGATGTGCACTGAACAGAAACACTGTGGGCCACTGAACAGGAACCAATGCTTGCTGCCAGATTAGCCATTGAGGATGGCCTTGTCTTCCTTGATGTAGATGATATTGACTGGTTTTACACCGGGTCCCCAAGATGGAGGGATTCAACTGAGGCGAAACGGCAGACTGCTTAGCTACTTAGCAGTTTCCACTTCAACTTCTGTTGACCTGCTTAAAAAGGGCTATGCAGTTGGGTTGGCTCCCAATGATGATCTCGTGTTCCTGAGGCTGGTCTCTCTTCCCCAAGGGCCGGAAGCCCTTTTCAGGTACATCTAACTTCTTTCCCCAGAGGTGAGCTTTACAGAATCATCTGTACTGGCTATTTTCCTATTTGAGGTTTTTATTTTATGGCCTTCCCTCTGATAAGGGTGCCATGGAGACAACACAGATCTCGCAAAGACAGTCTCAACTTTGCAAGTTAATGGCATGTGGATCTTCGTGCTTTGAAGGCTTATCACAGCTGTTTGTTCTTCAGAGAAGCCACCTCTCTCCTACTCTTGAAGCCCTGTTGAGACGGGGCTTCCAAGCATTCAAAATCCGTCCCCCAAAGGCAACTGAACTCCTAATTGATCCATAGTTGCAAATGTGGCATGCCTAACTGTGCTCTGTGTAGGCTTCTTTACTGAATTTTTCAGTCTTCTTACCAAGTATTGCCTGAAAACATGAGACCACCATACAGTCGATGTATTCCACAAGCCTAACCTGGCAAAAGAAATACAGGTTCACTAGAGCTATAAGCCGGGAAATGCCTGTGGAGCTTCAAGTGCAAGTCTTCCTACACGGATGAGCACCAGCGGAAGCATTGCAGATTTTGCTCATGATCCATGTGCCCATCACAGGATTCAACACCTACAGCTTATGGCCAGGTAACTTCTGAATCAGTGAGGGGTTAGTACAACAGAAATAAAGAAATATGATGCAGAAGGCATCCAAACATCCATATGCTGTGATGCCGTTAAGGCACCATATATATATATATATGTTTAGGGAATGAAGTGTGGCCAGCCACACTGGTTTGAACTCATTTGTTAAGTCCTGTCCTTTTTCCTTTTCTAAAAGCAACAGCTTACACTATGTGATGCCTTGTCAAACTTGGTTCTGCTTACGCTGTCACAAGCCATTACATATGTATATATATATATATGTATATATGCATAAATGTGTACTACTTTATTTAGTGGAGCCTTGTGACTGGAAGTGTTTTTTTCTTCTGGGGAGCTTTAATTTTGGTATGCCTGTACAAACCCGGCCAAAAACTGAGAAACATGAAAAGAGAATGCACAGAGGGTATCTGATTTGAATCTCAAACCCTCTTTTCTTCCTCCCATGACCTAGGCAGTTTTTGTGGTCGATTCAAGATGGGGGAAGTGATCGCTGTATTTTTCTAAAGGATAATATGTAGAGGTAGTTTAGAGTTTTTTATTTTTACCTCTTGTATTACTTTACGATAAATCTTGTAATAATTTTAGTTGTAGTTATTTGATGTTTGACTTCATTTTATGCATGATTTAACTTTCTTAGGTTTTTTTATATCAATAAAAGCTTAACTTAATGTGTTAACTTTATTTCAACAATGCTAAAGGCTTTACATTCCTCATTATTATTTGCAGTTGAATATCATACAAGTGCATACACAGGAAAATTTTAAGCTGGTGTTTGTTTTTTAGCTTTTTCTAGGAGGCAATTTATTTTCAAATGTTAGTTTTTTTTTTTTTGACTTATAATTTTTTTCTCAAATAAAAAGTAAAATATTTGTTTTTTTAATAGAAAGAGGATCATACGATTTTTTTTTTTTTACTTACTTTTTAATACTTGATGAAATGAAAAAGCAATGCTTTTTAAAACCGGATCGTTAATTAACTCAGCACGGTTTCACGTCACTCATTGATTGCCGGATTGAAACCGGCTGAATCCTAAGGAGTATTATAAATATATTATTTATATTTTAAAATATATAATTAATAATATTTAAGATTTTATTATTATTTTTATATAAATAAAGATTAAAATTCATTTAAAAGTATATAATGTTTAAATATGAAAACATATTAAAACAGAACAAATCCTATTACAAATATATAATTGCTAATATCTAAATAATCATAACGATTAAAGAAAGTTTAGAGCTGTCTTCAGAATCCTTCTTCCTTTCTATACTTGTAACTTTCCCTTCCCATGTTCGAATCTATAAACCTATCAGATTTAATCGATTTTTAAGCATGCCTTCAACTGTTGCAAAGTTTTAATTTAAACACATCGTTGACGTAAAGATCAAAACGCCGTTAACTGCCAAAAAAAATATGGACCTGGCTTGCTCGACCGCCTGCTCGATCAAAACGGTTGTGATTAACGGACGGTTTTGCTACGGCCAACGGTCTAATCGGTTGACCGCCGGTCCATCCTGGCCCTGCTTAAAACATGAAAAGTCACAAAAAAAACAATATAATATCTACACAATTAAGTTATATTTGTAATCAGCAACAAAGTAACGGTCCGAGGTTCAGCTCAAGTGGCAAAGGAGCCGTGGAAGATTGCTGGGCAGATTCAGTTTCTTAATCAATTAATATTGCAACGTACGTGAGTTGTAATAATATTACTATCTAAATTTCCAGCGAAAGCAAGCTTATATCTCATCACGTGAACATGTGGTTTAGATTATTTATCAAACAACTTTGATTAATACCTCACATTCATTATTATTAATAGTATATTTGTTGAATGAATTTTGAAATTTTGTTTTCATTTTGAAAAAGCTAACCAACCACAGTTTTTAAACTTGAAGACTTTTTTTTATAGCGTGTGTTTTTTGCAGTGAAAAATAGAACAAATCCCTATGAAACATTTTTCAAATGAGCTCTAAATAATACATTGATTTCTTCAATTAATGCAAATGTATGATGCACAAACTGATTTCAGATGGATGTTTTTGTTAAAAGGATCACACTGGAACTTACCAGCCCATTATATTGGTGCGTTTAGTCCAACATATCCCGAAACGGGCCGGCTTTGTAATTGGGCCAGTCGAATTACTGATCTTATTTTTATTCAACACGTTGGGCTAACTCAACCCGACACATGACGCTACAGTCAAAACGATTAAAATGAGTCTAATACTTCTGAAAATTAAAATAATAATAAATAACAATTTTATATTTATAAAACAAAGTTTATTTTGAATGTTTTATAGTTTATCTTTATATTCTTAAAAGATTATATAAAATAAATTTATTTTATTTTACATTTATCTATTTTCATTTTATTTAAATTATTTTTTAATACTAGTATTATTTTTTATTTTATTTTATTACAAACAATTATTTAATAACTATTTATTTTTCTATAAACAACTATTTTATATTTTTCAGAAAAACTAATATTTTTAATAATTAGAAAATATTATAAAAAATTTAAAACAGAAACGAGCCAAAATGGTAGGTCTACCCCAAGCCCTAATGGGTGGGCCTATGGCCTATTTTGAGCAAATAAGTCCTAGTTTTATTTGGGCTATCATTTTTCACGCAATCTCAAAAATACAGGTCAAAAGTAGACCCTTATCTCCATTATCACATCTCTAAACCTGCTACTTATTTACTCCAAATTTGCTGTGACATCTTCCATTTTCCCACATGCCAAACAAACCTAAAAGTCAATCTTTAATGAAGCTTAGCAAGTTTGAGGACACAAATGAAGGATACATCTAACTTACCAAATCACAACCAGGCATGTAACTTTTCTCTGTTTGCATATACCTAACAAAATGTGGCAGGTGGGTTTACTAGAGTATAACTTGAGAATGAGGGAGATCTGTTACCATAGCTATTTCATAGAGACTTTGCCATCTCCATGCAATCTGCAAGCTCTCTTGAAGATCAGTGTATTTGGCAATCCAGTTGAGCTCCCGGAGTATCTTGGAAGGATCACTGTACACTTCTGCATAGTCACCCGGTCGCCGCTCGAGGTATTCCACCTTTATGTCCGCCATTGTTGCCTTCTTGCATGCTTCCACGAACTCCTTCACTGATCTACCTGTCATTAAGAACCAGAAAAACACCTGAGGACTTACTTGGTCATGTTTTCAAATGGCAGTTTTTGGAGGATAGTTCTAATTAGTTTGATTTTCTTTATTGAGATCAAATATGATAATTTTTTTTTCTTTCTAACATTCTCTGAGAACTAAAATTGCAGTACTCTTTGGAACAAAGTATAATTCTACATATGTTCTGAAAATAACTTGCTTCTGTCAAAACTTTGACAGTACATTTAAGTTTTGTCCCAAAATAATACATTTAAAAACTAATCTAATACTTGCTTTTAAAATGCTTCAACTAGTGCTTAAAACCGTATTTCGTGACTACAATTTTAACTTCAAGCCTAAAACCTTAATCAACAACTACTGTTTCAACTAAAAAAAATTTAAAACCGTAGTCACCAACTACGCTTTAACTATACACACTACTTAAGATTAACAACATATGAGATTGGTATTTTTTTTTTTTAAATATATATTATTTTGACAAACTCATATTTCAATGGGAAAAGAGAAATCTTTGTGAGAAAGTTTTCTTGTATGAATTAAGAAAAAGGACAAACATTGATCACTCCTGTTCCAACATTGTAGATGCCAACATTCTTAGGTTTAGCATGGGCAAGAGCTTTTACATGAGCATCAACCAAGTCAGTGACATCGATATAATCCCGTACACAAGTACCATCTGCTGTTTTATAGTCTGTTCCTTTAACCTACATAACAACAAACAAATTGTTAAACACACCTCTTAAAAAGATCAAACTCAGGAGATTGAAAGCCATTAATAAAATCACGCCTTTAACACCTATATAAAGTCAAACAAAAACCAAATAGTTTGGTCCACGATTTTAAAATAAATAGTAATAAATTGCAAAAGTGTGGTTCTAACATAGACTTCAAGAATCGTATCGATTTAAAAAGTCTTCTCAGCCAGGACGGATTTAAATACGAATATCATGTCTTTAACACCCTCTTTCACGTACAACCTCATACCCGCACGTGAAGAGTCAAATAAACCAAATAGAGTCCTCTATAGACTTTCAAATCAACAAATGGGGGGAATAAATTGCAATGAGGTGCCTCAACTCGTGACTCCGCTAAACCAGCTCTAATACCACGCACACCAACTCCTAAAAGCTAAGTCAAAATCGTATTTAATACGAATATCATTACGCCTTTAACACAAATCAAATAGTACCTTTAGCCCGTGAACAACCCCAAGAGCGCATCAAAACAAGCACTCAGATATTCGGCCATGCCACGCAGTTCAGGCCGTGGAGCCTCCTAGTCTCTCCCTCCGGGATCCACCCGATCACATCGAAATATCTGGAAATTTTAGATCCACAAAGCAAGTCACATAACATTTATAAGCCTCATGATTCAGGGAAGTTGGAATTTGTGAATGCAAATTAATAAAGTATTTGGATATGAAAACAATCTTTCTGTAAAAATCCTCATTGAAGATACCTAACAAGACTCACCACCAAAAGACTGATAAGGGTTTGTAGGGACTCAGTTTCAAGAAAGAAATCAAATAGGTATGTAAAATCGTTGTGGCATTTCTATAAATGCTTTGTTTTTCGCTTTTGTTAAAAGTTCTATTTTTTTATAAATGTAAAAAGTGCCAAAATGTTTTGCTTTTTGGCTTTTTCTTAATGTTTTTGTTGAATATTTTTTTCTATTGAGAAAAAAACTAAATATTGAAATATAAGAAAATCATATACTTTACGATCTAATTAAACCTCTCATGATCCTTTTCATGCTAATTAAATAAAATAATATGTATTTTAAATTTTTTATTTAAAAAATTTGTTGTCTCAAAATTTAGATAAAATTTAAAAGCTGATTTTAAGAAAATAAAACAACTAAATACTTAATCGTATTTAAGACTATTCAACAAAAGTCTCTATTCAAAGATTAATAAAAAAAAAGTGCCACCACCTTCCTTCAAAGGTATAGTCCTAAAGAATAGTGGCCCTTATGATATCGTTTCCTCAAAACATTTTTTACTACAATGTTAAAAACACTCCTAAAGAATAAAATTTTGTTTGGGAATTTGAATATGAAAACTACTTCGATATACTCGTTCTCCATGAATTAAAAGTATTAATTAATGCATTCTATATTTTCAATTATTAAGATCACTCTATAAAAGATAATAAAACATTTCAAATTGTTCAAAAAACCAATTTTAACAAAAAATGAAATGAAATAAACTAAAAATTCAACAAAATATTGTTTGTTAGAAGTTTGTCAAAGATATTTTCTACAATCGTCCTTAAGATCATAAATGAGCCATGTCGGAATTCTTTGAGAAGTCGATGATCATATCCTCTGCCATCTTCTTAGCTTTTCCATACGGGTTGATCGGGACCTACATTCATAAGTAGTAGAAAAGAAAAAGATAAATTAACATGTATGTTATTAAGTTCAAGAATTGTGATCAAAACTTACTCTATCATAAGCTAGATACTCAGAGATCCTTCTTCAAACATTTTTCAAGAACAGAAGTTAAGAATTGTCCCATAATTTTGAGAATTGGGAAAATATTCATTTTGTATTGAATAACGAGCAGAACATTAATTTCCTTCAGTTATCTGGAAAATTAAACTAAGTGTAAACAACAAAATATAGTATTTTGAGCTCTCACTTGAGGGGTTTCTTCAGTTATCGGCATCTTTTTAGGCTCGCCGTATGTTGCACAAGTACTGGAATATATCAGTGTCTTTACACCATGTGCTGCCATTGCCTTTAATACCATCAATGTATTGGAAGTAATATTATGGTAGTACCTTCAACACGAAAAATATTTAATATTAATGCAAAACTACAACACTGCAAAAGATATAATTGATATACTCTAAAATTCATAAAATCTAAAAGGCATCTAACAATATTATGGAAGTACCATGTTAAAACTATATTTTCTTAGCTGGTACCACAAAATAATATACCAAGCATCTATCAATAAGTTCACGTATAATGCAAGTTTCCAGTTGGAAGATTCGCCATGGAAACACAAATAGTTTTCAAATCTAGCTACCAAACTTCTGAAATTATACAATTTTTTGTCATGCATATATAAAGTACTAACTTGATTCTTCGTAGCAATTGAAGTTTATGATCATATTGTATTGATTTTTTTCTTCATACTTTTCCCCTTTAAGGTTATGACATCAGGTACTATGATCAAAGAAAACAAGACCTGCTCATTTCTATATGGCTATAAATTAACAAGTTGAAGCTAGTTTATGACAACAGAATACCTAAGCGGATCGAGTGTACTCTCACCAACATAAGCAACAGCAGCAAAATGTACCAGCATCAAACTGCTGAAAATATTTTGTTAACCTGAGGTAGATAATTAAGGAAATAATTTCAAGCATGTGTAAGTGTAACTGTATGTATGTATGTTATGGTTAATCCGATTAGGATACAGCTTTTGCATCCCCAAGGTCAGCATAAATGAACTGTAACTGTGCAGGGTCCGGAAATAGCTGTTGGAGAACCTTTACAGCACCTAGGTTTCCTCGAGAAAGGTTGTCCTGTTTCAAGTGTCGAGACAATTAGTTCAGATCAAAGATCAATACAGAGAATGGATAAAAGAATAGGAGAAGAACTTCTAAATTTTTTAAAATGGGAGATGTGGCACTACTATAGTTACACGGTGAGTCTTTCAAAAGCCATGGGCAGCATGAGAACCTATGTAGCCAGCACCTCCAGTCACTAGGACGCGGTGTTACACCGGGCTGACGTTGGGAGAACTGGCAATAAAAGAGCGAGACAGATCTTGCCGTAAGAAAAAAGAATATGTTGTTGTTCATGATTACTTTAGATGGAATTTTGATTGTCGACAACCAATAAAAATTATAGTAGAATGCAGAAACAGAACATTTAGAATCGATTGATGAAAAAGAATGAAATTATTTATTGCAAAGTAAAGGAGGCTGCATTAGCAGAAAACAACATACAAAATTTGACAAAAAACTATATCAGCCTGATGAACAGACTAATTTCAAAATTTACAAAAAAATTCACTATCACTGCAAATTTATTGGGAAAAGAAATGGAATTTTTCCATTTTTGTGCCTGGGAAACAGAAAACTTGAATAAGAAATAATGGTGAGCTGAGAGAACTTTATCAAGTTACAAGTTGAAATCTAGTCCTCCCTTAAATGTTTCACCAACAAGATTGTCATTTTTCTCTGCAGTATGTCACACATTTTTCTAAGATTAAGAAAATTCTTAAAAAGAAAAGATACAGATCTAGCTTACCTTGGCTTCTGAGTGTGCAGGATCCTCAACACCAAGAGCTTAAAACATTGACAAAGTTAGGGCAAATCAGGCTTGTTTCTAAACTGAGTGTCACAACCCAACTAAAAAAGTAGGGATTCATGTTCATCAAAATTGAACCCCTAAAAGGTTATGAAGAAAAAAAAAATTAAGAAGGAAAAAAAAACACCCGAGATAATTTGTTGTGAGCTTGATTATCATCCTTAAGAAGAATAGGGACAACAAGAATTATGCACACAAAATCCAAGTCAAAGTATTCGCTAATAAATTCAGAAAAATACCGGGCTATGGCTGCTAAAGTTTGGTGATTGCTTCAGGATGATAATGCAAAGAGAATGAGGGGAATGATTAAAGAACTTTTCCAAACATTGTTCTTCCGCTTTCTTTGACCAAGAAGATCCATGGCTGCAAGTGCAAAGACAAATACCATAACAAACTTCATGCAGAGATGTTGCAAAATCTCATCTTATATGATATATTAAATGATGGTAATTAAACAATACTTGTTTATGTACAAAGAAAAACATAAGAAAAGAGAGAAGAATTTCCTTCCTCCTACATCAAAATTAATGTTAATATTCCTATGAGTCTACCTTCCTTGAAACTACGTACCGTGTTAAATTATATGATACCGAAAGAAGGCCCACCTTCAAGTGATAAAGATCAAGCTCGTCGATGAGCTCGGTTCCTACTATAATTTAGCATGGAACAACTCTACACTATAAAAATAAAACCCCTATCCTTTGCAGAACAGGTATAACCTGCATTGACAAACAACCGAAAATTAGCCGAAGATCAATACATTAAAGCCATCAAAGTAAAACGCTCTGTTCTATTCTTTAGTCCATAGAGAGAAAAAGTAAAGAAGTGATTGCAGACAATTTGATTTCTCTAAACTCAAAAGTTTCCTGTCACATCTTTCCAATTTCCTTAACAAACATCTAAGAAGAATTCTGCATTACAGAACACAGGCAAGAAATTTCAATTTCCATTACAGAAAAAGGCATGTGTCTTATATACAAGACTGATATTGCAACAGAAAAGGCAGCAATACTTGGGAAATTTTCAGAATTAAGATGACTGCATAAGATAATTCAAATTTCAACACCGGAGAAAAGCTTCATTATACAAAATCACAAATTTTATATCAAGAATACTGCCTGAGGCTAAATATGCCAAATTAGAAACTTAGAGGAACGACCAACAAAAATTTCAACCTTAACACTTCAAAAGAGTTGGAGAGAGAGCTAGAAACCAAAAAGTCAACTGGCTTCAATATTTGAAGAACCCAAGCGGTAAACAGAAGCTGAACTCGATGAGATGAAAAAAAGACAAATTTTAAGTACTGGACAATAAATAGAGGAACCACCCCCCGAAATCACAAACTTGAAACTTAACAAGAGTGATGAACAGAGAAGAAGAAAACAGACTTTTTTTTTTTTTTTTTTAATAAATTGGGATATAAAGAATCTGAAACAGAATTAAATTTGCAGGCTTGAATTGAAGGAGAGGACCTGAAGCAACATCAGCAGTCAAAGTTCTAAGGCACCATTAATACAAGGAACAGAGAAGCAAAGAGACCCAATTTAAAGAAGAAATGAAAGCTAAAATTTAAAGTTTCTGCCTTGCAATCAGAGAATATTGGCCCACATGATTATTAGAAACACTGATGAAACTAGACAATAAGAGAGAACTACTGTAATTATCTCAACAAATATGAAATTGTCCAACAACATAGAAAACCTCTAATAACTGAGTCCCAACTCATCTTCTTATTGAACCAGGAAACACCATAAGAAAAGGAGGCCAAGGTTCATAATCAACAAACAAAAGAAACTTTATGAAAATTTCATGAGAGACTCACATAAAAAGGCCATAAAAGATGAGACCAAAAGTGAAGAAAACTATTGAGTTAAGGGAAGCAAGAAACGAACCACACAGAAAGGCTAAGAGAGAGAGAGGAGAGTTGAATAAGTAAAGGAATTTGAATTGAAAAAAAAGTCCGCAGAAAAGAAACTTGAATGTTAAAAGACTGAGAAGCCAGAAAGAAGTTTACCAATTATAAGAATTGGAATAAGAAGCGTTTAAAAGGCAGAGAAATATCAAACCAATGAGAAAGGAGAGAGATGGACCCAGTCCAAGCTCCTGGGAATGCAGATTGAGAGTGTTACCTCAATTTTACTATAAATTTAGATAAAATCTAAATGGGTTAAAGGCTATTTTAGCCCCTCAACTAATTTTTTTTTTGTCATTTTTATTCCTCATCTATGACTTAGTTGCTAATTTAACCCATAAACTAATTTTTTGTCATTTTTAGTTTTGTAGTATTTAAAAACAATAATTTTTTTGA
Source organism: Tetrastigma voinierianum (assembly GCA_016808115.1). Classification (NCBI taxonomy): domain Eukaryota; kingdom Viridiplantae; phylum Streptophyta; class Magnoliopsida; order Vitales; family Vitaceae; genus Tetrastigma; species Tetrastigma voinierianum. Next base: position 506,773 of record JAEQBH010000319.1, read on the forward strand.
TTAAAAAAAAATCAATATTTTTTCCCTTCCTTTCATATAAAATTGATGTGTAAAAAAATTAAAAACATATTTAAACTTATAATATTTTATTATTTTTTAATCATCAATATTTTATTCCCACGCACTTCTTTTAAATCATTTTATTTATTTGTCTATATAAACATTAAACAATTTTAAAAAACATATAATCCCTTGAGTAAATTTTAATTTTCTTTTATTTTTTCTTTGTGAAACTAAATACTAGAAAAACACTTTCTTAACTTTTTAAATATACTTTAGAAATTAAATGTAGGAAATAAATAAGAATATCTTGATTATTGTCTGATAATAATAAAAATACACCAATGTCATCAAACAATTGGATTTTTTTTCTTTTCATATGAAAAGCATGACAAAAAATTAATAATTTTAAATACTACAAAAGTAAAAATAACAAAAAAAAAGTTTGAGGGCCAAATTTGACAAGTGACTCATATTTGAAGGATATAAAAGACAAAAAAAAAAAAAAAAAGCCATACACTTAACCTCATCTAAATTATGTACAAATTTTTATTTTTTTTTTTTCTTTTGATTTTTAAAATATTTTAAAGTACTTTCTAAAGAAAAATACACATATATATATATATATATATATACACACACATACAAACCCTTCATGCACTATGATGTAGGGCTCACATCCCTCTCTCCCCTCTCATCCCACCTAGTCATTCGAACCACTTTCGATAGCATTCAGCCCACCTGAATCACCCTCACCCACCATCAAGCCATTTTTTTTTCTTTTTTTTAACTCTTAATTTTTCAATTAAATTTTATTTCATGTGAGTAGTGCTTTTTTATTTTTATTTTGTAAAAGTTTATGGTCATAAATATATTTTTATATTAAAGATTAATTTTTTGTATATTAATTATACATAATATTAAAATTAGATTCGGAAAACTTTATCTGCTTTTTTATCAAAATTTGTATTAACTTAAACAATAAAATATATTAGTTTAATACTTCTTGCACCTAAATTAAATTTTGCCTGACCTAGTATTTTAGGGCTTAAGCCTGCCTCATGAATAATAGTCTGTGAATGAAAGATTCCAACCATTTGAGGTCACAGAAGTTCATGTTACTTAAGAAAATTTTACACCTTGAGAAGTCAAACGAAACTTTTTCTCAAATATCAAAAGTGGCAAAGAGTTGTGGTAGTTTTTTTGCAGACATGGAATTTCCTTGAAAAACATGCCTCCAAATGTAGATGTTGATAAATTCCCATTGAGAACAAAGCCTCCCGATGGAGATGTGTGGGCGACAACGAGAGCAGCATAATAGAAGACGTGGGAAGTGGGGAGAGTGAAGAAAATGTAAACTTGGGTAGCAAGTCAAGAGGTTTGTAAAAGGAGCAGTGAAGCAATCAACCAGGGGGATAAGCAACCAATCAATCGACTCTACAGTGTCAATCTACTTTAGCAAGTCTTAGCTTTTCTATCAGATTTCATTATTTTCAACACTCTATTTCCTAGTTTTAGCCAAGTTTACATTAATTTTCCAGCATAAATATTACTAGGTAATTCATAGTGAAATCGAATAATGCTATTTATTATTAATTCCAACATTCTATTTCCAAGTTTTATTCAAATTTGTCAATTTTCCAACATCGTAGTATATCATTCCTTCATAGGGAAATCTAATATTTTTCTTCAATATTTGATTCATGTAATATTTCCATTCATACGTCATTTTCTACTTTGATTATGGAGAATTGTCAAGGGAACTAGGGAGCTTCATAGTATGATTAGAAGTTTGATCTTACGAGCCATTTAGTTTGGGCAACTTTTCAATTTGCTTATCGTATCACATGCCTTGTATTTTGTATGTTTGTATGATTAAAAAATCGCATGATATATTTTGTGCGCTCAATGAGACTTATCTTTATTGAAGATGCCACAAAAGTTGAGAAATAAAATCATTTTGGAGTACGAGGCTGGGATCACGATGATGCAAAAGTAGCACATGGGGACTAGTTCCAGCTACATGTATGAACAAATTTGGAAAAATCTGACAAATTTTGTCCAAGAGGAATATGCATTATACAGCCCAATGGGTAGGAAGCAGACATAGGTAATGTGGATGTACCTATTCATATCCCTAATGTTGTTGAGTTTCAAGCGTTGATTGACAAACTAAAGAACCATAATTCATTGGATGCACAATGTTTTGAAGAAATAATGGCCACACAAACTAAGATTCTAGCTGACCAAGTCAAATTTATGGCTGAAAAAACTAAAGCCATGTCGACATCTTGAGCTTAAGTGATAACGCGATAGATGAACATGCCAAAACAATAACCGAGTAGGCTAAGATTGTTTAGGAAGAGTGAGAACAACAATATTAGTCGCAAGGGAATATCTTGAAGGAATTCTCAAAGATTGTTGGACAATAGAGACAAGAAGTTGCGTCTCAACCTACAAGGCAACTATCTAATGAGCTCAAGGGGTAGGACCCTAGGAATTTTTCAGGAAGCAAGTGGATCTCACCACTCACCTATATAGATTGAAAATCGCTATCTTCCTCCCCATAGGAGAGAGGATGGAACTTCGACTAATGTCAATAGCAAATGTTAGAATCATGTTAGAGCAATGGCTCCTCAAAGGTTATTTGCTAACACCAACCTGCTTACACAACTTGGAGTCTACAATGAACCACTTCCTTTAGCTGAAGGCACGGGGGCATTATTCAACCATCCTCAGGGATATGTATTAATAGAGGGCAGCAAATTCCCTAGCCTTTTATGCAACCACCTCCACTACTAGACTTAGAGGCAATAAGGGAGGCGGTACAGGAGCTATACGGGCCAAGCCTTAGACAAATTGGTTGTCTAGAATTCTACAAGCCATACCCAGAGGTAATAGATAGAGAATCCTACCAAGGGGTATTGAATTTGAATTCTTTATTATGTGGAGAAGATGGACATTCCAATCTGGAGCATGTGGTTGGGATCCATAGTGCACTGTGGGTAATTGCCAACTATGAGAATTTTCCTACTTCCAAACTCGTTATTTCAACTCATTAACATGACGCCCTCGTATGCAACTTTGCCAAGGAATTCTATTATGACTTGGTAAGAAATGGAGAGACAATTCCATACACAATACTTCAAAGTTGAACATGAGATTTGCATAGCAAAATTATCAAGGGTAACTTAAATGGGTGCAGAATCAGCAGAGTCATTCATTACTCGTTTCAAAAGAATGAGGAACATATGCAAAATTCATCTCCTAAAAACAAAGTATGCTAAGACACTTTAAAGTAACTTTGGAGCATAGAGATGAGGAGGAAATTATTGTATGGATTTCAGAGATTTCTAAGGAGCTTGTCGCTTAAGGTAACAGCATGAAGAATTACTCAAGGAATAAAGTCAACAAAAAAAGACCTCCATGGGAACTTACTGCAAGAAGGTGATTATGAAGAAACTGCAGTAGCAGATCTCCTAAGTACAGGTTCATTCATCTACCTTGTACTGGTGAAGAAAACACCTGACTCATGGAAGAAGTTGCGAACCTCTAATACACAAGTACAATATACTTTTGATGTGGCAAAGACTGAAGAAATCCTTGATTTCCTTCTAAAGGAGAAATTCATCACATTTCCCTAGGATCACCAACTCCCCAACAAAGAGGAACTCAAGGGAAAAGTATATTGTAAGTATCATAACTCCTAGAATCATGACTGTGACGCCCCAAAACCCGGGGGTCCGTTAACCACCACAACCTCGCGGGAGGTTCCATATCGTCTCAGACACGAGACACATACCGAGCAAAATGGCCACTTGGGCCCCTGCATCAATACTCATCAAAAATATTCAACCAACTATCTCCAATAGTCAAAGAGTTATACATTACTCTTAATACAAATACATATTAAAATCTACAATTCTAATACATATTATCCAAAACATCAAAGCCACAACCCGACTTTCTTCAAAATCGGCCTCTATGATGAGCCGTCTTCTCGAACGCTCCATGTACCTGAAATGATATTCCCTCGACAGGGTGAGCTATCGCCCGCAGTGGAATCACCCTGCCCGCGTTACTCTCCACCTGCCGCATACGCGCAACGCCCAAAATAAACACACACTCAAGTAAAATACGCGATCTTACTTGAATGTCTACATGCCCATTCTTATGTCTCGAGTCCTCACCCCACTCCTCTTCACACTCGGGCCTAAGTGAGAAAAATATCATTTTCAAAACAAAACTTGTTGTTCTTGAAAATAAACTCTGCAGTGTCGATAAAATATGGGACTACCCTCGTAATTGGTTGGTGAGCTTTAAAAAGCAGTCATGGTCCTCATCGAAATGATTTGTTGGCCTATCTCCCAGCAATTCTCGGAGAAATAAATCTTATTAATTAAACTCCATGGCAGAAGTGTTGGATTTTGAAAATTCGTAATAAATGCTTGTGCCTTTGTCTACAGGTTCTGGTCTGCGTATGAAAATGCATTATGCCATTTCCAAAAATAGGTATACAATATATACCAATATATTAATTATGCAACATTATAATTGCAATTCTGCAGCATGTAATTAATGATATGGATCAAACAACACGAGTGGCTGGCTTGAAGCGATGTGATTTCATTTCGATGGCTATACTCTGAAATTATATTCCATATAATTGGGTAAATCACAATTTTACATCTCCAATATTTATATACACACAATTATATTCCATATAATTGATAAATCCTAATTTATCTCTAATGACCTATACACCAAAACACAATTTATTTCATAAATTATTAAACAAACACACCCAAACAGCCCTACATAGTCACGGATGTCAATAAACTTTCAAAAAATTCTCGAAAATTTACTAACAGTTTGGAATTTGGGACCGATCAAATGGCCTCAGGATCAAACCAACACAAGCATTTACAAAAAGCAGCTTAAAACGAGGGGTAAAAAACGAGTGGATAAACCTACTTATCACGGAGTTTGTCAGCTTTCCGACTTTTTGAATGTCGTTAGGCTCTCAATTCGCGTAGATCAATTTTCAACGTTGACCGAAGCGAAATTAAAAGCAGATTGGTTTTTTCATAGATGCGAGAAAGAAGCTAGAGCAAAAATAAAATAAGAGAAATCTCTCCCTCTCATCCTTTAGCCACTCTCCACAGCTCCTCACGCCCATCTTTTGACTTTTATGGTTTATTTTATTTATTATTATTATATTATATTATTATTATTATTATTATTATTATTATTATTATTATCATACATAGCTATTGCCTCATTCGGGTTCATTTCTTCAGAAAATTTTTATTTCTTTCAGTTCAATTATTTTAAATGAACTTAACTCAAAAGCAATTTTTGACTTCAGAGATTCATTAAATCTCGTCCTTGAAGAATCATTTGTGGCGTTTATCGTGAAATTAGGTAAAAAATATTCTGGATGCCGGAGTCGACGAGAACTTTTATGGGTCACTAGATTTTGCGAGGAACGAATTTGCTTGGCAGTTCGTTTTAGATCATCCAGAGATTTCAGAAAATTTTCCGGTTTTCAACGATAGCATTTTACCCTTTTTCAGAAAAATTGAATTTTTTCTTGGGTTTTACAATGACACTAATTCTTGTTGAAGTTTTAGAAATATTATCCAGGGCAAAATCAACAAGGATTCATTGAAGTTTCCTGAGAAAAAGGAGGCCAAGGTGATTGATGAATCCCATTTCCACCGGTGGCTTGATCAACATAACCTTCTGCGGTTGAGAGCGTGTAGAAATGCGAGAAGGATGGGAGGAATTTTCTCCAAATGCTATGTTAAGAAGTTATGGATTCCTAATCAATATTTGGTTCATAGGGATGGTGGAAGCGAAAGTGTCTATAGTAAAAAAAAAAAAAGCTTGATAGAAGGTATCCATACCATTCAAAGCTTCGAGGAAATGAAGAATCTGAAAAAAAGAATGTTCTACAAGAAATACTTTTCAAGAGGAAAAGGGCATTTACACTTCAAGAAGGAAAAATACCTTGGTGGTTGTCCCTCCTCTACATCTCACCTGAACAAAAGTGGCATATGCATGCATAGAAATTTCCTCAAGCTCACTAGAACTAAAAAAATAGGATGTAGAGATTGAGAACTATGGACAAAAGGCAACTTTACTTGAAGAAGGAAAGCCAAAAGAAACAATGAGAGAAGAAGTGATGCCTACTCTAAAGAAAACTAAAATTGGAAGGAAGGTGATTAAACCCGATTTATATATAGACCAAATTTGCTGCGTTTTGCTTCGTTTCACTGAAATACCTAACAACGATCTTTGCCACCATTTGCTCCTTGTTTGGGGCTGAAATTTCTATTACTAGTTTTCTCTATGTGAAAAACGATTAAAATGCGTCAGATTTCTAAATAAATCCCTTTGCAAGTGCCTGAGGTCCTATGGTAATAATGTGGACCTTTAAGTTTGGATATCGTACCCACAAAGATCGATAAGAGAATCAATAGATCAACTACCCCTACTACTCAAGGTCATCACTATCTGAGCTTCTAAATTTACTAAAAAATAAAAAACTGATTTAAAACAAAAGAAATCAAGGAGATCAAAGTGTTTCGAGGAGTAATAAAATCTTGGGAATGGGATGATGCCTTGACTATCGATTTACAAATGGTTCAAAAAACAATTCGGTTTTGGGGGTTTGAATCTTTGGTTGTCCAGTAAGGTGAGTATAGCCTTGGAATCTTGCTCGTGACACTATACATTCCTTTCTCCCGACACCCACATTTCTATCTCTAGTCAGTGGGTCTGAAGAACTACTTATAGGACTTGATCCTCTTTAAGATCTGACTGTTTTTCCTTCTCAGTACTTCATAGCCATATCTTAGGACTAGAAATTGCTTGCCCCATGACAGTGTCTGACCTGCCTTACCAAAAATACCCTAGTTGTTTCCAACATGTTTAGGGTATTTTGTACTTATAAATGAATTTTTAGTAAATTTAATTGAAAATATGGAAAGTTAGAAACAAAATTTTATACACTAATGAATGAAAATAGTAAATTGTCGAAAAAGGGAGTATCGAATATGAATTAATAGGATTAGAGGCCAAAGTATGAATAATAAGAATTTTAATATAATTAATGGAAGTTGGAGGATTAAAAGTTAAATAATCAAAAACCTTCATTATAAAGAGATGTGGGGAGACAAAAAAAAAGGCATTTTTGGTCTCCAAACAAGAAGCTTACGGGGAGGAGGAGGAAAAAGGAAGGAGAAGAAGAGGAAGAAGGAGATCAAGCCAAGGTATGGATGCTTGACTTTGGTATGAATTTGTGTATGGAAATTATGGATTTTAGCATGATTTTGGTATAGAATTGCCAGAATTATGGATTACTGAGTTTCATTGGATAGTAATTTTGGGTTTCCCTTCTCTGAGGTTTGCTAGGCAAACATTCTAACTCTAGATTTAAGGAAGTTTGGTTGAAAAAGCCCTAGTTGATAATGAGTGAATATGAATCCTTCACAATTCCAAGTTTATAGAATTGGGTGAAGTTTTGGTATGAATCTAGTTCTTTGCAAATTAAAGTGTTTGTGGGTGTTTGGGAGGGATTCATGTTAGTTTTGATGAAGGATGCATTAGGAGTGATCTATGGATGAGTGTATGAAAAATGGAAAATACATTCTGGGCATTTTAGGTGACATGTACGGTACACCTTGAACATGTACCGGTACCTTTGGGTTCTGTTCATTTAGCCTTGCCTTGCTAGTACATGTTAGACATGTACAGTACACCTGCTACGGTTTCCTATTCTGACCAGTTTTCGTATTTTAGCCGTAACTTGCTCATTTCTTATCCAATTTGAGTGATTCAAGTGGATAATTAAAATAGACTTCAAGGAGAATCAAACATATAGAAATAGATACCTCATAATTCAAATTCTAAGTAGCCCAAAAATTCACTCAAAGTGGGGCCATGTGTAAGCCAATTCCTACATCAGTTTGATCATAGAGTAGTCCGAGTTGTTTCGGACGTATCTTGAGTTCCGATGCTCCAGGAACAGGTGATTCAGTTGGAGATAGACCATATAGCACCTTAACTTTAAAGGAGTACAAAAGAACCAGTGTCAAATATGAGTCAAGGCACTGGAAAATGAGTATTTCAAACTGTCCCTCGAGTAAAATCGATGCAGTGAAACTAGTTTGGCATAAAAATGCCATAACTTTAGTTTGGATCATCTATTGGAATGATTCCCGTTTCTGATAAAATAGATTCATAGAGGGACTAGAATACATGAACGATGAGTGAATACATAGGCATTATACTGTACAAGTATATGAAATGCCACATGTAATTGTAACATGAAAAATATGGAAAATGCAAAATGCATAGCTGTGTTCATGAAACATAAATATGATATATAATATGAAAACGAACTGACACGTGACCATGAACGTGAAATACAATATGTCATAAACACATAATGTGGCAAAAGAATACTATTATATGATAGTAGATTCTTGAACTCATATGATTGTAAAGCGCTAAGACCCGATTATTAAATGACACAACACTCCTACATCCTGATTGGTGCTCCGACACTCAGTTAGTACTTGGTACTCGATTAGTGCTCAAGCCTCTGATTAGTACTTGGTCACTCTGATTAGTGCTCCGGCACTCCCGAGTTAATGCCCAGGTACTCCCGATTAGTGCTCAGAGCACTCCTGATTAGTACCGGTACTCGATTAGTCTTTCGGCACTCGGCTAAAATGCCGGGGTACTCACATTAAAATCTTCTGACACTCCTGTCTACATTGATGCTATGGCACTCTATCTGATATTTTTGCAGCACTACCATCTGCAAATTAGTGCTATGACGCACTCATGTTACGTACATTGGAAATCTGCCGTACTACGACACTTGATGTATAGTATCTTGGATACTTATTGTCTTTGTGTCTTACTTTGTGAAATGTAGATACAGATAATTATAATTATATGATAAATACCTAAATAATGAATAGAGGAAATGAAAGGTGTATCGATTCCGATGCGCTAATACCTACGGGCATTTACGAATATGAGTAAGCTCACGTAACTCCCTACGGGAGACTTTGAATAAATATAAATCCTAGCAATACATATAAGTCGATGAGTACCTACAGGTATACGTATAATGAAACACATTGTAGTACCTATGGGTACTTTTATATAAGAATAAGCATAAATAGTAATTGTATAATCCATGATATGAATGCTGTAATTTCCAATATTTGTTATTATGTTATATGTTTAGAACATAAATGTGTACATACGTATCATATATGTTTTCCCGACAGCGTAAAGAAGCACTTTGGGTTTTCTAATCAGGTGTGGAATACGGAAGAAGGCGTCGAGAACTTCACATTCTTCGGAGCCAACACAGTAGGGGTTCATCAGCATGGGTTCCACTGATCATTAATTGTAAATGTATAGTTTTGAATATGTAAATGGGACTCGATCTTTGTACTAGCTAATGACAATATAAAAACACCCTTCTGCGGTGGTAGTTTTATTTTGGACTTTTGTACACATATTATGTTCATATATTATAGACTTGGATATACCAATGTCTAATTAAGTAAGGTAAAGAGTCTAGTATGGTCTCGGTATACGAACTGTCGGATAGTGATCGGGTTGGTCAGGAATCGGGGTGTGAAAACTAGGCCCTCTCGATATAATCGGTACCCGATCGAAGTTAGTGAATTCTCCCTCTCCTTGATTAGAATCTTAGCTAACATGGAAGATTAAGATTTTAATCGAGGCGAGGATAGCCCCTCTAAACATTAAATTTATAACTCAATGAATGGTCCTTGTGGCAGGAACACACTTACCCTTCTATCACCTAGAGGAACCTTGAAGTCGAAGTTGAAACCCGATCACTAATGATTTATTAGGTGACATTTAAAGTTTAATCATTCTAAATATATCAGTCCAACATACCCTAAGTTATTGCTCATGTGCTCTTAGGAATCTATATCTCTGTGTCACTCAGAGGGCTTCCTAGAATTTAGAACACAAATATAGCTCTATTATAGGCATAATACCCTGATATCAAGAACAATTGACTACATGAACAAATACCAATCAAATCAATCCAGTTTTCATCCCCAAAACATTCATTTAAATTACTACAAAATAATTATCAAACACCAAACCCCTTCCCAGTAGGAGCTTAGCTCTCCATAACTGGACTGCAACTATCAATGACTAGTTGATCAAGTAAATTCACTGAAACTACAATCGAAATTGAATAAAAATGGGTTTTTGGAAAATTTCCAGATTCCACTCAAGTTTAGACAGAAATAGAGTTCGATATTCAACGATTTCAGCTCAATATTACATTTCAGCTCTACAAATCTAATCCTAAGAACAAAAGAAATGCAGACAAAAAAAAAAAAAAAAAAGAAAGAAAAGAAAATATGAAAAAAATCTAACTTTTACTGTATCCTCTTAATGGCGGCTCCTCTATGTTGTTCTCCGCTTCTCCCCTGTATTTATAGGCGTCATAAATGATGCTCATTGGAAATCATGTTTGGAAATCTTGGACTTCAATCTCTGAACATAATGATTTACAACCAGTGTGTCAAGTTGTGAGATATCATTACATTGCAGCGTCCATGTTTGTCTTGGGCTCTATTGTGGCATTGTCACAACAATGCTTTTTTTGTCTTCCAGTTTTTTGCATTTGAAGTGTTTGTTGTGACAAAGTTGAGTTATGGATGTCTTCTTAGAATGTTGTGACACTGTAGCTTGACATTTGTTTTGGATGATTGTCGCAATAAAGTTTCCATTATTGCGACAAAGTTTATGTTCTGCTTAGCTAATGGCCTTTGCATGATTGTTGCGACAAAGTTTCCATTGTAGCGACAAAGTTAAGTGGAATACCGAATGAGTTTTAATCGCGCCGGACCCCGATGGTTGGATTGGTTTGAGGCCTTGGACCACTAAATCCATTTATGTGTACAATATTATACTCACATTTTAAATGGATATTTAATATCCATTTAATCATATTATCTGTGTGAATATTCCATATCACTACTTATTCCATTCATTAATATAAGGAGTATACATTATATCTTCTAGAGGGCTTATAACTATACTTTAGTACAATATTTGCCTAAACGACATTTCCATGCCTTTCCCGAATCATTTACAAAATATTTGTCAAGTTAAATCTCTTATCTTTGAAAATCCACAATGTAAAAGTACATTCCATGATAAAAAAAAAAATTAAAAATAGAATATTCTTATGAAGATCTTTACATATTTAATTTCAATACAAAGTAGTCCCCATGATATCATGGAATGAAAGTATACATGAGACAACATTTACTTATACTCCCTTACAGTTTAGTAGTGAGCTACGGGCTGCGGTCTTTGGTCTTGCCATCTACTAAAATTTCACGTGGGAGAGAAATGTGCTAAGCATTTACCAATGCTTAGTAGTTCTTACATTTCTATTTTCATTTCAAACAATTATACCACATATATATGCACAACAATTAACTTTTGTTACAGCCATCACTTAATCATCTCAAAACATTCAAAAATTTTCGAACAACCTTTCAACATTTACTCTTCTGATCCATGCAATATTTATAAATATACCATTTTATAATGTTTAACATACTTTCATTTGTCTCAAATATAGAAAAACAATAATTCTCATATTTTATTCTCCCATGTGTTATTATTCTTATCACAACTCAATTCCCACAATCCACCTGATTATTACTCATTTTGCCCTTAGCGAATCTATAGCCAAACTTTCGGTGCATAGGATAAAGTCTTGGCATAGTCCCCTTTGATCTGCATCTTGGTATAAAACATTTAATAATTGATCTCTTGTCCTGTTGGAGCTCTGGACTAAATTTATTTACATTTATTTGTGTACTCTAAAATCTTGTCCCCGGGCGCTCTGGATCGGTATGCCCGCCTAAATCTCATTTCGTTTCTTGATCTTGATTCGTGCCCTGATAAGGTGGTCAGTCAACAAAAATTTATATCCTATACTCTCTGCGTAGTCAAGCTCTTGCGATATAGTGGTCAAAGTCGGAACACAGGGATGGGTTTTCTTAATTAAAGTGACTAACGGTGAAGACGAAATTGGTGAATAAATTTGGATTTTAAGGTTGGCATTATGAGGGGGGTTTTGGGTGTTCATTGAAACTAAAACAGAAAGAAATGTAAAATAGAGACCCCTTGAAAGTGTTAGGCCTTTGGTTTAGGGCTTCAGGTAACCACATCCCGGGTATTTTCCTCGCGTTGGGAGCAGCGACATATAGTCATTTCCCGACGGGATCTTCATTAACTGAAACTAAACCTATGTGATTTTCCCTTTTGAAACATAGCATTTAAATGGGCATAAATATCCTAACGGTGAAAACACATCTCTAAAACCACCTCGATAACTATGAGGGAGACCGACTAAGCCCGAGCCTCAATGGATCTAGTGAAATTATCCAATGAACCCAGCTTGCCAAATACACATTAAGAGAAACATGTAGAGATTTTAACCTAAGTGAGAAGCGAACCTGAGCAACCATAATACGTGCTTTAAAAGCAGGGGAGCCGTGAGTTACCTCCACACCTAATGACAGCCGTCCTCTTCAAGGAGGAAGAGGTCACAAATAGGAACATCCTCTGAGTTGTCATCCTCGGAGGTGTTTAGCGGCCAGAGAAAAATGGAAAGAAAAGGAAAGAAAAAGGAAAAGGAAATTTGCAGGGAAAGCGCACTCAGCTTCTTGTATATCGAAATTCAAGTCACATTGATTTGTACAAGCCAAAGCTTATAGATGCTCAGTGTAGAAGTTACAAAAAACCAAAATGGAAGGATTTATTATAGAAGTGAATGGAAAAAAACCAAAAGCAAAAACGACGAGTGTAAGCGGTAGCGAGCAGGTGCGGGAGGAGCAGTGCTGGGGTAGGAGCCGGTGCGCGGGAGAAGCTTTCTGCGGTGGTGTTTTCTTAACATTTTGCTCTTATTTCATACGATCTTTGATCTGCAATATTGAGTTTGGCTTGAATTCTTCGTGCTTGGATCGACTCAACAATTTGGCATAATTAGCTACTTAAAGCGCAAAATTTGCCATAAAAATACGTCAATAAAATAGTAGGGACCTTAATGTACCAATCGGGTTAGTAGCATGATTGGTACAAAGCACTCAAAACCTATAATAAATGAGGTTTCAAAATAACACAGACTAATCACACCCCCGACCTACACATTGCTAGTCCCACCCAGCAATGTGAAAGAAAGAGCATACAAAGCGATAACAAAATTACGTTACAAAGGTTGCGGTTCAAAAGGTTATGAATGAGTAATGCCTAACCCTAAGTAAGAATAATCAATGCGGGTGTCCAATAACTATCATGAGAGAATGAAGGCCATACAAAATTGAGTATTAAGAGGCCTCCTTCTTGGTGAATCAACCGAGAAACTTCCACGAAAATCTAAGTGTTTTTGTTTGATCGACTCGACAATAAGCATCAAGCGCACTCCCTAACCTAGCTACAGCCACGACCTAGCATGCTAACCAACCTAAATAGATCCAGGACCACCTCTTATTCCACAATTCTTTTTGCGTTGTGAGTGCAATCTTTGAGAATCGACCTCACCAAAGTCCATGAGGGGATCTACCGATGTCCCAACTTGATTAAGGCTTAGGGCTTTTTCCAAGTCATGGGATCTTTTCGACCACAAACTCTGAGTTTCACCCCGGACTTAGACCAGTTTGAGACTCCAGCACCTACAACTTACTAAACTCCACCCCATCCACCATACTTGAACACTAAGTGCGTGACTCCTAACCGGTGAAGGGTTTAGGACACCGAGTTTAAGGCTTTAGCCATATGCCCCTCGAGGCTTAGTGCTGCTCGGGTTTCAAGACGAAGTGTTACGAATTTTTATTCTTTTTCTTTTCTTTTTCTTTTCTTTTCTTTTTCTCGTTTTTCTTCTTTTTCTTTTTCCACAGGGGGTCCAGTAACCTATTAAGGTGGTGATGAAACTAGGAGTAGGTTATGTGAAGTAAGGAGGTTGTGGAGTTTCATTTATTATTGAAACCTAATGTATTGTGTGTGGTTAGTAAAGGTGGAAGAAAAATGTCGAAATCAATAAAAATTCAACTAATCATTCACTCAACCAAGCATGGAATCAATCTAGCATCAATAGGGTGGACAAATTTTAAATTTTCCAACTATGCGAGTTAAATGAAACCATGAAAATTTTGAATTTGCAAAATTGAAGATTCAGTTGTGAAAAGTAATTGCATGGTATAACAACACTATAGAAAGGGGACCCAGCAAGCCTAAACATCACAAAATGGAGCTTGCTCAAAATGATGAAATAAATACAAGCCACTTCCTTTGCTAACTCTCCCCACGACCCGAACATCTCGATTATAGAAATGAATTTCAGTTGGAAAATTGAGAAGGAGTGTTACCTTATGATGAGATGTTGATCATTGCTGGATAGGTAGCTTAAGCTTTCCATTGACATATTCACTCGTTTGGGCTTGAAATAAACAGATTCTGGAGAAGAAAAAAGAGGAAAAAAGTGACCGGTTGGACCATTTTAGAAGTCACACTTTCATAATAATCTCAAAAATGTTCTTTCTATTGCATATTTGGATTCTAGACTCTCTAGCTTTCCAACGGTGCAAAACGCTAAAACGGAGTTCGAATCAAAAAAAAGTTATGAAGTAAACAAGAATTGGAGAATTAGTGTAAGCGTAGCGAAAATTTTCATTATGCTTGAAAATTTTAAACCCAGAAATTTGTAATTCAATAAAGTGTGAAAATCGCGTTCGTATGTTTGAAAAATTATTTGTATCTAATAGCAAAAATTACGATTTTTCATTTTCAAACTAAATAATTAATAATTAAAAATAAAAATAAAAATAAATTTTTTTTGCAAATATTTTTTTATATATTAAAAAACGTTTTTTTCAAAATTATATATATATATATATATATATATATATATATATATATATATATATATATATATATAAAGCGATTTTTAATATATAATAAAAAAAACAAAAATAAAAATAAAATATATATTTTTAGAAATAAAATATTATATAAAGAAAAACAAACTTTTTTTTTATAAAATATAAAAAATAAAAAAAAATTTAAAAGGAGAGCTTTGCGAGTTTTGTGCGGAACATTTCGCTAAAACAAAACATGGAATTTCGCTAGGCACTGTTCCTAGCGAAATTTTCTATTTTCGTTGTCTAACAAAAATTTCATAAGTTAATAAATTCGCTAGCCTCAGCGAAAATTCTCTCAACTATAGCGAAATTTTCGTGATTTCGCTGAATTGCAAATTTCTTGCGCTGCTTAAAACTTCCCCGCATTCTCGCCGTTTGTCATTTTTTCAATCCAATTCTTCAAATTCTCAGACAAAACTGTGAAAATTAACACAAGAAAATTAGAAAAATTGCGTAAAAGCAAAAATTAATTTAAAAACATAAATTAACTAAAAATTAGATAAAACCTAAGAAGAAAAAATTAACAAAATCAAAATAAAAATACAATAAAATAAAATAAGACAAGAAAAATTAAAACAAAAGTGGGGAGCGAAATGCCGAGGTTCTGGTTACTCCAACCGAACTCCAAGACCGAACTAACCAATTATGCCATGCCGTATAGGCGCTGTTTGCCTCATGCAAGGCAAACTTATGTACGTGATTACTAATTCAAGTTTTTTGAATGGCATGCGTGATAGTCTGACTTCACTGGGAGCAAGCCTGATGTTGGTCAGATGCGTAAGGGCAATATGTACACCGGGCAAAGTGGTTTTGGGTTGCTCGTGGGCAGGGCACCAGGATTCAACTTCATGGGGATTGGTCATGATGTGTTCTGGGGCTCTTCCATTTTTCCTCTCCATTACCCTCCTCACGCATCGAGGTTTCTTCCCTTTTCCATGGCCCATATTCCCACATAATTGTGGGCACTCCAGAAGTTCCTCGTGAGGATCTTCACCGGTTCCTTCTTTCAATTCCTCCCGTCGCACTCGAGCCCTGCTCACCCACGCATGTCGGGCCAAGCACTCTTCCTCCAGATTCTTTGTCGAACAAACCCGATCGTGAGCTTTGAGATGGATTCCCGGCAGATGTCCACTCTCATCAATTTCGCTTTGAAGCCATCCAATTCCTTGTTCAGGAGCCTCCACTGGCCCTCACTTCCCTATTAGTCCGAACATTCACGCTTCTATTATCCTCTATGAAATCGTCTAATTTGTTTGCTCAAATCAGATGGCTTATTCTTTAACAGGGGATATGGGTGGTGGTTCTTGTCACGAAATGGGGGCATATTAAAGAGGTTCAGAGGTGATATCAGGAGGTTTGCTCCCATGAGGAACAGGTGATTCCCCAACTATGGTTGTAGTACTACCATATGGTGAACTCATCCATCAACTCCGTAGTCCCTCACGGACATGTATCCTCTGTAGCCTCCCAACCATGTAAGGCAACGGGATCGTATTGCTCTCCCTAAGTGTTCCATCTGCTCCAATTCAAGTTCAATCCAAGTTCTCGAGGGAGATTTAATTTTAAGTAGCCCGCCTTCTATGTTTAATCCACTCGAGAATGGATTCCTCGTGAGTCAAAATTGTGGCAACACAAAAACAACACAAACGCATCCTCACAAGACTGCTTTTTTTTTTTTTTTTTTTTTTTTTTAACAAAGGAAATAAAACTAAGAAAAATGACTCAGAATGATAAAAAGCGCGAAACTCACTCAAGACTTCTGTGATGAGGATCACAGTGTTCCATTACCGTCATCACAGACTAAGGCACCAACTTCCCGCGTAATCCGCGCCATTTGATTCGTGCCACAAATAAGGATTCAAATCAACAAATTCTATATCCTATACTCCTCCCACCGCCGTAGTCAAGCTACCGCAGCATGCTGGTCTGTGGCCTAACACGTGATGAGTTTTCTTCGCACAAATGACTACCAAGGAAGGCAAAATTGGTGAATTAAATTTGGATTTTAAGGTTCGTAAAAACAGGGGGTTTCTGTGTTCACCGACCGAAACTAAAACAAGAAAAAGAAATGTAAAATAGAACTTTTCAAGTGTGCCAGTGTCACCGGTTTGTGTGGCTTCAAGGTAACCACATGTCCCCATTTTTCCCTCAAGGCTGGGGGAGCATGACATAGTCATTTCCCGAACCGGGATCTTCATTTAGCTTTGAAAACTAAACCCTATGATTTTCCTTTTGAAACATAGCATTTAAATGGGCATAAATGTCCCTATCAAAGGAAAACACATCTCAAACCCTACCCACGATAACTAGCGCGGTGAGAATAACTAATCGAGCCTCAATGGATCTAGTGAAAGTATCCAATGAACCCAAAAAGCTTGCCAAATACACATTAAAGAGAGCATGCTTAAGAGATTTTAACCTAAGTGAGAAGCAGGAACACAAACAACCATAAATACGTGCGTTAAAAACAGGGGAACCGTGAGTTACCTCCACACCCTAGCCAACACCGTCCTCTCTTCTCAAGGAGGGCAGGTCTAGCCGAACATCCTCTCGGAGTTGTCATCCCGAGAGGCTGGCAATGCAAAGAGAAAATGGAAAAGAAAAGGAAAGAAAAAGGGAAAGGAAGTCATGTAGGAACCGCTCCCGCGACTGCAGGATATCCGAAATCCAAGTATGTTGATTGCACAACCGAGACTTATATAGATGCTCAAGGGAAGTTACAAAACCAAAATCTAAGGTTATTACAGGGTAAAATGGAAAAACCAAAAGCAAAGCAAATGTGGTGTAGCGTGAAAAGCAGAACTGCAGCGGTGAGGAACAAAGGTCGAGTCGAACAAGGTTTCGCAGGAGAAGCTTTCCCGCGCGGGTGTTTTTCTTAACATTTCGCTTCTTCTTCCCCTTATGATCTTTTGATCTGCAATGTTGAGTTTCGACTTGAATTCTTCGTGCTTGGATCGCATCTAACAATTTTGCATAATTAGCTTAAAACTCGTAAAAATTTGCCACAAATGCGATCACAAATAGTAGGGACCTTAATGTGAAAATCTGGGTTAATTAGCATAGATTAAGACAATAAAAAGCACTCAAACCTATAATAAATGTGGTTCAAAATAGCACTCAGCACTAATCAAGTAATCGCTACATTGACCCTTATTCAGATAACAATCTATCCCTTAACTCAACATGAGACTCAAGCAACATTCTGTTAAGGGCATTAATAATTAGTCATTTACAATACCATTTTCACATTTCTATAATACAATTAACATTCTCGACGGATTCATTTATACATACGTGAATCCCGTCATGTTGGCCACTACATAGTTCATTTATAAGTTAATTAACCAACACTCAAACAAATTCATTTATTGCTCAAATAAGACATATGCGACGCTTATCAAACATTTCGTATGTAATCGATTCAAACCAAAATCGCAGATTTGATAATATTCCGCATTTCCGCTTTGACAAACAAACAACACAAAACTCGAAACAAGAAGAGAAATATGGAAGAACAAACCAAAAGGTTGTCGATTTCCGGGTCTCCTATCTTTGTAATCCCGATCTTAGCAAGGTTTTTTATTATCATCAGCCCTCAATCCATCACAAATACGCTACAATCAGAGAACAAACAAAGAAAATCAGTCATGCATGCTAGTGTTTTTGGAGTCAGGTCGATTTCTACCCAAGACACTTTCACTTGTAAAATTTTAGGAAATTGTAAATGAGCCTATATTTTTACCCAAATTTCTTCAAGTCCATTGTTCCTCTATAAATCTATTTTATTTGGGGAATTGAATCATCCACCGGAAAGACCAAACTCAAGATATGCCTTAAACAACTAGGACTACTCTATTTTCAAAACAAAACCAGAATTTGCCTGAAAACATAACTTCACTTTGAAGAATTTATGGGTCGAATGGGGTCCAAATTTGAATACACTTATTTCAAGAAAATTTATTTTCCTAGAAGTCTAGTATACCCAGAAATTTGAATGACTCAATTTGGATGAGTGAAACTCAACTTATGACCTAATACTCAAAAACTCACCAAAACACCAAACTGCACTAAAAAACGTAAATGCACTTGCCCGAAAATATTGCTTCACTTGGACGAATTTCTGGGTCCAATGAGGTCAAAATTTGAATACACTTATTTCAAAAAAATGTGTTCTCCTAGAATTCTAGTTTACCCAAAAATTTGAATCACTCATTTTGGATGAGCAATGGCTAAAACAAAAACATGGGTTTTGGAAAATTTTTGATAGCATCTACACTAAAACCCCAACATTTCCTTTATACAAAAATTCCTCAAAACCAATCATAATCAAAGAAAAAAGGCTGCTTGAACTCTAAATCAAACATTTATATACTGAATTATGGTTTTACTAATCCAAACACAATCAAAGAGGGAGTTAGGAGGGTTCCTAACAAGCAAATGGGTGAATCCATACCCAAACTTAGACAACTATCCATACCTTAATCGTTTTGAACACTCCTCTAGCTTTCCTTCTTCCTTCCTCTTCAAGAACAAGTAGAGTCCAAAGATGACTTCTCCCCCTCTCTCAACCGTAGCCCTAACTTGACTTCGAATTTTTCCTTTTCTACATTTTTCTTTCTCTTTCTTTCTTTGCAAGCACAAGTAGATCTCCAAAGCCATCAAGAGGAATCACAAAATTTGATCTTTCTTCTCCAAAACGTGGAACCCGTAAGCCCTAGTTCCCTTTTGCCGGTAATGGAGAAAATGATCTCATTTCACTAGACCAAATTTGGTCTTATTCTCATCTGCAAGGCCTTGTTTCGTCTCCCCTTGCCTTTCTTTTTTATTTTTATTTTATTTTATTTTATTTTTTTTTTTTTTGCATTAAAGCCCTTCATTTCTATTTCATTTGCATAACAACTTATCACCTTTCTACTTTGGCATATACTCTTCTTCATTATGACCTTGTCCTCATTTTGAAATTTTACCAATTTTAACCTGGACTCTTGTATTAATTCCCGCTTTATTTTAATCAGGTTATATCCTAAACATATCATTAAACTACTGGGGTGGCTTAATTTTGGGATGCACTAATCCACTATGCGACCTCACTTTAAAAACCTCTATTTTTATCACTTAAAAACCAATAAATTATCGAATAAGTAAAATAAGAAAATTTATAATAGTAGAAAATGCTATAGCAAACAATAAACCGTGAAAGTCTATTTTGGACGTTATTGTTTTCTCTCAAGATTGTCGCGACAAAGTTTAGTTGTCTTTGCCTAATACCATGTTGCGATAAACAAGTAAAATGCCGTGACAAAATTCTTTTGTTTACAAAGGAATTCGACCAATTCTTTGTTGCGACAGAGAATATGTTTTTGCGACAACTTTTCAAGCATTTGCTCATTTCTTCATCACATAATTTTTTGGCTTCAGCTTACACAATGGTCGGCTTCCCTCGCCATAGCCAACATGTTGATTTCATTTTTAAGCCAAATCTACTGCTTTTCTTGCTATTTTTGCTTATTTTCTCTAAATTCATGTAAAACATAAATTGGGTGAAGACTCCATATTTCCGCATTAAAATAAACATTCAAAGCTTAATTTTGCATGAAAAAATATATAAGTTTTAGACTTATCAGATGGCTACAGAAGATGACGAGTCTAGTTGCAGATCTACTGAAGAGATGGCTGAAGAAATGGATTTGAGAACTATTTTGATAGGTACATTTCCTATTTATTTGAAATATTGTACCATTTCTCTAACTTTACTAGATTTCTTCAAGTTGAAAGAGATGGAGGAAAATCTAGTGGAGGTAGAGAAAGAATATTCTCCAACAAAGGAAAAACATAGTGTAAGGACCAAATGATGTATATATGAAAATATGGCCAAGGGAGTGAATGTGGTAAATACTCAAAAACTGATTTGAAACAAAATAAGTGTACTCAAAAACTGAAATGAAAAGTATTACCAACACTCAACCCCTTTCAGCAAATGCACGGGTCATACAAATAATAAAATGGACTCTAGAAGTTTGGATATTGTACCCACGAGGATTGGAGGTTCTATCTAATTGGAATTTAAGCACTCCGATTACAAGAGCTCTTCACTATTTAGTCGACCAAATAGGATGTGGAATAAAATCAATTTAACTAAAATAAAAACTGATTTAAAACTAATCCTAAAATCTACCAAATAAACAACTACTTAATTCTAAAATGTATGAAGAGAAGCACTAAGGATGGTGATAATCATTTAACAATCAATTTTCAATTTCCTTGAAAATGCAATATTTGTGAGTTGAATGCTAGATTTGTCCAAAAGCAATGTAGTATAGCCTTGGATTCCTCCATACACTATACATTTCACTAATTAGAGAACCATATTCCTTCTGGACACATGGGTCTAATCAGTTACTTGTAGGATATAATCCTCTTTCTAAGAACTAGGTATTTTTCCTTTCTAGTACTTCACACCCTTTTCTTAGGATTGAAGATTGCTTGCTCCCATAGATAGGATAATGCAAGCCTTCCCCAATGTAATTAGTATCCCAACCATCAAATTTAATAAAGTTCTCTCTCTCCTTGATTAGATCTATGTTAACACGGGATCAAGGTCATTATATCATATTGAAGTGAGACCTCTAAACATTAAACTGATACATCATCTAATTAATCCTCACACTATGAGTAAATTAAAGGAGTGATCTATCGGAGTAATCCTTCAGAGTTCATTAGTTCCATAATATTAGTCAAACATACACCCAAGTTATTGCTCTTTACTCTCAGGAATCTCCATCTCTGTGTTACTCAAAGGGCCTCTTGGAAATCAGAGCAAGATACAACCCTTTTTTGGGTCCAAGTTACTAATATTAAGAACAATTAATTATATGAACAATACCAATTATATAAACCAAATTTTTCAAACCCAATAAATAAACCAAAATCTTCAAATCTTAATGTTCAACAATTAATCCTCAATTCTTGGGAGGGTGTTTAATGTTCCATTACTTGATTCTAATCATCACCAATCAAACAACAAGTAAGAAAATGAAGAAGAAATCAAGAGACAAGGAGTGAGAGAAAAATCTAGATTTGAGTTTCAATCTTTGTCTGAACAGTAATGAAATTTGAATCTTTGATGTACAACACCGAAATCTCTTCAATAATTTGCTCTAAGATCTACTAAAAATCAAAATCTGCAGCAAAACTAAAAAAAATGGGCATTTTAGAGAGAGAAACCCCATGAGGGGTGTTCTCCCACCTCCTTGTTACCTTAAAAACCTAAAAAACGAGTATTTATAATCCTAGGGTGAAATGGGCTTGAAAAACAGTCAAAAATAGCAATTTTCGGGGCTTTATGGTAAAGCCCAGCGTCAATGTCCCAACATAATAAACTTTGTCGCGACATAAAAACTTTCATAAGTATTAAAGTTTTGTTTTTCGCTCACGACATAATAAATTTTTTCTTCGCGACAGTCATTCTTCTAGCTTTGTCACAACATAATTCCAGAAATGTCGTGGACATACAGGCTCGCAACTTAAATCAAAATTCAGAGGATTCTGAAAAGGAACTTAATTAGAATTGATGTCACAACTGAAATACTACTAAGGCCTAAATGTTGATCTGATTGAGAAGATGATTTAATTGAAAAAAATGTCTTTAAAAATCGTTTTTTATTGTTTGAGGACAAATAGATAGCCTTTTCACAAAAAACAAGCAAAACTTTAAGTTTAGGGGAGTTCAATGAGTCTAAAACTCATCTATTTTAAGCCCATTTTTCAAGTATATTTCAAGCTTAAAAGTTCGCTTTAATGTAAAATCGAGCTTTTTACCCGCATTTATGTTTTAATGTGAAATTAAGGAAAAGAAGTAGAATCAAAGATAACAAGGAGCATAAATACATCAGGCGTAGGCACGTTGTCTCGACATTATGTGGAGAAGGTTCGATATCGCAATGTCACGCACATAGCCGTAACATCACCGGGGTGCGGAAGGCAAAGATATGCTAATGTCGCGACATCGGCACAACATGATGGCAACATCAACCCAATGTCGCAACATCAGGGAAAGACTGTAAGAGCATAAATTAGCAATGCTGGCGTATTATCGCCATAGCATCAGCCAGGCTTGAACACTGAGATTCAAACATCCAATGTCGCGACATCTGATCGCTGATGTCGCGACATCACAAAGCGCCCAAGGTGGTGTGAGACTAACCATCAATGTCATGACATCGACCAATGATGTCGCGACTTTACTCACGACATTGATAGAGGGCTTCAGAACATCAACTCAATGTCGCGACATCACTACAATGTCACGACATCACTATAATGTCGCGACATCAACTTAAACACTCAGAACATCAAGATGCAATGTCGCGACATCAAAACATCAAGATGCAATGTCACAACATCGACCGCGAATGTCATACATCGCTCAAGGTAAATAAGGTGGTAAGACTTTACTGATCAATGTCGCGACATCACCATGACATCGTGGCGACATCGGAACTAAGCCTCAACAAGTGAAGATATCAGCTGAACAATGTCGTGACATTCTCATGACAATGTTGTGACATTAACTTAATGTCGCAACATCACAATTTAATGTCACGACATCAAACAAGAGCAACTTGAAATGATAAGAACAATGGTCCAAAGGTCGACATATAATACCATCAAAGTTCAACTGCATGAGCAAGGTCACGATATTAACTCAATGTCGCGACATCAACCGGGCGGCAGAGTTGAAAGCAAAGACGCGACATCGTGCAACCTCATGAGAGCAATGTCACACATCAATTTAATGTCGCAACACCATAAAGGCAATGTCGCGACATCAAAGTTGATTTACAACACCAGATTTGTGCGTCACGTACCTCATCACGACATCGGGATCGATCAACAAAATAAAGAAATGCACACAGTCGCCGGCGTCGCTACATCGACAGCCATGACATCATACAACCCTCGGCTGCTTGCGACATCACCAACTAGGGAAGAATTTATGGGCTTTTTCAAAGTGCGTGATTCTTGCCTCATTTTTAGGGCTTAAGACCTGAGCCTATAAATAGAAGCTTTGGGAGAAAAGAACTTATAAATGGGCTTATCATCAAAGTTTTACAGTTTTAACTTTTACTTTAATTCATTTTTCTTCATTATCAATACCAATGAATTTGTTTGATCAATTAGTTGTTAGATTGATGATCCAGATTTGAAAGGCTAAGTTCTCTATAAAGAGTTCAACATGGGATTATAGTTTCAGGCTATTTTAATGTTGTTTTTGGGTAAGAAACTGAGTGATTAATTCAGACACTCTACATTAAATCAGGTCACATCGCTGTTCGCTAGCCGAAAGAGCCGTATCATTATTCCGATTTCCAAGAACTCTATGACATAGAGTCAGACTACCTGGGGAGCAATGAGCAATAACTTGGGGGTAAGTAACACAAATATTATTTGAACTAATGCACTTTTAGGATTACTTTGATCCATCACTAGTGAAGATCTAACCTCTGCTTTCAAGGTTCCCTCCTAGGTGACAACAGGAGTGTGTGCCCGAGGCATATGATCCACTTATTGATCTAGCAATTTAATCCTGAGAGGTTTCACCTCAATTGAGAGGAATAACTTCAACCCTATGTTAGCTAAGATTCTAATCAAGAGGAGAGGAATTTCGTTTAACTGATGCTGATACTGACATTTCTGGGAGAGTGTCAGATTATCCTGTCTGTGGGGGTAAGCAATTTCCAGTCCTAAGAGATGGCTATGAAGTACTAAGAAGGAAAAACAATAAGATCTTAAAGAGGATCAATTCCTAGAAGTAGCTTTTCGCACTCATTATCTCAGGAGATGTGGGCGTGGTGTTAAAAAGTGAAATGTGTAGTGTTAGGAGAAATCCATTTCTACGCAATTTGTTCTTGGACAATTCCAAGGTTCATATCCCATGCTTTATCTTTATTTGGAACTTAAAGTGATGGTCACAACATCAAGCTTTCCCAAAGGTTATTTCAAATTCGTTGAACTCTCTAATCATGTATTTTAGAATTTCATTATCGCATAGATCAATTTTTAGATTTTAGAAGATAAATCTATCCTAAATTCGAAGTTCAAATAGTAAGGTCTTGGAGTAAAGGAGGGGTAGTTAATCTTTAAGGTTTCTAATCAATCTCACGGGAATGATATCTGACTAACAATCCACTTTTATTACTGTACGACCGTGCACTTGCAGAGATTTTTTACCAAAACCAATTTAAATTGAAAATTATTACCTAAACAAAAGAAAACAGATTTTATATATCTGGTGTATCAAGTTTTTGGCATGATTGATGGGGATTGAATAAATTCCTAGTAGTAGTGACAGAAATTTGGCATACACAATCACATGTAGATTTGGTAAAAAAGGGACAAACACTTGTTTGAGCCTAATGCCAATTTCATCATCAAAGCCACATGAAAAACCTTATCCTTTCCTTAAAATTTGAACCTTCAGTAAAGAACCCTTGGTTTGCCCAAATTGCAAGATGTGAGCATGAAAAGTAATCAAGAGGACAAGTTTGGGGGAGCACAATTTTGGAATAAGAAGAAGGATTAGAATTAAGGAGGTGAAAGGAAGATAAACTGAGAAAAGATGTACTAAAGGAGGTGCATAACGAAAAACTAAGAAGCTGAAAAAGAATACACTTTCAAAAGGGGAATGTGTTTTTCCTCGTAGCCTTCCTCCCTTGAGCCATTAAGTTCTTAGAGGTGTTCTACACCTAGTACCCTAATGTCAATTGGTATGGGAGTTACTAACCCAAAGCTTGCTAAGGGTGGTAGAAAGCTTAAGAAGGCAAAACATTGCACTATTCCTAAAACTTTGAACAAAATGAAAAGAAAAGAGCTTCTGGAATGTAGGAACTAAATTAAAAGTAGAATATGGAAAAAGAAAATGCCACAATGGAGAATATGCAAAAATATGCACCAAAACAAGTTTGGGGTGCTTGAAGGATGTTTTTAATAGAAAAATAAAGGACGAAGCTTTAAGGCAAAAGGTCAATAAGATGAGCACTTTGGTGAACTTGAATCTTAAATGTCCAGTTAACTATCCAATACCTAAGCTATACATTACAAGCCTAAAAGATGTATTTGATCCTGAAGGTGGAGTTTTGCCTAAATTAGTGCAGAGTAATATGACCAACAAGCCTATGGGACCCGAGTAACTCTAAAGAGACTTTCATTCTTTTACATATGTCTCATAAGGCTACCTAACCTACAAATTTTTCATAAAGAGACCAACACACACTGTCACATCAAAGGTCAAGAATTGTAATTATTCACATTCTATGAATTATTAGTTTATTTGAATGACCTGAATTGAAAATCTTTAGGATTCCTGAATTGAAGTTTAGATGGAATTGATATGACAACTAACATTTCACTCGAATCTACCACTGATATTTGAGAAGAAAATGGACTTAAAATCGCTTTAAATTTTCGAGGACAATAAAAATATTTTCTTTGCTTGGGGACAAACAAAACTTTAAGTTTGTGGGAGTTTGATGAATGTGAAATTCATCTAATTTTAAGTCCATTTTTCATGCATATTTGAGACCTGAATGTTCAATTTAATGCAAAATTATGAAATCTTCACCCATATTTGTATTTTGCAGGGATTAAGAACAAAAGAAGCAAAAACAACAAGAAAAGCAGTTGATTTAGCTAAGGCAAGAAGTGCAGAATGTCGCGACAAAGATTTGTGTTTTAGAGGATTAAGAACAAAAGAAGAAAAACAACAAGAAAAGCAATGCATTTAGCTGGGTGTAGTGTAGAATGTCACGACAATCTTAATATTGTTGTGACAAAACTAAAGGCAAATGGTAGAAGAAATGTTGCAACAATGGAAACTCTGTTGTGACAAAAGCTGAGAAGAACTCCTGAAGAAACATTGGAAATATGTCGCGACATAGCAATGATTATCAGGACAAAATAAAGGGAAAAAGAGAAAAAGAATGTCGCAACATCTAAACCTTCTATCGCGACAAAAGCTGGCAAGAGTTTAATGCAAGACATCAAAAGTTTATTGCGACAAGGTTTCTTATGTCGTGACAAACCCTCTAGGGAATCAGCAATGCAAAGCAAGAGGAATGTCGCGACATTTCCTTCAAACTTTGTCGCATAATTAGGAGTGAGTTGAGTTCTCCTATGAAATCAAGAGAAACTGTCGAGACAATTGAAAGTTTTTCGCGACAATGACTCAAGATGAATGATAAGCCACAATGTCACGACATTTTCATAACAACATTGAAGGCATCCAATGACTAAACATTGTCATGACATTCCAAACTTTTTCGTGACACAATACAAGGCAAAAGGTGAAGAAAGTTTGTTGAGACATTTCAAACTTTGTTGCGAAAAAGATAAGGAGAGGACCTGTGAAATCTAATGAAATTTTGTCGCGACATTGATAAGTTTGTCACGATAATCATCCTAAAGAATCAACTGCATCTTTTTCGTGACAATGATAAACTTTGTCGTGACCAACACTTTAAGGGCATCCTGGAAGACAACAACATCAAATGTTGCGACAATGCCACAACAAAGCCTGAAGATAAAGAAGAATGCTACAATGTCACGACATTGCTACTATTGTCGCGACATTGC
Source organism: Tetrastigma voinierianum (assembly GCA_016808115.1). Lineage (NCBI taxonomy): Eukaryota > Viridiplantae > Streptophyta > Magnoliopsida > Vitales > Vitaceae > Tetrastigma > Tetrastigma voinierianum. The sequence continues at coordinate 534,414 of JAEQBH010000319.1, forward strand.
TACTATTGTAGTGACAATGTACCTGGGCCGCCCGCATCGAGTCCGTAATCACCCAGAATTTATCAACCTATAAATAGAAAGAGATAGGACACGAAGTTAATCATCAATAAATATCGCCAGAAGAATTGAACATAGAGAGGAAAAGAGAGAGATCAAGCTTTTATACATATTTCTATTTTCTTTTTCATTTAGTTTCTTTATTTTTATTTTTATGATTGTGAGTTGCCGATTCAAGCTTCTAATATCAGATGAGATTGATAGGTATGAATTTTATGGTTATTTTTTATCCATTTTTGCATGATTCTTGATGTTGAATACTCGTTTTAAATGCAAATTATGGATACTTCACCAAATTTAGTGTTTTTGTAGGAATATCATGAAAAACAAATAAAATAGTAAGAAAATAAGCAAAAAGTGGTCAAAAGTCCAAAGTCACAACATTAGTTGAGGAATGTCATGACATCATATCAAAGTCACGACATCAGGTGAGGAATGTCGCGACATCATATCGAAGTCATAACATTAGCTGAGGAATGTCATGACATCATATCGAAGTCACAACATTAGTTGAGGAATGTCGTGACATCATATCACGTAGCCATGGCGACGGTGAAAAGAGTCGCGACATCAAAGAATAGCTAGCCAAAGTCATGACATCGGGACAAGGGATGTAGAAACTAAGGATCGTAGTCACGATATCGAGAGTCACGACATTAGAATTCAGTGACAACATTCATAGTCGCAACACCATTTTAGAGATATGTCGCAACATCAAAACAAGGTTGCAACATTGAGGACACCAATTCCAGAGTCATGACTCCAATAGTGACATCATAGCAAAGTCATGACATTGTATGTCAGTTAAAAATGCAAGAGTCGCGGACACTGGGCAGAGCCGCCATTATCACAACAAAAATGTCGCGAACATCAGTACGACCAGTAAGTAAACCCGGGCTTTTCTAAGTCTCAGATATTCTCCTCGCTTTCGTGGCTCAATCATTGGTGGTCTATAAATAGAAGCACCTAGGGCAGTAGTGTATAGCTGGGAAACCAACTTTTAGAATTTCTTGGAAAAGAACTTAAACTATGGAAGGGTTTTCTTCAAAGCTTGTTAACTTATCGAATAAGCTTATCTCGTAGTCAGCATTAGAATTTCTTTCATTTTACTTCTGCTTCGATTTCGAACCTGTGGAACTCATTGATCACTGATCAGATAAGCCTGAGGATTTGGAAATTGAAAGACTAACTAATTTGGATGAATCTAATTGAATTTAATTTTTACAAAGATTAATCATAATTGATGATCGATTGAAGTTTTTATATGACTAAATCTGGATTTATTTCTCTTAAGCTTCATTATTCTGTAATAGATCTTCATTTTACTATTTCAGATCTCTTCTCATAGATCCCCTTAAAGTGATAGTTGAGGTGTGATTTAGAGAGCTAGATCCCATATTATTTTGTTCTTGAGTTGAATATTGGAGTGTTGTTCTTCTATTTAATTCAAAGGAATTGAACCTCTGTCCACAAAGTTGAGATGTGAATTAATTAGAAGGTAGTGATTAAGTTGTATCGATGGGATTTATTACTCGTTTGAGGATCAAGTCTCATCCAGCTTCATGGAATTGATGGAAACCTGGGTCTAAGGGCCATTCTCTTAAGGACCCATTTCATAAAAGTAATGGCCTGCACTTGTACTTAGTTGAGAAGCTTGTGTTTTGTGGCGTGAAAAGCTAGGATTTTCAGGGAAGTTAGCGCCAAGATTCACCAAAGTACCCCTTGAGCAAAGACCAATTAATCAAATCTGACTATAATCTTTTGGAACCTACTGTGTTTTGATGCAATTAACCTATTCCAAATTTATCACTATTTGAAAGACCAAAAACATTGCATAAGAACAGAAGAACCAAAAACATTTATTTTCAGTATTAATTTCAATATATTTACACTTAGATTTGTAGCTCAAATAATGATGAACTTGAGTAATCAGGGCACTCAATCAAGGTTCAGTTAAGTAGATCCCTATGGGAACGATATCTAAACTCCTAGAGTCCACTTTATTACTTGTACAACCTGTGCACTTGTAGAAATTTGAGGCCTATTTAAGTTTACAAGGTTTCACATTTGAGAGGCATGTATCGCCCTCGTGGTCAATACCACTTGCTCTTTAGAATTAATTTTCCCTTGTGAAGAGTTGTATAAGTTTAGGACCTTGAAAACTTTCGCTGCTTCAATGTAAGTTTTTGGCACCATTGTTAGGACTAAACAAGTTCGTAGCCGTATCTGAATATTGTCTCAACAAGTTTTGGGCTCGCTGCAGAGATCGAACTAGAATTCAAGACTGATATTCATATAAAAAGAGAAAGTCATGACTTGAGAAAATTTTAAATTTCACTATTTCATTTTTTGCAATAGTTAGATGTAGAATTTGTTGTCTTAGAGAAATTCTCAGGTTAATTTTGCCAGAGATTTTAGCAGCATTTGTTTGTTTTTTATTTTTTTAAGTAAGATTGTTATGATAGTTAGGTTATATTCCTTACATTTTAGTTGTAATTCAATTTTCAGCTTATATTACTTTGTTTTTAGTATTTTCTTTTAGTTGGTCAGTAATTTGAATTCATTGAGCTATCATTAAATCATGTATTGATCGATTTGGTCAGGATCTAACTGTAGCATCAGTTCTTACATTTCATGTACTATTTTATGCATAGAAGGAAAAAGTAAGCTGAGTTGTTGTCACTAGATCTTGAAATTGAGAGAACATTAACAAGGTTAAGGAAGTTGAAAATTACTGAAGAAGAAGGGATAGCTGAACAAGAAGACATAGGAGATAACACTCAAGAGGCAACTCCAAACAGGTACAATACAAGGTAGAGGACTATGGAAGACCTATGGAGGCCAATGATTAGAGAAGACTACTCTGTTGTTAGGGCACCTGTTGTGGATGCTAATAATTTTGAGCTAAAGCTGATAAGACCAACACATTTCTAGCACGACTACCAAAGACTAACTGAAGTCCCCGGTAATGATGCCAAAAACTTGATAGGACCAACAAATTTCTGGTATGGCTACCGAAGACTAACTAAAGTCCCCAGCAACGACGCCAAAAACTTGATTGACCAATTTTGTTTATAGACCGAATCTGTTTATTTTTGTTTTGTCTCTGAAATACCCAACAACAGTGCTTCCTAGGAATTTTGTCACTATTTCGGGACTGAAATTTTACTACTGGTTTTTTCTATTTTTAAACAGATAAAAATGCATATTGGTCTAAATTAAATCCGCGGTAAGCTTAATGTGTCAAACACAAGTAATAAGTAATCTTTGAACCAATATCTTACCCATGTGTGGATCGATAAGAGAATCTAAAGATCAACTGCATCGGATGCAGGTCACTATTTAGCTGAAGGCGATGAAAACTGAAATAACAAAATCTAAAATAACATAAGAAAAATTGTTAAAATATGCTTAACTAATAGAATTGTTGAAATGTAATCCAAACACTTGGAATAGGATTAGTGTTCTGATCATAAATCTGCAACAAGTTCTTTTCAAAACAAATTTTTGTTATTGCTCAATTAACTGTCTGAAGAGCAAGGTAGTATAGCCTTGGATTCCCTCCCCGACACTACACATTTCAATTAATCCAGCTTGCCACATTCCTATCTTTAGATAATGGGTCCTAAGAGCTACTTAAGACACGACCCTCTTTAAGGTCTGGTTGTTTTTCTTTTCCAATACTTCACAACCATTTCTTAAGAACTGAAGCTTGCTTCGCCTCCATGTGACAAGATAACACAAGCCCCTCCACCCAATCTGCATTCACACCCGCAAGTCATGCACTCCTCCCTCTCCTTGATTAGAATCCTAATCAACATGGGATTAGACTGCTTCATTGGGTCCAAGATGGAAACCCTAAACATTAAACTGCAACCAAGAGATCGCGACTTGTACTTCTAAGCACATTTCTACCGGCCAACGTATGGGAACCTTGAATGCAGAGGTTAGAACAATCACCTAATGATTTATCGGAGTGACATTTAGAGTATATTAGTTCTAAATATATCAGTCCAGCATACCCCAAGTTACTGATCATGTGCTCTTAAGAATCTCCATCTCTATGTCACTCAGAGGGCCTCTTGGAAATCAGAGCACAAATACAGCTCTATTCTGGGTATAATGCCTTGATATCAAGAACCGTTCACTACATGAACAATACCGATTAAATCAATCGAGTTCTCAAAACCCAAAACAATATTTAAAAACTACAAATCATAACCAAAACACCAAATCCCCTCCTAGCAGGAGCTTATCCTCCTTCCATTTCCCCGTTCACATACCGACAAATGACTAGTCAGGACGGTGACAAATCTATTAAAGATGTGGAACAAAACTAAAGCAAAGAAGACCTGTAAAAATCTCCAAAACCTGTTTAGACATAACTGAAATTAAATATTCATCGATATTTCAAGATTACAACTCAGATCCCTTATTCCAGTTCTAAGAAAAGGAAAATAAAAGAAATTACAAGAAGACATGAAAAGAAAATAAAATACGAAAAAAATAAAAATTTAGCTACTACTATATCCTCCTAATGAAGGATCCTCAACCGTTCTCCCTATCTCTTCTTTAGGCTTGTTATTTAAATTCCAATAATGCTGGGCCGAAAAATTTCCGATAACGTGGGTTTTTGTGCAAGTGCAATGATTGTTTTTGTCGCGACATTGTTATTCTATGTCGCGACATAACAGTCTTCTTCTTTTATCTCGTGCTCATTGCGGGCTTCAGGTCAGAACATTTTTTTTCAATATTTTCACTTCTCCCTTTTATGTTTGTTGCAACATTATTGGTTTATGTCATGACAAAGCAATGTCTATGTGTGCCCTCAAGCTTTGTTGAGTTTGAATAACATTTTCATCACGCTTTGTCAAGTTTGTCGTGACAAATAAAATAAATATCATGTAATAAAGTCGAAGCACCCAGCTCATATTTCATACGTATTATTAGGTTTCCTTTTGTTCTGCATTATGTCGCGGACATACTTTCCAATGTCGCGACATAGTTTCCATGCCTACGATCATATCCTTCAAACTTTGTCGCAACATAAAATCCTTGTCGTGACAAATTCAACATAACTCGACTTCGATCTTCCAAATATTGCGGACAATTTCTTCAGAGTTCTTTGCTTGCTACAATCAATTTCTATGTCGTGACATAGTTTCTCAGCCTTCATCTTTGTTTTATGTTGCAACATAACGAAGTGTCTTCGCGATACTCAACTTTATCTTAACTGTACTTCGCGACGCATCAAATGTAGTTCTCTCTGTGTTCTTCTCACTCTTCACGATGGTCGCTAAATGTCGTGACATTTCTCTTGTTGCCTTCTTCACAATTTATGTCGAGACAAATCTGTGGAATGTCGCGACATATTTTTCAACTGTTCTTTAGGCATTCTCTTCAATAAATGTCGCAACATAGCTTTCGATTGTCGCGAAAATGTTCATCTTTATCGCTTAGGAATTCCTCTCAGTTTATGTTGCGACATTATGCAGTTCTCTTCTAGGGGCTCTTCTCAGCTTTTGTTGCAACAAAGCTTTTCAATGTCGCGACATTCTGAACTTAGCCCTGAGGCGTTCTTCTCACTTTATGTCGCGACATTATTTAGCTTTGTCACGACTTTCTTTCAACACTTACTCGAGTATCGTCTGAACATTGTCAGCGACAATTCATGTTCTACCTACCTTAACCAAATCGTCGCTTCTCATTTTTAGCCCCCATTTGTCGCTTTCTTTTTTCGCTTCACCTTTCTTTTCTTAAATTCTCAGAAACACAAATTTGGGTGAATACTCCATAATTTGGCATTTAAATTGGACATTAAGCCTTACAATATTCATGAAAAATGGGCTTAAAATTGGATGAGTTTTAGACTCATCAAACTCTTCCAAACTTAAAGTTTTGCTTGCCCTCAAGTACAAAAAAAGTCATTGTTTGTCCTCAAACAATTCTGAAATAATTTTAAGGACATTTTTATTTTTCTATAATCTTTTCAAATAAAACAGCAAACTGGATTGATTAAAAGTCAATTGCAATGTAATTTCCAAGTAAGGTTTATTTCAAAAATCATAAAGTTTTCAATTCAGTTCATATAATCAAGTAGGTAATTCATAGAATGATAAGCGCTATGGTTTGATTTCTAACACAGAGGGTGCGCTGGTCTTCCCTTTATAACTAATTTTGCATTAGGTAGCCTTATGAGATATACATTAAAGAATGGAATTTTCAAAGTGACTAAGGTCCTGTATAGGCTTATAGTCATATTATCACTAATTTCTACATCACTACCTTCCTTCTCAGATCAAATAGGTCTTCTAGGCTTGTAATGTATGGCTTGAGCATTGGGTAGATAATTGGATACTTAAGGCTCAAGTTTACCCAAACTGCATACATTTTCAGCATTTTTCCTTCATTGTTCATCCTATATTTCCTGTTAAATGGGTTCGTAAAATACTCCCCAACTTGGTCGGTGGTATTTCTTGTACTTTTCTCCTTTGTGGCTTTTTCTTTTCCATTGCTATTTTCAATTTTGTTCCAGAAGCTCTTTTCTTTTTCATATTTGTTCAAGGTTTTGGAATGGTGCAATGTTTTTCCTTCTTAAACTTTCTACCACCCTTCACATGTAACGCTCTAAGATACCTCGTAATGGGCTTTATAATATGTTTGTAAAAAATTAAATTTATATATTTCGTATTTAAATGACTAAAACTAAAAATGATAAAGTCCGTAAATTTTACAAGAGCCAATAAATTTAGTAAATTGAGTCAAATGGGGACCTAAGGGTCCTAAATATGAGTGTAATGTTAAAATGTGAATAAAATGAGAAATGGGGAATTAATGAGTGAATAAACACTTGCCTTAGCCATGTAATAGATTAAAGTATCAATTTATCTTAGGCCATTTTCACATTTGGGCATTCATGGAGAGAGTAGAGCGAATACTGGAGAAAAGGAGGATTAGTGATTTTTCTCCAAGGAACCAAGAGATCGAGAGATCGGTGAGGAAGAAGGATGTTGTGCATTGAAGAATCAAAAGATTGCGATGGAAACCAAACCCTTCCAACTTTTTCTTTCTCTCTTGTGTCAGTTGATGAAAACCCCAAATTTTTTTAAATGAAAGTGTTTGTATTATTGTAAAAACAAGTTTTTTGGTTACCTAAGTTTATGGTTCTGTTGTTTTGATTGGTTTGGATTGGCTTCTGAGAAATTTTTTGTATAAAATGAAATGGTGAGGTTTCAAAGGAGTTGCCGGCTAAATTTGTTTCAAAACCCCGTTCTTGTTTCGCTATAGGTTAAGTTATAATCATCCCAACGGAGTGATTCCAATTGATAAGAGCTTAGAGCCATGAAACTATAGAAGGGAATCAGAGCAAATTAGCTCTAAGGCTCCCGAATATGGCTTAAAGGTGAGTTTGCAGCTCACTAGTATGCTCTATTTTCGTGTAAGCTGTGGTGTTTTTTGGCCATAAGTTGAGTTCACTATCAAAATTGAATGTGGTCTGCACTATGGGTAAACAGACTTAGGGAATAATGTACTTGAAGGAAGTGTATGTAAATTGTAACCTCAAAGTGCCTGCAAATCTGTTAAAGTGAGCCATGTAGCATTATGTTTTGCAAATTAGAGTAAATTTCAGATGTAAAATGCAATAACTCAGTTTTGGTGATCCAAATTGGATGATTCCACCGAGAAGAAACCTTAGAAACATAGCTCAAATGAGTTAAAATAAAAAATTACCAATTTATGGAGTTAAGACCCTAGAACCTAAAAACACAAGAGGTGATCTATGAGCCGGCAAATCGACTAGTTTGGCATTAAAATGTCGTGAACTTAAGTTCGGGGCTTATCCAAATGAGAAGATTCCACCCTACTGAAAAATAGACTCATAGAGATATCATTTTCAAGGAAGAATGAGAAAATATGGCCTTATGTGTCCCCTAAAGTTTCCTTTTTTCAAGTGAATGATATTGTAGACATCAATTTAATCAAAAATCCTGTAATGCACAACTAATTTTCTTCGGTCATGGTTAATTGTGACATATTTATGATGGATTAGGGGTTGGTGAAGTGGAAGCTTGACCTAAGAAAGGGATTTCGAGGATAGGAATTGAAGAGCGACAACCTTTTTGAGTTTGTTCTCCAATCTCTCTCTTATTTCAAATTTGTTAAAGTTTGTTCTACACGCCTTTCTATCAGACAAAATTGACAGAAATATTATGAAATATTGAAATTATTTATGATAAATTGCATATTGATTTGTTTTAAATTGATTTGAGACAACTGGTTACGACAAATTGCATATGAAAATTTGTGAGTGCTGAAAATAAATTATTGTATCCAAATGTATATACATCTATTGTAAATTGTATCAATGGTTCAATGCCCTTAAAAGAATGTTAACCGTTAAATTTGAGTTAAGGATGGATTGGTATAACAATAAGGTTCAAATTAGCAAAGATTGCACAAATGTAATGAAGTGCAATACCGATCTATAGCTCATGTGACAAGATTCCAGAGTGTTCACGGAATTGATTTTAATAACCAAGAGTCCAACGACTCAGAATGCGTTATAAACCATTTTTATACCGGCCTCAGAGCTTCGTTGGGACCGTGCTGATGATTTGTTATTCTATGCATCTGTTGAATGACCAAAAGACGTATACAAATTTACGACGTTATTACCAAAGGACTATTGTCTAATCATCAATCCGCGCCAAAAAACTTGTAAAAGGAGACCAACGATGTATATGTGAAAATATGGTCAAGGGAGAATGGTAAATACTCAAAACTGGATGAAACAAAAGTAAGCATACTCAAAACCGAAACAAAAGTATTACCAACACTTAACCCCTTCCGCGAAGTGCACGGGTCATACAAGTAATAAAGTGGACCTAAGAGTCCGGATATCGCACCCACGCAGGATCGGAGGTTCTCTAATCGGGAATTCCGACACCCCGATTGCATGGGCTCTTCACTCATTTAGGGGCGATCAAGTAGATGTCGACAAAATCAATTTGATTGAAACAAAAACTGATTTAAAACTAATCCTAAAAATCTACCAAATAAACAACTACTTAATTCTAAAAGGTATGAAGAGAGTCACTAGATGGGGATACTATTACAAAAACAACTTGCATTTCCTTTGAAAGCGCAACAATTGTGTTGAATGCTAGATTGGCCCAAGAGCAATGTAGTATAGCTTCGATTTCTCCCATACACCATACATTTCAATTAGTTAGAGATCCATATTCCTTTTCAGACAATGGGGTCTAAATAGCTACTTGTAAAATTTACACTCTTTAAGATTTCGATTGTTTTTCTTTTTCAATACTTCACAACCATTTCAGATCAAGAATTCCTCGCCTCTACGTACAGATAATGCAAGCCTTCTCCAATGTAACGGGTATCTCGCCCTTCAAATCTAATAAAATTTTATATCTCCCTCGACAGATCTGCACCTGATCAAGATCCTTTCATCGACTAAGGAGAAACCTCTCGATCAACTAAATTGATACATCATTCCATCATTAATCCTCACACCATGAGTAAATTAAATGATCTATATCGGGCACTTCGTAGTCATTGGCCTAAAGATATTAGTCTAACATGCCCCTAAGTTATCGCTTTACTCTCAAAATTTCCATCCTCGTGTCACTCGTAGGGCCTCGAAATCGCAGCAAAGATACAAATCTTTTTTGGGTATAAGCTACCATTATTCGAACAATTCATTATACGAACAAGACCACCATATAAATTCAAGATTCAAACCCACAAAAATAATCGAAAATCAGAATCAATGTTCAATTAAACCCCAACCCTAGGGTGTTTAACGTTCCATTACCGGGATTCCAATCATCACTAATCAAACAAAAAGTAAGAAAATGAAGAAAGAAATCAAGAGAAAGAAGAGAAAACCTGCATTCGAGCGCTAAATCTTCGCTCAACAAGAAATAAATTGAATATCTCTGAAAAGCCAAAGACCGAAATCTTTTCAATAAAAATAAAAATCTGCTCTAAAACTACTCTAAGATCTATTGTTAAAAATCATGAAGAAACTAAGAAAACGGGCGCTTTAGAGAGAAAACCCAAGTGAGAGAGAGAAAAATCCGACATTTTTAGCTTCCAATCTTTTTATCTCGAACCTTAGTGGAAATCTCGACCCCTCGACGTACAAGACCGAAAAATCTTCAATAGAAATAAAATTCGCTAAAAAATTACTCTAAGATCTAAACAAATCAAAATCTACGTAAAAACCGAAAATGGGCAGTTTGTAGAGAAACCCCAAGAGAGAGGCTCTCCACCTTCCCGCCGCCTTTACCTAAAAACGAGTATATATGGTCCTAGGTGAAATGGGCTTGGAAATTAGGTCAAAAACTTACTTTCTACTTTTCAAGTTGTCGAAGCTCGTCGATATCAGCTTTCTGTCACGACACCGCCTTTCGTCAGCGACACATCTCTTCGTCAGCGACACTAAAATGGCGCTGACACCAACAACTGGGTTGGCGATACCATTTCTCACTGACACCAAAATGGTGTCGCTGACACTCAACACCGCCACGACACCGCCTCGCCGCTGACACCGGCCTTCTCACGCGACCGCATTTTCCGACAGCAACTCGGTTTTTCTTCTCAACTTGTTCGGGCCATAACTTCGCTTTTAACTCTGACGGCGTGTGAGTACTGCTGGAAAGCTCTTTGAATGTAGAATGCAGCCATGAGGGGAATTTGAACCATTTGATGTTCCAAATGGTACAGAAAATTAATCTTCCCAGTAGCTGGGTCGTGGGAGACTCCTGCTGACTTTTGGAAATATATTTGCCTCATTTCTTGCCAAATCACTCGCTTTTCATCAATAATCCTACAAAACCAAGTTTAGAGGAAATTCTTATGAGTTTTACATGAATATGGATATAAAATGCACAAAATAACATGTGAAATGAACTCAAAACATAATGAGTTTCGCACTCATCAAACACCCCCAAACTGAAGTTTTGCTTCGCCCTCAAGTAAAGAAAGAAAAGTTGCTTCGTCTCCCCAAGCAATGGAAGAGAAGAGTTCATTTCAATTTTTTATTTAACCAAAACCGAGTAATCAAGCCTTGCAAGGGGTATGTGATATGTACCTCAAGAATTACCCTTACTAGAATATAGAGAATATGATCAAGATAATTTATTCATTTTAATAGTGAATTAATCTCATAATAGAAAAAATTTAGGATCATGGTCTCTCACTAGTGTGTGTGTGTGTGGTCTTCCTCTCTATCCAAACAATTGCAAGTTAGATGTGAGTTTACAGAATTGAGATAAGTAAGCGGATCTCCTAAGATAATTTATTTAGGTTCCATAGGCTTGTTGTTCTTATCACTCTCCACTAATGTAGGCACACACACCTCAAGATCAAGCAGGTCTCTTATAAGCTTGTAATGTAAGGCTCGGGGTAAGGGTAGTCGAGTAGTCATTTTGAAGCAACTTACCCAAACATACATATTTTTCACATTGACATCTTACTCCATCCTCGATTCTACCATCGCATAGTGACACTCTCAAACACCCTAAAATCTGTTTAGTGCATCCTTCCATGTACTCCTCAGTATCACTTTTCGCACAAATTTTACTCCTTTCAACAAACATCAAGAAGCCTTTTTCTTTAAGACAAGGTTATTAGAGTAGTGCAATGTCAAAACCCCTTAAGCTTCTTACCAACCCTTAGCGAGTTTTTTAAATCAATAGCTCCCAAACCACCGTCTAGGTATTAGGGTGCTGAGACACCCTCTAGGATTTACTCGCTCTAGTAAGGAAGGCTACGAGGGCTAGACTCACTCTTCCTTGACTTTTTATCAGATTTTTGCTTCTTTTACACTTGATATTTTTCTGGTTTTTTTTTTTTTTTTTGACAACTTCCTTTGATTTTCAACTTAACTCATTTTTGAATTAATTTGGAGTTATTTTTCCTATGGAAAATAACTCCCCAAACTCTCATTTCCTCACCACATTTCTCACCTCAGTGTTCAAATCCTCATGCTATGGGTGAGTTTGGTTCTTTATTTGAGATAGTGATGTATAGAAGGTTATTGGCCTTCAACTTGGTTTTTTTTTTTTTTTTATAAACAGAATTTTGGCTCTCTTTAAGGCTCAACATCTTGGTACTAAAGGAATATGCATACGATATTATCAGGTTAGCTTCGAAAAGGCAATACCTTTCCAAGGATGGCCTATATCATTTCTCAATTGTTGTGTTGCCTAGATTTCGCCTCGTTTATTAAATAGAACAAGTTCTAGAACCTATGGAGATCAAAATTAGATGGATTCTCATAAACCTTCTCTAACCCAAGCAAAAACTGTTTCAAGGGTACTTAGTGACCACGTGCATGGATTTCTTTGAGAAACCAATGACTAAATAAATTCTATTAAAGAGATAACTCATTGCCACTAAGTCCTATTATCTCTAATATTGTCCATATGCCAAGGGTTCATTTATATCCTTATTGACATCACAACAACTCAAGCAAACTCAATTAACTCAATAAACTCTAACTAAAAAAAAAAAAAAAATATACCAAACTAAGATGTTAGGAAGCATCAAAACAAAGTCATTATCCAAAAGCACCAGAAAATTTCATCCTCAAAGTTGTCATTTGCAACATGTGGGGTGTGACATGATAAACTAACAAAAAATAAACACCCCCAAACTTTGAGATAAACATTGTCCTAAATGTCTAGCAATGAGCAAAAGGAAGCAATAAAGTAAAAAGAGTAATAAAGAGAGTCGGGAAAAGTGAACTCCCTTTGTAGTCTTGGCCACTTTGAATAGGAACCTTGATGATTCAGACATTGACATTGGTGTACTACCCCTTTGATATACTTCTTTTTGCTTCTTTCGAGCCATGAAAGTGGCTTTTGACATTTTCTCAAACACTTGGTGTGCACCAACTTCCTTCACCTAAATGAGTGAGTTTTGATTCTTCAAAACTCCTTTCAATACATGCAAATCACCCACAATCAACAATGATCCACAAAGAAATCTAAACAAACAATTCAGAAGCAACAAAATCTTTCTTCCATTGTAACTCCTCTTGATGCTTAGAATGATGGATGGTAAATTCAATAACAAAGGTAAGGTTGTGGGTTTGTGACGGGTTTTGAAGCTTGGAAGATGATGGAGATGGATTGGGGAGGAATGTGATTTAGGATTTGAGTGGATGGGAAATGAATTTGAAAGTGGTTGGAAGTTGCAAGGGTTGGAGGGAAAGAGTATGGCAAGATAGAGTATAAAGTAGGAAGAAGAAAAATGGGTTTTAAAGGGTTAAAAAGCCTCTGTTTTCGTGACTATGGTGCTGGTCACGTCAGAAATTCTGCTCAGCACCCCTGTTTTTTATCCAACTTGTTATACTCATATCTCCTTCATTTTAGCTCGGAATTGGATGTGTAAGGACTCGTTGGAAAGCTCTTTCAATGTAGAATGTGCTCATGGGCTGAGGTGGAACTGCTTGGAGCCTCAATCATCACATAAAATCAGAATGTTCAATGCTGTCCAAGGTGATGATTTCTGACTCCTTAGAAGTTCTCCTTGCTTTGTCTCTGCCCATATCACTCTTGCTATCCTTCAAAAGTCCTTCATGCTTATATATTCTCTCAAAATTCCTCCACAGCAACCTCTAATGCTTTCATTCATGCTTAACTCATTCTTGTCTTCAATTCTCCTCTACATTATCATGAACCTTCCAACTTTATATTTCGCTCAATTTGTCTTTTCATCTCAAAACCAAATTCATGAACATCTCCACCCATTTTTTTCACACTTCAAGCAATTATAATCACATCAACCACTTTCCAACTTCTTGCCTTCACTCTTTCAAACTAGTCATGACAACATGTTGAGCTTCAAACTTATCTTTATTCAAAACACTAACAACAAAAGAACATCGTCGAATTTTCATCCCAGCTGAAGAAAAACAAAGAATAAATAAAATAACTAAAAAATAGAAAAAGAAAAGAGAATGGATAATCCTTATTACCTAGCTTAGGTTGCTCAAGAAGTCAGCCCGCTTTAGAGTCCAAATAGACTCATTGGAAAAGTACTAGTGCTTCCATTTGACCAATCATTCATCTTGAAAGCGCTCCCTCTTCATAACCATTCGCCTCGCTGATGTTTTCTTTCTCAGACTCGGGTGCAGGGGAAAGAAACTCAAAATCCTTTAATTATGTGGCTGCTGGTTCACACATGCTTCAAAATGGGCCCTATGTGAAGTAGATAAACACATTATACTATGGGACTGCTAAACATGCCCTTTGATCAAGCAAGCCGCAGGAATTCAGACATAATTTTTCTGTTCACAGTAGAAGAAGTTGGTGAAGATTGAACTTTTGCTTTCTCCCTCACCCACAAGCAAGGTGAGCTCTCCCTTTTTGATGTCGATCCATGCTTGGCTTGAGGAAAGAAGTGGTCTCCTTAGTATATGACTTTTTGTAGATCCCCTTCACGTCCCAAGCTTCCACAAAAATCGATGGGGAAAGTGAATGTGTCAATCTTCACCAAAATGTTTTCAATAGCCATTACTCGACTCTTCTCTTCAAATTTCAGCTTATCCACTAATGGCTCTGCATCCTAAGTTGTTTAGAGTGTCTTGTTCTCACTTCGTTTCATTTTCACCTTCTTCCACGCATTTCAAGATATGAAATTTCTGCACATCGCTCTCAAATGAGCATCCACGCATTCAATGGGGATTTTTCAAAGTACGCTAGGAGAGGTCCTAGAAGATTGATCTCAAATGCTCGACTAAGTGTCCACTCACCTTCTATTTTTTTCAATCTAGCACTAGTGTTGACTGAAGGTATGTAAATCTTGAATTTCAGCTCATGAAGATTACTCATCTTCACTCATCCATGTCGGTAAAATTCTGCTCCTTAGCAAGAAACAACTTTTTTTCTTTTTGAAATGTGGGGGTTGAGCTCCCTTGATAAGGCAATACTCCTTGTTCCATGAGTGGGTCATTCTGAATTCTTTGATTCAAATGATGAATAAGGAAGTTTGCTTGGCTTATGGAGGCAATTCCATCTTCACTTGAATATTCCTCCATGAGTACCTACAAATAAGAAGAAAAAACAAAGAAAAGAAAGTACAAAAATACTAATAGTAAAAAAATAAAAATAAAAAATAAAAACCAAGAAACAACTCACAACCAAAAATAAAAATAATAATAAAAAAATGGCCTAAATTAGCAAATCACCCGTTCTTCAAAATGTCAACTTCCAATGAGAGAAAGTGAACCGCCAATCCCCGGCAACGGCGCCAAAAACTTGTTAATGTAAACCAAAGGACATATACAAATTTATGACACTATTACCAAAGGACTATTGTCTAATCCTAAGAACTAAGATTCAAAACTTGTTGAATGACCAAAAGACGTATACAAATTTACGACGTTATTACCAAAGGACTATTGTCTAATCGGCAACGGCGCCAAAAACTTGTAAATGAGACCAAATGATATATGCGAAAAATATGGTCAAGGGAGTGAATGTGGTAAATACTCAAAACCGATGAAACAAAAGTAAGTATACTTAAACCGAAGTCGAAAAGTATTACCAACACTTAACCCTTTCCGTAAGTGCACGTCATAAGTAATAAAGTGGACCCTAAGAGTCCTGGGATGTTATCGCACTCCACGAGGATTGGAGGTCTCTCTAATTGGAATTTGATCACCCCGATTACAAGGGTTCTTCACTATTTAGGCGACCAAGTAGGATGTCGAATAAAATCAATTTGATTGAAACAAAAACTGATTTAAAACTAATCCTAAAAATCTACCAAATAAACAACTACTTAATTCTAAAAGGTATGAAGAGAGTCTGTGGATGATAATTATTTACAAAACAGCTTGCATTTCCTTGAAAGCAACAATCGTAGTTGAATGCTAGATTTGTCCAAGAGCAATGTAAGATACTTTGATTTCTCCATACACCATACATTTTTAATTAGTTAGAGATCCATATTCCTTTCGTATCAAAATGGGTCTAAATAGCTACTTGTAAAATTTTGGCACTCTTTTAAGATTCGATTGTTTTTCTTTTTCAATACTTCACAACCATTTCTGTGACCGAAGAATTCTCGCCTCATAGACGTGATAATGCAAGCCTTCTCCAATGTAATCGTATCTCGTCTTCAAATCTAATAAAATTTTCTATCTCCTTGATTAGATCTTTTTGCTAACACGATCAAGATCCTTCATCGACAAGGAGAAACTCGATCAACTAATTGATACATTATCTAATTAATCCTCACACCATGAGTAAATTAGTGATCTATCGGGCAATTTTTCTCGCAGTTCATTATTCCAAGATATTAGTCTAGCATACCCTTGCTACCAGCCTTTACTCGTGAATCCCATCTCGTGTCACTCGCAGGGCCTCTCGAAATCAGCAAAGATACAAATTTTTTGGTATAAGCTACTAATATCTAACAATTCATTATATGAACAAGTATCACTATATAAATTCAAGATTCAAACCCACAAAATAACTAAAAACCCGCAAATCAATGTTCAACATCAACCCCAACCTGTAGGTGTTTAATGTTCCATTAACGGATTCCAATCATCACTAATCAAACAAAAGCAAGAAAAGAAGAAAGAAATCAAGAGAAAGAAGAGAAAACCCAGATTGAAAGCTTAAATCTTCGTCTTCAACAAGAAATAAATTGAATATCCGAGCACAAAGATCAAATCTCTTCAATAAAATAAAAATCGCCTAAAACTACTCTAAGATCTATTAAAATAAAAATCATGAAAGAAAAACTAAGAAAATGGGCAATAGAGAGAGAAAAACCCATGAGAGAGAGAGAGAAAATCCTGCATTTTTAGCTTCAATCTTATCTCAACCTGAAATCACCTCCGATGTACAAAGACCGAAAAATCTTCAATAGAAATAAATCAAGTAAAAAAATTACTCTAAGATCTAAAACAAATCAAAATCTGGCGTAAAAACTGAAAAATGGGCAGTCTAGAGAGAAAACCTCTAAGAGAGAGGCTTCACCTTCCCCCGCCGCCTTTTTACCTAAAAAAAAAAAAAAACGAGGCATATATATGGTCCTAGGGCGAAATGGGCTTGAACAGTCAAAACTTAATTTTCGCCTTTCAAGTCGCCGTAGCCGCTTCCTACCGAGACACCACTGGCCGCGACACACCAATCTTCCGTCGGGCGACACACTCAAATGGTGTCGCGCGACACCACCAACTGGCCATGCACCAGTTCTTCCGCGACACCAAATGGTGTCGCGACACCAACAATCCGTCACGATACACCAGCCTTCTCAGCCGCGACACCGCTTTGGCTAAAGAGATCAGATTTTCTCGGGACAAAGAACTGGTTTTTCTTCTCTAACTTGTCTGTGGCTGCCATAACTTCTTCGCTTTAACCTGATTCATGCAGGGAAAGTACTGCGAAAGCTCTTGAATGTAGAATGCAGCCATGAGGAATTCGAACCATTTGATGTTCCAAATGGTACAGAAAATTAATCTTCCCAGTAGCGCCTGCGGAGATTCCCTGCTGACTTCTTTTGGAAATATATTGCTCATTTCTTGCCAAATCACTGCTTTTCATCAATAATCTCATAAACCAAGTTTAGAGGAAATTTTATGAGTTTTACATGAATATGGATATAAAATGCACAAAATAACATGTGAAATGAACTCAAAACATAAATGAGTTTTGCACTCATCAGCATCGAAAGCATAGGTTAAATTCGATAAGGGCAAAATGATAATGAGATTGAAAAGTTCATGATTTGTGATTAACGATTAAGTGCATATGAAATTGCATAACTTGGATATATATATATATATATATATATATATATATATATATATATATATATATATGAGTATATATATATATATATATATATTGAATGATTAAGTGTATTATGAAATTGCATAACTTGATATATATATATATATATGTTTGTATATGCATTGCATCAGACAGGATTGGTGATTGAAAAATGTACAAAAGCATTGTTTTATAAACATTGCATGAATTGATTTAAACTGAAATGAAGAGAGAATTGTATAGAACCACTAAGTATGAAAATGCTTAGTGCATTGTTTTTTTCATCGCGCAGGTATCAAGTGAACATGTACGAGGACAAAGACCGCAGAGATTTAGAGCCAACGTCAAAGTTTCGCGGTGTCGAAGTAAAGATCCGACCATGCATTCATGAAATGGATTTGACCTTTTTGTGTAAACTTTGATTTTATTTTGTAAATGTTTTGATATTGAAAACTCTAATATATTTTGTAAATGATCAGATTGAAAAGGGCATATAATGCCATATTGCACAAATGTGGGATTATCCGAAAATGATGGGCCTACTACAAATGTTTTGATGCATATTATTATATATTCTACAGTATACAAAAAAACTTATTTGTATTCGTATCGGTAGCGCTGGACTTTACAATTATTTTGGTATCAGAACTATAGTTAAATTGTTAGAAAAAAAGGGGTGTTACATTTTATTTTGTATTAGAGCTACAGTAAAACGCATTTGTGTTCGTATCGGTAGCATTGGACTTTACAATTATTTTGGTATCAGAGCTATAGTTAAATTGCTATAAAAAAAAGAAAAAAAGAAAAGGGTGTTACATATGATTTTGGTATCAAAAAGTTGTGCCAAAGATCATAGATCTACGGTATTGAAAACGTATTTGTATTTATATTGGTGTTTGAATATATCTTAAAAGTAAAAGTATTAGTAGTGCAATGGACGCTACATTTTATTTTGGTATTAGAGCCTAGGTTTAGGCGGTTCTACAAAATGATTTTGAAATTTTTGTAAATGATTTTGAAATTGTTTATGACATGCATTGCATTTCCATTAAATGATATTAGTGCCTAACAAGGTCGCTGAGGCTTGTTCATTGCAGTTTTGAGCACTTTTTATGTACTAATCAACTTAAATAACCCAATTGATACACTAAGGTCCCGACTATACTACTAATCATATTTTGTGGATATTTTTTGTAGTTTTGCAAGCCAATTACACCATTATCTTCGAGTCAATTCAAATATGAAGAACCCGAGCCGAACTCTCAAGCCGCATGTGTACAGCGTAAGGCAATTGAGCTAAATACGTAGGAGAGTGAGTGGCCAGAGATTTTGTAGTGTTGCGAATTTTTCACAATCGTAAGCAGGACTTCAGTTAAGTAAATTTTGCAACCTCGCCCTGCTTCTGTGTCGACCACTCTCACTACTTTTCGTGGTTTTGTTCCAAAATCGCCTCACCGTATTTTTGTTGCTTTCATACTTTTTTGTAATTTCCTTGACTCACCGCATATAAGCCCCCGCTCAAGCTCGTAAAATCAATCAATCCTTCAATCAATAAAATTGGCGCCCAAAGCTTCGCCCCAGTGTGATTTTCTCATTTTTCTCCAAGCCGCATTTTCTCACCAGCCAAACACCCCTTGAGGATGACAACTCATGGGATGCATAAACCCCTCATCCTCAAGAGGAGGGCCACCGGGTGGAGGCTTCGAGGTAAAGCATTAGTCCTCCTGCAGTTAATCATGCAGCATTTATTATCATTTATGTTTCGCATCTCACGTTAGTTCGGAGTCCGTGACGCACTCGAAAGTGGGCCGCACTTGGAAATCTTTCAAGGCTCAGCTGATACTTATTGCCAGATCCACTGATGCTAACTTAGCTTTCGCCATTTATTTGCTCATACTGTGTCAGATCCATGCGGCTGAATCAACAAGCTCAAACATTAATGGTTAATAAATGTCAGATAATTATGAGAAAAACTTTTTAGTGGTTTGGGCTTTGCGCTAAACATAGATCCGGTCCGGAAATGACTATAGGTCGCCCTCCCCACCCGAGGAAAGGACTCGAGGACATTATAGTTTTAGAACCCTAAGCCAAAGGCCCGAAACTTCGCGATTTCTTTTACACTTTATTTCCCTACAGTTACGATTTTTCAAGCCATCAACTCACTGCTTTTTACAAGAAACCCTAATCCAAAGTGGAAACACCATTTTCATTTAACTGACTCACTTCGCATGAAGAATCCCACCTGAATGAAGTCGACTGATCCATTTATGCATCGTGAGGTAGGTTATACATAAAGAGAACCTAGGACATAAATTTTGTTGATTTCTAAGACACCTACCGTGGCATGAATCAAAATGACGCCGCGCCGTGGTGCCGTGAGTGTGGAGCGAGAAGTCGTTGAACTTGTGATCCACATCACATATTGGTGAAGTTCTCATTTCTTTTGGATTTACCATTATTCCCATTTACGCTCACTGTAGGGAAATTGAAGGTTTATACCCGTACTCCGCTTTTTCTTTGCTTTAAGTTTAACCAACTATTACCCTGCAAAATTTCGCTTTTGGCTCTCGTTGCTCAGGTCAGGTTCCTGGGGACTTTATGCAACACTGGATAGGAACACCGCAAGCAAAAAGGAGAACCAAGGCTCCACAAGAACAGGGGTGTGAAGTCAATGACATAGTAACTCCCGGGGATGGATCCTCCAATTCGAGGAGCAACAAAGTCGTGTTAAGGGATACCAAGAAACCCCAATGCCTACATGTCAATGAGGGACCATATACACCCACCAAGAGTGAGTGCAGCCTCATGCATTGTACCTCCTGCATAAGATGCAGTTGTCAGGCCTTATTTGGTGTTCTTATTCCTAACCTTCCATGGTATGGAAAATGAGAATCCATACACACACATCCGGGAGTTTGACGAAGTTTGCACAACTTTTGTGGAGGGTGAAATCGATATGGATCTGCTTAAGTTGAAGGCCTTTCCCTTAACCCTCAAAGACAAAGACAAAATTTGGCTTAATTCTCTAAGGCCAAGAACCATCCGGAATTGGGTAGAACCGCAGGTAGAGTTTTTGAAAAAGCTCTTTAGTGCACACATGACCAACAGTTTGAAGAGGCAAATTTATTCATTTGCAGCCCATGATAATGAGAAGTTCTACCAATGTTGGGAGAGATATATGGAAACCATCAATGCATGCCCACACCATGGATTTGATACATGGATGTTGGTCAACCACTTCTATGATGGAATGTCTTCTACCATGAAGCAATTATCGAGACCATGTGTGGAGGGACCTCCCGAGCAAGAATCCGTGATAAAGCCACGCGACTTCTCAACTATGTACCGAACCTCCAAAGCTCGGGATAGCCAAATCCTAAGGAGATAGATGATAAGGCCACCACCAAATCAAAGGAGGCATATACTGGCCTCGTAGGATACGGAGACAAAGCAAAGCCGGTCCACCTTAGCTAGAGTGTGGACCCTACCCGATCCACAGGCTGGCACGACTCGCTTTTAAATGGAAGAAAATGTGGATCGATTTTCGACCTTAGAAAATCCGTCCCCAGGAGACAGCTTTTCTTGGAGTCGCCACTACTTTTATTTTTATTTTGGCGAGGAAAACCAAGTAAGAACAAAACCCCAATGACTCCCAAAGATGGAAAAGCGGTCCATAAAACTAGATTTGGTCCTGGTCGACACGATCGGAAGGTACCTCATGAAGTAGCACCCCTCTGTGCCCTAACTCCTGGGCCTCACTTCAGTGAATCGGGGTATGTAGAGCATATGGGTCAAAATCGATAGTTCAGGCTAAATATACAATCCTAGATCGCACTAACCTAATCGCATCAAGCATGCTTTAAAAACACTCAACCAAAAGTTTAAATGGTGCGTGACTCTGGTCCTCGGAACACGCCGCTACATCAAAGGTTAGCCAACAAACATAGCAAGCATGCATGGCACTCAAACACAAAGCATCCATGTGAAATTCATTACCCAACACTAAAGCAATATACCAGGTCCCTTACCAAGCGCCAGATAAGAGGTCACTAACGCTCGCATACTGCTCTTCAAAATTAAATATAAAAGCAAAGCAAGCTAGGAGAAACCATACATTGCATCTCAGCCACTCATCGATGCTACAATACTGTCCGTGCCTATACAAACACGTCTATCCATCTCAAAGAATCGGTCTCGACAAAACACTAGATTATTGGTGCTTAACTAATCACCCTTGGACCCGCATAGACCCTGATTCTCAAGAATCCAAAATGGAACCACATTAACCGAAAATAAACCCCATTTCAGATCCTAAACATAGTCCTACATTGATTTAGGGCGAATGGGCTGGACTCACAAAGGCCAGTGGTCGTAATTAAACTCGAAATCGAAGTGACCTTTACGAAACCCAACAACCGACCGATCTAGTTCCCAACCTGGCTCGGGACGGCTGAGAGGGCTCCAAAATTTCGTAAGAACTTTCCTCAAAGATTCATGAACTCAACAAGACAAACGAGTTCAATTCCTCAATTCGGTGCAACCAAGAACCAACACAAACAAATCAAACCACCCAAAACCGCCGTTTCCAAGAAATCAACTAAATGAACCGTACGGGTTTGTTTCCCAACCGCCCGTATGGTTGACAAAATATTTCAAAAATCTTCGGACCTTCTTTAAGGAGTCAGGAATCCAAAAATACAAACGGTGTTCACTAATTCGAATAACTTAGAACCAACACAAACAAAATCAAACCACTCCAAACTGCTCCAAAGAAATCAACCAAATGAACCGGTTGGTTTGGCTTCCAAACCGGTCTGACTGAGAAAATATTTGAAAAATTGTCAGAATCTTCTTAAGGAGTCGTGAACTAAAAACAACTATGATCGATTCTCAAATGATGAGTGAGAACCAACAAAACAAATCAAACTATCCAAACCGCCGTTAGTGTACTGCTCCAAAGAAACCAAACCAACTGACCGTTGGTTCACTTACCAACCTGGCCCTCGGGATCACCGAGAAAAATATTTGGTGTCTGTCGTAATCTTCTTTAAGGAGCTCTGAACTAAAAACAAACGGTTAGCTGATTCTCGCCGATGAGTGAGAACCAACCAAAATGAATCAAACCGCCGAAACCCGCTGCTCGCCAAATGTCCGTTAACCCACTCACCGCAGATGAAATATGGAAAAACCTGCTCAAATGGTCAGGTAAAAACCTAAAATTCGTCGAACATTCCGTGGAGGTTGGGGAAAGGGAGCCAGGTTCCATTTCTTACCCTTCACATAAAACGAACGTAAACCAAGCTACACATC
The DNA here is from genome assembly GCA_016808115.1 of Tetrastigma voinierianum. Taxonomy (NCBI): domain Eukaryota; kingdom Viridiplantae; phylum Streptophyta; class Magnoliopsida; order Vitales; family Vitaceae; genus Tetrastigma; species Tetrastigma voinierianum. The sequence continues at coordinate 557,600 of JAEQBH010000319.1, forward strand.
TCGGAAAAATCCAGCAAACGTGTGTCCGAGCCCGAAAGTGTGCCCCTCCAAAAGTTCCTTCCAATATGATCTCTATGTCCTTTTATGCTAATTCCCACCTCAAGCCATCAAAGCCTCTTCGTTTTTTTCTCCTTCAAGCTTTGAAGGGCCCTAATCGCCTCCCGAAATAGCTTCCCATTCACTCCCTCCTCATTATTTCACGCAGTCGAATCACTTAAGTTTTCACTGGCTTTCACCACCGCAGCATCCACACGGGTTCATGGTGGGCTGTATGTAACCCAAGACAAGGCCCAAAATAGACCACTACACATTTCCTAAGGTCGAGGCCGAGCCATGGGCCCGAACCATTAGGATTCGGGGCTCCAAAATCACAAAAACAAATGGGCCCACACAAGCCGTCCCAACTAAACTGCTGGGACCGTATGCCAAACTACCGAGCCGCTGAGGAAAATTATGAAATTTGGATAGAATGTTCCCTCGAAGAATAAGAGACCAACAAAAACTGCACCATTCTAAGTTTGACGAGGGAGATATGATCAAAACAAGGAGGAGTTTACAAAATCACCCAAAAAACAAAGGTCAGGATACATACTACATCGACTTAACCAGTCAAACCGATTGGTCAAACGATTGACAAAAATTATGAATTTTTAACATAAACCTCGCGATCAAGGAATCCAACAAAACAAACAAAGGAACACCTGAGCTCTGATAAAGGAGATACAATCAAACAAGCCTGGTGCTCCAAATTCGACATACCCATAAACCCGAACAGCTAAACCTCGGGGCCGCTTGCTTCCTAAGTGGCACGATGCCAATAATCGACACTCGATGACAATTCAAGTGAGTCACATACGCACTCAATGGACCATATACGCTCACCCGAAAGGCTCGAGAGCGACCGTGCCTAAAGGCCTAAATGAAAGAGAGGAGAACAATAAGAGTATGACACCCAGCAGGATAAATGCAAGTGCTTAGGGACAAAATCGAGGTCTACAAATATGCCCTCTTCGCAGGAGTGCGAATGAACGAGTGAATCGCGGCGCGGGCAAGCGGCGTAAAAGTGAAATGAATCCCAGCGAAGAACCCGATGACCAACAATTTTGTCCCCTTACCTAGTATCAAGGCTAATGGAACAGAGTCGCCCGAACAAGGACTTAAAGAAAACAAGTCACGAAGGCGCCCGGAAGATGAGTGATCCGACATAATGCCGAAAAGATAATGACATCCGGAGCGCATTTCGAGAAGCACGAGATGTCCGCAAACTCGAGAAAGGTCCGCAAGCACCGAAAAATGTCGATCCGGTATGAAAATCAAAAAAGGTGGAATCCTGCAAATGGCGTCGAAAAAGGTGGAATCGGGGCGAAAGTACTGTAAATGTGGATCCTCGCCAGTACCGGAAGGTAACATCCCGGTGAGTACCGAAAGGCAGGATCCGAAGCAGTACCGGAAATGTGTGATCTCGAAGGAAAATGTAAATGCGAGACTGGGCGAAATTAAATGTGGGATCCGGCGTACCCGTAAATGGGATTCAAGGTACCGGTCGGATCTCGGGCGAGTACTGCAGTGCAGGATCCGGGCGAGTACCAAATGTGAGGATCCGCGAGTACCGTAAATGTGAGATCCTGGGCGAGTACCGGAAGGTAGAAATCCTGGCATGAAAATTTAAATGCAGGGATCCTCGCGAGGACCAAAATGGCAGGATCCGGCGAGTTCCCCGAAGCGTGGATCCGGCAAGTACCAAATGTGGATCCGGCAAGTACCGTAAAGGTAGGATCCGTAGTACCGTAGCTGGTGATCTCGGGCGAAAGTACCAGAATGTGAGATCCATAGCACGGAAGGTAGAAATCCTGGGCAGAAAATCGAAATGGATCCGTGAGTACCAAATGCGGATCTCGGCGCAATTAAATGGTAGGATCCCCGGCGAGTTCCGGAAGGCGGACCGAAAGGAAAGTACCGTAAATGTGGATCCGCGTACCGTAAAGGTAGGATCCGTGCAAGTACTGTAAAGGTAGGATCTCGGGCGAAAATTAATGAGATCCGCGAAAACGGAAGGTAGAAATCGCGGTAGTAAACCTAAACGTGGATCCGGGTGAGTACCGAAAATGTGGGATTCGGGCGAGTACCGTGAACGGTGGATCCCGGCGAGTTCCGGAAGGTGATCCGGGCGGTACCGTAAATGTGGATCCCAAGCAGCACCAAAATGGTAGATCCAAAGTAGTTCGGAGTGGTGGGAATCCAGGTGAGATGCTAGAGAACCCAAAACAAGCTAAACGGCTAAACAACCGTGAAAAAGTGGTAGTCTGCAGGCGACATATCCGTGGTCTACCAACAAATGACTCGACAAGCCGTAAATCAAACACAATCATGACAAAAGAAGTTGGGATGCCCCAATACGACAATAGAAATGCCATAAATGATAAGCTTGGTGAAACCAAGAACTCATAACAAGATGGAAATAAAGCGGTACGCCCAGACACCTGTCAAATGTGACTCATGCGGAAACAAAAAGGGTTATGCCCCGCCTGGGGTATCAATGCCATGTCAAAATCCCATAACTACACATGTGGTCAAATGAGCCGAAAATATCACACCACTCATTCGTGAAAAATCATCCATTTCATTCCATAAAACTAATATGTACGCCTTCGTGCCAGTAAGACCGAGCATGCAAGTGCCTTGATGAAAAAACCCCAAATAAATTTCAAGAACAACCAATCGTCTGAACAAGCAACAAGACAACATACGGGTGTGCGCCAGCAGTACCCCTTTACTGGGAAGTTGGACGAATATGAGCTTAATCTACCTTTGGCCGGCCTAAGCACTCACGCATTTAAGAAACCCACCAGAGTGGAGCATACTCAAACTGATGCCAAAACATCTCTGTGCTTAAATGGGACGCCAGCATGAAAGGCATTTCCAGCCAATGCCAACATGAAAGGATGTGGGTACGCCCCAGCAGGAGCGCGTGTCAAAGCATAAAGCTAATCTGCCATCCACGGGTCCCGACTCTCAGATCGCCCTGCGACCGATCATGGACCCGATGCAAGCAACCTGAATGGAGAAGCAATATGCGACCGACACTCCCAAGAACGTAGACCCGTCGACATCCCGTACTTAATCAGTAGACAGAACTTGTCCATGTAAAATACTTCGAAGCAAACACGAGATCTCATGGTCTCAGGGTGGTCTTACGACTCGGACCGTAATGTAGGCCAGGGGTGAAAGGTGAATGACATGATGGGAAACAAAGGCCCAAATACCCAATAAATACTGCCAAACCCTGTACGCGCAATGTCAAATATCAAAGGATCATGTGAGCAAGGTGACTCAACCAACATCCGAATGAATAATGTGAAATGACAAGTGAAGTGCACTAAAGGACACATCGCTTAAGAAGTGAGACGATGATCAATAAGAGTAGAAGAAGACTGAAAATGATGAATGGATAAAGCAAAAAGGAAGAAGCAAGTCGATACAATGCTGTGTACGTATGACAATGACTAACAACTCGCCCCAAGAACGCCAAGTCAAAGTGTTACTATAAGACGGGAGGCGGTGATGCGGTGCAATGATCCAGGACCTGGCATGGCAACCCAAACCTCATACCCAATGTGTTACCCAAATTCACGGAGAAAGATCGCAGACAATGCTTTCACTCAACTCGTAGGAATAATAAATCTCTCAAACCTAAAATGAGTAATCTAATATCAAACAAACACTTTTTTTTTTTTTTTTTTTTTTTGTTTTGTTTTTTTTTCGTTTTTTTTTTTTGTTTTGTTTGTTTTTTTTTTTTTTGAGTCGAACTCTTCAAAGTAGGCCGAATGCCATACTAACACAATCCAAATGTAAAGAACTCAAACTCTAAGCCCAAATGGTCCCTCAACCTAAGAATCCCGGATCAAAACCTATAGGTGGAATGAAGGGTGTGACAAACCGAACTAGTAGCCCTGGGATGAGAGCACGTCATCATCATACAAAAGGAGATAAAAGTGAAACGAATAGAGATGATAGAAACTAGACTCAAAGATCAATGGTATGAAGATGCAAAATGGAGAAGAAAAGAAACAAGCAATGATGCGAGAAAGAACAAACAAAGAATGTCTACAATGCTCATAATGCTCACATATCCAAATAATAAATGAAAAGCGCACGGGCAAATTCAACCCGTCGTAAAAAGTATGCAAGGTCGAATGAAAGAATAGGCTCATAATAAACCGCTGCGGAGGCCCAAAGCGGTTAGCAATAGGATATATCAACGTATAGGTGTGTAATAGGAATATGGTTACTAGCGATGTGGCCACCCATCCCTCTAACCATGATCTCGCCGCAAACCTTCAAATTGATCCATATCGGGATCGGGCTCGTGAATCGATTGCCTAAGTCTGGCAACCAGCCGCTCCTCTCGAAGTCGATCTCTGATGACATAAGTACGCTCCACTCCACTCCGTCTAAACTTACCTCTAGGGTCGTTGATCAATCCCCTGAGGACCTTCAAGACTGTGTCGCCTTCCTGAACTTCCCGGGCTCGACCCTTTTTCTAAATGCACTGCCATTTTCCTCCGATAAGCCCGAACATGACTGCCGCTTCACCTCTCTCATCCAAAAGGTCGAGCTGGATTATAACCCAGATCGAGCCCACTCGCCCCGGGAGTATCTCGATGCTCTAATTACCAAGGATCCCATCTCACTTTCAACAAAGACCGCTCCATGCCATATATACCAAAGAGCAAGGCGAGTTCCCAAAGAGAGGGGTGATTACCGAAAAGATGCAATGATAAGCCCACAATGCGCAAGGAGCTCGACCAATCCCTGTCTCAACCATCTTTCAAAATCCTCTCGATATTCTACTACGCCAACCGCCCATTAGCCTGCGGCCTATGCATGATCGATGATGTCGAATACCATACTTCGACCGTGTCCACTTCGCTCTCGAAATGCGCCTCTCCTCTATCTCGAGGTGATCAACCTGCAGGAACCCTATATCGATAGATAATGCGATTCGATGAATTTCCTCACACTGCCACACAATTCAAAGATAAGAAGAAGTAGCTTCCACCCACTTAGTGAAATAATCAATAGCCACCGTAGATGTACTGCGCCCACCGGAAGATTCGTGAGATCTTCCCACAATATCAATATCCCATACCGAAACTACCAAGGATGGGCACGCAACCTGTAAGGTGGCATCGTGTATCAAGTCTCCATGCATCCGACACTCCGCATATCTCTCGCATAAACTCGGCAACAACTGCCTCCATAGTCAACCAAAAGCAACCAAATCTCATGATCTTACGCTAGCATGTGGCCTCCCACATGTGGGCCATGTACTCCTAAGATGAACCTCTCTCATTACTTGATTTGCGAGGCGCTGCCCGCATAATAATAACAGCCATCGTGATCTCCTATAAAAGGGCATCCCACAAATAACAAATCCGCGGCCAACCCGTCTCAATGCTCATATCCCTGGATGTACCGCCTCGTGGTAATCGCTATATGACAAACCGATAAATATCATGATACCATGGTAGCTCAATTTCGATTCTCAATATCTCCAATCAACAATAAGAATAAAAGTGACCGTCTCAATCAAGAATGGTCGTGATAGCGTCACTCCCCGCAGAATCTCAACCACTGGAAGCTAAGGTGGCCAACGACGCAAACCGATTCTCTTCAGTATGAATATATCTCAACTCTTCAAATCTAGCAACCAGGGTCTAAGTAAGCATGGCAGGCTTCACTTTTCATCACGTAGTCTTCCGCATACCCGTCCGTCAGATAACTAAGTCGAATCCCTCATGGATCTCCAACCGCCTAATACCAAGATCCAGCGCTGGGCCTCAGCCCGTAATGCAAGCCTCATACTCAACCATATTATTCACAAACTGATGACCGTAAAATACCAATCGAACTCGATCTCGGGAATGTGATCACCCTGTAGGATATCAATAAGATACCAATACCAAACCCCGATCGAATACAAGACCATCAAGTACAACCGCCTAATCCCGTACGCCGGCCACGGAAATAAATTGCTCATCGCGGGAAATCATAAATAATCGTCTCATCTGACACCGCAAAGAAGCCAAATGATCTCGCAAATAATGCTTCCCTTTTTTACCGGGACATTTCGTGTCATATATTGAATATCAAATCGTCAATAGAACTAACCATCTCTACGGTGAGTCACTACCAGAACAAACATCGAACAAATATCTCAATGGATCTAATCGAGACTAATGCATGGAATACTGTCACATAGTGCCTAAGTCTCCCCGGTAGCCCAAACCAACGCTAAAACAGGCGCTCAATCATAATGTATTTACACTCATATTCCAAAGATCCTCTTACTCGTGATAATAAATGGCTCGCTCCTTTCCCGAATCCATCGAGTCAGCTAACATGCATCCCAAAGCTATGTCCTAATAACCGACAACATAAGGCAGGTCGCCCTGGGGAGGCACTAAAACTGTGTGAGAAAGCTAAACATTCCCAATCTTCTCAAAAGCACGTCACAATCATTATTCCAAACCGTAGCCTGTTCTTCCTAAGATCTAAAGATAGGCCTCGGGATATGTCTCGTTAGTCTAGCAAATGAAACGACTGATGTATCAGTAGTCGCCTAAAAGCCTCGATCTCTTTCTCATTTTCTGAGCGTACGTCAAGTATACCGATCTTCTCCTGATCAACTTCTATACCGCGCCACTAACAATGTGACCTAACAATTTTCCCGTGCTACCCCCAAAGGTGCACTCCTGGGATTCAATCTCAACTGAACCGTCTCGATCCTCTCAAAGAATCTCCGTAAGGCTACTGGCAACCGCTTCGCCTGACTTACTATCATGTCATCCACGATACCCATGCATCACGCCATGGAATAGCGCGGGCATCTCTCCGATAGTGGTCGTGATTTTCAAACCCAAATGGCATAACCCGGTAGCAATGTTCCCATCTGATGTGAATAAGTCTCTCCACATCCCTCCTGAGCCATCAAAATCGTATTATAACCAAAACCCATCCATGAAGGACAACATGTGGTGCCCCGCAAAGACTTATCAACTAACATATCGACATGTGTGGGAGGGGAAAATCATCCTGTGGCTACCTCTTATTCAAATCTCGAAAGTCAACACAAACTCTAACCTTGACATCCTTTTTTGGAACAGGGACGACATTAGCCAACCACTCAGGATACTCAACTACTGACAGGAAGCCAACACTAAGTTGCTTTTGAATTTCTTCCTTAACCTGCAAACTCCATCGAGGATGTAGTCTCCTCAATTTCGCTAACCGGCCTAAAGATGTGGCAAACGGGCGCGACTAACCTATAAATGTCAAGGCCTCCGGCATAAGTCCCTGGCTACGACCATGCAAATACATCCAAGTATGACCCGAAAGTAGGTCAATCAATCCAATTTCTCTCATCATGAGATAGGAAGAGCCGATCCTAATCTCCTCATCGATCCGTACACCAAAATCTATCAACTCCTGCGGCTACCGTAAACCGTGTAACTTTCCCCGTCTCCCATATCTAATTGCATCCTCGACTTACCACCTGGTCATCTCGGTCTCCCACATCATCAACATCGCATACATGTAAGCAGTGGTGTCGGTGGTGTAATCAAAGGAAAATGTCGCGAGGCAACATCAAAATACTCATGTCATTATTACCATCAAATACATCAAAGCTGTGACAACCCGACATAGCGTCAAAGAAAGAGGTGGGTCCACGTAGCCTGACGCCTCCCTCACCACCGTAAATAGTATCATGAGTAATATCACGAGCAACAAGCCCATCATCATCAAACCCGCTATTAAAATTCCAAACACATCAAAAGCGACCTAGCCCTGTGGGGAAACATCCGTAACGCGACCGCGCCGATCATGTCCACGGCGCCGCTGCAAGCCGCCATAAAGTGTCACAAAGACGTAATCAATCATAGAAACTCCAAACATGTCAAGAGCGCACGGGGCCCACGCTGGCACATAAACGGCGCTGCCGACTTCGCGTCCGCATCTCGCCCATGTAGTATCGCAGCAGTCACTCCATCGCGACCATCTCCCAAATCCATGCAGGTCGGCAGTCGTGATCTCCTTCGTGAAAGCACAGCGGTAAAACACACCGCCTCGCCGATCCTGATGGTGGTGCAAACTATCATGGCCTGCGTGGATCGATGGTCTCAACTCAAACATATGTCCTGGGGTGTTACGTCGAATGCCCCGAATCTCAAATGCATCTTTGAAACACGGTCAACTCCTCAGGCGGGTACATACTGATTCTTTGATAAAATAGTCAGCCAACTGAAAAGTGTACGCGTAGGGGATAATCGAATGGAATGCCGCACACGCCAGCTCTCACTCTCACGCAATGCCATGTGTCGCGTACGCTCGCCGGGATGTAACCCAACCCATAAGATATGTCATGATCAACTATAATAGTAAACTCGCGCGGCCCCTGCTGGCGGCGACCCAATCCCAAACCAGGCATATAAGACATGCCTCACATCATGCTAAGCACCAGTGTCATTGCGGCATCAAAAGACATATAGGTACCATGTCTCATTGCCATCCTCTAAATCGACAACCCGACTCTGCCAAAAACAAAACCCGGCCAAGTGCAAATCGCTTCACTGGCTTATCCTCGTGAAGACCGGCTCGAGGAAGTAGTAAATATCTCGTGTCGATCAGACAGGATAATGCTTCGTATGAACTTCACCTTCTGATGAAGCGAAGATGGTATGAAGACTCCGCCTCATGAATCCAAGGGCGACCTAAAAGGTGTTAAAGGGGATGGCTTCCTGATGCTCAAAACCCTAAAGAGTATGGAGTATCCGATCGACCAATCATGACATGTAGTGAGAGTACCCATAACTGTTCTCCCGAGTCCCGTCATGTTTCGATGGTCTCGTATGGATGGCCCAAAATCTGACGGCGGAAAATCCCAAAGCAATGGCGTGAACTCGCTGACAACGTTATGGCGAGCCGCTGTCCAACAGACTCCACGATTAATCTCTCAATGACCTCGAACAAGCAACATCGATGAACAAAGGGCGCAACATGGTCCGATCCCTCAGTGGTAAATCATCATCGTAAAACACTATGCATGTAGCTCCCATCCGTCGAGTGGATGTTTCCGGGTGGTAGCAAAGATCAACCTAACTGACCGGGAGCTTCCGATCACGCGCCTATGCGCCGGATGAGGCCAATAAGCTCCAAATGGAAATGGGCAACGAAGTGGTGCATCGCGAAAATCTCATCATCATCTTCCTATGAATATCATCTCACTCATCAATGCCAACAAAAAGGTCTATCAATAGGTGGGGGCCGAAGCCACCCTCCCACTCAGAATAATCCGAACATCTTTACGTGCATCGCCCATACTCCTCTCGGGAAATCGCACGAAGGGCGCCATGGGAGGAACATGTTGCAAGTATACGGCCGATATTGTCGCCTCGTCTGGGAACATCATCCGGAGTCAATCAATGGACCGAGACTCACAATTTCGTGTATACATATTCAAAATTGAAGCTCAGATAATAAACCGGGATTAGTCGAGGAGCCCTCCATCCCATCCCAACATGAATATCTCATCTCCGAATACTAATCAAATACACACTGGGCAGGTACGCCTGGGGTGTCAAGGAGCGGGTAGCTGGGTTCGTAGTCACCAAGTAGGACGCCTTAAATCAACCAAACTCTCGATCAATCAAGTCCCGAATAGCATGCCTCAATGCCGCACAACTATCTCAGATCATGATCAGCCTTCCGATGATAAAGTACGTTGAAGATCACCCGAATCCGGCGGGTAGGCCGTGGGTGGCCTGTGGTGTGGAACAATCAAACCCCCTTCAACCAATTCTTTCCTTCAAATGCTCTGGCCGCTGGCATCCCGAGTCGTAAATCGGCCTCGCTCTACCGCTGAGGCTGTTTCATACCGGCCGATGGTACCGTACATGTGGCCTCTCGAGGCGCCCGTAGCATATACCGGCCGTGGTAGCGATGTAGCAGTGCAGCCCAATCGGGCTCCGGAAAAGGGAGTAGCCGGGTCCGCATCGACCCCGCCTATCATCTCGTGGCGAGGTTCAAACCGCCTTCGAAACGGAGGGTGACGCATCTCGCCCCCGCCATGCCAACGGCACCAACATCCGATGGTCCTGGGTCCCCGACCCTTAACTTCTTCCCTTGAGTCCGAAGGAGAAGAGTTCGTCGCATAACTTTCTAGGATATGCCCTCCTCAATGCCAGAGGGCCCGAATCCAATGATAATGATCCAAAGTCTATGCATTAGGAAGCCCATGGAAATACTATGGCGAAATTTGAAGGCTACGCATAATCATCTTGCGTCGATCGCGCTCACGAGGAATTATCTAATCACATTGCATTCTCTCAGTAGAGATGAATGATTGGCCAAGCTCATGGCCTGCTGAGGGGGCCTCTCTCTTCGGGATCGTCCACTACGGTGGTAAGAATGTATGCGATAAGCGCTCTTGTCCCCAAAATCAGCCCGTATCCTACGCCTGAAGGGTCTAATGATCTGAAACCCAGCTGGCGGCACCGCTCGACAGAGGAAAAAGCATAATCATACGTGACTCGTCAATCTATGCAGCGCATAACTATTGTTGTATAGCTCAAGTGAATGCGGGGCACCTATCCGATTATGCCTCGATGTACGCATCTGCGGGTTTCGATTAGCGAAGTACGCGTGGAAGGTCATCATATCGGAGTCGACTGCTCCATCAAACATGCGGGGGCGGTCTCAAATGAAATCCTGTCGTCCAGACTGGAGTGTTATCAATGTAATCGGTGCGGGGGTCCTATGAGAATGTGGCATGGTCCAGTCGACCATATGGAACAAAGCTCCAACTGCGGGTGATTGAACCCGGTGGTGGTGGTGGAGGTGGGCTACATGATCTGTGCGTACGGTGGGTCAGATAATGGTGGGGGTGGTGGAGGTGGAGGCAGTATAGTCTGTTGGCCACAGTGGATCGGACAGTGGTGGTGTGGTGGTGGAGGTGCGATGGGGTCATGCGAGTGCTCCCACTGAGTGAAAGCGATGGTTGGGCTTGATGCCCATCGATCCTCTGTCGGTCGATATAGCATCTCGGAGGAGATGCCATAGTATCGATAATCTCATCTAGGCGGTCGGCCCGGTGGCGTCTTCGGGAGTCCATATCTCTATGATTTGATGTACGCTTTAGCGTGTGGATCTGAGATCTCTAACAAGTCTACCTCACCGTCAGAATCAAGCTCGGGAACCCGGGTCGCTCTTAATTGTAATCCTCTGAGGAAAGGGGCATGTCGGTCCAGTGTCTATCAATCAGAAAATCAATTAAATTAATGCAATCCCACAATGAAATCCTCTAAAGGGATGAGCGGACCATGTAAACATCATGACTAATCATTTGTGGGAATGAGATACGACATGGTAATGTCTGTAGGGATAAAGCATTTCAAGAAACTATAAAGGGAAAGGCAGTCTACAAAAGGCTAGATGACCATTACCCACGAGGATCATAAGCTAAGATCGTAATCATAAATCAAAGTGACATCTTGGCCCCACACATGTATCCATGAAATCTAGCTCGGGCTATCTGGGATCTTCATTGCTCTGGACCTTCGAGTCATCTCCGTAGCGCTCCAACATGAGATATGGCCCTTATCTTTGGAGCCACTATTCCAAACCCCTAGGTGTAGAGGTAGACGGTTAGAATGACTCCCAAACAACATAAGCAATCAATGAATAATCCCCAAGACTAGTAGTTCGAAGTAAGGGGATACTGGCCAGTGCTTATGAGCACAGCCGCCAAGCGATCAAATACAGGGGGAAGGAGAAGCAGTCATCACGACAAACAATGTGCACAAAGAGCAAGCCTATCACAAAATATACATACAAACTAACCATCTATGCCAATCAAAAACATAGCTAGGTACCAAATCAACCACTTGAACAAACATGCTAGAATCCAGCGGTGAACACCTGACATAAACAAACCATAAGTGTATACGAATGCAGCCCGAGTTTTTATCATCAGTCATCTATGTAGCTAAGAGCCTATTGATCGAGAGGGCCATGCGCTCACGATATACTGACTCAGTTCAAGCTTGATCCTCTCTTATGAAACCGATTACGGGTTCGATCCCGATGGAGTCGCCAATTTGTGGACCATACTAGATCCAGGCCGGCGTGACTAAGCTTTTAAATGGAAGGAAAAAATGTGGATTGATTTTGAATTTTAGAAAATCCGTCCTCGAGAAAACAGTTTTTCTTTGGAGTAAACCACTTACTTTTTATTTTTATTTTAAGTGAGAAAACCAAGTAGAACAAAAAACGATGAATTATGGAAAAAAGCGGTGCGAAAACTAGATTTAAGGTCCGAGGTCGATTATTCTCGAGTACCTCATATGAAGTAGCACCCCTCTAGGCGAACTCAGGTCTGCAGTGAATTGGGTATGTAGGAGCATATAGATCAAAAATCGAGATAGTCTCATAGGCTAAATATCTGACTAGATCGAGACCTGACCTAATTGGTATCAGCCTTTAAAAACCTCAGCAGCGAAAATGGGTGCGTACCTCTGGTCACGACCGCTACATCAAAGGTTAGCCAACAAACATAGCAAGCATGCATGGCACTCGAAACACAAAGCATCCATGTAAGGAATTCATTGCAGACGCAAGCGCATGCACGTGGTCTGCAATGACTGTATAAGAGGAATTAGTCAACGTTTGGGCATCTTTGTTCTCAAAATTAAATATAAAGAAAGCGACTAGGGAAACCATACATTGCATCTCAGCCACTCATTGATGCTACATTGCATATTCTGCAAACCGTCTATCCATCTCAAGAATCGGTCTCGACAAAGCTTTGAATTATTGGTGTAACTAATCACCCTTGGACCGCATAGACCCTGATTCTCAAGAATCAAAATGGAACCACATTAACCGAAAATAAACCCATTTCAGATCCACAACATAGTCCTACATTGATTTAGGGCGAATGGGAGCTGGACTCCACAAGGTCATGGGCTTCAATTAAGCCCGATCGGACTTACGAAACCCAAGCAAACTGATCTAGTTCCCCAGCTGGTTCAGACGGTTGAGAGAGGCTCCAAAATTTTGCAGAACCTTCCTCAAGGTCATGAATCCAACAAGACAAGCGGGTTCAGTTCCGACTCGAGTAACCAAGAACCAACACAAACAAATCAAACCACCCAAACTGCCGTTCCAGCAAACTGAACCAAATGAACCGGCTGGTTTGGTTTCCCAACCGGTCCAGATGGTTGACAAAATATTTCAAAAATCTTCAGAATCTTCTTTAAGGAGTCAGGAATCCAAAAATACAAACGGTGTTCAATTCCGACTCCGAATAACTTAGAACCAACACAAACAAATCAAACCACCCAAACTGCCGTTCCAGCAAACTGAACCAGTAGACACAGCTGGTTTGGTTTCTCTAATAACTCAGTCTGGACGGTTGAGAAAATATTGAAATTGTCAGAATCTTATTTAAAGGTCAAGAATCAAAAAAACTAAACGGTGATTGATTCTCAGCTCGGATGGTGAGAACCAACAAAAAACAAATCAAACTATCAAACTGCCGTTACAGCGTTTCCAGCAAACAAACCAATGGACAGGTTGGTTTCAGTTTACCAACGCCAATCTAGACGGTTGAAAATATTGAAAAATTCAGAATCTTCTGCTAAAGTCAGAAATCCAAAAAAACAAACGGTGATTGATTCTCAGCTTGGATGAGCAAGGCCTTAGGCAAGTGCAAACTATCAAACTGCCGTAACAGCCGTTCCAACAAACCAAACCAAATGGACCGGTTGGTTCAGTTTTCCAACCGGTCTGGACGGTTGAGAAAATATTTGAAAAATTGTCAGAATCTTCTTTAAGGAGTCAGGAATCCAAAAAAACAAGCGGTGATTGATTCTCAGCTCGGATGAGTGAGAACCAACCAAAACAAATCAAACTGCCGAAACTGCCGTTCCAGCAGAAACCGTTGAATCGGCTCTCAGTGCTAGGCGTGAAACCAGTTCAAATGGTTGAGTAAAACCTAAGAATTTGGTCAGAATATCACCATGGAACAGTGGAGCCAGGTTCCATTTCTTACCTCTTCACATAAAACTGAACAGAAACCAAGCTGCACATCCGGGAAAATCCGGCCAGCGTGTGTCAGGAGGCAGAGTGTGCCCCTCCAAAAGTTCCTTCCAATTTGATCTCTATGTCCTTTTATGCTAATTCCCACCTCCAGCCATCAAAGCCTCTTCGTTTTTCTCTTCTTCAAGCTTTGGAAAGGGCCCTAATCAGTCTCGGAAATAAACCCCATTCCTCCCTCCTCATTTCCCATTCTGTTGAATCGCCAAGTTTTCAACGCTTCACTAAAGTATCCACATATGGAGTTCATGGTGGGCTATGTCTCAACCCTAAGACAAGGCCCAAAATAGACCCACAATACTACAAGGTCGACTGGAGCTTATGATGACCACATTAGTTTGATAAATCACAAACAACTCTTTGGGCAGTCCCAACTAACCGGTTGAACGAGATGCCAACCAGTGAGGCCCGGTTGGGGAAAATTATAAATTTGGATGAATGTTCCTGCAAGGCCAGAGATAACGAAAAAGCGATTGCATATTTCTAAGTTTGGATGAGGGAGATATGGTGAACAAAGGAGGAGTCTTGCGAAATCACCCCCGAAAAGCGATGTTGTATATACATGTACTGTCAAACCGAACTGATCAAGTAGATTGGTCAACGTTGGTAAATTATAGTTTTAACATAAATTTTCCTTGGCGAATAAGGAATCGACAAAACAAGCATTGAACAATTCTGAGCAGGACAGGAGATACAAACCGAAGCAAACTAGTGTGCCAGTTTGACATACTCCATAAGCTCAGATTGGGCTAAACCCTTGGAAACGCCGGCTTGCTTCCTATGGCACGATGCGATAAGCCGACTCGATAGCCTCAGAAGTAAGAATACATACACACTCAATGGACCATATACAAGCCCATGAGGCTCGGAGAAAGACCAGTGGGAGCTAAATGGTGTATATAGAGACAATGGGTGAGTATGACCCACCCATAGGATAAATGTCTAAGTGTAGGGACAAAATTGAGGTCTGAGGTTGGAAGAGCTTGGAAATGAGGTGACATGAGAGTGCAGAGGCGGTGTGAGGCATTTGGCCTAACTAACCATGCTTTAGCATTGGTGCCCCAGGCACAGGAGGCAGTACTAAGTGTTCCTTTAGTAAAAAAAAAAAAAAAAAAAAAAGGGACTTTTAATAATTTGAACTCAATGATAAATTGGACGATACAAACCTTATCTTAACCCCATGCAACAATGCCTACAACCCCAAGCGGAGGAACCACCTCTCTTGGAAACCAAGACCTCCTCATGTGCTATATAACTGGCAGTGGCAGCATCGAGTCCTCAACCCATTACGATACATATCTTTATCTAAGTTGAAGACATTTGTTATCTGAACTTGAAGTGGGTTGTGGTGCATCAGAAGGCAAAGAGAAAGGGTGAGTGGGACGTCAAAATTGACAGATGGAAGACACAAGTAGAAAATAGGCAACTCGCCAATTTAAAAACGCAGCGACCTCTAGTGCATTTGAAAATATGACAACTGCGATATTCAATGCTCCAGACTATCCGACCAAAGCGGCGGTGCGGGAAAAGGGGAAAATTCCTCTCGAGACACAGCAACCTCACAGGAGTTTGCATGAAGTAGGCTCCTCCCGGGTGAGCCGTTCTAGGATGGATGAAGTTAGAGCGTCATCGCATTGAGTGTGAGGCTCGGAGGCAACTGGCATCAAGCGGTGAAACAAGGCGGCGAAAATAGCGGGAGAATTGGTGATCAGTAAGAGCTGCGGGTAAGCCTGGCGCCCCCACCTTTACCTCGACGAAAATTAAAGAAGGCTGGTAATGAAATTTGAAATGTTTGAAGTCAGCGAAATGAGGCGTCATCGACATCCCCACTGTGACGCTGGTCAGAGCGAGTCACCGCGCCGATTACCCCGGGCTATCATCCGATGCAGATACCGGTGAAGTATTAAAGATCGGGTTGTCAAACCATCTAGGTTCTAATATTGGGACGCGTGTGGAAAGATACCCTCAGACACAGAGTGTATTAATGAGATCTCCTCCTATTCATGTCTGAATGACTTCGGGTTGAAAGTAAAACCAGCTATCCATCTGCTTTATCTCTTGGGATGAGATCAGTAAAGATACAAGGGGACGAGTGGAAAATGTCCTAACCTAGAGTGGAAAAATTCTACTATCTGGTAGTTTTGTTGTGTAAAACCACGAGAACCACCTGTGACGGGCGTTGTACTTTCACTCATCCTTGGGAAGATATTTCTTAGCCCTTCCGATGCTGGAATTATCAACTACCAAAATATTTGTTATCACAGCTCACACTTGAGCATGACCTAAACTAAACATCCCACTTGAGTAAAAAGCCTGTCTTCAGGTGGAAGATGACTGAAGAAAGTTTTCACTCATTGACCTGATCACGGAGGGCGGTGATGGGGATGTGGTTATAAGCGAAGAGTGTGAGTGTGAAGGCGTGGCCACGGGACGCAGAAAATTGTCCGGGAGCTAGGGAAGAAACAAGAGAATTTTACCTTTGATGGCAGGAAGAGCAGATGAGCCACACAGAAATTGGAGCTTAAACACTTGCTGTGGGGTTGAAATATACATTGGAGCAGGCAGTCTCAGTTGTTATTTTTCATCTGCTCCAACATATGTAGAAGATGATATCTTTGCGCATCCTTAGGGAGAACAAACGAATACTAGGGTGGAAGACCGTCATGAGATTATTAACAGAAGTTTGCACCCATCACATCTACCTAGAGGAGGAGGCAAAGTCCCGGTAAGGCAACCACGAGTGAACCCATATGTAGAAGTGGATGAAGTAGAGTCTCCAGCTGCTGTTGGTATCATCCCGTATCAGATGCACTTGGGTGAGTCTGACCTAAGTGATGCTAAGAAATTGGGGGTAACCACGATTGCATAATGAAAGGAGAGGAGATGCCAACTTTGCCTTACGGGTTGGGTATGTTATAGAAGGCTGATGATGACCGGGAAGGGTCACTTCCCTCTACCAACTCATGGATCGACTGTGGGAAGTTGGTCAAACCCCCTTCTCTTTGACTCTGGATGGCTAATCGGGATACTTTCAAATTGAAATTGATGCATAAGACAGGAAAAAGACTGCATCTCAGTGCCCCATTTTGGCACCTATGCATACGAGCGAAATACTTGGCCTGTGATGATTAAATTCATTAGATTTTTAAGCCATTTTTCTGAGTTTATAATGAGAATAATGATGAATTATCTGCAGGAAACTGATAATTGACTCAAATTCCAATTTGCAGGAAAATACAGCAGAAAATCAAATTTTAGCAAAAATCATAAGAAATCAGCCTACATTGACGAAATCAAAAGCGGAATTTAGAGTCGCGATAGGAAGTGCGGTTTCCGGCCAGTCTACCAATCACGAGATCAACAAATTTGGCTGAAGCGAAAAGAGTGAACAAAGCGAAAGTCATTGACCTGAAGAAGGAAGTTGAGACAAAAAAATGACTTGGTCGACATTAAAAGAAGTAGTCAAATGAAGAAGTACATGTCGCGACATCATTGTGATGTCGCGACCTGAGATAAATGATGTCGTGATGCCACCATGAGTGTGACGAAGGTATCTGAATACAAGAACAACCTTCTCAAGTAAAAGAAATTCGCAGCTAATTTTTGAAGAAAGGACTTGATGTCGTGACGCCCGGCGGTAATGAAGATAACGCAGAATTATGAAACTCAAATCAGATGGCCGAAATTAATAGAAAAGCGGTCATGATGTCGACGCCGCCAGTGCGCCGCGAGGTGAAAGCAGCAGTAGACATGGAGGTCGTGACACTAAATAAAAGTTGCGACAAAAGATTTTCAAGAGACTGTTGCCAGGAATGACGGTTAAAGATAAGATTGAGGGCGTCAATAAATCGAGAAGATGTCGGCGTCCTTGGAGTGGTGTGACAGCCGTGAAGGTGTCATAGTCGCGACATCATTCGGTGTTGAGCATCGGCTGGTAACCAAGTGACGTCATTCAGCGATCACGACATGTTTGTAAGAATGGAGGTGGGCATCATTGCATTTGTGGCGACATCGGATCGAGAGATCGCGAAGACAGTCGACCAATAAAGCGCGCGACATGAAAGAGCTCATAAGCGCTAACATTGAGTCACGCGGCGTATGATGAAGTGCGAGCGGCAAGAGCTCACAATACGGAAAGCGAGTCGCGGCGTCATTCATTAGATTGCGACATCAGCTAAAGGTATCATGGTGGCGAACATCATTGGTGGTTGAAACGTGAGTTATAAGGAAAGAAGGTGCGGCGTCATTTAGCGGTCGTGACGTCGGATCGGGTGTTAAAGGCAAGTGCGACCCGGACCAAAGCAGCCTTTACAGACGGACAGAAAAGCGAAGTCGCGTATGATTGAAGAATCGCGACCTCAAAAGAATCCACAATGCGAAGGTGAAGTCGCGATGTATGGTGAAGTGGCGAGCATCAGCATGACTTCATGCGCGAGAATAGTGAGTGGCAGTGTGATAGAGAGTCGTCTGTCAAGTTAGGTGTGACACAGAAATGGGTGTGACATGAATAAACAAATGGGCCAGTATTTTGAAACCACAAAGAAGTGCATCGAAATTGGGGATTAACTGGAATCTATGAAATAAATGTTTGCTCTGGAAAGTAGCTCTTGGCGGCTCGGAAACGAGTCTGGGTGGCAAGGCTGTGTATTTTTAATTTTTTGTTTCTTTTTCTTTGTTTTGTTTTGTTTTGCGTTATTTTAGATTCAGATTGAGTAGATTTGGGTTTCATTTAATTTACGGATGGATGTTAGTTGTTTGAAGTTGAAGAAATTTGAATCTCAGGGATGTTATTTTCTTCAAATTACACACACAGTTAGTTGAAATTAAAGCAAATTTTGGAATTAGAATGTCAGTTTGGTTCTATTAGTTCTTTTGATCGAGAGCCTCACATTAGTGTAATGAAATAATTTAAAGAGAGCTTGACTTCCGTTGAATCTATATACATTTGATTTAAATTTATCTTTCTACGAAATTTGTATCGAGTACGAACTTGATTTTGGAATTTGCTTCTTGGTTTGTTTTTTTTTGTATCTGATCCAAATATCGAAGTGTCTTATACACATAATGATTGTTTAGGTATACGATTTCCGAGGCCCTCACGGTGACCGAGTGAGGCATTCACGAGAGTATTGAACAATTTCTGGGAATTATCTGAACCCTAATATTGGGATATATGTAATGAGGCTTTGTGAATTTTAATCGATAAAATCTTCTTCTCACTTGAAACCGAGGAATGAGTTGAATGACTTATCGAGTTAAAATGAAGCGAGAGAGTTAGCCTCAAATTTGAGCAGTAAGTTCGATTCAGTGTTAGTAAGGATCTAATCTCGAGGAAGAATGAAGCTGTTCCCGATTTCAGGATGAGAAACCCAGGCTGGTATGACATGCTTTACCCTATGTCTTAGGGCTAAGGTTTCACGATTATGTTTTTGGGTATGAAGTATTGAAAAAGAAATACGAGAACAAGGCCTTCCAGTTAAGTAGTGTACAATCCTCTGTGCTTGAAGAAAGAAGATTAGATGATGAAATGTGTCGTTAGGAGAGATCCATGGCATTACCATCTTCCTTGAATGGATTCTAAAAATCTAAGGTTCATGAAGCAAATTCTGAGTTGTGCGAGGAATTGATGTTTCACAACCATGATATTTTCAATGCTCCCTTTAAAAGCTAACTGATCATATCCATTCATTAATTTTTTTTATTTCTTTTATTTTCAGCATTATTTCAATTTGTTCTTAGTTTACATATCTTTATTCTTTCATTATTTTAACGGTTGCTAGAGATATCAGTGCAAGTACAAGTCCAAATAGTATGGAGCTTGAAGTAGTCGGGAGTAGTTGATTTGAATTACTTGAGATCTCTATGGGATCGATGTCTGGACTTAAATCCACTTTATTACTTGTTAGAGCACGTTTTGGATCTATTGGACAAACCTCCAAAGGGAATTTATCTCTCTTAAGAAAACGCTTTTAAATCAATTACTAATTGTGAAGAATATAACAAACAAAGTTTTAGGCGCCGTTAAGGATTAGACAATAGTCCTTTAGTGGCAGTGTAATAAATTTTTATATGTCTTTAGTGCGTGAAGACAAGTTTTTGAAGCAGTGCCGGGGATTAGACAATGAATCATTTATTAATAGTTTCATAAATTTGTATATGTATTTTGATCAGCATGAACACATGTAATGCCTGCCACATTTCAGCGATCTTGTGCTCAGTATTTTGTTGATTTGGTAGGCGCACATGGAGGTTTATGGATGACATTCTGATCTGAGGAGGAGTTTGAAGAATGCCTAATCCAGCTTACAGGCTGTCGTATGAGTGCATAGAAAAACACAGTGCTTGAGGCGGGAAAATGCCATTTTATGGTCGATCGGGGGATTAATATAGGGCATATTATTTTAGAAGGAATCGAAAGTTGATAGAGCGAAAATTGACTTAATTTCCAAATTGCCCTCCCCACGAAATGTCAAGGCGTGAGGCAATTCTTAGGGCATGTAAGGTTCTCTGAAGGAGGTTCATCACGGACTTCTCAAAAATTGCCAAGCCTCTCTACAAACTGTTGGAAAAAGATGCCAAGTTTATTTGGGATGCAGACTGCCAAAAGAGCTTTGAGGAGCTTAAAGCCTATCTGACCACTACACCAATAGTGAGAGCCCCCAACTGGCAGTTACCCTTCGAGGTGATGTGCGATGCAAGCGATATGGCCATTGGAGCCGTTCTCGGACAAAGGGAAGGAGGAAAGCCTTATGTGGTCTATTATGCGAGCAAGACACTGAATGAGGCACAGAGGAATTACTCAACCACAGAAAAGGAGCTGTTGGTAGTGGTCTATGCCTTAGACAAATTTCGAGCTTATTTGGTTGGGTCGGACATAATAATATTCACGGATCATTCAGCCTTGAAATACTTGCGCACCAAACAAAATGCTAAGGCTAGGCTTATCGGATGGGTCCTTCTGCATAGAGTTCAACCCTCTAGATCGGGGACAAAAGAGTGTGGAAAATGTTGTTCTGAATCACCTATCGAGATTAACAATCACACACAACACTCACAACCCTCAATCAGTGAGTTCCACAGTCACTCTGATTTAGAGAGGCACTGCGGTATGCCACATTCTGGAGTACTTGGCTACGGGAGCTACCAGCTGGTGGAAAGCCTGAGACAATAAATTCTTCTTCTGAAAAATTCACTCCTATTATTAGGAAGAACCACTTTTTCTCAGCTACAAATCTTGTTCTGATCGGATAATCGGGAGGTGTGTGCTTGAAGCGAGCTGACATGGAATGTCGGCGGCTGCCATGAGAATGCATGTAGGCCATTTTGCTTCTGACGCCGGGAAGGTCTTTGCGATGCGGATTCCCTTGACCCTCTCTTTTCGAGGATGCCCATTACCGTGTCACCCAGGAATCAGACAAATGCCAAGGTTAGGGAGAGAATTTCTGGAATCGTCACATGATGCCTTTAAACCGATTTTGGTAGTTGATCTTTTTCGATGTATGGGGATCGATTTCATAGGACCATTCCTTTCTCCCTTGGATACCTCACATTTTGGTTAGGCTTAGTTCCTTGCAGGGCGCGAGACCGAGGGTGAATGCTGAAATTCTTGAAGGAGAATATACTCTCGATTTGGGGTCCCCCAAGCCGTAATTAGTGATGGAGGGTTCGCATTTTACGCAGTACAAACCTTTTTTGAGCCTCCTCACTAAGTATGGTGTCAAACATAAAAAGTAGCCACCCCATACCACCCTTAGACCAGTGGCCAGGTTGAGCTAGCGACGAGGAGAATCAAGATATCTTGTGAAAGTGGTGAACTGCTTAGAGAAAGGATTGAATCTCTCATTACTGGAGCTCTTTGTGGGCATATAGAGACAACCTACAAAGACCATTACAGGCATGTCTCCTTATCGCCTAGTTTATGGTAAAGCATATGTCACACACTTTGTGGAGATTGAGTATAGGCATGGTGGGCAATGAAGAAATTGAACACGGATATGGAATGTTTGGTCTCGACAAGCTCCTCGATATCGAGCTAGAAGAACTAAGGAATATCTGCTAAACTCAAAAATTGCAAAGATAAGCTGAAAGGTAGCATGATCAACTAATAGCTTCGCAAACATTTCAAACAAGGAGACCCGAGAGTGTTTGCTCTACGACTCAGCTCCACCTCTTTAGAATGACTTAAATCGAGATGGACTGGCCCATTCACCATCGAGTCTATCTAATGGATCGGTGGACTGTGCAATCCCAAAGACTACATAGTATTCAAGGTTAATGGGCAAGGCTACAAAGCCATATGTAGTGCAACATGGCAGCCAAGGAGGAAGTCCCTCCTTGACCCTCAGTAATTACTAAAAGCAGTCTTACAGGAGTAGCCTGCGAGTATCTTAGAAGCCCACTAGGTACTATTTCTTTGAAATTTTGGTTTCTTTACTAAGTTTTTTGAGATTTTCTTTTCCCTTGCTTTTTGCTCATTTTTATTTTGAAATTTTTTCTCATTTACAAGTTTGTTTACTCAGAATTTTTAGTCTTCTGTTTTGCAAGCGTTGCAGTGGGCTGGGGTGTTATTTTCTGCCTGGAAATTTTCTAGGTTGTGAAATTTCACAACTTGCAGAATTTGGCAGGCTACGAAAATTTCGCAGCCTGCGAAATTTCGTAGGACGCACTGTTCATCTCCCTGCCCCTTTCATCTTCCGTCTGCTGCAAACCCCTTCGTTTCCTACGCTCGCCATTAATTTTCCTTTCTTTTTAAACCAGCCATTTAATAGGCATTTAAGGTCTGTGAACAAGTTTTTGGCGCCGTTGCCGGGGATTAGACAATAGTCATTTGGTAATAGTTTCATAAATTTGTATATGTATTTTGGTCTGTGAACACCTGTGTAATGCCCCTGCCACATTTCAGCGATGTATGCTCAGTATTTTCAGTGATTTGGTAGAGCGCATTATGGAGGTTTACATGGATGACATTACAGTCTACGGAGGGAGTTTTGAAGAATACCTGAAGCTTTGGAAAGCATGCTGTATAAGGTGCATAAGAAAAACACAGTGTGGCCAGGAAAAAATGCCATTTATGGTCGATCGAGTGTACTAAGGGCATATTATTTTAGAAAAGGAATCAAAGTTGATAAGGCAAAAATTGACTTAATTTCCAAATTGCCCTCCCCCACAAATGTCAAGACTGTGAGGCAATTCTTGGGGCATGTAGGGTTCTACAGGAGGTTCATCATGGACTTCTCAAAAATTGCCAAGCCTCTCTACAAACTGTTGGAAAAAGATGCCAAATTTATTTGGGATGCAGACTGCCAAAAGAGCTTTGAGGAGCTTAAAGCCCCTGTCGACCACTACACCAATGGTAGGGAGCCCCCAGGCGGCGAGTTACCCCGCCGGGTGATGTGCGTTCTGTGATGGCCATTGGGCGTTCTCGGACAAAGGGAAGGAGGAAAGCCTTATGTGGTCTATTATGCGACGAGACAACTGAATGAGAGGCCTGGAGAATTACTCAACCACGAGAAAAGGAGAGTTGTTGGTAGTGGTCTATGCAGCCTTAGACAAATTTCGAGCTTATTTGGTTGGGTTGGACATAATAATATTCACGGATCATTCAGCCTTGAAATACTTGCGCACCAAACAAAATGCTAAAGAAATTTGGAAACATCGGATGCCTTCTAACGTAGAGTTATTTCTGAATCGGGAATGAGAGTGTGGAAGAAATGTTAATTTCATTTGATCACCTATCAAGATTAACAATCACACACAACACTCACAGCCTCAGTCGATGATGAGTTCCACTGAGGAGTCACTTGCTCTGGTTGAGAAGGCACCACTGGTATGCCCACATTCTTAGTGTAGGCTGCGGGGCTACCCGGTAGATTGGAAAGCCATGAAACTGATAAATTCTTCTTCACAAAATTCACTCCCTATTATTGGGAAGAACCCTTTTCAATACAAATCTTGTGTCGGATCGGGAGGTGTGTGCTGAAGCGAGCAACATGGAATGTCGTACGCCATGAGAATGCATGTAGGCCATTTGCTTCGAGCGCGAAGGTCTTGCGGTGCGGATTCCGCCCCAGCCCTCTCTTTTCAAGGATGCCCACATACCATGTGCGGGGAATGCGACAAATGCCAAAGGTTAGGGAAAATTTCTCGTCGTCACATGATGCCTTTAAACCCGATTTTGGTAGTTGATCTTTTCGATGTATGGGGGATCGATTTCATAGGACCATTCCCTTTCTCCCTTGGATACCTCTACATTTTGGTTGAAGCAATTCCTTATGAGCGGCGTTCTGGGGTGAATGCAGAAATTCTTGAAGAATATACTCTCAATTTGGGGTCCCCAAAGCCATTATTAGTGATGGAGGTTCGCATTTCTGCAACAAACCTTTTGAGAACCTCCTCACTAAGTATGGTGTCGACATAAAGTAATACACCCGTACCACCCTTAGACCAGTGACCGAGGTTGAGCTATTATGAGAGAGATCAAGATATCTTGATGAAAGTAGTGAACTCTAACTGAAAGGATTGGTCTCGAGCTACTAGACTCTTTGTGTGGGCATATGGAAACTGACCTCTCGAGACAAATTACAGGCATGTCTCCTTATCCTTTGGTTTATGGTAAAGCTTGTATGTCACTTTTGTGGAGATTGAGTATAAGGCATGGTGGAGCCAATAGAAGAAATTGAACTGGATATGGACGGAGAATTTGGTCTCCAGCAGCTCTCCTCGATATGTGAGCAGAAGAACTAAGGAATAATGCCTACTTAAACTCCCGAAGTACAAAGATAAAATTTGAAAGGTAGCGTAGTCAACTAATAGCTCCCTTGATATTTCAAGCAAGGAGACCCGAGTGTTGCTCCTCGACTCCAAGCTCCACCTCTTTTCAGAGACAGCTTAAATCCAAGATGGACTAGCCCATTCACCATCCGGTCTATCCTAATGGATCGGTGGACTGTGCGATCGAAGACTACAGTATTCAAAGGTTAATGTTGGCTGAAGCCATATGTAGTGCGACACTTAAGCGACAAGGAGATCCCTCCTTGACCCTCCATGATTGCTAAAAAGCAGTCTTACAGGGAAGTGGCTTACAGGTATCTTCGGCCCTGAAGTGCAATAACTCTTTGTTTTGGTTTCTTTACTCTGAGATTTTGAGATTTTCTTTCCCTTTCTTTTTGCTCGTTTTTATTTTTTGAAATTTTTTCTCATTTACAAGTTTGTTTACCTCGAGGAATTTTAGTCTTACATTTTGCAGACGTTGCAGTGGGGTACAGGGTGTTATTTTACGCGCAAATTTTCTAGGTTGTGTGAAATTTCACAACTTATAATTTAGCGAGGCTAAAGGCTCCCCCATGACTGCGAAATTTCAAGTAGGGCCTTATGTTCATCTCCTGCCCCTTTCATCTTCCGTCTGCTATGAGCCCCTTCGTTTCCCTACATTTCGCCATTAATTTTCCTTTCTTTTAAACCGGCCATTTAATAGGCATTTAGGCATTAATTGGCGAAAACCTTTCTCATTTGCCCATACCCTCACCCATATAAACCCCTTTTCTTTCTTTCCTTTTCATTTCACATCATGTTTCCAGTTTTGAAGCCCCCCTCCCCCTCTGCATTTCTTCTCCTTCTCTAGCCCTAGCATGGTGAAGACCCGCGGAGGAGCAGTTTCCACGACCAGGTGCGCCATTCCTCCCCTCCGCACTCGGCTCAGGCAGAAGTTGCTCCGTCGCTACTCCCGCTTCTCGCCTCCCGGTAGGGTGCCTCTTTGCTTTGCTGGGAGCCCGATCTTGCGGTGGGATATCCTCTATTTTCCTCCCATCCTCCTTGGTACATGGCCCCCTGTCAGGAGATACCACACTCGGGTTTGCCCATTAACCCTCTCGCCATCTGAGCCGTCTGAAGGACCCAGTCTAAGAGGGCGAACCTCGGGTCCCGAAGGTCTCGAAGCTCGGGCCTTAGGAGCCGGTCGCCCGGCCCATCGAGGCCTGCTTGGGCTCCTCCTGCGGACTGTCCCGGCCTCATCAGGCGACCACTCTTCCCTCTGACCCTATTCCCGAGGGAATGTTGATACTTGATGAGAGGGACTTGCATGATGGCGTTTATTATGATCTTCGTCCTTTTCCGCGAACTTCGGAGCTCAGGGCTCGTGCTCCTAGTCTGAAGGTACTGCATGGAGCCGTTCATGACACCCCGTCCGTTTTTCTACCCTCGGTACAGTGTGAGTTCTACCCGCGTGTGACATCTGGCGCGAGTCAACGGCCTCTTCATTTCTCCATCGACGGCCGACCTGGGATACTCAGGGCCTCAGACATCACCGCTACATTCAATGCGACCGGTGGTCGCGCCAGCTCGACCTATATAGCGACCCCATTCCTCGGCGAGGTTGAGTGGGTCCTCTTTCGGGGGGACCTTCACCTCTTGCGGGGCCGATTACGTTCGGGAGCGTCTCGCCGCGTATGTGTCTTATAGATCACATTATCTGGTGCAATCTCACCTAGCTCCGGCATATGGGTTGAGGAGGAGGCCGTCTTGGAGGCCTTATATCGCATCTCGGAGGGCTTTCAGTTCAGCCTAGCGGAGCTTATTATGACTTCCTTGTTCCATTTCGAGATGAGGTCCATATGAGGAGTGCGCCTCGGCGAGTCCACGCCTCTCTTATTCTCGAGACTTCTATGCCAGGTGCTTAAGCATATCGGCTTCCCTATGAGCCTAGATTGGAGCACCGTCGTAATTGTGAGGCCATCCTTACAGTCGATCGGTGGCAACTTATGCCCCATTTCTTTTCACGCCCAAAGCCTCGGGCCCAATGGGGACCGGCCCAGGCTATTGATGTTTCTGCGAGGCGGCCTCCTAATGGAGCATAGTGAGAGACCTCGACTCAGAGCACCCTTAAGTCGGCATCTCCCCTCAGGCTCCGGTCATGACTCTGTTCCTTTGTTTTTCGGGGCCCCTGCTTTGATCATAGCCCTACGGGACGGTGTTTGTGAGCACTTCCACACAACCTCCATAGCATATAACTATTTCCACCTGGGACTTTCTGACCATTATGGATGTAGTCTTACGTTCTTCTCTGATGGCATCATTTGTTGCCAGTGCGACCCTCGCGGTGTGGGGATGACTCGCCCGAGGTTGCCATGGCTCGAATAAGCGCCATTCACCTTTCGCCTGAGTCGGGGCCATCCTCATGCGGATCTAGAGTCCTGGGTCTCCTGCGATCTCCCCATGTGCACCTTTCGGGGCGGGTTTCCACTCTGCTCTAGCGGGGCGGGTGCCCCCCCTCTACCTCGGCCCTCAGGACTCCTTGGCGTTAGCCGGTGCGGCGGTTGCGGCCGCTCCGTCGGCACCTCGGCGGAGTCCGGTGAGGCCTCTTCAGCTCTTGAATGGGAGGTAGTACTTCCTCCTCTTTCAATCCACCCCATTGCGGTCAATGGCATACTTGGTTGGGGGGGAGAGTTAGTAAAGGAAGTGATTTTTTATACTTTAGATATCATTTTTTTGTCTACTACATGTGTAAGCAAAGCCCATTTTGTATGTTTAGTGGCTTACTTTTTGCTTCTTTTTAAGAAAGCTATTTTTGAAAAAGCTGAAAATTTAGTGACACACCTTTATTATACATATCGGAATATTTCAGTTTCTTAACTCATTTACTATGATTTTTGCCCCCATTTTTTTGTGGTTTGCCTAACTGCTTGAGTTGAAAATTGAAATGCTTGCTTGATACCATTGTTGCTAGATTAGTTCCATGTGATTAATTGGATGGTCGAGTTAAAGTCCAGTATTCAATCTTTTTCTTCTCACGCCTTTAGCTTACCTACTTGTGCACATAAGTTTTTGTAGCGACGGCTGCATAACTCATATAGTTCAAACCTACCTAGTTTCGTGACCACGTAAAGTTGGTTCCCAGGAGAAAATTGATGAAGTCTTCGAAAGAAAAAAGAAAAAGAAAAAGAAAAAGAAAAAGAAAAAGAAAAGAAGATAAAAGCCCCGGCCAGCTTTGCCTTGAAACTTCGAGCATGGTCAGGGGTTTATGTAGTCTTTTAAAGCTTGCTGTACAAACCAACTGGTTAGGAGCCAGACTTAGTGCTCGCTATGGGTGGATGGGTGAGGTTCCAACGAGTTGTGAGTCTTGGAATTTGAATTCATTCTGAGTTAGGGGTGAAACCTGAGGAGTTAGTGGTAGAAAGATCCTCATGACTTGATGCCCTAAGCCTTGGTTGGTTGGGAGTCATCAGGTGGACCCCGGATTACGGACTTTGGTGAGTCGATTTCGACGTACATACTCTGATATAAAAGAAATGAGAAAGTTGAAACCAAATTTATTTAGGTTGGTAAATGTGCTAGGATTTGGTAGTAGCTAGGTTGGGGGGAGAGTAGTTTAGCAGGTTATTGTTGAAAACTGATCACATAAACACTTAGATTTTGGTGGAAGTTTCAGGTCGATTCCCTTGGGATGGATACTCTTTTGAAACTTGGTCTGTGTAATTTTCTCCCAGTTTGGTTGTTGTGCGGGGTCTCGATCATTCCTGAGGGTAGGCATTACTTATTCGCGCAATTCTTGAAAAATACCATTCTTTGCATGAGCTTAACACATTTGCTCTTCCTTCTTTTGTCATTGCTAAGGGACTAGCGATGTGTCGATTCTGAGGGAGTGATTAGTGCCCAAATAGTCTTCATTTTAAATACTGTTCATTGCAGGTTTTGAGCACTTTTTGTGTACTAATAAACTTAAATAACCCAATTGATATACTAAGGTCCCGACTATACTACTAAGGGCCATTGGGTGGAAGTTTTGAGGTAAAGCATTGTCCTCTTGTTGCCAATGCAAGCATTTATTATCATTTATGTTTCTGCATCTCACGTTAGGTTTGAATCCCTGTGATGTGCACAGGTGGCCGGTGCCAGCAAGCTTTCCAGAGGCTTAGTGGATACTTATTGCTAGATCAGCGATTCTAGCTTAGTTTGCCATTTATTTGCTCTTAGGGTTGAATCCGAGGCCGGTTTTGGTAGCGAAACATTAATGGTTAATAAATGCGTATACCTAGGAAAAACTTTGCGGTTCGATCTTTTATGGCTAAACATAGGTCGGATCGAAAGAAATGACTATAGGTCATCCTCCTCAATCACGAGAAAAGGACAGAGGACATTATGATCGCCTTAGAACCACCTTAAGCCCGGTGGCACGACTTGAATTTCTTTTACACTTTGTTCCCTACGATTATGGTTTTCAAGCCATCAACCTCCCTTTGTTTTTACAAGAAACCCCAATCCAAAGGTGAAACACCATTTCGGTTAAGCGCTGACTCACTTAGCATGAAGAAAAGTTCATGCCTGATAGGTCTGACAAAATTTATATCCTAGGATTCCTATTGCTAGTAGCGAAACTCTTTGCGTATAATTAAGCCTAAGGTCGAACTCGAGGATGGGTTTTCTTCATGCTAAATGAGTCACAGTTGATTAAAATTGGTGTTTCAACTTTGGATTTGGGGTTTTGGTAAAAACAGTGAGGTTGATGGCTAGTAAAACTATAACTGTAGAGAAATAAAGTGTAAAAGAACTCCATGAAGTTTCGGACCACTGGGCTTAGGGTTCTAAGGTAACTGTAATGTCCTCGGGTCCTTTTCCTCGTGTTGGGGAGGATGACCTATAGTCATTTCCCAAGCCGGATCTAGGTTTGGCTATAAAAACTGAACCCTAAAAGTTTCCTTCTTAGTATACAACATTTATGATCCATTAATGTTTCAAGCGGTTAGGGCCATCCATTTGGATCCCCAGCTGCGGGAGCTAATAAATGAGACTAATTGAGCATCGGTGGATCTATTAATAAGTATGCATCGAACCTCGAAGCTTGCCAAGTACTGACACTTAGGGTACATCACGAGTTGAGCTCACGTGTGAGATGCAGAAATATAAATGATAATAGATGCCTGCGTTGGTAACAGAGGGCAGTGTATTACCTCAACCCTTTAACCCAGTGGCCCTCATCTTCAAGGATGAGGGAGGTTTAGCCAAGCATCCCTTGAATTGTCATCCTCAAAGGGTTTTTGGCAGGTGAGAAAATATGAGAAAGGGAGAGAAAGAAAGAAAGTTGTAGGCGGGGAAAGCTCAAGCTTTGGCGCGGTACAATGATAAACTAAAAGCTAACATTACATGGCTTGGCGAGCTTATATAGTGCTCAAAGTCAAGGAAATTACATAAAAGTATGAAGGAATAGAAGTTACATTAAGGGCATTTTGGTAAAAAGCCACAAAAATACGGTCAGCGATCAAACCTGACATATAAGGCAACTGCAAAATTTCACAACACAAAAATTATTGAGGTTGCGAAAAAATTCCTTAACCTTACAAAATTCACCTTCTCTTCTCTCCCTACACATTTGAGCTCAAATTGCCTTTTGATTTTTATGCGGCTTGAGTTCGACTCGGGTTTATTAATATTTGAATCGACATGAAGAATATGGTGTAGTGGTATGCAAAACTACAAAAAATATCCACAAAAATATGATCAATAGTATAAATAGGGACCTCAATGTATTAATTGGGTTATTTAAGTTGATTAGTACCTGAAAATTAACCGAGCACGCAATGCGAGGGCTTAAAGCGACACTTTTGGGCACTAATCACTCTACAGCCAGACACATTGCTATTAGTCCTGCTTAGCATTTCAAAGAAGGAAGAGCAAATAAGTTATGCTAATCTGTAAAGGGATGGTATTTTAAAAAGTGTATGAATAAGTAATGCCCTCCCTCGGTGTGAATGATTGAGACCACACACAATAACCGACTTGGGAGAGTAAATGCCATACGGGACCAAGTTTGAGTATCTATCTAAGGGAATGGAGCACGAAACTGCAAAAATCTAAGTGTTTATGTGATCGGTTTTCAATGATAACTCTTAGTTTGCTCTCCCCTGACAAATTCTTGCTGGAAATCTAGCACCTTGACCAACCTAAATAACTGCAGTTCCCTCTTTTGTCATATTTGTTTTTGTATCGTAGGATGCGTCTTGAGAAATCGACCTCACCAAAGTCCCGAAGTCTTGAGGGTCCGCAGATGACTCCCGACCAACTAAGACTTAGGGCATCAAGTCATGAGGATCTCTCGACCCTTTAACTCCTCGGGTTTCTCGGGACTTCCGTGAATTCAAAATTCCCGGCGCTACGACTCGCTAAGCCTGTTGAGCCCGCACGTGCTGGCTCAAGTCAGTAATGACAACT
Organism: Tetrastigma voinierianum; assembly: GCA_016808115.1. Lineage (NCBI taxonomy): Eukaryota > Viridiplantae > Streptophyta > Magnoliopsida > Vitales > Vitaceae > Tetrastigma > Tetrastigma voinierianum. Next base: position 588,953 of record JAEQBH010000319.1, read on the forward strand.
GGAGGCTTAGGGCATTGATGAGTGCCTAAAACACTCAGGTTATACCCACGTATGTCTTACGTTTAAGCGTTATTTACATTTAATCGTATTTTTATAGCTTCGATATCGATTAGTTCAATTGGTGTGAAAGGGCGGAGTTTTTGGGAAGCATATAAAGTCAACAAGCGACAGCGTCGCGGCGTCGGCCCTTGATTATTCTCTCGATCATTAAAAGCAAAATGGAACCATAATTGAAGGGGGGGATCGGATCGAGGAGCGTGCGAACTAGGGCCACGAAGTCACAATAGCGGGACTTTGACTTTGGATAAAGGCGGCATTTTATCTTAACTAACGAGGACGAAGGCCGTGTTTTATAGATTAACTATTTGTGTTTCACGTTGAAGTATGTTTCTAGATTTATCCTGAGGTGTTGTTGAACCTGTCACATTTTCATGGATTAAAGATTAGTATTTTATATTATTCAGTTGTTTATAATTTGTAGCATCTGCTTTATATCTGTGAATCATTTACATGGTGATGTCTGGCCAACATTAGCGTGATTATATTGGAGATCCGAGATTCGAGAGATGAGGATACGAGGATCACAGTCGCTTGACCTTGGTTGATTCGGTAAATAGAGATATTCAGATCCGAGAAGGTGGCAGATAAGGTTAGAACATTTAAAGCGTTTGAGTATCGAGTTGGGGTAGAGATGCAGCTCGACTCTACTAAGCGAGATGAGAAATCGGATACACCTCGAGAGAGGGTATTTTACGTAAGCAGATCACCTAGCCATCAACAAATCATAAATAAAGCGAATAATATCATCTTTAAGAAATATTAATCCATCGAAAGTGGCGAGGGGGCTTATAACCTAGTCTCCATTACACGATAATTAATTTAAGATCGGTTTGGTTACATTCGGACAGTATAACCACCGCAACATATCCGGACCGTATTCACAAGCCCGATCTCTGTATTCAACACACCTATCTCGTGGATCGATATCCGTACCATAGGTACACTATATTACTTAGGGCGACGCGTGCACTTGCTTCATAGGCTTCTGATTATACACACACGCTTTGACTGTGTGGGCACCGGGCTTTAAGACTTTCTCAGTGCCTCGGATGGGTGCTTAAGGTTTCCAAGGTAAGCGTCTGACTTTTCTCTTCTCTTTCATCTTTTCTTTTCTTTTCTTTTTCTTTCTCTTCTTTTATTTTGGAAGAGACACGTGGCGCGCTTTTATTCTAAGGAACCATAACCTTTACAGTAGTCAACAAACAGGAGCCAAGTTTACGATAGGGAGTTATGCGATTTCTCGGAATTGCTCTGAGAAAGAGCGTGTGCGATGTATCTTTAAGATAGAGTGGAAGAAGATTGAATGTTAGAAATGACTTCAACTTGACCAACCCTTAATCATGCCATGGAAAAAATGTGAAAGTATCAATGGCATTTGGGCGTGTTTCAATTCTCAGCAAAGGAAAGCGAAACCACAAAAAAAAAATGGGACGAAAATGTTTGCAAATGAGTTAAGAAATTAAAGCTGTTTGATAATGTGTAAATTTTCAACTTTTTCCAAAAAACAACACTACTCAACAAGAAGCAAAAAGCAAGCCCGTGCGCTGTGCAAATGGGCTTTTCTTATCATGCGATGAACTCGAAAGTGTAAAACAAGCGATATCTACGGGTATAAGAAAGTCACTCCTTTACTAACTCTCACACCCAACGAAGTGTACCATTGACCCGCCAGTGGGGTATGGATTGGAAGGTAGTGGAGGAGTGCTACCTCCTCAATCGATGGCTAGGTGGAAGGCGTCAGCAGACGAGTTTGAGGAATCTTCTTGGCGGAGTAGGCTGCATTGCTAGCATATCCGAGTGTAGGAAATTTGGTGGAGGGAGGGTTGAGGTCCTGCCGGAGTAGGAGCGGAAAAAGGCTGGCTTGGTACATGCGGGGAGATCCTTGGGGGGAGACCCGGGTGACTTTGGATGCATAAGGATGGCGTGATTACGTCTTTAGTATGGCCTGGTCGAGCCATGGCGGCCTTGAGTGCGAAGTCATCTTTGTTGCTGGGGATGCATGGGCGGTGTGAGTAATTGCGATGTGGTGGAGAATGTGCGGACTGCATCCATGATGGTCAAAAAGTCCTGGGTGGAGATAGTGATAGACTGTTGAGGCTGTGCGGAAGTGCTCGGCCCAACAACATCTGAATGTTCAGTGGGCATGGTGGTCGAGGGCATAGGAGGGACAGATGGCACAGGAGCCGGAGACACTGGAGAAGTGGTAGCTGGAGTTGGGGGGGCTAGAGCCTAAGGCTCCTCAATGTGCTCTGCTGTAGGGGGCTAGTCCTCAGGTGGAATATCGGCGGTAGTAGTCCTCGGTAGGTCCCGGAGGTGGCGAGATGATAAGACGGGGCATAGTGTCGCCGATCAGCAGTAGGATGACCTCATGATTTCGACGACGCTCCAATCTAGGCTCCTCAAGGAAGCCGATATGCTCTAGCACCTGGCACAAGAGTCTTGGGAATAATAGAGGGGTGGACTCAGCTCGGCGTAAACTCCTGCGATGGACCTTGTCCTCGAAGTGGAACAAGGATGTCATAATAAGCTCTGATGGGCTAAACTAGAAGCCCTCTGATATGCGGTATAGGGCCTTTAGATGGCTCATCTCCTCTGAACTATATGCTGGAGCGGGAAAAGATTAGACCGTAAAATGTGGTCTATAAGACGCATGCGTTGCGGGAGCTGCCTCCTGAACAGAATCTTGTCGGCGGTAGTGTCCCTAGAGAGAAGACGGACCATCTCCCTAGGCGAGGGATGGGGCCACTGCCTATAAGCTGCCGAGTTGGCGAGGACCACCGGCAGATTAAAAGTAGCTGTGATGTCAGAGGCCCTGAGTATCCCTGGCCGGCCGTCGATGGAGAAATGAAGAGTTGTCGGGTTGGGCTTGCGCCTGGATGTCATCGTGTGATAGAACTCGATGACCACCCGAGGGTAGAAAAACTGACGAGGTGTCATGAACGGCTCCAGGGAGTACTACTGCACTAGTAGCATCGAGTTTCGAGACTCGGGTCTTGGGAAAGTCCGAGGAGTCATAATGAACCTACACATGTAGATCCCTCTCACTGCAATCAGCATTCCCCGGAATGGGGTTGTAGGGGAAATATAACCACATTGATAAGTAGGAATGATCTAGATGGGGGCTCGAAATTACGATGGGAGGTGGTGATCGTGGCTCTGCAGGCGTTGACCTGGAAGACTCCCCTTGGCCCGAGGTCTTGGCTCTCTTTGACGGTGGGGCCCTACGGGCTGGCCTTGGATGTGATGAGGCGGGCGAATGCGGCTGGCAGTATGGTATCTCTGCTCCGGGCGGGGCAGCATCGAGAGGAGCCCGTACTTGGGGTGCCCCAGGTGTATGATGGTGAAGAAGGTGGCGACGGTGGTGAATTTGTCGGACAATAGCGGCGGTGGTCTTGTCGGGCTTGATGCGGCAGGTGGCCGGGGCGCGGGAGCGCGATGGGCGGGGCTGCGGGGGGCTGGAGGCTCGCGGTGGGGAGGGAGTAACTACGCACGAGGAATTTGAAAGCATGACCATCGCGGGTCTTCACCATGGTTAGGCTAGAAGGAAGAGGTGGAGGAATTTCAAACGGGAAATGGGGATTTGAAATGAAAATGGGAAGGTGGTGGTTTATATAGAGGTAGGGGGGCAAGTGAAAGGTCTTGCTCAATTAATGGCATTAAATGCCTATTAAATAAACCAGAAATTAAAAAAAATTTGGAGCGTTGATCGGGTGTCGCGGTAGGAAGATGAAAGGCGGGGAGACAATGTAGCTTTGCGAGAATTCCACGGATTCGAAAAGGGTGCTGCAACACAGAAGACCTCCCGGGCTCAAACTACTCTCTAGGCCAGCTGCAACACCTGCAAAAACCAAAAATTATTAGAAGACAAGCTTAAAAGAGAAAATTTGTGAAGGAAAACAAACCAAAAACAACAAGGGACACAAAAAGATCATAAAATTAAGCAATTAAATTATAATGACTTCTGAGATATTACAGAAGTCACTCCCAAATGTGTGGCCAGGAGGTTTCATGGAGGGTCAAGGAGGGGGATTTCCTCCTTGTCTGTTGAGTGTTGAGCTGCATATGGCTTCAGCCTTTGGCCATTGACCTTGAACACTCGATTGTCTTTGGCATTGAGCAGGTCTACTGAACCATTGAGGTAAACTTCTTGGATGGTGAATGGCCCAGTCCATCTTGATTTAAAAGCTTGCACAGAAGAGGTGGAGCTTGGAGTTGTAGAGAAACGATACTTGGTCCCCTTTTTGGAAATGTTCTGGCTATCGGTGATCATGCCACCTCTTCAGCTTATCTTTTGCAATTTTTGAGTTGAGGTAGGCATCATTTCTCAGTTCTTCTAGCTCGTTGATATTGAGGAACCTTTTGAGACCAGCTCTGCCCATGTATAAGTTCAATTTTTTTACTGCCCACCATGCCTTGTATTCAATTTCCACAGGCAAGTGGCAGGCTTTGCCATAAACTAGGCGATAAGGAGACATGCCCATAATGGTCTTATAGAACATCTGTCTTTCAGAGAGAGAGTCGAAGCGAGAGACGATCTTTTCGGTTAGAATTTACCACTTTCATCAGTATTGTCTTGATCTCTTTGTTGGCTAGTTCAACCTGGCCACTGGTCTGAGGGTGGTATGGGGTGACTACCTTATGCTTGACACCATACTTAGTGAGGAGGCTCTCAAAAGGTTTGTTGCAAAAATGCAAGCCTCCATCACTAATTATGGCTTTGGGGACCCCAAATCTAGAGAATATATTCTCCTTCAAGAATTTTAGTACCACCTTGTGGTCTCTTTGCCTGACGCTCCCAACCACTTGGACACATAGTGACTCCACCCAATGTAAGAGGTATCCAGGGAGAAGGAATGAATCCCACGTGAAATCGATCCCCCGTACGTCGAAAGGTCGACTGCAAAATTGGGTTTAAAGGCATCATGCGACGGTGAGAAATCTTCCCGACCTTTGGCATTTGTCGCATTCGTTGCACATGGTATGGGCGTCCTTGAAAGGACAAGTGAAATCGGTGGTGCACCTTCTAGCGGTTCACGGGAAGCAAAGTGGCCTCCACAGGCATTCTTATGGCAGTGACTGAGGATTCCTGGTTTCTCTAGTTCAGGCACACACCTTCTGATTATTTGGTTAGCATAGTATTTAGACAAAAATGGTTCCTCCCAATAATAGGAGTAAATTTTTACACAGAAGAATTTCTTATCTTGTGCTTTCCACCATGTTGGTAGCTCCCTTGTAGCCAAGTAATTTGCTATGTGAGCATACCAGGGTGCCTCCTCAACCAGGAGCAGTGATCATTGATCGGAGGGTTGTGAGTGTTGTGTGCGATTGTTAATCTCGATAGCTGATCGACAACAACATTTTCCACACCCTTTTTGTCCCTGATTTGCAGGTTAAACTCTTGCAGCAGGAGAACCCACTTGATAAGCCTAGCCTTAACATTTTGTTTGGTGAGCAGGTATTTCAAGGCTGAGTGATCCGTGAATACTATTATGTCCGACCCAACTAAATAAGCTCGAAATTTGTCTAAGGCATAGACAACTGCTAGCAGCTCATTTTCTGTGGTTGTGTAATTCCTTTGTGCCTCATTCAGTGTCTTGCTTGCATAATAGACCACATAAGGCTTTCCTCCTTCCCTTAGTCCGAGAACTGCTCCAATGGCCATATCGTTTGCATCGTACATCACTTCGAAGGGTAATTGCCAATTAGGGGCTCTCACTATTGGTGCAGTGGTCAAATATGCTTTAAGCTCCTCAAAGCTCTTTTGGCAGCCTGCATCCCAAATAAAATTGGCATCTTTTTCCAGCCGTTTGTACAGAGGCTTGGCAATTTTTGAGAAGTCCATGATGAACCTCTGTGGGAAATTTGCGCGAGAATTGCCTTCGGTCTTGATATTTGTGGGGGAGGGCAGTTTAGAAATCAAGTCGATTTTTGCATTATCAACTTCAATCCCTTTTTTTGAAATAATATGCCACAGTACTATTCCCTGGCTGACCATAAAGTGGCATTTCTCCCAGTTCAAAACCAAGTTTTTCTCTATACACCTGTGCAGTATAGTTTCTAGGTTGATTAGGCATTCTTAAGCTCCCTTGGCGGCGCCATTCTTCATCCATGTAAGCCTCCATGTCATAAACCTGCCAAATCATGAAATGCCCACTAAGCATACAACTTATTTGAAATGTGGCGGGGCATTACACAGGCCAAGGCGTTGTTACGTATGCATATGTGCGAAATGGGCATGTGAAGATTAGTGCTTTTCGGAGTCTTCTGCGGCAATTTCTATTTGAAAGTATCTGAGTAGCCATCTAGGAAACAATAGAAGGGTTGACCAGAAATCCTCTCTAGAAGTTGATCCATGAAGGGTGGGAGTGATCCTTCTGGTCACTTCATTGATCTCTATAATCAATACATACCCTCGACCGTGGTAAAGCCGGGTGGGCATCTCTTCTCCATTTTCGTCATGCACTGTGGTTACCCCTGACTTCTTAAGCACCACCTGGGTTGGACTCACCTAGGTGCTATCTGATATGGGGTAGATAATACCAGCTAGTAGTAGCTTTAGTACTTCAGCTCTAACTACTTCTTGCATATGTGGGTTTAGTCTTCTCTGTGGCTGCCTTACTGACTTTGCCTCCTCCTTTAGGTAGATGTGATGGGTGCAAACTTCCGGGCTAATACCCTTTAGATCAGTACTCTTCCACCCCAAGGCTTGCTTGCTCTCCTTGAGGATGTGCAATAGACTACCTTCCTGTGAAGTGTTGAGCAGGGATGAAATGAAAACTGGACACTGCTCCTGCTCTTCTAAATAGGCATATTTCAACCCCAGGAAAGTGTTTTCCTTCCTCAATTATCAAAGGCAGAATTTCTTGCTTTTTTCTCCATTGCCCCTGCACAATTTTCATGTCTTGGGCTTCTTGCTACCCTTCTGAACACTCAGCCAGTTCTTAAGTCGAAGTACTGCTTCCTACGTTGGTTAACTTTGTTCCTCGAGTTGTGTCGATGATCTGAAACTTCTTGAGCATCTTCACTTGGTTGCATGTGCTTTTTACTCAAGTGGAAGATGTTAAGTTCAAGGGTCATGTTTCCGAAGGTGAGTTGCATAATACCATTTAGGAAATTGATAATCGCATTGGAGGTGGTCAAGAATGGTCTCCCTAGGATGATAGACACATAGTTATTTGTTGCGGAAATTTAGTTAATATCAAGTACAACAAAATCCACTGGATAGTAGAATTTGTCCACTTGGATAAGAACATCTTCACTTGTCCCCTTTGGTATCTTGATGGATCTATCACGCAGAGACAATGTGATGGAGGTGGGCTTTAGTTATCTGACATTTTGCGCCTTATCGAATAGGGAGGAGATTCACACTTTCCTTTTGAGGTCTAGCCGGTGCCTTTTCTACGCAGAACATCAAATATTACTTGAAATGGTTGGACAACCCCGGATCTTTGTACTTATTTGGAGTTGTGCATTTGGATGTGCTCTTGACTTGTTGATCAGGGAAGGCCTTCTTGTAACATCGGCCTTTTTCACTATACCTGAGTCCTTGAAAAATTTTACTTGGGGACTTGTTTGATCATGTCAAGCGGGGGGATGTTGGCGTTTGCCTCGGTACTTCTAGCATTTCGGCTGAGTGTACTTCTTTTTAGCTTTTAGTGCTTGAGGAAAAGGTGGGGGTGTGCTATTTTTTTCTGCAATTTGAATGATTACCACCTCCTCTGGTTCAGTTTCTTCAGCTTCCTAGCCCTTTTTTTTTGCTTTAGGTGCTGGCTATTTGAGCTCTTTGCCACTTCTCAATGTGATGATTGCCTTAACTTCATCCATCCTAGAACTTGGCTCACTAGAGGAGCTTACTTCATGCAGTCCCCTGAGATTTGGTTGTGTTTGAGAGGGAATTTCCCCTTTTCCTTCATCTGCTGTTGGTTGGACAGCCTTAATATTGAATGCTGTAGGTTGTCATATTTTTGGGAAATTTGACGCGGTACAATATGCTTTTGAGAAATTTACGAGTGCGGGTTGCTCATTTTTGCCCAATGAGTGTGCTTACCCGGTCGATTCTTTGATATGCTGGGCATTCACTTCCTTTTGTTCTTCCCACAACGTTGCCCTTTCTGTACTCGAGTTCATAATAAAAACGCGTTTCAAGCGGAGATGAAGATGGTGGTGGTAATGGGCTGCATTTGAGGATGATCCATCTTTATTGTTGTGCGGCAGGAGGCACATAGGGAGGAGGTTTTGGTTTCCAGGAGAGGTTTGGGTGGTTCCTCAGGTTGAGATTGTAGGTATTCTTGTATGGGATTTGTGGTACAGTGGCTTATATTGGCTACTACATTGACGTTGACCCACAAAAGTCTCTTCTTTTGAAGGCATAGTTGGGCAATGCTCTCCTTGGTGCTCGAGTGGTGACATTTGAAGCATGGTTGGTTAGGCATAGATGCCTCGATCCCTTTCGTACCTCGATTCCTCGTTTCGAAGCTCTTCGACCTCCTTACCAGGTGGACACCTTTGCTTTTTCTCCACGTCATCGAGAAGCGGGCCTCTTGCCTCCTTTGATTTGGTGGTGGCCTCATCCTATTTGTCTCCTTAGGATTAGGCTCATCCCGAAACTGGAGGTTTAGCTATAGTTGAGGAAGTCATGGCTTCATCACGGATTCTTCTTTCGAATCCCCTCCACACATAGTCTCGATAATTGCTTCATGGCGGATGACATTCCATCATAGAAGTGGTTGACCAGCATCCATGTCAAAGCCATGGTGTGGGCATGCGATGGTTTCCATATATCTCCCGACATTGGTAGAACTTCTCATTATCATGGGATGCAAATGTATAAATTTACTCTTCATTATTAGTCTGTGTGCATTGAAGAACTTTTGAACTGCGCAGTTACGCGATTCCGGATGGTCCTTGGCCTTAGAATTAAAGCCCAGATTTTAGCTGTCTTTGAGGGTTGGGGAAAAGGCCTTGACTTAAGCGGTCAGTATCGATTGCACCCTACACAAAAGTTGTCTGAACACCTCAAACTCCCGGATGTGTGTATGGATTCTCATTTTCCATACCATGGAAGGTTAGGAACAGGAACACCAAATACTTCATGACAACTACATCTTATGCAGGAGGTACAATGCATGAGTCTGCACTCACCCTTGGTGGGTGTATATGGTTCCTCATTTACATGTAAGCATTGAGGTTTCTTGGTCCCTCTTGACTTTGTTGCTCCTCGGGTGGAGGCTACATCGGTCTTATGTAGGCCCGAATTCACACCCCTATTCTTGAGAAGCAAGCGGTTCTTTCTAGCTGCTGCGGTGTTCTATCAATGTTGCATGGAGTCTAGAACCTGACCTGAAAATAACGAGAAACCGAAAACAAACCTACCCAGGGTTATAGTTGGTGTCGAATTTTAAAACAAATCTGAACTGAGTATGCACGATATAAACATGCAATTTCCCTAACGGTGAAGCATGGTGGGGAATAATGGTAAAATAAAAAGGAATGAGAATTCACCAACATGTGATGTGGATCACAAGTTCAACTTGACTTCACTCACACTTGGCACCATCCGACCCAGCGGCGCCGCATTTGATTCATGCCGCGATAGGTGCACGGAATCAACAAAATTTGTATCCTAAGTTCCACTATTCTTGCCAGTCGGCTACTCTGCGGTATAGTGGCTAGGTCGAACTACGGGGATGGGTTTTCTTCATGCTAAATGAGTCATAATTGATTGAAATTGGTGTTTCTACTTTAGATTTGGGGTTTTGGTAAAAACAGTGAGGTTGATGGCTGGTAAAACTGTAACTGTAGAGAAATAAAGTGTAAAAGAACTCCTTGAAGTTTCGGACCACTAGGTTTAGCGTTCTAAAAGGTGCTTTATGTGTCCTCGGGTCCTTTTCCTCGCGTTGGGGAGGATGACCTATAGTCATTTCCCGAGCTGGATCTAGGTTTGGCTATAAAAACTGAACCCTAAAAGTTTCCTTCCTATTATACAACATTTATGACCCATTAATGTTTCAAAGCAGTTAGAACCATCCGTTGGATCTAACCTGCAGGAGCTAATAAATGGCAACTAATTGAGCATCAGTGGATCTAGCAATAAGTATCACCCAGGGCGAAAGCGCAGTACTAACCACTTAAGTGCATCCACGAGTTGAACTCGCGTGTGAGATGCGAAACATAAATGATAATAGATGCTGCGTTGGTAATAGAGGTGTGTATTACCTCAACCCTTTAACCGATGGCCCTCATCTTCAAGGATGAGGAAGGTTTATCAGCATCCCTTGGTTGTCATCCTCGAAAGGGTGTTTGGCGGTGAGAAAAATACGAGAAGGAAAGTGAAAGAAAGTTGCAGAGGCGGGAAAGCTCCAAGCTTTGGCGCCAATTTTATTGATAAACTAAAAACTATTGTTACATGAGCTTGATTGAGCTTATATAGTGCTCAGAGTCAAGGAAATTACATACAAGTATGAAGGAACAGAAGTTACATTAAGGGCATTTTGGTAAAAAGCCACAAAAATACGGTCAAAAAGCAGCCAACACAGCATACAGGGCAACCTACGAAATTTTTGCAGGTTGCGAAAATTCGCAACCTGTGAAATTTCGTAGGTTGCGAAAATTCACAACACTGCAAAATTCCTGCTACTCTTATCTCCTTCTGCATTTTGGCTCGATTGCCTTAGTTTGCACATGCGACTTGAGTTCGAGCTTGGGTTCATCGTATTTGAATCGACATGAAGAATATGAATTATATTGGTATGCAAACTACCAAAATATCCACAAGAATATGATCAATAGTATAATAGGGACCTCAATGTAGTAATTAGATTTATTTAAGTTGATTAGTACACAAAAGTGCTCAAAACTTGTAATAAACGGAACCCAAAACAACACTATTTGGGCAGCAATCAAAACCCATCCAGAGTTCGACCACAGACCCCTTTATCTTTGGGATGGCTTTGCTCACAGCGGTAGGAATCTAGGATATAAATTTTGTT